>CM047805.1:181745904-182424331 GCA_026214975.1 Gentiana macrophylla | reverse complement strand
TTGAGGACTTTTGATGTCAATGTTTTCCAACACCTCGGACATCATGGACAATCTAAATTTGCCAAGAGAAGTGTCCCTTTGTGTCTTCTCCTAGGTACATCCCATCTCACAAGGGATACAGGTGCTTTGATCCCCAAACCAAAAGTGGTTTATATTTCAAGGCACATAGTTTTTTGAGGAGACCTGTGTTTCCTTTTGCTTCTACCGTGCAGGTATCCACCAACCATGCCCGGAATATGTGCAATATCCAACTCTTCATGAGTGGACATCATTAAGAAAGACTAATACAACTATCAAGTGCAGTGTGCATCGACTCACACCTAGTCTAAACCTAGCTGCTCGGATGCCTAAGACACCTATATTGGAGGACACAGATCCGAGGATCAAGACTCCCTCATGATGAAAGCGTAACTCTCTTTGTTTGAACAAGAATTTACACAACAGACCTAGATCCACCTCGATCGGGATGCAGATATGCCAACCCTCGAATCGGTAGAAACGAGAAGAAGATATGCCGAATCCGCAGGTGATATCACCAAGACACAGCCGGAGACGCAGAAGGCCCCGTAATCATATTTACAATACTATGCCCTATCCACAAGACATCCTACTATAGTCCCGAACCTAAAACCGCATCAAGATGACTTTGAAACATCCTCGAATGGATTCAAGCTATGAGGAGGAATTACAAGCCTTAGACACAAATCACACTTGGATTACGGTTCCTAGACCACCCACGCAAATATCATTGGTTCAAGGTGGGTGTACAAAGTAAAACCAGGAGGATGCGGGTCTTGAAAGATATAAGGCAAGGTTGGTAGCTCAAGGCTACACACAAAGAACCTGGAGTGGATTATGAAGAAACTTTCACTCGCGTGATTAAGCAAACAACCATCGATTAGTCCTCTCTTTGGCTATCTCACATGATTTGGATCCTCAAACAACTAGATGTCAAGAATGCCTTTCTGCATGGCCATTTGAAAGAAGTGGTGTATATGGAACAACCACCTGGTTTCAAAGATGCCAAATAGCCAAATCATGTGTGTCTACTTAAAAGATCACTTATGGACTCAAACAAGCCCCTGAGGCTTGGTTTGACAAAGCTATCTCAGTGCCTTCTTCACCTAAACTTACATTTAAGACAGAACTGATTCTTCTATGTTTGTGTTTAAAGACTACTATGTTCTTGTTATTCTACTAATCTATGTGGATGATATAATCATTACAGGGAATAGCTCAGATTTTATTCAGCAACTGATTCACAAACTTGGACAAGAATTTGCACTCAAAGACTTAGGGTCTCTCAGGTATTTCTTGGGAGTGGAGGTTAAACCTACCAACACTGGCCCGTTCCTAACACAGCAAAAATATGCAAATGCACTATTGACAAGAACACAAATGATAGATTGTTGTGCAATAGCCACACCTTTAGCACTTAAGGTCCAACATAAGCCATCGATTATGATCCTTTGTTGCTTTCACTACAGGAGAGCATAGTTGGGGACTTCAAGACTTTCACTTTTACTAGGCCCGACATAACTCATGTCAGTAAACAAGGTCCGCCAAAGACTTTGCTCATCCTGCTTGGTGGGAGACTTAAAAAATAAAAAAGGATTTTGAGGTTTGTTAAGGGCACTACAAGTCATGGTCTACATTACTTATCAGAAGTCCATCAACCCTTTATGCATTCAGGTGATGCCTGATTGGCGGGAGTGTCCTACCACTAGGAGAAGTACTAAAGTGGATTCTGCGTGTTTCTTGGAGCAAATTGCATTTCTGGAGCTGAAAACACAAAGCTCGTTCCAGATCCACTCCGAGGTCGAGTATAGGTCTATGGCCTCAACCACAGCAGAACTTGTTTGGATCACACATTTGCTAAGGGATATCGTGATTTTCCACGACCCACCTCGGTTGTTATGTGATAATCTAAGTGCTCTCGGTCTCACCATCAATCCTATGTTCCACTCCCGTATCAAGCATTTGAATTGGATTACCATTTTGTTAGAGAAAAAAGTGGCGGTTCGACAATTGGTCACTAAGTATGTCCCTCTCACTCACCAACTCATGAGATGTGTTTACTAAACCGCTGCTCGCGCTTCAATTTGAATTTATCACACGCAATCTGCGTGTTCACCCCTTTCACACGCCATTGATTGAGGAGGATGTTGAAACCAAAATCAAGAAATTCAAATTCAAGATAAAGAACTTCCGTGCACGATTGGAAAAAGTGGATAAACTTGATATTACAAGAGATAAAATATGGAAGCAGATTACCTTGCAAGAGCAAAAAGAGTCCCACGGTTCTCGCACTTCATCCAATTCGAATCTTTGAAGAGTCCTGTTTGAAGAATTAGATAGACTTGAGTTTATTTGAAATTTTGTAATTAAAGTTGATCTCGAAAAACCTAATTACGGGTTGTATAAATTGGGGCATTGCCCAACATAATAAACAAGAAAAAGTTTCTCCCTTTATTGTTTTTTTTTTATATAATTTCTTCAATCTGAACATCATGTTATATGAAAACAATAACATGACAGAAGGCTGAAATTACACTTCCAAAAAAAAAAGACTTCTCGTGACAAAAAAATTCGTCGCGAAATGTGCTGATTTTCGCCAGCAAAGGTTTTCGTGACAAAATATTTTTGTCGCGACGAATCTCATACTTTTGTCACCAAAGCTTTTCATGACAAACCTCTACGCTTCTCACCAGACGGTTTTCCGTGTGACAAATTTTTTTTCACAAAATAATGAACATTTTATCACTAATTCAGTGTTGTTGTCACCAAAGGGTATAAACACATTTTTACAAGATCGGGTTAATATTGACAAAGGCTTTTGTCACTGAAGGTATATTTACTACTAATAATAATATTAATTAGATAGTAATATTTACTGTACCAATAATAATAATAATAATAATTTTTTTTTTGTTGAGGAAATAATAATATTTATTATACCAATAAATTAATAATAATAATAATAATAATTATTATTATTATTATTATTATTATTAATGAGAATTATAGTATTCATAATCTAAAGATACCCTATAAAAATAAAAACTTAATATACACACGATAAGCTATTAATAATTTATTAACCACCATTTTAAAGTATAAAAAAGTTTACCTCCACTCTAAAAATTCAAAAAATACCTAAAAGAAATTTATATAAATTAGCACTACACAGTATATCTAATTCATTAATTTGTGCAACAAGGCAATATCATTTTCTGGCTTGTGTTCATAAAAATAGTAAGCAAAAGAATATTAGGAAATTCTACTGCACCTTCCCACATATATATATATATTTCAAGAATAGACTTTGAATCATTACATGCTCGTTTCCACCAGGTCACACATCTTTGCTTTCCGTAAGAGAGCGAGGAGGTGGCACTGGGGCCAAGGTAGCTTAATCCTATCTCATTACATAGTGTACATTAGTCGATACATTGGGACTCACGAATTTCTTGCGGTACTACCTAACATAGACTTTGAATCATTACATGCTCGCTCCCACTTTGAGTCACACATCTTTTGCTTTCCGTAAGAGCGAGTGAGGTGGTACTGGGGCCAAGGTAGCTTAATCCTATCTGTTACATAGTGTACATTAGTCGATACATTAGGGACTCACGAATTTCTTGCAAGATAAGTAGTCAGCCTGTGTGTTCTTCTCAAACAACTTTTGAAGGATCAAATTTGTGGGCTCAAGATTGTCTAGCTGGCTCAAAAGTCATCCAAATGTTCTGCTTCCCCTTCTTTAGAGAATATTGTAGCTAAAGTAAGAAATGCACTTTATCTGCACTCGAGGCTTGTTAAGGATAAGCAACAAATATCTACTACACCTTACAATGGGCAAATGCAAGTGGGCTTCATTATCTACCTTTATTTTGGATATTTTCTGTTAGTTATTTCCTCATATTGTTAGGCGTGTTCGATTAGTGGAAATTTGCTATACTCACGCTATTTGTTCTCCTATATGCCATTTCTTGTAACGACTTTTCATCGCTTTGGCATATTATTTCTCTTTCATTACATAAATCAGTTCTCGTGTTACCTTGTCAGATTGAGCCCCTGTATTTTGCATTGGATTAATATTTGTATAAATACATATCTATGTATTTTGTGTTAGGAAAAATGAATTCACATTTAGAATGTGTTCTACTAAATATTAGTTCAGGCCTGTCTAAATGTTTATTGTTACATGCTTTGAAGTTGAAATGCAAACCACATTTTTTTTTATCTTACAATCTTATAATCTGTTCAAAGAAATTAAATTTCGAGACAACGTAGCAGTAAACTGCCCATTGCTATTTCATGGTTTGTGTGAAATAGTGCTTAGAGTTGATAATATGATGTTTATTACTTAAGGCAACACCGAATCAGAGATCAAATCCACTGCTGGGGTCTAAGAATGAATGAATGATGGAGCAAAATTTGGGCTCTACAAGCTGTTGTGTCATGTGCATAAAGGTATTTTGGTGTCAAAACACAAGCTTTTGTCATGTATATTTGTTTTACTCATGTTGTGTCTGAGATAGATTCCTTGGTTTGAGTTGGTTTGTGAATGTGTTTGTACAATGTAAGTACACAGATTGTGGCTAAACCTAATTTTTTATTAGTGAAGTTAACACGGAGAGATACTGATATGTCTGATTGTCAACACGGGATTTCACAGGTATTTAAAATCTTGGAATATCTCAGAGAATTTCTTTTTCATAACGCCATTAATATAAGCGTTGCATTTTGTTACTTATAGCTCTTGTATCTCGTGTTTCTAATTATACCAAGGAGATTGAGAATCGGACGATGTGACAAACCAAGAATTTATTGCTTCCTCGGAAGGTTTGGCTAGTAAATCCTCTTATCCTTTGTCACTTTGGCCTGTATATTATTCTTTAGAGTTGGGGTTAGTTATCGTTTCATATTTTATATATCTTAACTATACATTTCTGAAAATATTGTGTATATGGCTGAAAGTATTTGTAGTTCTTTCAGAACTAAGTGTCCTTGTTTGCTCTGTTGTTAAGAGTAATCAATCTAATTTGCTCTTTGTTTTTCAGTCTAAAACAGAACTAAGTCTAGTATGCCTTGCTACTTGCACAGCTTTGCATCATCTTGATATGAGTTACTGACGTGATTGTTGCACTGCTAAGTTGGTCATGTCTTTAAGAGTCTGATTTGCAATATGTAGTGCTCATGATATCAGCCTTGTTGTGTTCAGCCTGGTGTTTGCTTAACCAGCATTTAGTGATAAGTTCTTAGCATAGTATGAATCTTGATAAGCCTTTTGAGTTTTCCTTATAGATGTCTCAGATGACCCTGTTTCGATTCAACGCAGAAGGAGAAGGTGAAAAAATGCCATGGCTATCCTTTTCATGGCAAAGTGATACGTTTTGGTGAAAAACGCCATGGTTCATTCTTATAATCTTATAATATGTCTCTTTATAAGCATGATACTTGTTTTAGGTTCAGTTTTCTTAATACTAAATGGATGTACCTTTAATGCATGGATTAGTATACAATCTAATTCAAACTTGGTTTTTGTGAGTTGTTGCCAAACTAAAATAATTCTGCTTTTGCTTTTACTGCACGTCGCGTCACAAGCTGAATTTTGGTTTACTGAAGCACGATTTGTCGCGCTTCTACACAGTAGGTCTTTTGCTATGCAATGTTTTGTCCTCGTGCATGTGCAATCGCAATGTTTTGTACATATATTTCTTATTACTTACGAATAAGATTTGCAGAACGAAGCTCTAACTGTTCCAAATTTCATTGTCACTATCACTGGCTCTAGTGACAGTTTTCGGGTGTTCATTTTAGGTTGTTTTAGCTTCCATGGCCAGTTTGGGTTTTGGACAAGAAATATTTGAATATGAGCAATACCTAAATTTTTAAATTTTTTACTTTAGTTTGTATGCTACTTACTTCACTTTTACTTTGTTCACGTAAAGCTCTAATCGTTGTCATGAAATTGATTGCCTTGATTTTCTTGTGTAGTGAAAGTATTTGCACTTCTTTGATAACTCTTTTAGGATCATTAGTGCTAAAACTCAAACTCTATTCACTCCATAAGGTGACTTGTTTATATGATAAAAATTAGTGTCTGCAAACATTGATTGTTTTCGGAATCATTTTCTTCGTTACGCACAATCTCATGACTTTTTCCTCTGATATTTTGTAGTTTATGAGCATATGTGAATCAAGCAATGCGGCTGATGTGTTGATGTTCATATTGGAATTATAAGCATAATGTTTGACCGGAGGAATAGAGATCAAATCGGGATGACAGAATCAACCAGGTAATCTGGTCCCCTTCCAAATTGTGCTTACCTTGATGATTTTCACCTTTGAATTAGTATCTCAATCAAAACGGTCCGATATATACTGCATATTATAACTTATTTAGTATGATGGAAGTACATGACGGGACTAGATTTGATTTCTTCGATAGATCTCATAAATAAAAGAAACTACCCAGTTGATACCAAAAGTGATTTCCTTACATTTACCGATGCAGTAAAAATACCCAAAAATTATAAATCTCAAACACACAAACTACTAATATTGACTCTAAATCTTAAGCTGCAAAAACTCAGCTATACACTTGCAACTGACTATCACAGATTCAATAAACTCAACTATACACTTTTGATCTAAACAAAGATATGAAAGTTACCTAAATTGAAAACACCAAAAGAGTACACTGAATTTTGAGTTTTCACTGGCAGGTTTGAAAATTATGTAACAGAACAAACTCAAATCATAGTAATCAATACCAAATTCACATAAACCAAAACCCAAAATTAGTTCCATATATGAAATATTAGTTTCTAATCACAGTAGGTGTTTAGAGGAACACCTATAGTTGAGCCAATGAAGTGGAAATAGATGCACCAATGAAGCCTTCCCGAGTCTCGCTAAAAAACTTGATCAAAGGAGTTTTTTTTTTGTTTTTGAATCCAGAAAAATAAGTAGCAATGTAATACTTAAAAAACAAAACAAAAAAAACCTGCAATGCGTCTCGATTCAATTCAATTCCCAGAATTGCACAAGAGCATCCTACAGAAGCTGCAACTTAACAACTTAACATCAATATCCTATACATTTGTGAATTATTTGACAAGCATTTTCTGACACTACAAACAAAGGTCTTAATAAAGAATAAGGTCCAATAGCAGCAAAATTCAAAATCAAGCCGTAATCAAAGAATAAACGACAGCAAGAAAACCGGCCCAAGTCAAAATAAAGCCCAAGACATTGAACCTGGAACAATCGGCGATCAGAAGCATAGACTATCCAATCTCAAACATATTTGAAGTTTGATTTAATATGTTTATCTTCTAAAAATGTAATTGACCTAGAATCACAGTAGTATAAAAGAACAGCACCAGCTTTACATGTAACAATCCATGAATTGAATAAAAGAAGTGTTCTTCATTATTTCGTTTTTCAGTTTTTCTCAGGTCTAATGCTCATTTAACCAAACAAATACGATCCAGAAAACAACTTTAAAAAAAATGAAGTAACATGACAGAGGAAATGAAAATACATTTTGGAAAGCTTGTTAGAGCGCCGCCGGTGACCGAGAAGAGCAAGCTCGCCTCAGATCATTAATCTGCACCAAAGAACTCAGCCTTTGATTTGTTCCACAGCTCATGAACCTTGATTCTCGCTACACCAATCAACAGAACAAGCAAAATCCGGTAAAATTAATTTCTTCAAAAATCCTGAATCCGATTCAATATAAAATCGGAAATGGAAACCAATAAAAGTGATCGACGATGAACCGATTAGGAAGAATCACTTAAACGACTTCCTAATTACTATGAGGATACAGAAAACTACTTAAGCATTCCATTTGGAATTAAGAAATTACCTAAGTATCGGTTGTGCGAACAATCAAACCACAACAAATTTCTTTAAAACGCGTTAATCGCTTTCTTAAAAATTTGTTGAAATCGCGCAATCGTAAAATGGAAACCGAGTAAATGATCGAAGATGAACCGAAAATTGAAACCAGGATTACGTAAGAGGCGGGATTCATTGAACGAGGAGGAACGGGATTGAGGTCGCAGAATAGAAATAGGGTTTTGTGGTAGTAGGTAAAAGGTTGTAATGGTTGGGCCAAACGGGCCGATCGTTATATAGGCATCGAATTGATTTCATATTTTGCAATGTAAAAATTCAAATCGAGTCGAATATTAAGATATCGAAGTCGAGCAATATTTAAATTTTACAAACAAGAATTAGCGATGAACTTAAAATAACTATCGAGACTATTCGGTCTCGAACCTCATCGAACCGAACTCAAACCGATCACGGACCCATTTAGTTCATTTATATCCCTAATCGTGACAAAATAATTGTTATGTAAATCATTATGGATTTCATAAAAAAATGTTGTCACTAAAGCCTTGTAACAAGTTTGTCGGGCATCACACAAGTGAAAGCCTATCTTACCCATCAAGTTTTTAAGTAATAACATTTTTTTTTCTCACTAATTAGTACACACATTTTCGTGACAAAATAAACCATTGTCACTAGCTAGAAGCATCCCTTTGGTGACTAAACTCCTCTTTGTCACCAGAGATTTGTCACCAAAAATCTTTTTTGGTAGATCAAACCTTATCCCGTGATGGTTCTCGTAGTTAACGCCAATACCGTATGCTCATAGTGATTTCTGAGGGGATCTCCACATATGAATATCATCTTCAATATATATAGAAGTCAAAAGTGAGAAAATGAAACTATAAAAATATACCCAAAAAGGACACAAAACAAGGAAACCGTCACTACTACAATATATAGATATTAAGACACTATATTGAAGGCTTTTTTTTCCCAAACGCCCTTTCATGCCTTTAATTGGGCGTTCACTGAGTGAGTGCATTTTCGCATTCTGATAATATATAATTGTTATTTATTTTTTTTTCATTCCTAATAAGTAAAAGGCACACAGGCGCCCGTATACCTTTATTTTTGTTTCCTTTTTTTTTTCGCTAGAAAGAAAAAAGCGGGACAATATCCCGCCTTATTTTTCCCCAATCCTTTTATCGGTCAAGAGATTAAACTCTACAAGGTATATCCCGCTTTCCTTTTACTTTAAGCCTCGCTATCCGGATCGATTTCCATATCTAATTTGTCTCCTCCGTTTGTTTCCATTGATGTTTTCATGTTCGAGGTAACTCATCATTTGGAGGACTTTTGCTCTTGATTTCAGTGAGAATTTGCGAAGGTGAGTTTATAATTGCTCGTTGTTGCTTATTTAGTATCAGCGCCCGCTTTAATTGGCATTTTCATGTTCGATTCTAATTTCTTGCGTTTGGATTTGTTGTCTGAGCTTTAAATATGCTCGTAGTTTTCGCTTCATTTGCCCTGTGATGAGAATTGTTCTTCATTTAGTATTCATTAGAGAATACCGATTATTTGGTTCTTCATTTTAGTTGTGTGAGATGGTCTCGTGGGTCGTTTAACGAGTTCATACCTTTTAAAGCTTATTTTCCGACTGGAGCGTGATTAGTAGCGGCGGTGCTCTCGGATTCATTTGCAGCAAAGGATCGTTCGTACTCACTTCACTGTTGGGTGAGATGGTCTCGTGGTTGTCTGACAGGTTCATACATTTTTGAAGGTTTTTTTTTCTTTTCATTTTAGTTTTATTCATTAGAGGATAATTGATGAATATCGATTATTGGTGCTAAAATAGATTGCAACAAGTTTCAAACTTTTAAGCGCTTTACTAATTCATCTGTTTGATAAGAGTCCTGAATGGATTATCTCTTCGAACCACAACAAATTTCACTTGGCTTCACTCTGTAACTGCATTTTTTGTTGTGCCTCTGTATTATTTGAAATTTATCTGTAGATTTTTGTGGTATCAATGATCTTCGTGTTTTCTTAATGCTTTGATGTTGCATGACCTTTGGTTTTGAAATGTATTAAGGATGTAATAATTTGTTTAAACATTTTGTTGCAAAACAAAATCAAATTTTGCAAACACTAAAATACACAAATGTTGGTAAGAAAGAGTTGATGTGGTGCAAAGTGGACTCTTGGCTTAGAACTTCTTGTCAATAATGAGCATTTGATTCCCGTAATCAAACGAGCGATAAACAACTTCTTTGTATGAAGGATGTCCCGACTAGCGTTCTTCACGCTCAACTCTATTTGGATTTGATACCATATTCATCATCATCTTCTTTGGTGAGTCTTCTCGGTTTCCAAACGTCTTTAGGTCAACTCTGATTAATGAAAACGCAGGCATTATGCACCATAACCGGGAAGTACAAACACATGTCCACCCACACATATATACTTGAAAATGTTTGATTGGGGCTTTCGCGAACAATCTTGTCATTAAGGTAAAAAACATTGCCATTGTGTATGTGTTATTGTACGTGTTAGAGCACCTTTGTTTTTTGTTTTTATGTTCATGTGTCAAGATTAGAGAAAAATGGCAGGTACATATACTTAAGTCTCTTTCTGTGTATTTTCCGTATTGCGGTTTGTCGTCACTATAAGTGCATTCTTTGGCACACGCCCTTTCATGGTCAGTAGTTCTACCTCGACCTTAACTAATGATGCGTTTTAGCTAAAAAAATTGTAGCAACTCTCAAAATACTAAATCATAGCATTAATGGTAGTAGTCTCAAAGTGGTATTTTAGACTTTGAAACAACTAGTATTTACGGACAAAGGTAGTAGTTGATGTATCTATGTTTGGAACGTGTCTAATTAAAAGTATGCTGCTCATGGTATAGGTGGTCACATGTGGGATCTTTTGATAATTATGGCGCCGGAAATTTCGCAAACACGGTGAGGTGAAGACGCTTGTTACCAAGTCTCGAGTCAAAGCCAAAATGAAGAAGGAATAAAGCCTGAATCGGATCAAGATTTTGGTAGAAAGAACCAAAAGTGCCTCTTCGCCACCTGAAGGAAAAGTTTCGGGAAATTTTTATCCGCGCTTCCTTTATACATCGATGGATCTGTAGATGATTGATACGTGTACACTTGTCGACATCTAATGGTTTAGTGCACACCGAAATCGAAGCGCGCTCTTGTTTTCTTTTTAATCATATCCTTACTGATGTTTCCTTAGCAACATTCTCGACATCATTCGATATCAAGTGTAAGATTTCAAAATTGGAGCTTTGGTTTAGTTTTCGGTTTGATTTTTTGTCGAATTATTCCATGTAATTCTTCATTTTTTTGTTTACAAATTTAGGTGAAGATTTCCATGTTTTCTCCTGAATTATAAGGTGGGATATAATTTGATTTTGATTTATGCATTGTCGACTTTTCCTCATTTTTTTTTCGCCTCCGTACAATTGGGAGAATAACTTAAACAAACATCAAGGTATGCTCTTTGAAACCTTTACTCTTTTTTTCTATGGTTTATATATTTTTGTTTACTTCTCATATTTTACATGTAATGCTTGACAACTAACGCAAGTGTATAGGTATGTTGGATGTGGGATGGGCTCAAGTGTCCAGGGCTATTAGTGCAAGCAAAGGAGAATTTGGAGATATCATAGTTCATCAAGTTGAGGTATGTTTGATAGCAAATCGGCCTTAAAGCCGTGAATTCTTCATAGGCTCAATAGTTTTGACTCTCTTTAGTGCCAGAAGAGTTGCTTGTACTTAAGACCTATTTTCCCCCTGTATTTATCAGATTATTCTTTCACCATTTAGAAGATATTCTCGATTTGTATTTGGACTTTAGATGCTCATTTACACATATTTGGCACGCTTTTTCCTTGGTCTAAACTATTTATATAATCTGGTACTTGCTTTTCTCATGCAGATGCAAACTCTCTTTTGTGGTTCTTTTTTGGGTGCTTTTATTATGTTGTAGTTTCCTATTTAGGCAAGTTTTGCAATCATGCTTTCCTTATACCTTCATTCAATCTAATGTGATGGTTTTAATCGGAGATGCAAGCTCAGAAGTTATATATCCTATGAGTATTGGAAAATGCGAATATTGACTTGGTATTGAATAGTGTAGGCAATGTTTAATTTATAGAATAATGGTAGAATATTACTCTGTAATATTGGATGCAATGATGTAATAAATGGAAAATGAATGAGCGACATTACTGGAATGGTGATAAGATTGCATCTAGAATCAATTCAGTCATAATATTTTGCATTGTCAAGAGAGTTTAATGTGGCTAATACTAGTGGCTCTGTGTAACTTGTAGAACCATGAATGTGCTTTGCTACTGGCTAATGTCCTTTTTAGTTTATCTTATTGAGATTTAAATGCTATGTAAGTTGGAATATATGCACTTTCTTTTTAATTCCAAGCTAAAGATGGATTTTTTAGACCGGTGATACTCATGTTTATGTTGTTGTGTATCTGATAACATGTGGTCCTCATCGACTTGTCGTATTTAATTGCATTGCAGAATGGAATTGCTACACAGCTCGACCTCATTTGCTTGGACTTCCGAGAAGTTAGTTTGTTCAACTTTGTAGATTTGTGTATTGACCTAGATTTTTATGCCAAATTCTTGTATTAAGGATGATTGCTGAGGAGATTTGAAGCTCAGAAGCTAATAATGAGATTAGGTCTCTGTTATGCTTTGGTTGTACTTTTGTTTATTAAATAAATTGGCATGAGAATGTAAAATAGTATGTGCCTTATATACCGGAGAATTGGGAGCAGAAACTGCTTCTGCATTATATATTTTTTTAAATAATATATCTTTTAGTATTTGCAAGTGTCTTTATAGGAATATTTACTGAGAGAATGAGTATGCGTTTCAAATCGCCCCATCAGGGCTTTGTTAGGCGTTTCAAACCTCCCTATCAGAACTTTGTTGGGCGTCTTCATGTATCCTAAAATGACATAAAGAAACGTGGTAAAGCCTATTGCAACATCGACAGAAGGGCGCTCTGTTAAAATGCCTTTAACTCGAAACGCCCATTAGACTCCATATAGGGCGTTTTGAAACGCCTTAAAAGCTTTTTGGAGTAGTGCGTATAAATATACAACAAAAAAAGGACACGGAAATGCTAGCTATTTCAAGCTTAAACGCTATTCTCGTGCTCTCTGAACATCCTGCGGTTAAACGAACAACATGCACGTAGCTAAACAAAATTCCCGTGCTTTTTGAACAACATACAATTTAAAACAATTCTCGTTCTCTATGAATAGAATACGAAATGAAGACAATCGCAGATGACCGAACCTTATCCTCGTGATGGCACCAATACCATATTCCTATAATGATTTCCCCAAGAAGCAAGAAGGAATCTCCACAAATGAATATCATCTTCAATGTAGAAGTGAGAAGCAAAGACATGTTATCCACCCAAATCACATATATATAATTATCAATGAAGCTAAAAACACAAAAAAAATGAATCGAACTAGGCATTTCCACTTCCACACCGTGTACTCCCATTAACAATTCTAAAATAAAGAATCCAAGGCATCCAAATGTACGATCGATTGCATAAAGTACACAATCTTTTTTATTGTAATTGTGCGTCGCAGAGATTATAGAATTTTCAAAATAGCAAATGTGATGTTTAAATTACATAAATTAAAAAAATTTAGTTAAACAAGCGGATTTGATCTAACATTTGCTAATATCCATTGTTGCGGTTGATTAGATGGTATGAGTACATGCCTTGGCCACGTGAAATAAGGTAAATATATACATCAAAATCAAGTAGATCTATCATAAACTATATATAATATATATCTCACCCAGATTTATAAAATACTCGATATATATCCAAACTTTGCAATGATGTTGGTATAAAATATGCCTGAATTATTGAGGTATCCAATGAGGAAAATAATTAGGATCCTTTTTACACACATACATATATACATGGAATTATTATGAGTTTCTTCATGTGGAGAAAAGCTACCTACTACAACAGTCTGCATATATAATTAATTAAACTTTGTACTTGAGATGAGAAAATAATTTCTTTTTGTGATATATCTTTTCACCTTTTAATGATGAAAGAAAAGGGGTACGATTTCTGTCAATTCAAATTAATATTTTGTTTGTAATATGATTATATACATGTGAATTCATACCATTTTGTCATCTTCACAGGCTCATGTTGCGTGAAGCCTGCTCAAAAGTAGACCAAGTAGTTCCCCTTTTTTCTTTTTCCCTTTAAATTTTGTTTATATGTGCATGTTGTTCAAAGGGTCAAAAACAAAAAAAAACAAAAAAGATTAATAATCAAACATATTTAGATTATGCTCTGAAAGTATAAATATTTCATATTATTCAACTCTCAGAAACCACAAGCCTTCCTTAAAAAAAAAGAGAGAATGAAAGAAACTAGAAGTCAAAATTTCATAAGTGATAATAGTAGAAAATTAATGTAAAAAAATTCAGCATGGAAATCAAGACCAGGGCCAAATGACGGAGCCAATAATTTATTTTTGGATGAACTCGTGGACTATCTGGTATGGTCGGGTGGGCTGTATTAACATAAAAGACTATGTTGGACCGAATTATATAGTTTTTTTATGTAAAAAAATGACAATTGAGTGGGCTTAGCTACCCTAAGCCCTCTATGTTGTTACGTCTTTGCCGGTCCGGTCCGTTGAAATTCAGGGTCCGTTGTCAGTTTGGTGGACATTGCCAAGTTGATTTAGTATATAATTTTTTTTATGCGGAAAAATAGTTGTAAAGATTGTACAAGAAAATATCATTCATAATTCATAGTTACATCCACATTGAATATTTACAAATACTTTTGGCATCGCTCTATCGCATATAGAAACAAAATCCTTAATTACGATAGAATAATCGACTATGTGAACCATATTATTTGTGATGTGAGGTAAGAAAACGTTTGATTTGCGGTAATCATTGAATATTTACAACTTATGAGATATTGATTTTTCTAACAATAGTAGGAGTGATGTATTTTTTTATTTATTGATTGATAGTATAGTTAGTACTATTTTATTTTTAAGTGCATTACACTAACCGCTTTAAAACACGAAGAGTCTGAGTTTCCCTTTTCTTTTTAATTTTTATAAAAGTTGAATAAAAAAATCCACAAATTTTACAATGGTTCTGGACCAAATCCTATTTGGTGTGCCAAACCAATAGGATTTTAATGTTTTGTGGTGGTTCCTGTTAGAGTATATAAAATATATTATGTATATAGTTTATTCAATCGTAATATTCTCATAGTTATGTACATTCATTATATAGAGTAGTCAAACATTTGTATTTATTATACCCACATTTTGAAATTTCAGTAATTCATCCTTGTAATTGTATATTACTGTAAGACATCAATGAGAATGACAAGGAAATTTCCAAACTTTCATGGTATCAGAGCAAATTCCCAAAATTGTGCTCCTTTTTCTGCTTGCCGTTTTCCATCTTCACCTCTCACGTCTCTCTTCCTCCTCTCCCATGGCTGAATCCAAATTTCACCCTGCTATCACTGTCAACAACATTAAAAACTTTATCCCTATTACTCTTGAAATGGAAAATGGTCAATACTCCCCTTGGGCAGAGTTGTTTAAAATCCACTGCCGGGTCTACAACGTAATTGACCACATTCTTCCCCCAAAATCAACAGACAAATCTAAAGAGAAAGTCGTTGATGATGAACTATGGAAAAGATTAGACGCGGTCGTTCTACAGTGGATATATGGCACAATTTCTAACGATTTGTTGCACACGATCATCACTCCGGATACAACTGCTAAACAAGCGTGGGATCGTTTGGAAGGCATTTTTCGCGATAATAAAAATCAGAGAGCATTGTACCTTGAAAATCAGTTCAATGCAGTCAAGCAGGAGAATCATCCCAATGTTTTGACCATCGCCAAGAAAGCGAAAATGCTTGCGGATCAATTGGATAATGTCGGTGCTCCAGTCTCCAATCAACGCCTCGTTCTCCAATTAATTGCCGGTCTCAGCGAAAATTATGAAGGTGTGGCTACCATACTCCAACAAAGCGACCCGTTACCGGAATTCTATGAGGCTCGTTCGAAGCTCATTCTCGAAGAGACCCGCAAGGCAAAACGGATTTCTGCTTCCTCCGGCACCGGCGAAACAGCCCTGCTCTCCAATGGTGGTTCCAATCCACAGTCCAGAGAGCAAAACCCACGGTCACAAGGTGGACACAGACGCGGGCAAAGCTCCCGTGGTGGCAATCGGGGCAGGAACTCCGGAAGAGGCCGTGGAAACTATGGTGGAGGAAATTCCGGTGGTCGTGGAGGCAACTCTGGTGGTGGAAATCAGCAGCATCAATCCTCCCCTACCGGTAATCAACAGCAGCGACCATGGCAATGGTCATACCCACCTTGGATTAATTGGGGACAACCGTGGACTGTCCCCCCTTGTCCTTACCCAACTTCAAATTGGACTTGGCCCACTCAGCAACCTGGCATTTTAGGTGCTCGTCCTCCACAGGCCTATCACACACAGACAACACCTGTCTCATCCCCCACAGATATCGAAGCGGCTATGCACACTATGTCTCTGAATGTGCCGGATGAAAATTGGTATTTCGATACCGGTGCAACCTCTCACATGTCGGGCTCTAACGGTAATCTCTCGTCCTATTTTAATTTGAGCAAATTAAATAATCATATTATTGTCGGTAGTGGTCAACAAATTCCAATTCACGGTTATGGACACGTATCCCTTCCACCACCCCACCCACCACTTCGTTTAAATAATGTCCTCCATGCCCCGAAACTTATTAAAAATTTAATATCTGTACGGCGTTTCACCTCTGATAATCGTGTTTCTGTTGAATTTGACCCTTTTGGCTTTTCTGTGAAGGATCTGATGACGGGGATGCCTCTCATGCGATGTAACAGCACCGGGGCTTTGTATCCCCTCACTTCCACCCTAAGCACTCCTGCCAACCCCCCCTCCACATTTGCAGATGTTTCGTCTAACTTGTGGCATGATCGTTTAGGTCATCCGGGCGCACCTGTTTTACGCTCTCTCATTAGAAATAAATTTATTGACTGCACTCATTCCTCTCCCTCTTCTGTTTGTGCATCTTGTGTGTTGGGAAAACATATTAAACTACCTTTTTTCCGCTTCAGTTACTAGTACGTTGATGCCTTTTGATATTATACACAGTGATTTATGGACATCTCCAATTTTGAGTTCTGCTGGGCATAGATATTATCTTATTTTTCTCGACGATTATTCAAGTTATTTATGGACTTTCCCTATTGGCCAAAAATCTCAAGTTTTTCCTATTTTCTCAACGTTTAGTGCGTATGTTAAAACACAATTTGCGGTAAATATTAAATGTTTTCAATGTGACAATGGTAAAGAATTCGATAACGGCTCCTTCAAATCGTTTTGCACCCACTCCGGCCTTACCTTTCGCTTTCATGCCCCACACCTCTCCACAAAATGGCAAAGCCGAACGAAAACTACGCACCATAAATAATTTAATACGTTCCTTCTTGCCCATGCCTCCGTCCCTCCTCTTTTGGCATCACGCTCTTGAAATGGCCACCTACCTCCTAAATATTCTCCCACAAAATCCTCGACTATAAGTCCCCACTCAAATTTTATTTCACCATGATCCTTCTTATGCACACTTCCGCGTTTTTGGGTGTCTTTGTTATCCTCTTCATCCGTCCACCACTATTCACAAACTTCACACTGCTCCACCCCGTGTGTATTTTTAGGGTACCTTCCAATCATCGTGGATATAAATGTTATGATTTCTACAGCCGCAAAATAATTATATCGCGTCATGTTATTTTTGACGAGTCACAATTCCCTTTTACAAAACTCCACTCCCAAATTTCAAAGACAAATTATGACTTCTCGATCATAGCTGCATCCTCTTATCCTTCAAAATCTCCAAATTTGGCTATGGACCGGGCCCATCATGACAATTCTTCACCCAACCCGTTGACATACAAAGAAACCCAACCCACAACTTCTCCTTCACACACTTCCAGCCAAGCTACTCCTTCACTGACCTCACCCAGTCCCAACACGCCGCCCCCAGGCCCAATACGCCTCCTCAGCCAATTGCTGACCCACCAGCCCATTCCCGGACCATTACTACGCGAGCCATGCGTGGATATTTAAGCCCAAACAACAATATAATTTATCCGCCTCCGTCGTCCCATCTCCTCTTCCTCGTAAGCCACGTACGACCATGTCAACCCGATTGAAAGCAAACCATGACCGATTTAATTTAATGCTCTTATTAAAAATGGGACGTGGGATCTCGTGCCTCGTCCACCCAATGTTAATATTATTCGCTTTATGTGGATATTTCGAATTAAAAAACGCTCTGATGGTTCTTTTGAGCGGCACAAAGCTCGTCTTGTAGGTGATGGCAGATCTCAGCAAAGTTGGCGTGGATTGCGATGAAACGTTCAGTCCGGTGGTCAAACCCGCAACAATCCGGATTGTCCTTAGCCTGGCACTATCTAAATCGTGGTCCATCCATCAACTGGATGTCAAAAATGTGTTCTTACATGGACACCTTAATGAAACCGTGTATATGCACCAACCAATGGGTTTTCGGGATCCCCGACATCCAGATTATGTGTGCCGGCTAAAGAAATCTCTCTATGGCCTAAAACAGGCACCTCGTGCTTGGTATCAACGGTTCATTGAATATGTCTTTTCCATCGGGTTCTCACATAGCAAGTCCGATCATTCCTTGTTCATCTATCGCGAACGGCAATGACATGGCTTACATTCTCTTATATGTCGATGATATTATCCTCATCTGCATCTTCCGATTGACTCACGTCAATCTATTATGGCACTTATTGCCTCGAATTCGCTATGAAGGATCTCGGGCCTCTAAGCTATTTATTTTAAGGTATTTCCGTTACACGTCATTCGGGGTTTATTTCTTAGTCGAGAAAATATGCCGAAGAAATTCTTGAAAGCGTGCCGGCATGCAATCTTGTAAACTGTTTCCACACCCGTGGACACTCAATCCAAACTCTACATCCGGGGCCTTCCTATGCCGATCCTAGCCATTATCGTAGCCTCATTTGGTGCATTGCAATATCTTACATTTACTAGGCGGACATTTCTTACGCCGTCCAACAAATTTATCTGCATATGCATGACCCTAAAGATAACCACATGCATGCTCTTAAGCGCATTTTACGTTACCTCCAAGGCACACTGGATTTCGGTTTACACCTTTACAAATCTTCGGTTTCGGCACTTGTCTCTTACACTGATGCCGATTGGGGTGGTTGCCCCACCACTCGTCGCTCTACCTCCGGATACTGTGTATTTCTCGGTGACAACCTCATCTCTTGGTCCTCCGGCGTCAACCCACTTTATCACGATCCAAAGTCTTTGAAGCCGAATACCGTGGCGTCGCTAATGTAGTGTCAGAATCATGTTGGCTTCGAAATCTTCTTCTTGAACTCCACCATCCGCTTCAAAAGGCTACATTGGTCTACTGTGATAATGTAAGTGCAATATACCTATCCGGTAACCCTGTTCAGCATCAGCGAACCAAACACATTGAAATGGACATTCACTTTGTATGTGAAAAGGTTGCTCGTGGCCAAGTTCGTGTCTTTCATGTCCCCTCTCGCTACCAATGCAAATTGCGGACATCTTTACCAAAGGGCTTCCAAGAATTTTATTTGAAGACTTCGAGCCAGCCTCTCGTCATGGGAACCTCCCGTTCGATCATGAGGGGTGTGTTAGAGTATATAAAATATATTATGTATATAGTTTATTCAATCGTAATATTCTCATAGTTATGTACATTCATTATATAGAGTAGTCAAACATTTGTATTTATTATACCCAGATTTGTAGCCTAGAATTCATCCTCAAATGTATATATCTTGTAAAGACACCAAATGAGAATGACAGGAAATTTCCAAACTTTCAGATTCAATGTTTAAAAATCAACATCCAATCGTGCTTTTCCAAATCAGAATTGATGTATTTGACCACCATAAAGAAAGATGAACAAATTATTGGCATAATGATTTTGACGACGAAACATACCGGAAATAGCCTATGGGCGTTCCCACAATGGACAATCGATGAGAAATATCAAATATATAACCAAAGTACTAACAAATATACATTAAAACACTCGATTTTATCATTTTGCAATTAATTTCAAAACCACCCCATTTTATCTGTGTCATCAATCGTAATCAATGTTGAGTCGCATCAATTCTTTCTAAATCAACGGTTGACTAAGTTAATTAGGGATAATTTGATACAAGAAACCATAAAATTTAATATCAGTGACCTCTTTTGACTCTAGCTGTGATTTGCCATAAACTACTTTATAGTTATATTTAAAAATAAAATTTGAATGGGGAAGAGGGGGTGGGATGCGGGGGGGGGGGGTGTTGGTGGTGAAGAATACTAATTTAAGTTGCTCATGTTTATTAAAAAGAATGAATCAGCTCACATGCAAAGGGACCGGCAACCTCATTTGAGATGTTCATTATGTCCATGAAAAACAAAGAAATCCACATTCATAATTGTGGTCCTAATAATTTGGTTTGGTTTTTATGTAGCAATTTAAATCTAACGGATGCCTAAAATAAAGGTAAACCAATTTTATCTTGATAACGTTATATGTGATGTTCCATATATTTATAATAATAAAGGGATTTTTAGGTTTTCTTTTCTTTTCAGAATAAAAATAAATTTATAAGCCCGTCTCAGTAGGCCCACGATTGAGGCGGGCCCAGAACTGAGTTGGCAGCCCAACGGTTGGGTCGATTGAACCGAACATCAAAATAACTTTAAAATTTTCTAATTACATAATCTCACGTCATAATATCTATTTTTCACCTTAAAAGTAATAGTTGTGAATCTAAGCACTATTCTTCTAAAAAGTGCATCATTTGAGATCTAATCATTATGTTTACGCAATTGATCAACCACACGTAAATCAAGACAATCCGGAGCAGCGATTGCCCGAGTGTGTTAACCTTTTTTGGCAAGTTAATTTGCCTTTTCGTTTCTTTAAAAATCTAGGATTTCATGTTTTTATCAAATATGTGTCCTTTAGCTTTATTTAATCTTAGATATGCGTTTAATCTAGGTGATCTCTCGTTTCAAGCTTTTACGGTCAAATCTACATCGCAGTTTGCACTATATAGAGCTAAGTATTATATAATTCAAGGCTAGATAAGCTTTTACAATTCATGAATTTATATTTCGCATTTAATAATAATATAAATTAGTACTTTATTTCACAAAATCAAGACTCAAGTTGTAGCGGCATGATCTCACCTACACCGGCATAACTGAAGCCCACTACTGCTGTGAATTTCTAGAATATTACAAATACACTATCATGTAGGGTTCGGTCAGTATTTAATTTTATTATTTTATTTAATGTCATGTAGTGTCGTTAGATGCATGATAGAATTATGTGTATTATGCATATCATATGAGTCTTGATTAGGGATTGGTGGATCATTTGTTTTAGCTATGAAATCTCGAAAATCCGCAACATCCGTAACGTGCCCCACATCTGTGGTCAATGATAATTCGGGTGGAATGTTGGGCCGGTTGTAAATACCCATATGTTGGTTTAACTGAGTGTGATAATAGCAGAGCGGCTATTTTTTTTTTATATTTATTATATTTATTTGGGCCATGATATGTGTATAGCCAAAACATTACATAAAGTTTACAACCAACATCTTCTTGTTGTTGTGAGTCTTTCTATGTTTTTTTTAAAATAAATGGTGAGATGATGATGGTGTAAACTCTATGTAGGCTTTTAAGGATACACAAATCATTATCCATATATTTATTAGAAGGTCATGATAAGCATGACAAGCTCTCCGTTTGTGAGAATCAAGGACGGAACTAGTTATTTTCGGTATATCAAAAGCCTTAATTATATAAATTAGTCCAACACAGTTAGTTGTTTTAATTCAACTCACCCGACCACTAATTCCTGGTTCCGTCCCTGATGAGAATGACAAATACGTAATATCTTTGAATAATCTGACACACTACTTCACATACGTCACATACACAAAATATGGCGTGGTAAGATAATTAATGAAAAATATGTAATGATACTGTGAATTTGATACGATAATATGATCAATTGGGATTCTCTGCTGTCCATATATGTTGTACCGTCAGTTGTGATCATGTAAATGATTAGTTTTTTTTCTTCCCAAATTTCAGAGGATGAATTTACCCTTTCTACCCCCTCCACCCTCATTAGTTATTACAACATGCATGTGATATCCCCTGGATATGGCCTAGTGGTGAGGAGCTGAGGTGTTGTAATGACAGTCCGGACCCTAATTTGGAGGTCGAGGTTCGATTCTATAAAGGGTTGATTTCCGATGGCTAAAACTCAGATGATGGGAACTAAAGCTGTACCCTTGACTCTGCTCTGCAGCTCACGATTAACCTCTACTCGCATTCCTGTGGGATCGGGGACGAGAGAGCCCTCACGGTTAGGGTTTAACCGTTTTTATTACAACATGCATGTGATGTGATGTATATGCACATCAGAGGATCAACATTCTAATAGAATGTGGTAATTTCGTATGATAATGAATATATGACCATTCACGGTATGACAGGGGAAGTAGGATATTTCATAGTCAGGGCCGGCCTTGACATTTTTTGGGCTTAAAGCCAATTCCCCGAATTGGGTTTTTTAGTTGAAGTTTTTTTTTTTTTTTTTGAAAAATATACTTATCGCGTTTTTAACATCCGTAAATAGAATTTATGAATTGTAGGAAATTGAAAGAAGAAAAGATGAAAAGAAGGAAAGAAGAAAGAAAAAAGAAGCAGCGGCTAAGAGTGAAGAAGAGGCAGGGGAGGGGATAAGCAGGAAGACGTACTTAGGAGTGTAGTGAAGTTTTTATTTTTGTTTGTTTTTTTTTATTTTTCTTTGTGTGTTTTTTTTTATATAGATATATAATAATATAAAATAATACATTCTTTTTAATTTCTATAGTTTTCCAAACAAAAAATTAATAAAACTTGTTTGTATGTCTAATTTTTTTATTGGGACCTTTATCGATTGGAGTAAAAAAATTTGGCGCTTTAAAAAAAAAAAATTTAACATATTATATTAGGTTGGATCGGATTGAATCTACTGGAATTTTTTTTTCTTTTAATAAAAACATGTATTAGCCGTGACTCCTCCCGTAGTTGAGCTTTAAGGCAGCCGTCTCTCCCGCCTCTCATCAGCATTGGCTGGCCCTGTTCATAGTTATGACTTAGTATGTTAGGATGTATTGAATTATGTCATCTCCCAAATCGTTACTTTTCAATTATTCGTATGATGCGTTTAATCATTGTATAATTTTTTTTGAGGGTATCATTGTATAATTATTAATGTGCTATTTGGTTTTTCATCAGATGAAGATAATGTTGAGAACAAAGAGACACGAGAACACTCCGTAGAAGACAGTTGTTTTTGCTTTTTATGTATCTTAGTTTATTTCGTTTTAGGAGTTTTCTGCATTCCGACTATTTCTTCGTACCTTTTATTCTTTGGGTAGGGCAATTGCATCCCGACTGTTGCTTTCTAGTGAGCTTAATTATCATGAACTTATGAGTAATGAGCACATGCTTGACTTCCTATTATATATACAACATGTGATGAAATTGTCCGATTTTTATTTCCAAAAAAACTCATTAATGCAAGTATACGTTCGTTTTGGCTTTACACTATAAGCTATAATGTATGATACTAGTAGATACTTACTAGAGTTGGGAATGAAGTAAGCATAATTGTATTTCCTTGATTATTTTTGCCTTTAGTCTTTTTTTTTTTTTCCAGACAAGCGATAACTAATATATATATATATATATATATCTATACTCTGTATATATTTTTTATTTTCAATTCCACATTCTGAATTAGCATGAATTAACGGGGTGTCCATTTCGGAATTATATAAAGTAATAATGTTTGTCGGAATATAATTGCACAACATAACGTAAAAATAGTAAACATAGATGATGATTAATAATGCAGTAACTTTACCATAAAACAAAATTGTCAAATAAGAACAGACAAAACAGGCAGAGAACCTCAAAGTTGAGATGGCCGAGTTGGTCTAAGGCGCCAGATTAAGGTTCTGGTCCGAAAGGCGTGGGTTCAAATCCCACTCTCAACATTATTATTTTCACTTTTTTCATTCTTATCAGAACGATTTTTTAGTTGCATTAAAAAGATAAATAAATTCAATCGGACGAATATCCCTATTCATTCTCAACGCGTCAAAACTGCTCTTCAAAATTTTCTCGCGATTTTTAACAGATTAAAGATAAATAAATTCGATCGGACGAATATACCCCTATTCATTCTCAACGTCAAAACCTGCTCTTCAAAATTTTCTGCTTCCGTTCCGTTGCGAAGGTAAATTAAAATGGGTCGAAAATTCCGCGGCGTTTCCGGTGGTGGCGGAAAAGGGTTATTCTCTTCCTCAACCAAAACTCCGGTACCAACATTATTATTTTCACTTTTTTTCATCATTTTCTTTAAAAGCCACGGAGGACCGCATTTAATTACGTGGAAAATAATAAATAAATAAAGGAAAAATTAATTTATAGTCCACTTTTTTCTCTTAATTAAGTGCTAATTCATCTTCAATTTTTTAGTTGCATTAAGGACAAATAAATTTCATCGGACCAATATACCCCTATTCATTCTCAACGTCAAAACCTCCTCTTCAAAATTTTCTGCTTCCGTTCCGTTGAGAAGGTAAATTACAATGGGTCGAAAATTCCGCGGCGTTTCCGGTGGTAGCGGAAAAGGGTTATTCTCTTCCTCAACCAAAACTCCGGTACCAACATCTGCATCTCCTCCGGCAGTCGGCGGAATCCGACAAGGAATCGGAGGGTTTTTTTCTGATTTTTTCCAAGGTTATGGACTTGGTAGTGGGGTGTCGTTTGGAAACAGGATGGCGGATGCTATATTCGGCCCTCAGACCTTCACATTTGCTTCAAAGAATGATGATCCCACTGCCACTGCCATAGTTAACGGCCACGATCCTTGCGTGCACGTAGTCTTTGCTAGTGATGGAGATGCTTGAGCATGTGAAGTTCATTACAACTTACAAGGCATTTCAAGATTGCTTGGACAACGGTGAGAGTGAAATAAGCAAGTGTCAATTATATATGGACTTGCTTTCTCGATGCCATAAAAGGTCAATGGTTTGTTAATGAATGAATGAGTCTAATTAATTAACGCAGAGATGATGGATGAAGAGTAGCCTTTTTCCGAAGAATCACCTTTTTTATAGAAAAGAATTACCTTTTATTAAGGAGTAGCATTAAATCCGGCCATATGGTGGGGGGTCTTGTTTCGATGAAGATCGAAAGCGAAAGCGATTGTCATCGCAAAGTTACGTAGACTCTTCGGCCGCTCAAACTGCCACAAGTGAGCACGGAGCTGAAGTTGAAAATGTCGTTTATGTTCAAGTAAATAAAGGTGAATTGACGACGGATACCCCTAAATCAGCATCGTTTGTCAAGTGAGATTCTATTAAGATTGTTGCTGAGGATATATCCCATGTGACCAATGTTGCTGATGTACAGGAACATAAAGGTAGGGAGGATAATGAGGGTGCTCAAACATGATTTGAGCACCCTTCATGTTTTTGAGTACAAAGGCTGAAATTCAGTGTCTGTATCTTTGTGCTTGGCTGTGTGAAATTGATTATCTTGTCAAGCTGTCTTGCACTCCCTAATATCACATTGTACTGCACTTAATATTTTGGTGAATTTATTGTGCACATAACCTGCTCTATTTTCTACGTTTATTGGCTGATTTTGTGATTTATCACATCTCTAAGTGCTGATCCTTTTTGTGCATAAAACTTGCTGCTTTGCATTTGATCTCTAGTTGAATTACTTCACTTAATATGCATTTGAACACCTGTTGCTGTATATCTGCAACCTCCATTCTTGTTGAACCCTTGGCTAAGATTTGTACCTTTAAAGTGCTGCTGTAAGAGCCTTTTATCATCTGGATGGTTGAAGCTTTGAGTATATCTCGATCCTCTTGAATGAGCCTTATATGAACCCAGGATATGTGTGCTTTGAAACGATCACTTGAATTAAGCCTTAAATGAGTCCGACATCACATTTCGACGATCGATATTGTTCATCGATCTTTGTGTGCCTTATATGATAATGTTAGTGATATTGTGTGCCTTATATGAGCCTTATATGAGCCACATATGATATTGTGTCAATTGAATTAAACCTTAAATGAGCCTTATATGTGTGCCTTGAAGTAGTCACTTCAATTAAGCCTTAAATGAGTCACGATCATCGTGTACCCGATCTTTGCATCGATACCGATCATCGACATCGACATCATTTATTGATCATCGATATTGTTTATCGATCTTATATTAGTGTAAATGCTGCGATTAAATTCGGCTTTTAAATACTATGTCGAAAAGGTATCAAATGAGGTCTCAAAATGAAGATAAAAAACATGAACTTTGGTGAAACAATTTTGATGATCGGTGTTCGTAAATCGAAAGTTACGGTCGTTTATAAGAAAAACGCTCCGGTTAATGCAAATATTTTTCCGCTTTCAAAATTTGCGTCGGAAGGGTATCGTATTTGGGCTCAAATTAAAGAGCAAAAAAAATATGAATTTTGGTGAAAACATTTCGATGATCGGAGTTATAAATTACGATTGTTTGGAAGAAAAAAAAAACAAAAACAAGCGAAAGCGGAGCGGAAGGACTTGAAGATATGCGCGTCCTTTAAAGGATATTTTTTATCCGTCTGAAATTGTTTTATCATTTTCTGATAAAAAAATAAAATGTGTCTTATTTATTCATTTTGTAATTTTTTCTGTCATTTTACCTCGATCTCCAATAAATAAATAGACGACAGAAATAATTAGGTGGAAAATAATAAATAAATAAATAGGCTACAGAAAAAAACAAACAGAACAAAAAAAAATGACATCAACGGAAGGAGAGAGCCGTTTGAAAAGCGTTTGACACTTTGACTCGGGTGACCTTATCCGTATAATATAATATTCTTTATTTATATATTTTTGGCGTGGCTATTTAGGTTAATATGCACAAGCAACTCTAAGCCATAAAATTTTGTCAATTACATCATTCTTCATTAAGTCATGTTGCATTAATAATTCATACACTAAGTGACTAAGTCAATATCGATATCGCTAAAATGAAATACAATAAATTTTTTTGACGATATGGATGTAGACTTAGAATATTAATAAATGAAATAAATCTATCATTTTTCATTCAATCAAACAATCCATTGTCATCATTTATTTTCATTTTCTGAATTCGTGCTTTTTATTGTTTTTTTCAAAGTTAGTTCATCACTATCTTACCGACTACCTACCTACTACTCATCAATCACATTTATCGTCACCTATCACTCAATAACCATAAGATTACTAGATCACTAATTGTATTACTTTTCACATGTAGTATATATCATTATATTGCTTGTCTAAGAGTGAAAAAAAACTTAATGTGCACAAAAACTCTTATTATTACTATCGAATGTCACGTTTTGATCAAAGACATAAAACACCAAACCTTAGTAACAAACTAAAGTCTATCATAAAAACTAGCAAATGCTTTTTTATTTTATTTTAAAATTACATCATATAATGTGTCCATAAAATAATGTAACGGTGTTAAAATCATTTGCAATTCAGAAAAGAAAATTAAAAATTCGACAGAATGAATTATTTTTTTTATAAGTTATTATATATATATATATATATATATATATATATATTTGGTTTTATGAATATCAATGTTTATAATACCAAAGGCTAAATTGGCAAAAATGCGCAATCGACGGGGGCAATGAATTTGAACAGGGGAAAAAACGGTAAGAAATCATGTGAATATCTCTTTTACCATTTACAGTACACTTTACCAAAACCAGCAGAAAGCTCACTTTTCATTTGTACCAATGGTTTAAAGTAAAGTTGAGTAACATTTAGATTCTCTTCGCACTTTGATTTCTCAATAGTTTCGTTTGGTGCGGAGAAGAACGATTTGATATCTGAAATTGATTTTCACAATGCTGGACGGATTGTTAAACCGGGGATTCAGCTCCAAATGGTATAGTTTTCTTATCCCATTCCCGATCTGTTACGTTATTCTTTTCCTGAAACTTTGATGTTTGATATCTTGTTCCTATTGATGCATATTACGAGATGCAATGAAAAAAGATTGGCCTGTTTTATGATGATTTGTTTATTTAATTTCTGTCCAAAGCAAATGCTTGATAAAGGATGTGATGAAGAGACTAGAAGTAGTGAGAAGGAGAGCTGAGGCGAAGCAGAGGTTTTTGAAGGAGGATCTCGTCAAGTTGTTGTCCAATGGACTTGATATTAATGCCTATGGCCGGGTAATTTTCTAGTTATGTTATGGGCTGTTTTTTTTCATGTGATCTGGAGTTTTACACAAAACTTTCTTGGTAATCTCTTAAGCAGATTTTTAGTGTTGGATGATTAGTATTATGTTTTCCATTGATCATTTTTTATATTACTGAAATGAACATCAAGGATTAGAAGCTCAGCTGTGGGAACGGTTATTCTGCAATTTGAAATTTGTGGTTTTTGTGCACACTTCTTCATTTGATGATCTAAGAATTGAACGTGTCTATCAAAAAAAAAAAAAAAAAAAGGAATCTAACATGAAGTGTAAGTACAACTTTTAAATGCTTGGATGAAACTGAAGAATAATTTTATGATGTGGGTGACCTGAGAACTTAAACCTATTATGAATGGTTCAGGTTTGTATTGGTAATCTTCTGATGCAATTCAGGTTTGCTTGAGTAATATGAGTGATTTAGTTCACGTTATCGTAATTGTAGGATAATTGCTGTGTGGTGAGAGCTCCATTAAAATAAAAAAAATAGAACGGAGAATAAAATAAGAACAGGCGTTGGTGAGAGAATTTGCATATGAACTATGAAGAATTAAAAACGTATCTAGGTTGCAAGCTTAAATTCTAAGCTATTTTCCAACCATAGTACTTCATGTTCATGTTTAAGCCTTTAGTTTGTTCTGCAAATGCAGATGATATTTTGATAGGGGTTGTGGATTAGTCTAAAGCCTAGAGGTATTAAATAGCAGCATATTCAGTTCACATTTTGCAAATCTCAACTGCCATTATTTGTTTGTATTGTCAACTAATAAGTTGATTATGTTTGATTCTTACCCCTGCCAAGTTTCGATCAGTAACACGATTGTAGTTTAGTTTACTTGTCATCCTGTCGGTTGAATGATTGTGCACCAGTGTAATTTGATTGGAGGTGCATCTATTTTTAGACTGTACTGTAAATGCATCTTTTTGATCTTGATGTCTATCTACCTCATTGCATATCTATGTTCAACCTCATCATATCTTGAAAACCATTTAGCACCTCTTCATGTTGGAACTTGATTGTTTTGCTGACGAATTATGTTTACACAGACGGAAGAGTTTCTTGCTGGACTGAACCTGCTGTCCTGTTATGATTTTATCGCCTATACCTGTGAATATATAGTGAAGCTTCTTTCAATCATGCAAAAACAGAGGTATGTCTTGAATTATCGTAAGAAGTTTCATATTTATAATGTGGCCGTCTGGGAACCATTTTTTTTGTGAGTTTTACTTGCTTTTATCTTGTTTTTCGACCTTGACATACTAACTGCACAGGTAAGGTCTGTATGTAAACTTTAAGTAACAGTGCCATACTTACATTGAGTATCCATACATTGTGGAACGATAGAATATCTGATATACTTATAACTCATGATATGTGCGTGACATATGACTTTTAATCATATGTGTATTGTACTTCGTGGCTGCTGACATTATGTGATTTGCAGTTTTACGGTGTGTTCCGTGTTCTGTAGTCATAGTACTGAAGTATTTGTTGTTGTAATTTGTGATATTAAAGCATGCATATTTTAGGACACACCTCCAGCTCCTCCGCCCTACTTGGTTCCACTGGGGTTTTCCTCCCCCTAGAGAAGAACGTACACCGGGAAAAGTTAGAACCTCAAAATGAATTGTGTTGTGGTATGCTAAACTGACAGTACCAGCTTGCTTAAACTTTTCTTCACTGGACATGACAAGGTTGATACCGAAGAAACTTACTCTTGCTTGATGTGGTTTTCTGTGCATGCTTTTGTTGGTTTACCATTATATTGTTTCATAATAAGACGGTGGTGAAAATATCCATAATGATCTGTGGGGCAATACTTGATGTATTTAAGGGTAACCTTTTCTTAATTTGTTCAGTAGGGATTGCCCAGAGGACTGCAGAGAAGCTGTTGCGTCTCTGATGTTTGCAGCAGCTAGATTTTCTGATTTACCTGAATTACGAGATCTCAGGGACTTGTTTCAGGAAAGATATGGAAGTGAGATGGAATGCTTTGTTAATCAAAAGGTAACTAGCTAGTTTTATAAACCTAAATATGTCTGGTCAATGTAAATAACTCTTTTTTAGAACCTGGTTGTTTGACGTGCTAATATAATGATAGTTTCTTGAGAAACTATCACACTTGCCTCCAACAGCAGCAAAGAAACTTCAATTATTGCAAGATTTAGCAACGGAATTTTCTATTAAATGGGACCGTAAGGGCTTTGAGCAGAGGATGGCTGGTGGTTCATCTACATATACACAGGTTTGTCCTTCGTATTAATTTAATTTAAAAAATAATGAAAGGACGTGTAAGTAGGGTAACATTGTTTAATATCGGCTTCACTATTATTATGTCTGATCATTAGCAGGTTCAGTCAAGTATGAATGGCTTCAATGCTGATGGAAATGGGCTAATATCTAGGAAATCTGATGCTTCACCTAAACCTAGACATGTTGGCCTTGATAAAGAAACACACCTCCTTTACCATGAAAAGCCAGAAAGAAGGGGTCAAGAACAGCTACCGTTAAACCCTAATGAAATGGCTCCAAGAAGAAAGGAACAAGTTCCCAAAAGGCAAGAAGATAGAGTGGACAAGCATGCTTCATCGAACAATAAGGATAATATTCAGTCAAATATGGTAAAACCATGCAGTTCTTCATCTAGTAAGAAACGGATGGATATTGCAGGAACCCGATATGATGTTCAATCTGCTGGAACCTGTATTATTCAGGAAAGAGAGAAAACCAAAAGTTCCGGTTACAAAGTCTGTGTTTTAAGGAATGAGGATGTCTATTCCGACAAGAAACATGTTGAGATACAAAAAGAAGTGGACAGTTTGAAGGCCAACAAACACAATGTAGTACTTCCTCCGCCTTATGTTAAGCCAATACATAATCCCATCCCTCCTCCATATATTAAACCCAACGATGGGAAACACAAAGCTACTACTAGCAAGCCCGAAGATGCAATATCGAAACGTGATGGAAATTCTCTGAACCCATCTCCACATGATAGAGTTGGCAGTGCAAATCTGAAGCAATACGACTCGGTTTATCGTGAAGATGACAAAATACCGCCCTTGCCAAGACCGAGATCGGTTAGGAAGCATAAATCATTAGCCCAATATAATGACGATGATTCAAGTAACATGGAAGATGGAGCTGTAAAGAGAAGTTCCAGTAGTAGCAGGAGAAAGGGAAATTTGAAAAAGGGGTCACAGATATTGTTTGACGATGAAAACCATGGTGTCGATGAGGAAGAACGGATAATGGACAACCTTCTGTTACATTACAGTAAGAAATCATCACCTTATGATGAGGCAGGGAAAACGAGAAGGCGGCCTGAATCAAAACCCGAGGTGCATGTGCAACACAGAGCTACTGATATTGCTGAATCCTCTTCTCCTGTGCATAGTGGGAAGAAATCAGAAACTATCTCGACTTCCATGAGATCAATTTCATTGCCTAATGAGCAGAAGAAGGACGGGACGACAGAAACAACAAAGAGTTACAATCGTGTGAATTCTTTTCAACCAGATAATCGGGCAAGCCATGTGCATCCTAAGTTGCCTGAGTACGATGATTTGGCCGCTCGGTTTGCTGCACTCAGGGGTGGGTAAGAGACAAGTGCAAGTTGGGAATTCTGTGTGTTGCATTGCATGTGTCTCTTATCTTTCCTGTTAGTGACACAGAGTTGAAGAGATCTGTTTTGTTTCTGTTTGTCTATCCTTTTAGTTACTATAGTATATATACACAGTAAAAATGTTTGGTTTTATGATGATTTTTAACACCGATAGGTATTCCACTTGTTCCTATACTATGAGTAATCTGTATGCATTATATTGAATTAATTTCTATATGTACTTTCTGCATTATTTGGTTGTATTGTGTTTGTTTGTTCGTGTGTATCGAATGTTCTGTTGATTGTTATGAGTCTCATCCTGATTATTAATGAAAACATTATTGGAAGTTACATCAATGACAAATGGGGAAATGGATTATTTAGTGGTAAAGGCTGGTAAATAGTCCTTTTAGATATGTACTACTCCTACATCAAACGACGTCGTTTTGCTTGTAGTTTACATATAAAACGACGTTGTTTTGTATGTTTTTTACGATTTTTCGTAAGTGATTTGGAGAAGATTTTTTTTTCCCAGAAAATACGGGGTAGGTAGTGTCAAAGTTTATGTTAGAAAGTTAATTTACTTCATTATTGATTTTGAGTTCGATTCGGCGTCCAAGCTGAAGGAAAGTTATTGATTGCTACCGCCATATGTGTGGACTCCCCTGTGAAAATGATGTCGATATGCATTCATTAACTCGTATTTCAATATTAAAACACCGAGTGTCTTGATGATCTTAAGCTTTATCTCTGTTAATTCTATAATACAAGTTAAAAGCACTTGATGTAGTAGTTAAAATATGATAGATAAATTTGTAGAATCTAATGAGAGCCTACCGTGTAATTGCTAGTACATACTCACAGAGAGAGTTATTCCGTGAAGCAATTCGAAAGTCGTTAATTTGGTTAAAGAAGAGGAATGCAAATGAGCCCGATCCTCTCAAATAGTCAAGGAATGTTGAAATAATGAAAGAATATTTTCACTTTCTATTGTTAACTTTACAGTAAATTTTTTTTTTTTTTTTTTTTTTTAAATGTTTTTAAATGTACTGCCATTTCAAAATATAAGTCATTTTAAGTGTTTTCATATTAATTAATAAATTGGTTAAATGTCATAAATTTTAAGAAGAAATATTTAAATTATTCTTTGACTATCATTTGTGAAAGGATTATAAAATATTGTAAAGTATCTGTATTGTTAAGATCGAAAAAAAAATAATACTCTCTCCGTTCCTAATTATATGTCGCAGTTGTCAAAATTAAAATTTTATTTTTATATGTCGTAGTTACATTTCCAACACATATTTTAATAGTCTTTCGTTTTTCAATATTACTTTTAAACTTTTTAGGCGCATTCAACCAATCAATATTTTATATTCATTACACAACTACACCTTCCAAGATTTTTTTTTTTGGAATCCTTATTTTCTTAATCTGTGTGTTTTTCTCAAATACGACATATAATTAGCTGCGAAGGGAGTAATTGTTTCATTGGTAGTAATATATAATTACTTATATTATAAGACAAAAAATTAAAATAACTTATACTCTGGGCTGGGAAGTTATTGTGTGGTGAAGGAATTTAAATGTGAAGTGACGGGTAAAACGATCAGAACCACACAGTTTAAATACAGAATAAAACTGTATGATGTGGGGATTGTCAAACGATCTCTCCACACCGTGTAGAGACAACACACAATAACTTCCCTTCGGGCTCATGGAGAATATGATCCGAAAACTTTGAAAGCAATCAAAATTCAAACATGCCTTTATCCGTTCCTCGGAATGCTCACCAGCCCCATATTCCCTTTTTTTTTGTTACTTTAATTTTTTAAAAGGACCCTGTATTCTCTTGATGCCCATCACACACATGATACAAGTGTTATTGAGTTTTTCAAGTTAGTTCATAATATACAACATTTTAAAATACAGACAGAGTATTTATCATATTTTTCTTATCCTTATCACTACTTTAATATTAATGTTGTTTTTTCTTATATTACTTTACAACTATCAGAACATCCCGAATTTTTTAGTAAAAAGGTAAAATAATTATGGGTGTATTTACTACTTACCCAATTATTATTTGTCCCATGTATTTAATTAAAAAGGAATTAATTAAAGGATTTAGCTATTAATTATGGGGAATGAGGAGAAGACAAAATATTTCATCAATCGAAGTAGAAGGACGCTTTTTTGAAACTTTTGTAAAAATGACAAAACTATTTATTCATTGTCATTAAATTCACTTGTGTTCAAATTCATTGCTTAAATTCATCGATTTAAATTCACCGTTTAAATTCACTAATTTTCAAAATTCATCGCCGAAATTCACTAATTTTCGGGATTCATTGTCGAAATTCATTTCATCGAAATTCACCGATTTGGGATTCACCGGGAGATTCACCGATTTTCGGGATTCACCGTCATTCTTCTCGCTATAAAATTACGCATTGTCTTCTCCCTATAAAAATATGTAGTTGTCTCATATTCTTAAAAATATATTTGATTGTGTCTTATCCCTAATTATCCATTAATTATAAGTGGATTTAATTATTGGCTATAAAAGGAAATAATCTCCAAATCACTCCTTTTATTTACACGCCTATTCTGTCAAAAAAAGAGAGGAACGGTCTTGAAGAGAAGAAACCAACGCAGTAAGATGCCAGGAAAAGACAGAATGTAATCTTCAACCGTGTGACCAATCCGCTCGTCTCGATCAAGATGCCGCAGAGAGAAAAGTGATCATGTAGAGAGACGCAACTTTGGAAAATAAAATATCTTTATTCCGTAAGTTTTCGGTTTTAGCCCTAGTTTCGGTATTCGTAGAGTTCGATTCTTGGAAAATTCGTGATCTTTTGATCCGTAGCTCTGCTTTCGCGCAGCCGTGAGTAGTCTAAACGATCGTCTTGAAGCGTAGAATAATCTAAAAATAGGTTCGCAGCAGTAAACCCAGGTAATCTTCAGTTACTGCACTTTTTCAGTTTCGTTTTTCGCACGTAAATAGGATTTTAGGGTTTGTTGTTGATCAAATAGGTTTTGGGGTTGAGGATCAACAAGCTGCTGTGCTGATTGCTTGGTGTTTTTTGTCGGTGTTGGCAGGCAAATAAGGTAAAGAGGCTCTTCCTATGATTCCAATTATCGCTTATAAGGTTTAGATCAAGTTTTAAGGTGTTTAAGATGTTTTAATGCTAGGAAGATGTGTTTTTCGTTGATCAAGGATCATAGGTGTTCTTGGAATAGTTAGATATGTTTATTTACGTTTTACTATGTGTAAATTGCTATACTTTTGGGTTAGAAACTGATTTGGATCGAATTTGAAGATTTTAGAGTTCTAGTCGAACCAGGTGGACCAGCGCCTGGCCTCTCTCGACGGGCGCCTACTTGGGGCACACATTAAGACGAAGCGCCTGGCTTTTCCGACAAAAGCGTTTGAAGTGTTGTTTTACATTCAGATTGAAATCGCTTTTAGGTGGACGGGCGTCCCGCCTTGGACGGGCGCCCGAGAGGGTTCAGACGGGCGCCCATGTCTTTAAACGGGCGTTTGACGCTGTTTTATTTGTTTTATTTGTTTTCATCGTTTCACTTAGTTTCGTGTTTTATACTCATGTGTTTACTGTTTTAAACCCTTAAACATGATATATTAACATTGAATAAATATAAACAAGCCTGAATTGAGCTTCGATTCGTTCGCTTAAAACACCGAATGTACTCTTAAAAGGAGTTGAAGTTCGGATCCGTCGGAAGATCGCGATAGGCTTGTGCTTTGATGAGTTAGCATTCATCAATGTACGTGTAATTGCTAGGACTTGTCCGTGTTCAGTGGTCTAGGAAGAGAGTAGTTTGTGTGAGGGAGATTATTTGAAAACACTTAGGTGGCTAGTTAATCACCCTAATAATCAACGATTTGACTAGTAAAAGATTAAACAACATGTCTCTCTTGGCCAGCACTGTGCTAAATCGCGATGCATGTGCTACCTCGAAGGTGGAGGATCTCAGAGGTCAATGACCCTAAGTACAGGAGGACTCTCTTTGAGGTGTGCGTGCTATCGGAGTCTACCTTTTCTAGACTTCGTGGATATTGGTGTGATCCATCGATATGTTGCAAAAGAGTGTCCCCGAGGTGGAAGAACTCGTGAGAGTCAAAGAAACCCTAAGCACGGAGGATTCTCGCTAAGGTGGACGCGCCAGAAGTGCCCTTGAGTGCGGTTGTAACATAGATAAGCTAAGTAGAAACGTTTAGTCAATTCATGTTGATGGACATGAAATGAACCCTAGATTGAGTCGGTCACATAAAAAACTAAACGATTAAATATCTTTTCTTTATAAAACTTAATTGTTGTCGTAACTTCTCACTTTTACTAAGTACTTTGTACTTACCTCCTTTGCATTTTATTTTTGTATGCATTGTGGGGTGAGAAGACGAACAAAGTTGACCAAGTGTAGATGATGACTTTTGAAGACTTCAAGTCTTGGCGAAGCTTTTAGTTTAATTTCCTTGCAAAGGTTGTACTAAATTAGTTGCGATTTGTTTATTAGACTTGTTGTACATTTACTTTTAAGACCTCAGACTTTGTAAGTCTTTGGGTTATTCATCGTTGTAATCTTAACTATCCATCTTTAGTATGGTTAATTTCTATTCTTAGTAGCATTTATGTTTTTACCCTAGTCTTTTTTTAGCTTCCGTTTGCTTTATTTTGATACGATTGACGTAGAGGTGGCGATAATATTAGATTTATTTAATGCTATACGCGCCGAACGCTTTCTTCCGGATAAGGGCTCGTGTCCGGGAGCGGGCGTTATAGCTTGGTATCAGAGAGAAGCGTTGATTGAGTCAACTTTACACCATTTCGTGTGCTTTTACTCTTGTTTATCACTCAATTAGCATGTTTTTGGGTATTTTAGGCCTTTTGTAGAGCTTTATCGTGAGAATAATGCACGGGAGTGAAAACGACAAATGGTCGGAAAACCCTCTTTATCGATAATTTTGCAATATTCCGGACACTTTTACCCCCGGGATGTCGTTTGGTATGTTCTATGCATAATATTTCAGGGTTTAGGTGATCCGGAGACCCGGAAGGTGATATTTTGTGGTGAGAATGATCAGGGGAAGGAGAAAAGGGGAGAAAAGAGAAAAAGTGTAAAAATCTCAACCCCTCTGTTCTGTTCATCGGCAATTTAACCTATGATAGAGGCATTTTCAGGACCTGACTTCTTGATGGAAGTTGTAGATAATTCAAATATCTTTCTAATGGTTTTTGAATCACCTCAATCGGAGCTCGGACGAAGAAGTTATGAAGTGTTTACTGCAGAGCTGTCAGAAATGGAGCAACCTGGAGGCAAAACCAGAGAGTTGTCCGTACGGACGAAACATTTTGTCCGTACGGACGACTAGAAAATAATGAAATATCCGTACGGAAGGCCTTTTATCCGTACGGACAAGTACCCTGGCCGTACGGATAGAGGTAGTTTCAGCAGATTGACAGCAGGTTCAGTTTTCACCAGTCCGGTCCTTTGATCTGCATTTTGACCCATCTTGGAAGCATTTTCTGGCTTTTTGGTCTTCATAAAAGTTGTAGATAATTCCAATAGCTTTCCAACGCATCTTGAATCGTTCAATTCGGAGCTACACACAGGGAGATTTTAATGATTTACTGAAGACGGGTCAAACGAGCCGAGTTGGTCGGCCCACCAGCTCAAACTCATTTTTGCTGCTCTATATAAGAGCTTCTATAGTCGAATTTTAACATACAGCCTCATTTCTTTTGGCATGGACTGAGCTCGAGGCCGGCTTAGGTGCTCAACCCAGCCGCTCCGGCGGCTGTTATGCAGGTTGACATCTAAATAGTCGGATCAAGGCTTGGGCCCGTGCTTTTAGTTTAGATCTTTAGTTTTGTTATGATAGTCGAACGCGGTATTCGATCGTTTGCTTGTGGATTTCGCGTCGCGGGTCACGGTTGGGATTAAAGACTGGATCTTTTTTCGATTTGGGACATGGGCTTTCAGATCTAATGTATGTCGATGTCGATCTTGTGAGTTTCCTTTGTCGATTTGCTTTCTCTCGATTTTGCTTTGATTGTTTCGATCTTTTGTCAATGGGATTGCTTGTTGTTGTTGGTTCATGCTTTAAATCCCTTTTTCGTGCCGTAGTTTAGTATGGGCTTCGATCGTTTATCCCGTTGGTGTGCTCTTTGTTCATCGATTTTAACACAGTTTTGTATTCACCCAATTTCCTCTCGTGGATCGACCCGTGCATTTTGCCATTCTACTACGATCGACCCGGTGTTTGGCCGTTAGAGAGTGGTTTCACGGTATATGAGTTTCGTGGATTATAAATATTGTTTGGTTTTTGGATCGTGAAAATCCTCTCATCAAAATGGCGCCGTTGCCGGGAAATTGTTTAAAAGTCGAATTTGTGTTTGGTCGTGAACGAAAAAAAAAAAAATGAAAAATATGAAAACATGTTGATAATGTTGTGCTTAGACTAGGTTTGAATGCAATTTTGGTACTTAGCTTCTTCGGAGGTTGATATCTTGTAGGTTGTCCTAGAACTTGGGCCTAAGTGTTTATCATCTTGTTTTATTTAGATTTCGATAGGAGCCATGGGATGTTGAAGTGATTTTGTCTTGAACTCGGATTGAATACGACTTTGGTACTTAGTCTCTTCGGAGATTGATATCGTCTAAGTCGGGCTAGAACTGGGGCTCAGGACCTTCGACTATCATGACTTTTTGAGGGGTTTAAAATATCGTGTGTGTGTGTTGTGAAAAAAAAAAAAAAAAAAAATAAAATAAATTGTTTTGGGTGATGTGCTAGTTCTTTGACGTGGATAATTGCTTGTGTGCCTCTGTGGCTTTATTCTATACGTGGATGATTTGTCTTTACCCTGTTTGGTTATCTTTACATCCATTGCAATCCATGTTGAGTACTACCGACCGCTTTGAGTCCGTTTGTGGCATGGCTTCTATATGTGTATATCTCAGATCTATCACCATCTTTTGGCACGTGGACTTTTCCGTGCATGTGTTTGCCTTGTTTTCGGTCTATATGGTTTTAGGTACTCGAGATGGATTCACTGTAAGATGTCACGTGAGCTTAAGTGCACCTTTTCGTTGGGTTCTACAAAACAACTAAGTCTTTCTTTCCATCTCATTCACACATCGAGGACAAAGGTTTCATTCAAGTGGGGGGTGGGGAACTTAGCCGCTTTGTAGTTGTGCTTTGATCGTTAAATGTGCCAATTTGTGTGGTATGCTTAGTCTTTGACCGCTTTCTAGTCGATTTTGGGCTATTTTTTAAAAATTTCAACGGTTTTAACACCGCAGGTTGTGTAGTCCTCACATTCGATTGGTAAAAGTCTTAGTAGTTCATTGAATATATGCAATACGATTCATCTTTATCTTGAAAACGGAACCTTATATGCGATTTGCTTCGGTTACACACAATTTGGTTGTTACACACATTCATATCTCTAACTTCGAGGCGAAATAGAAAGGTTACCTAAACCGGATACGGGATGACAGAAAAGGCGCTTCTTTGACCCGACCAGAGCCAAATAAGCCTGAGCCGAATGTTTGACCTTCGTAGCCCCTCTCAGCCTTGATAGAATGGTCCGACCACCATTCGCTTTATAGCCATTTCGTTACTTAGTCAGAAACCTACCCTTGAGCCTTATTTTGGTCACATTCCCTTCATTTGACCCTACGAGTGGACTTAGTCTCTTGTTAAACCACACTTGCCAAGGCAAGTGTGGGGTGGGAGAGTGACATGTTTTGGTTGGAGTTGGTGTTTTTCTGAGCTGTGTAAAGAAGGGGAGGAGCTCGAGTGATCTGTTTATAAGGCCTTTGGCTCAAAGAAGAAAAGAAAGAAAAGTTGAAAAAAAAAGAATGCAAAAAGAAAAATGAAAAAAAAGTGAAAAGAAAAGAAAAAGAAGTGAAATAAAAGTTTGAATAAAGTGAATAAGTGTTGAGTCAAAGAAAGCCTTGTGTGGACGTGTATTGTTTGTCCATATAATGTTGAGTTCGGAAGTTGTTTTGATTTGTTTGATGATCGGAGGAGTTTGGTGTTGATTTGTATGGTTAAAAAGGAGGAGATACACTTGTTGATTTGGTTCACTGTATTTTCTCTTCTCAGGTTCCCAAATTATCCTTTTCGTTAGCCCTCCCGAGCCTAACGTCATAACCTTCAAAGTCCTACTTGACCGTATCTAGTCCCGGTAGCCTCGATTAGTGGAGATGTTATGTGGTATGATATCGTGTGTAAATGTTTGACGGTATTCATGGCCGTGACCATTTTGGATGTGATTCCTTGCTTCTCACACACACGCACTCCGCTTTGTTTATAACACTGCTCTCGAGTTGTCTACATTCACTTTACTACTTGTCGCTTACCATGAGAATGTGCCTGGCTACACCGATGTTGCAAAGTTGATCCCATTGGTTTATTTTAAAACGCCCATTTTTACTCGAGGACGAGCAAAGGCTAAGTGGGGGGGTGGTTGATGAGTCAACTTTACACCATTTCGTGTGCTTTTTACTCTTGTTTATCACTCAATTAGCATGTTTTTGGGTATTTTAGGCCTTTTGTAGAGCTTTATCGTGAGAATAATGCACGGGAGTGAAAACGACAAATGGTCGAAAACCCTCTTTATCGATAATTTTGCAATATTCGACACTTTTACCCCGGGATGTCGTTTGGTATGTTCTATGCATAATATTTCAGGGTTTAGGTGATCCGGAGACCCGGAAGGTGATATTTTGTGGTGAGAATGATCAGGGAAGGAGAAAAGGGAGAAAAGAGAAAAAGTGTAAAAATCTCAACCCTCTGTTCTGTTCATCGGCAATTTAACCTATGATGGAGGCATTTTCATGACCTGACTTCTTGATGGAAGTTGTAGATAATTCAAATATCTTTCTAATGGTTTTTGAATCACCTCAATCGGAGCTCGGACGAAGAAGTTATGAAGTGTTTATCGCAGAGTCGCCGAAATGGAGCAACCCTGAGGCAAAACCAGAGAGTTGTCCGTACGGACGATTACATTTTGTCCGTACGGACGACTGGAAAATAATGAAATATCCGCACGGAAGGCCTTTTATCCCAGACGGACAAGTACCTGGCGTGACGGACAGAGGTAGTTTCAAAGAGATTGACAAGAGTTCGCCACCAGTCCGGTCCTTTGATCTGCATTTTGACCCATCTTGGAAGCATTTTATGGCTTTTTGGTCTTCATGAAAGTTGTAGATAATTCCAATAGCTTTCCAACGCATCTTTAATCGCTCAATTTGGAGCTACACACAGGAGATTTTAATGATTTATCAAGACGGGTCAAACGAGCCGAGTTGGTCGGCCCACCACCAAACTCATTTTTGCCGCTTCTATATAAGAGCTTCTATAGTCGAATTTTAACATACAGCCTCATTTCTTTCGGCATGGATCGAGCTCGAGGTCGGCTTAGTGTTTCAACCCGGCCGCCCCGGCGGTCGTTATGCAGTTGACATCTAAATAGTCGGATCAAGGCTTCAGCCCGTGCTTTTAGTTTAGATCTTTAGTTTTGTTATGATAGTCGAACGCGTATTCGATCGCTTGCTTGTGGATTTTGGCGTCTATGGTCACGGTTGGGATTAAAGATCGGATCTTTTTCGATTTGGGACACGGGCTTTGGATCTAATGTATGTCGATGTCGATCTTGTGAGTTTCCTTTGTCGATTTGCTTTCTCGATTTTGCTTTGATTGTTTCGATCTTTTGTCAATGGGATTGCTTGTTGTTGTTGGTTCATGCTTTAAATCCTTTTCGCGCCGTAGTTTAGTATGGGCTTCGATCGCTTATCCCGCTGGTGTGCTCTTTGTTCATCGATTTTAACACGTGTTTTGTATTCGACCCAATTTCCTCGTGGATCGAATTTCTGCACTTTGCCATTCTACTACGATCGACCCGGTGTTTGGCCGGTTAGAGAGTGGTTTCACGGTATATGAGTTTCGTGGATTATAAATATTGTTTGGTTTTTGGATCGTGAAAAATCCTCTCATCAAGCGTCTTTCTATCCTAGGCTTCTCTTCCCTTTAAGATAAGAATCCTTTAGACCTTTTAGAACTTGAGCTTGGTGGTAATCCTCGTAAGACTAAGAACCCTTAAACCGTGGTTAGGTTGTATCAAGACCAAGTGAAGAGTCGTCTTAGACGGAGGTTAAGTTGAGTTCTCTGTTCACATCTTTTATGTGATCGCCTCAGGTTTGTTCTTTCTAGTATCCTTAGTAGAAATTCTTCTTCTTTTGAAGTTCCAAATCATAGCTTGTTGCATAGGGTTGTGAAACTCCCTTGAGTAATGCTTTGGGATTGGAGTCTTATGCCTACGCCTTAAAGTCGAGGTTCTCTTGGTTGATTTCCTTTTTCCTTACTTTCCCTATTGAAATTTCTTCACCTTCTCTACACATGAATATCTAAGTTTACTTTTATCTTGGCCTAACTTTGTAGAGAATGATATTTGATTCAGCTCTACGAGTCCTCCACTTTCTCTTTTCACTATCACTTGGTTGAGTTCATCAACATTCTTTGACCTTTGCTTTGCTTGAGATGGTTCTACACTTAACTCCATGTGTAACTCTATTATTTCCAAGTACTCCTCAATGCTTCAACTCATAGTGTTAAAGGTCTCTTACTTTGGCACATACTTTTCTTTGTCCTCGTGTTTGGATTTACCCAACATGAGTGAATGCTTGTGTTTCCGTGTTTTCCTTTTAACATAAGACAGTTTTCCCTACTCTAAAAAAAAAAAAATTCTGCAAATTTTCAACAAAGTAGATTACTGTCTTATCTACAATTTCTCTTTACATCAACTCGATAATCATTATGGATTATCCAGAAAATTCATGTTTATACCGGACACTCTGTCCAGAAAATCTGCAGCAGCACCTTCACTTCTTCTTCTGTTTCAACAGGTTAAACATCTTCAAATGACCTGAATTTTTGATATGTTGCAGATAACAATTTTATCTACAGCTTTTATTTTGGAATTAAGTTCAGATTATTTTTCGTTTGATCTCGATTTGCAATCCAACACAGTGTTTATTAATCTGGAAATTCTGGCAGCTTGTGCAATCGTCGTAAATAACTGTTTTTGACCAAGTTAGTTTCATCCAAAATTTCAATATTTTTATATCACCTGGGAAACTCTATTATCTAAATCTTTTCTCTTGGATCATGCTCAATTTCTTCTTCGCTTATTCTGTACAAATTGATAATATCAGATCCAGAGTAAAAATCTTACACAAAGAACCTAAAAGGAATATTCACCTCCTTGACTTAGAGTTTGGGCTAAGAGGGTAGTAAGTTACGACCGTTATGTTTAGGAGTTCCCTGAAGTCTGATCTCCTTATGAGATAAACCTTTTAGTTGGAGTTTGTAAAGCTAACGTTATAGTTTTTTTTTTTTTTTTGCAGTGTTAAACGAGAACCAAGATGCTATCCTCCAACATGCCATGCTTGATGTTAAGACCCTTTTCGTGCTCTTTTGTAGTTATACTTTTTCTCGTAATTTGTTTCTCATGTAATCCTTCACTTGATATCTTTAAACTCAACAAATCCTCTCGGCTTGTTGTCATGAATTACCTCGTAAACATATCGCCTTAAGCCCTTCTTCTAAACAAGTTCTTACCTTCTCACTTTTCCAAATCACTTAAACAAACTCTCTTCAAAGTTCTAAATTGTTGCACTCCCATCACCATGCAAATTCAAAGTTTGTTGAACCTTTTAATGTCGAACATTCTTTTTACTTGTGTTTATTCTCGCTCCCTCCTAAGGGTAGTGTCGATATTGTAACTATTTCACCCGATGTCGCCTGCTCCTTTAATGTATGCATATCTTCTTTTGCTTGGTCCAATCTTTAAGCCTATCATGGCATTCTTTTCGCCATTTACCTTTAATCTTCTAGCAATTTATGCTACACGGTTTCAAGCGTATGTAGTCTTTGCAAAGGTGCCTTCAACCTGTCTAGCCAACCAACTTTTGAGTTCCTAAACTTTTGATCTCCATTTTTGATTATTGTACCTTGTACCCTTCGCTTTTAACTCTCTTTCGTGCCATTTGTTAAGGGTGAAAATCTATGTTTTATTATGATATATTTTATGTATTTTCTCTCTTAATTGGATTGATTGTATAATAAATGGCCCTTATATGGAAATATTGGGCATACTAGGTTTTTAAGGACTTAATCGCAATATTGAATAAATTATGTGTTTTCATCGTGAATTATAATTAATTGAACTTTATTACGCTTTTGCGATGTTTTCCATGTGTTATGTATGTTCATTATGCTCAAATGATGATCAAAAAGTGGTTAAAATTCGAGCTATAAAGATTTAAGAAGAGATAATGATGAAGTGAATTGAAGAAAAGAGATAAAGATGCAAAAATCGCATTCAAGTCATGATGAACGTCATTCATGCAACATCCATATCGAATCTAACGTCCGGAAATTTAGACGGGCGCCCATGGAAGCAATCTTGATACGTAGAGTTTGAACGGAGTTAGAACGAGCGCCTGGAGGGAGTTCAAGAATATCAAACGAAGGCCCACTCAAGTGGACGAGCGTCCGAATGCCGACTTAGTGAAGCCGCCAAATCTCTATAAATACTTGCCTATTTTCACACATTGAGATACTTAATTTTGACAATCTTCGAACCCTAAACCCTAGGGGCGGCTTTGGCTGCGATTTTACACTTTTTATTTCCAGTTTTATGCAACTTTAAATTCGATCAAAGTAGGCTAGTTCTATGTTATTTTTCTGCTTTTCTGGGTTGCTGAGGATGCTCAGAGGCTAGAACCTCCTTCAAACGAGAATTGTGAAGCCGTCAGCATTGAATTGATCTCTTTATTTCGACTTTTACTGTGAGTATTTACTACGGTTGTTTCTTATCTATGCATATTCTTGTTTTAACGCAATTATATTGGAAGATATGTTGTGTGCTTGATATGTTATTGTTTGATGGAAATCTTGAATAGCATAGATCACCATAGATAAGAATAGTTCATTAGATTTACATTAATGGAAGTTAGTAAGTCTAAAAACTAGATCGTTAACGTAAAAGTTGACACCTTTGATCTTTTTAACGTGTTAATTTAGTATTGGAAGATACTAGGTTAATAGATGGATTGCCCAAGGAATTAGGAGTTCATGTTTAGGTAAGGTGAATCACAACCTAAGTAAATACCACGTAAAATCGAGATAATAGATCAATGCATGTTGATAAAGTGGATCAATCCTCGCTTGTCTTTTATAAAACTTGATTTACAATCCTCATAGCTTAGTTTAGATTAGTTAATCTATTTTTCCTGCACTTTTAGTTTATTTTTATCGCTTTCAAATCTCTCCTAGAATTGGATTAATCGCCTCGCTCTAGTTACATTCTCGTGATATTTGTTTAGTTAGTTATTCGCTTGGTTAGTAATTGTGACAATAGTTAGTTAAAACCAAAGCTGTGGTTAATATTCGCCTAGTTCCTCGTAAGATCGACCCGGCATAGCCTCTATACTACGATCCTTGCACTTGAGGTTAACCGGTTTATTACTTGTTTTATTTTGTTTTTGTTAATAAAAACTGGGACACCATTCGAGCCATGAACCGCCATGTACACCTTTGACTCCCCATCGCCTCAGATTACATGCTCCTCCTACAATTTTGTCATAATGGTTGAAAGTCCATTTTATTCAAACCTTTGCATTCCCACACGAGGAATAACCTCGAGCATTTATTCTTTGGCAAAGGTACTATTCCTCCTCTCGAGTAGTGCAACCTTGAATCGTTGATTTGAATCACAAATATCGCTTATACTTCCTTTGAAAATTTGAATTAATTCTTTGAAATCAAACCTTATCCGACAATTCTTAAGTGTCGCTTTCCTCTTCATTCAAAAATCTTGCTTGCCGCTTACTTATTCAAACTTTTGATATTGCCTTACAATTCCTTGAGGAAATTTCTATTTCTTTTAAATCTTGAAATAACCTCTCTTTGACTATCGTAAACTTGGACACTTCTTGACAAGTGTTTATTTTATTCTCGAGACCTTTGGTGTACTCGTTTTCCTCCATAGCTACTTCAAGTTGAGATTCTTACTCTCTTGATTTCTAAATTTCCTTTTAGCCCTTTTGGTGCTCGACCTTGCACCTTTATTTTTGTTTTCTTGTTGTATGATGTTTCCTCTACGAAACTCATGTGAACTGAAGATTTTCTTAGTTCGCCAACATCCATTTTGTTAACCAAGTGTTTAACAATCAAGGTCACCTGCCTAATGTCCTCAAGTTTAGCATTCTCTTCTCCTCGCAGTTTAATATTTCCTAGTCCATCAGTGATGTTTCCTTTAACGCCTCCGCTTCCTTAAAGCTTATATGAAAGCTCATTACCATTCTTTTCGCTTGCCTCTCAAGTCCTTGTAGACCACCGTATCTTGCGTAATTCCACTCTCTCAAAAGAATTTCATCCGCAAGGTGTTCCTTTGTTTTCCTTATGGTGGATATCTTTTGTACTATGATACAAAGGCCTCATCCTTTATTTTAGAACCAACTTCAATTTTCATCAACACGGAATCATTTTGTTCTCGCTTGTAACCCAAGCAACCTTCCTTATTTCAAGTGCATTGTACCTTCCTTGGCTTACCTAGTTGACATACCACCCTGGTACTCAACTTGTCACCTTTCAATTTCTTTTACCCTAATTGGCATAAGGATTGAATCGACCGTCCGAGAGAAAGTATGGTAAATGCATCCCCAAGAAGTCTCGAAGTCTCTCACCGGGATCCTTGCCGCTCTTCAAGATGCTTGTGGTGCCATGATGGTAGTTGAGATCGAAGGAAGTCAAGTATGCCAGAAGTCGTGAGTCGGGTTGGGAAGCTCAAGCACTCAGACATAGGTCACAGGAGCAAGGAAGGAGTGGTAAACCGATGATTGCAAGATTCGAGGCGCTTGATGAGTTCATGGAAGAGGCAAGACAAAGATCCAGCTTGTTTACGGTTATAAGTGATGGTCGAACCAACCAAAGAATTGGTCACAAGTTAGATGAAGATGGCGATCATTGGCATCGGAATCATCTTTGGGTTCCGAATGTGGAAGATTGGGAAGGACAATGAAGAATGAAAACCACGGGATGGCAATTGCATTTCATCTCGTGAGCAACCAAGATGTATTTGAGCCACAACACGAAGTTTCTCGATGAAGTGGAGCCACAAATGGAATCACGAGACCAGAGTTGATACAAAGCAAGCCAACAGTAAAGATTGAAGTAGATCGTCGCCACCTCGAGATAGCTCAAGACAGGTGGGAGGAGTTGGGAAGATGGAAGAGAGAATAAGATCAGACGAGTTAGAGACGAACGCTTTCGCAAAGTTCAGAGTTCAAGTACCTCTCGGTTACATTCGAGTTTCGAGGACGAAACTCCTCTTAAGGGGGAAGGAATGTAACATCCCTACTTTTCGTAAAAGGGTAAAATAGTCATTGGGTGTATTTACTACGACCTAATTATTATTTGTCCCATGTATTTAATTAAAAAGGAATTAATTAAAGGATTTAGCTATTAATTATAAGGGATTTAATTATTGGCTATAAAAAGGAAATAATCTCCAAATCACTCCTTTTATTTACACGCCTATTCTGTCAAAAAAAAGAGAGGAACGGTGCTGAAGAGAAGAAACCAACGCAGAAGATGCCAGGAAAAGACAGAATGTAATCTTCAACCGTGTGACCAATCCGTTCGTCTGATCAAGATGCCGCAGGAGAGAAAAGTGATCAGCGCGAGGAGACGCAACTTTGGAAAATAAAATATCTCCATTCCGTAAGTTTTCGGTTTAGTCCTAGTTTCGTATTCGTAGAGTTCGATTCTTGGAAAATTCAGATCTTTTGATCCGTGAGCTCTGCTTTCGCAGCCATGAGTAGTCGAAACGATCGCCTTGAAGCGTAGAATAATCTAAAAATAGGTTCGCAGCAGTAAACCAGGTAATCTTCAGTTACTGCACTTTTTCAGTTTCGTTTTTCGCACGTAAATAGGATTTTGTGGTTTGTTGTTGATCAAATAGGTTTTGGGGTTGAGGATCAACAATCGCTGCGCTTGCTTGATGTTTTGTCGCCGGTGTTGCGGTGCAAATAAGGTAAGAGGCTCTTCCTATGATTCCAATTATCGCTTATAAGGTTTAGATCAAGTTTTAAGGTGTTTAAGATGTTTTAATGCTAGAAGATGTGTTTTTCGTTGATCAAGGATCATAGTGTTCTTGGAATAGTTAGATATGTTTATTTACGCTTTACTATGTGTAAATTGCTATACTTTTGGGTTAAAACCGATTTGGATCGAATTTGAAGATTTTAGAGTTCTAGTCGAACCCAGGTGGACGAAGCGCCTGGCCTCTTCGACGGGCGTCTACTGGGGCACATTTCGACGAAGGCCTGGCTTTCCGGACGGGCGTTTGAAGTGTTGTTTTACATTCGTGATTGAAATCGCTTTTAGGTGGACGGGCGTGCTGGTATAGTGGACGGGCGCCCAGCCTTGGAAGCGGCGCCCAGAGGTTCCAGACGGGCGCCCATGTCTTTAAACGGGCGCTTGACCTGCTTTTATTTGTTTTCATTGTTTTATCAAGTTTCACACTTAGTTTCGTGTTTTATACTCATGTGTTTAATGTTTTAAACCCTTAAACATGATATATTAACATTGAATAAATATAAACAAGCCTGAATTGAGCTTCGATTCGCTCGCTTAAAACACCGAATGTACTCTTAAAAGGAGTTGAAGTTCGGATCCGCTGGAAGATCATGATAGGCTTGTGCTTTGATGAGTTAGCATTCATCAATGTCCTGTGTAATTGCTAGGACTTTTCCGTGTCTAGTGGTCTAGGAAGAGAGTAGTTTGTGTGAGGGAGATTATTTGAAAACACTTAGGTGGCTAGTTAATCACCCTAATAATCAACGCATTTGACTAGTAAAAGATTAAACAACATGTCTCTCTTGGCTAGCACTGTAAATCGCGATGCATGTGCTACCTCCAAGGTGGAGGATCTCTCAGAGGTCAATGACCCTAAGTACAGAGGGACTCACGAGGTGTGCGTGCTATCGGAGTCTACCTTTTCTAGACTTCGTGGATATTGGTGTGATCCACCGATATGTTGCAAAAGAGTGTCCCCGAGGTGGAAGAACTCCGTGAGGTCAAAGAAACCCTAAGCACGGAGGGATTCGCAAGGTGGACGCGCCAGAAGTGCCTTGAGTGCGGTTGTAACATAGATAAGCTAAGTAGAAACGCTTAGTCAATTCATGTTGATGGATATGAAATGAACCCAGATTGAGTAGTCACATAAAGATAACTAAACGATTAAATATCTTTTTTCTTTATAAAACTTAATTGTTGTCGTAGCTTCTCACTTTTACTAAGTACTTTGTACTTACCTCCTTTGCATTTTATTTTTTGTATGCATTGTGGGGTGAGGAACATTTAACAGGTTGACCAAGTGTAGATGATGACTTTTGAAGACTCAAGTCTCGCTAAGCTTTTAGTTTAATTTCCTTGCAAAGGTTGTACTAGATTAGTTGCAGATTGCTTATTAGACTTGTTGTACATTTACTTTTAAGACCTCGTATTTTGTAAGTCTTTGGGTTTTTCATCGTTGTAATCTTAACTATCCATCTTTAGTATGGTTAATTTCTATTCTTAGTAGCATTTATGTTTTTACCCGAGTCTTTTAGCTTCCGCTTGCTTTATTTTGATACGACGACGTAGATAGGTGGCGATAATATTAGATTTATTTAACGCTATACGCTACGAACGCTTTTCTTCCGGATAAAGGCTCGTGTCCGGAAATGGGCGTTACAACTATAATATTAAGGGACAATTATCTAAAATGACACATATTGGACTTAATTAGACGTAAATGACATTCAAAACAAACACTTAGTTATAAGGACAAAAATTAGATAGATAGACCCAAATACCATCAAAGAAGAAAAAAATAAAAATAAAAAATAAAAAAGGAGAGCAAGACACGCTGAATCGATTGTTTATTTTTTATTTTTGTTTTTGTTTTGTTTAAAAAAAGGAACGGACTTGTTGTTCTATTTTGTTTTTATTTTTATTATTTTTAATTAAATTCCCTGGACGTTGAGGTTCTTTCCCCCCCCCCCCCCCTTCCTTTCTAGACGGTGAAAGTTGATTTATTCTTTTTTTTCATTGACCACCGTGATGCATTGACCACCGCGATAAAATGACACCGTGATGCAGTAACCACCGCGATGCATTGATCACCGTAATGAAGTGACCACCGCGATGCAGAGACACCGCGATGAAATGACACTGCGATGCATTGACATCGGCAATCATATATGCAGTGACATCAACATTTTATGCAGTGACATCGGAAATCAGATATGCAGTGACATCAACATTTTATGCAGTGACATCAGCAATCATATATGAATGACATCGACAATTATATATGCAGAGACATCGCGATGAAGTGACACCGCGATGCAGTGGCCACCCCCGATGTAGAGACACCGCGATGAAATGGCCACCCCCAATGCAGAGACACCGCGATGCAGAGACCATCGAGATGCAGTGACATTTAATGAAGCAACACCGTGGTGACATTTGATATTTTTCCGATTTAATTTCATAAAATCGATTTATTTTCTTCATAAAATCGACTTCAAATGACTATATCTCTTGATATAAAATACGGTCAACATAAAATTTTCACCTTAATTCATATTTTTATGCATTGACATCGGCAATCATATATGCAGTGATATCAACACTTTATGTAGTGACATCGGCAATCATATATGCGTGACATCAACAATTATGCAGTGACATCGGCAATCAGATATGCAGTGACATCAACGTTTTATGCAGTGACATCAGCAATCATATATGAATGACATTAACAATTTATGTAGTGACATCGGCAATCAAATATGCAGTGACATCAACATTTTTGTTGAACCTTTTGTCCTGAAATTAGGAAGAGTTTTCAGGGGAAATCGAGCTTACGAGAAGCGTCGAGCTATATCGAATACTTAGCCAGTCGAGTTCGATGTTGGCTTTTTAAGGCTCAATCGAGCCCAAACTTTTTTAGTCGATTCGAGCTCGAGCCTTAGGGAGTATCGAATAACACACAATAATACCAACATTTTATGAAGTGACATCAACACCCAAATTGCAAAAACAAAAACTTTGTAAATTAAATATGCATTGACATCGGCAATCATATATGCAGTGATATCAACATTTTATGCAGTGACATCAGCAATCATATAAGCGTGACATCAACAATTTATGCAGTGACATCGGCAATCAGATATGCAGTGACATCAACAATTATGTAGTGACATCGGCAATCAAATATGCAGTGACATCAACATTTTTGTTGAACTTTTTGTCCCGAATTTAGGAAGATTTTTCAGGGGAAATCGAGCTTATGAGAAGCGTCGAGCTATATCGAGTACTTAGCCAGTCGAGTTCGATGTTGGCTTTTTATGGCTCAATCGAGACCAAACTTTTTTAGTCGATTCGAGCTCGAGCCCTAGGGAGTATCGAATAACACACAATAACACCAACATTTATGAAGTGACATCAACACCCAAATTGCAAAATCAAAAACTTTGTAAATTGTATATGCAGTGACATCGATGTCGCTGCATCAATTCTCTAACTGTAAATGCAGTGACATCAATATCACCGCATCAATTTTATTCCAAATCATACACAAACCCCAAATCATACACAAACCCACCATCAACGTATAGCTTTTCTTTGTTTGTTTGAAGGTGATGCATGTTAAACTAATTGATCATTATTACATCATGATTTCCATGTTTAGTTATATTTAAGGTTTTAATAATTCTGTGGCAAGCCATTTATATACATATTGCAGAAGCTAGATATTCTCAATCTCACTCAAGATAAGACTGATACAAACTTAGGTGTGAAGGCTGATATGATAAGAGTTGCTTATATGTGGATTGTTTTCAACAACAGATACAATATAAAGAGATCAACCAACACAATTCAAACTCGGAATAGATTATCCAAAGGTGCAGGTTAATAAAAGCAGGCAGCTCAATTTTTCAAAACAAAAGGTACATAACTACAAGAAAATCCATCCTCATTTTGCTAAATCATTTAACTAAAAAAACATACAAGTGGAGAGTACTATGCAACAAAGTAAAATATAAAGAATCAACAAGAAAGAAAATATTCTACTTCAAGACAAGCTATATTCCATTACCTAATTTATCCCAGGTTCACAGCTTATGAATTCAAAAAACAAAACAGGAGACAGAGTCAATTGCATTTCCTAATTCATAAATGCAGTGACCTCGTTGTTCCATAACAAGAAGACATAGTCAATTCCACCAATATTTCCCAATCATTATTGAAGATATTCTTAATGATAAATGATTCTTGTATTTATTTTACAATATTTTGTAATTACTATTTACTTCCTTCCTAAGATACTAGGGGTTATAAAAATACATTGTACTCAATCAATTAAATCAAGGGAAATCAATTATCTTCACTGTTAATATGGTATCAGAGCTTGGTGCTGATCTCATCCGCACATCCCCCTCTCTCTTCTCCTTCCTCGCCTAAATTCTTCAAAAAAAAAACCTAATCGGTCACCATGGCCGACGACTCTTCCTCAGCCACAACGGCAGATTCCTCTGCACCGGCCAAATCAAACCTCCCTTCCTTTCATCCCTCCTCACAAATTCATATCATTAAACTCAACCGTCAAAACTATCATCTCTGGCGGGCTCAAATTCTGCCCTATCTACGCGGTCAAGGTGTATTTGGTTATGTTAATGGCACAATTCAGCCACCGGCAGCCACCACAAAAAATGCTCAAAGGGGAAACCATAACGAATCCTGAATACGAAGCTTGGCTACAACAAGACAGTTTAATTCTTAGTACGATTACCTCCTCCTTATCTGAAGACGTATTGATGCAAGTCTACCATGCCACTACGTCGGCGCAAATCTGGTCTGCAATTGAAACGTGCTTTGCCTCCCAATCCCGAGCCAAACTTATGCAAATCCGTACACAACTAGCCTCCACCCGTAAAGGTACGAACTCCGCAACTGACTATTATGTCACTATCAAGCGGCTGTCTGATGAACTCTCCATGGCCGGTCACCCTCTTTCTACTGATGATATCGTTGCTTACCTTGTTGCCGGCCTTGGACCTGAATATGAAGCTTTCGTCGCAATGGTCTCTGCTCGTGATTCTATCTCCCTTGAAGAGGTGTATTCTCTTCTTCTCAGTGCCGAAGCCCGTATTCAGCAACATTCCCCTGTCCCGCCACCGTTCTCTTCATCCTCTCCGGCCACTCCTGCTGCAAATTACACCACCTCCTCGTCCGGCCAGCAAGCTTCCCGTGGCCGTGGTTATGGCCACTCCGGTCAGAACAGAGGTCGGGGCCGATCTGGTTCATCTCGGGGCCGAGGGTCCGGCCGGAACTCTCAATCCACCGGTCCGCCAGTCACTTGCCAGATTTGCGCCCGTCAAGGTCACGCCGCCTCTGCCTGCTATTACCGCTATGATGACGCCCCTCCACCGTCTCGTCCTCCACCTCGGTCGATTCCCCATTCACCGCTTCTCATTATCCGACTCAAACAAGTCAATGGGGTCCCAATCGCCTTCACAATATCGACCCACACAGCTTATCAGCTCAACCGCACCCGACTCCCTCCTCCACATGAATGGATCCCCGACACTGGGAGCTACACACCACATGACAAACAATTTTCGGAATCTGAACTTGCAATCCGAACCTTATGACGGCCCAGATCGAATAAATATTGGTGACGGCTCAGGTTTGCCTATATCCCACACTGGCTCTTCTACTATTTCCACCACTACTTACTCGTATTTACTTTCCCATATTCTTGTCTCCCCCTCCCTTCGCACAAATTTACTTTCCGTTCAGCGGTTTGCTTCAGACAATTCTGTTTATTTTGAATTTCATGCCTCTTATTTTCTTGTGAAGGATTACTCGGGCCATATCCATCATAGGGGTTATCTAAAAGATGGTCTTTACCACTTTTCTAGCCTGTTCAACCAACCCACTGCTCGTGCTCTGCTCTCCAGCCGTGATTCCTCTTCCCTATGGCATCGACGGCTTGGACACTGCTCTCAACAAGCCCTTAGTTTAATTTTACGTACTTTACATATTCCTGCTTCAAATAAGTCACCCGGCCATGTTTGTGCTGCGTGTCAATTAGCAAAGAGTCATCGTCACCCTCTCCCTGTTTCCAACTTTACGTCTGTTGCTCCTTTGGATTTACTTTATTCTGATGTTTGGGGTCCGTGTGTTGAACCTTCAATTTATGGCTCGAGATATTACGTTAGTTTTGTGGACGATTTTTCGAAATATATTTGGTTGTTTCCCCTTCGTTTAAAATCTGATGTTGAGACTGTCTTTACTAATTTTCGCACATTCGTTGAACGCCAATTTAATCGAAAAATTAAAGCACTTCAAACCGATTGGGGAGGTGAATTCCAACGCCTCTCTCGTCAACTCACCTCTTTGGGCATTGACCATCGTGTTTCCTGGCCTCACACACACGAGCAAATGGGTGCGGTTGAACGTCGTCACCGTCATATAGTTGAAACTGGCCTGTCCCTCCTTGCCCAGTCCAACCTTCCTCTCCCTTACTGGGAAGATGCTTTCACCTCCGCGAGCCTATGTGATAAATCGCTTACCTCCCGTGTCCTTCATGATAAAACTCCTTATTTAAATGCTATACCACCGTCTCACGACTATTCCTTCCTTCGGGTTTTTGGTTGCTCCTGCTGGCCCTATCTTCGTCCCTATAATCACCATAAAATGGATTTCCGCTCCAAGACTTGCATTTTATCGGCTACAGTCCCTCCCATCATGGCTACAAGTGCCTTGATCTCCAAACCGGTAAAGTTTATATCTCTCGTCATGTTGTCTTTGACGAATCCACATTTCCATATGTCTCCTCCCCTTCCTTACCTACGGCAGACTCTCTTACGGTTCCTCTTCCTGTGCAGTTGACCCCACCATCCGTAGCACCCATCCCTCCTATTCCTTTGCCCATGGATCTGTCTGAAGCAACACCACATTCTCCTTCACCCAGTTCCGAGGCCTCCCCCGCCTCCACTTCTTCGTCTTCCTCCGCTGCCGCATCTACACCTCCAGCTCCACCCCCGCCAACTCGCACCATGATCACTCGTGCCCAAACGAACTCTCTCAAACCCAAAAACCTCCATCCCGACTTTATCCGTTACCCCCTTCCCAAAGCTCTCCTTACCTCTGCCACTGCCTCCGAACCCACAACCTATACAGAAGCCACCAAACACCGGGTGTGGCGGGATGCTATGCGTGATGAGATCAATGCGTTAGTTCAGAATGACACTTGGGAACTCGTTCCCTACGCTCCTGGTATGAATGTAATTGGTAATAAATGGGTGTATCGTATCAAACAGCATGCAGATGGTCGTGTCGAGCGCTATAAAGCTCGCCTTGTTGCAAAGGGGTTTCATCAGGCTGAGGGTGTTGACTACCATGACACCTTCAGTCCGGTGGTCAAACCCACCACTATCCGTCTTTTATTATCTTTAGCTACTACTAATAACTGGTCTCTTAAGCAGGTGGATATTCAGAATGCGTTTCTTCACGGTCATTTAACTGACAGAGTTTTTATGCAGCAACCGCAAGGCTTTCATCATCCAGATTACCCAGACTATGTATGTCGGCTTAAGCGCAGTTTATACGGTTTAAAACAGGCTCCTAGGGCCTGGTACTCTCGGTTTACTTCGGCTCTTACCTCTTATGGATTTGTTGCCTCCAAGGCGGATACTTCTCTTTATATTTATCGGCGTGGTCCTATCACTGTATATGTTTTGATCTATGTCGACGATGTCATTCTCACAGGTTCCTCTCTGGAAGCGGTTGATCATGTCATTCGGCACCTGGGCTCGCAGTTTCCTGTCAAAGATCTTGGTACCCTATCTTATTTTCTTGGTATAGAGGTCCTACGCACCTCCGAGGGTCTTTACCTCACATAACGGAAATACATTCTTGCCTACTTAAACAAGGCCGGTATGGACAAGGCTAAGCCTTGTGTTTCCCCCATGAACTCTAAATGCCGCCTGACTCGTGCCGACGGGCCACTCTTTTCTGACCCGTCTCTTTATCGGACCATTGTGGGTGGCTTGCAGATCTCCAATTTACTCGCCCGGACATTGCCTTTGCCGTTCATAAGGTGAGCAAATTCATGCACTCTCCTACCGACAATCATTGGGCGGCGGTCAAACGGATTCTTCGTTACTTAAAGCACAGTATCTCTGATGCCCTATTTATCTCTCGTCGGTCCACCACGACCCTTCATGCCTATTCTGACGCTGATTGGGCAACCGACTCGGATGATCGACGCCCGCTGGCGCTTCATTGTATTTTTCTAGGTTCCAACTTAATCGGTGGCGTTGCAAACAACAACTCACGGTCGCGAAAAAGTAGTACAGAGGCGAATATAAATCTCTTTCGAATCCGCGGCCTGAAGTTCGATGGCTCACTCACCGCGCCGGAAATGCGGCTTCCTCCTTCCTCTCCTCCGGTTCTCTGGTGTGATAACATCGGTGCCACGTACCTCGCTGCCAATCCCGTCTTCCACGCACGTACCAAGCACATTGAGTTGGATTTTCATCACGTTCGCGAACTTGTTGCGGCTAAAAACCTCACTGTTGCTTTTGTTTCCTCTAAAGATCAGCTCGCCGATGCTCTTACCAAGCCGCTGAGTAATCCGCGTTTTTCCACTATCAAGACCAATCTCCACGTCCTACCTCTACCCGTGGGATTGCGGGGGCGTATTGAAGATATTCTTAATGATAAATGATTCTTGTATTTATTTTACAATATTTTGTAATTACTATTTACTTCCTTCCTAAGATACTAGGGGTTATAAAAATACATTGTACTCAATCAATTAAATCAAGGGAAATCAATTATCTTCACTGTTAATAATCATATTTATGAATCTTTGGTTGGCATGAATATATCTACTCATTACAACAAGCAAATTCCATCACAAATTTTTGCCATTTTTCTACCCCAAAACCTCAGAATCTCTTCCAAATAATACCTTCTCTGCATCTTCATTTCTAGAACTGATGCTAACCAAGCTCCAATCTTCTCTGCACCTTCTCTGCATCTTCATTTCATTGCTGATGCTAACCAAGCTCCAATCTGAAGCATTCTTGACACTATTTCGTTTTTGCTTCCACCTATTTGAATTTCATTTAACCAAATTTTTTGTTCGGTTTCGATAAGCTTATTAACCGTACAGAACGGAACCGAACCGTGTACACCTTTATCCAAATGTATATACAGTGACATCAATGTCAATTCACCAATTTTATTCCAAATCAATGTCTCTTTGGAACCAATAATATGTCGATGCAAGTGACATCACATCATAAACCACATCTAATCGCCAAATGCGGTAGATACTTTGCCCAAGAATTTATCAAAAACACAAGCCCAGCCTTTGTGCAAGAATCTATCAAAACACAAGCTCAGCATGTATAATCCATAAGACAACAAGAAGCAATCTTTGAACACAATAGGGAAATAAAAACACGAAAAAATCTATCTAAGAACAACTGATATGCTGAACAAGGGAAAATACACAGTCTTCACAGTTTCCACAAATGATTAGCAGGATATTGTAAAATCCCACATCGGGAAATTAGCAGAAAACTCACCTCCATATAAGTGTGAGTCACAAAATATCTTGTCAACTCAGGTTAGCCCTTTTAGACCAAGCGAGGACGACGGTCTAAGCAGTTCACCGGACAATTTATGGCTCATTTAGCGCTACCAGACCCGGGATCTGGGGGCGTTACAGAATGGTATCAGAGCCGACTATCAGACGGCCCTAAGCGCTGCACCGTATAAGAAAGATGGTGTAGTTGCCTCTGGTAGGGACGATCCAGGACCAGTCTTGGCCGTCCTGGCGGGGACGCCAGTCCCTTCTAAGGGGGTGAGGATGTAAAATCCCACATCGGGAAATTAGTCTTGGCCGTCCTGGCGAGGACGCCAGTCCCTTCTAAGGGGGTGAGGATGTAAAATCCCAAATCGGGAAATTAGCAGAAAACTCATCTCCATATAAGTGTGAGGCACAAAATATCTTGTCAACTCGGGTTAGCCCCTTTAGACCAAGCGAGGACGACGGTCTAAGCAGTTGACCGGACAATTTATGGCTCATTTAGCGCTACCAGGCCCGGGTTCTGGGGGCGTTACAGATATACTCGATGCTTCAATTATATTCATAGTCATATATGTATATATAGGTGGAAGAAAAAGTGAACCTTCAAAGGCAAAGCAGCAGCACCGCCCCCATAAGATTCATACGGAACAGCTAGGGCCGATAAAAAAACCCAATAAACCCGAACCAAACCAAAACCCAAACCGAACCAACCCAAAATAACCCAGCCCAGTTGAAACCAAAAATATTGGGTTGGTTTTTGACCCAACCCGAATGCTATTGGGTTGGTTTGGGGTTTTTATTTTTTTCTTCGGTTCGACCCAACCCAACCCAACCCGAAAGACATTACAATACATAATTCTATTGATAGCCAATGAAAAAGATTATTGCTATTCATTTTCGATCAACAATTACTTTTGTGATGTGATAATTGAAAAATGAAGAAACATCTGTAGGATTGCAGAATTAGACTAAAATGACTATTTGATGAATATAATATTTTTTCGAATGAATCATGGATCATTTATTTAAATTTTCATGTATGATTTCCTTAATGCTATTGTTCTTTGTTACAATCTCTATACGTTGTTGGTTGTGTCATAGATTATTGGATTCGTAATATGATATCCATAAAAAATTTGTCTTTAAATATTGTTCTCTATGAACATGTGGTAAAAAATTTGAATTTCGATAGAATACATGTATGGATTTTATTACATCAAAGTTTGATTATAAATACATTGTTTATGGCTTAAAACCCAAAACCCATCCCAAACCAACCCGAAACCAAACCATTGGGTTTTCTAATAATTTGGTTTGGTTTGGGTTAGTATTTTTTTAAACCAACCCGACTAATACTATGAAAAACCCAACCCAAACGAATCCAACCCGACCCAAGCTCAGCCTTAGGAACAGCACGCATAACTTTTTCTGCCATAGCCCCTAATGATATAGGCTCACTTTGCTGTAATTTTACAGTTTCAAATAAGCAGAAGAAGAGGGATTTGAATATATATAGCTGCAAAATTCTGTGTTGCGAGAAATGAAAATAAAATTAAATGACTAATGTTTAAAACTGAGCACAAATTATATGATGCAACGTAAGGGATCGTCTAGGTAGTCAACAATTTTCTGCAATTTCGTCTTGTATGTTACAATTTTCTGGTCAATCTAAGGGTTGCCGGATTCTGAAACTCGTGGGGATGGTGAAGGGAAGGAGACGAAGAGGGGCTGAAACTTGTGAATATGGGATTGACGGCGTATTTTGTTTTCTAAGCAGCGCTGATGATTGTGTCCGACGGTGTAAAAGAGGTAGTTTAAGGAAGTTAAATAAAATGTGTCCTTATAAACGAGGATCTTTTTTGGGTGTCCTAAGTGCCTAATTAAGTCTCAAAACACGTCCTTATAAACAAATAACACAAATATTAATGAGTTAAGAGGTATTTTTTGTCATTTAAATTTATGACATTTGCAGGTCCTCCTAGATGTTCTTAATAATGGTATGGACCCGGGTTCGTTGAGTGCGATCTTTATATCTCTTGTTCCGAAGGTCGCCTTTCCGACACGGGTGACTGATCTCCGTCTCATTGCTCTTTGTAACTTGCGGGGTGATCGATCTCCATCTCATTGCTCTTTGTAACTCGGCCTATAAGCTCCTTTCACGGGTTGTTGTCAATCGGCTCAAGCTGGTGATTTCTGATGTGATTTCTAGGAATCAGAGTGCGTTTATCTCGGGCAGACAGATCACTGATAATGCGATTGTGGCCTTTGAAGCATTTCACTCTATGAAAGCAGGGGCTGCGGGGTGTCGAATCATGCAGCTGTCAAACTTGATATGGCTAAGACTTTGATAGAGTTGAATGGGCTTATCTATGGGGAATCATGCGCCAGATGAGGTTCCCAGAGGCTTTTATTGATTTGATCCGTAGATGCGTTACCTCAGCCACGTACTAGGTTCTGGTCAATGGGCGACCTGGCCGGCGGATTGTTCCTTCTCGGGGAATTCGCCAACGGGACCCTCTCTCCCCTTTCCTATTTATCATCTGTGCTAAAGGACTTACAACTTTGTTGGACAGGGCTATTCGGGTGGGCTCGCTCCGTGGCATATCTTTTTGGGGGCATGCTGAGGTGATATCTCATCTGTTATTTGCTGATGATAGCATGTTGTTCTTAGAGATTCAGGATGGGGTGCTGGAAACCTTGGTCGATCTCTTCACACATTATGAGGCTTTATCGGGACATGCTATCAACTTTCAAAAGTCTAGTCTATGCTTTAGCAGTGGAGTGTTGCAGGGGTTAGGGATCACATTACAGATCCCTACTGGGGATGGAACAGGGAAATATCTTGGCATGCCTTTTGTCACGGGCCATAATAAGCTGCAGGTATTTGACATTCCGCGGGAGAGGATTTGGAAGAAATTGTCGGGTTGGAAAGATAAGATTTTATCACCTGCGGGTAAAGAGGTTATGACCAAGTCGGTATTGCAGGCAATACCTACCTTCATCATGCAGTGTTTCAAAGTCCCGGTTACGTTGGTACGATAGCTTAAGCGGTGTATTCGGGGATTTTTTTGGGGGGACTTTGAGGACAAACGAAAAGTGCATTGGCGGAGTTGGGACGTTTGTTGTCTACCGAAGAACCTAGGAGGTCTTGGATTCCGTGATCTTGAGGGCTTCAATTTAGCTCTGTTGGCTAAGAAGGCCTGAAGATTGTTACAGTACCCTACAGCCCTTGTTAGTCGAATTCTGAATGCTAAGTATCATTCGGGAATAACCATTATTGCTGCAAGTTTGGGGCGGTGTCCCTCGTTTCTTTGGCGGAGTTTATTGGAGGGGCGGGACCTTCTGTCCGCGGGCTTGAGATGGCGGATAGAGGATGGCCAGTCAATTTTTGTCTTCCATGATGCGTGGGTCTCTTTGCCGCCTTCTTTTCGCATCACGCACGCCTCTCACTCACTTCCAACTAATGCCCAGGTGCATGATCTCTTGGTAGTAGGTGGCCGCCAGTGGAACATACATTTGCTTTGGCATTTCTTTAGCCCGTGGGAGGTAGATGCGATACTCCAGACCCCAGTTGCAGGCCCCTCCCACCCGGACAGACGTATTTGGCATTACGATCAGAAAGGGTGTTATACGGTTTAGTCAGGGTACTTCTTGGCAATGATCTTGCATGGGGGGGTTGTATTCGGAAGCCAATGGGTCCTCCTCTATAGGGCCGGACAGGGTGTGGCGAGACATGTGGCAAGTGCTTGTGCCCCCGAGGGTCCAACACTTTCTTTGGAGATGCTTACAAGGCTGCCTACCGATTGGGGAGAATCTTCTCAAGCGACAACTCGGGGATGGGGTATGTATGGCATGTGGTCGGGAACGGGAAACTATGCGCCTTGTTTTGTTCGATTGTGACTATGCTAAGGAAATTTGGGGGGCCTCAACCTTTGGGAGTCGGTTGGTTCGGCAGTCGTCTGGGTTTCGGGAGTTATTCAGGGGCCTCGTGGAGCGTCTATCTGTTAGATGTAATATCTTCGGATCAATCATAGATTGACCCGATTACGCAGCGGAAGTATCAGATCTAGATCTAAACGAAACAAAGAACATAAATTAAAGATCAAACTACAAGGGGGTTTAGGAGCCAACCTTTTTATGGTGCTTAACTCCAAGAACAATAGGTCTCCAAGAACACGTGTATTGAGAAGCCTGACCTTCCAACGTGTGTCTCCCAAAGAACACCAGGTGGATGGTGTTTCACGCCGCCGGACCTCCTTGATATGCTACCTAGAAAACCCAAAGTTTTCTAAACTCGAACCCAAGTATTATAGCCGAAAATTTCAAGCTATAATACTTCACAAAATAGCGTGTAATGTGTATGTCAAAAGGCTTGAGAGAACTCTCTTTATATAGGAGAGTAATCCTTGTCCTCCAAGGATTTAATAATTAAGAGATAATTATTAGATTAATCCTTATTCCAAATAAAAGATAAAGAAAATAATTATCCCAAACAAATTATGAAAAATAATATTATTATCTAATATTCCATGAATTATCAATTAACAAATCAAAGATAAATCACATGTTAAATAATTATCCAAGAAAACTAATTCCTTAATAATTAAATAACACAAAATGCGCCCCACCCTAATTAAATAAGGTCCATTCGCATTTTTCTACACTTTGGACCGAGTCCACGAAAAATTTCTTTTTCAGTGTATTTAATTATCTAGTCCAACTAAACAATTAATCCACATATCAAATTAAATAGCCCAATCCACTATTTAATTATAATCGAGGTGAAACGACGAGAAAACTAATTACGCTATTTTGGGAGCCACGTCGGGGACCATGGACCCATATTCAGTAGCTACAATAAATCGAACAAAATTATTCATCAGACAGAATAATTATATCCAACCTATTAATTCCGGGATTACACCACCATAAACCCGAAACTGAACTCTATCGAATATAGATAACTTACACTCAATTTATGAGTCAAAAGCGTCCATTGATATAATCATTACATACGGATAAATCCTCCATAGACTGTTCACTTCGATTCGGGATATTTCCGTAAACCCTTCTCGAAATATATTATCCTTATTTACCATTAACCCCCTAGTGATCAATTAGTTCATAACTAATACAATATGAACTCGGCCGATCGATCAGTTTCTAGGGTTAACAAATAAGGGAACCGTCTGTCTACTTCCCGAGGGAAGGAATGAATTCCATATCTGTGATAACACAGACTACTCACTCATTCTAGAATAGAGCCAACGGGAAGTGTTGGACCACATACTAAGAAGTGATCCTTACTAACACATCAAACTCTACCATAGTCTAAGCAGTTGTCTGTGATCACCTCAGGATTGAAATTAATCCATATATGATCATCTTGTGATTCGATAAGACTTCTCGATTACGGAATTATATCGAGAACTCAAATCAAATCTGTCCAGCCCTATATGATTATCATCATATATAAATGCCCCATTAGGTACCCTATTACCGACAGTCCGGATAAGACTGTCACACCTAAAGTGTTCCGGGCGCATCATTAGCATATTAATCTAGAGACCCGTACTCAGATTAATAAACGCTATAGACTAAGTTAATTTTAAGTATATTTCACAAACTCAATCCTCGTGTGTATAGCCATACACTGAGTTATGTGATTACATAATCAATATACTTAGGGTTTTCTGTAGTGTATTAATATTGGCAATAAATGCGAATAAATAAGATGAAATAAATTCTGTCATTTATTTAAATAAAACAATTACAAATTGTCTTTCGGGCATAAAACCTAACACTATCTGCAGAAGAGATGTCTGAGTTCTGCCTGAATTTATGGAATCTTTGGAAGGCGCGATGTAGTACGGTCTTTAAGGGTACGCCTATCTATGTCTCCCGTGTTGTCTCGGCATCTTCTGTAGCAGCTCTTGAGTACATGCAGGTGATGAGTGGTGTTGATGTTGAGCAGGAGGGGATCCAACACCCGGTCGTTCGGGATCCGCCGCCTTCGGGGACATGGAAGTGTAATGCGGATGCTTCAGTGGCATGTTCTGGCTCGGGTATCGGGATGATTTTTAGAGATTCAGAGGGGGCTATTGTGGCGGCCTTCTCTTTCCACTTAGACCCGGGTGATGCCCAGAACTTTTGGAGATGCGTGCGATCATATTTGCTGTCACTGAGGCAGTTCGGCTTCGTTTCACTTCTATGATCTTCGAGAGCGACTGTCTATCTTGCATTCGGGCCCTCACACGCCCGTCGGAGGATCTGTCAGTTTTGGGCCGCCTTGATCGTGATTGCCTCTCTGCTTCGACCTCTTTGCGTCATGTCGCTTTACTTTTGTTAAACGCTCAGTAATGTCCCAAACAAGACTTGCTGCTGACACGGTGTCGCGTCTGAGGTGTCTATTCTTGGAGTGCTCATCCCTTTTTTGATGTAATCTCCGCCTCATTTGCGGATTTGCCTTAATAAAATTCGTTGGTTTTTAAAATTAAAAAAAAGAAGAACATTTATGACATTCTTTTATTTGGTTTAAATTGTATGAAAAGATCAAAAGCTAATTTCAAGGTTTAATGTTGTGAATGACAGATTTTAATCTAAAATGATTGAGAATGATATTTTACATTAAAACTGTTATTCACAACCTTTATTCCCTAATTTTATAGGACGGATGTAGAATGCCAATTTAACATTTTTCTAATATCAACTTTCTATTTTTTTTTTTAGAGGATTACTTATCTATTTTGAATACACATTATTATGAGTTGGTCTCCATCATTTACGTTTATGTATTATACATTATATTATTTTTATTTTATGAGACAGACTTTGATCACTCTTTGAAGATGGTAGGAGGCAAGCGAATCCCTCTTTTATTTTGTTTTTCGGGTGCCTCATTGCTCCTAGTGTTTCGAATGTACACTATGAGCAAAGTCTCAGTTACTTATCTATTTTAGAAAATCATGTATATATATCATATATATCTGCCCAATTATATATGATAAATGTATATGTTATCGATAAATGTATATGTCATTTTTCTCATGAGATATCAATCGATGACAAAGTGTCTTTGATGTGAAATTTAAACAAAAAAAATGTTTAGCCGAAGAGGAGTATTACAATGTGAAAGAGGAAAATTTAGGGAAGAGTTTTCAAGTTGTCAAGGTAATGACTCAAGCATTAAAGATTTTCTACCTTTTCATGTATTATGTCCTTTGTGGCTTCAAACATGCAAGTAAGTCTATGTTTTTGCATTTCTGGATTGTAATAATTAACTAGGTATTTGCTTCTTTGAACCTAGAATGATAATGTGACATGTTAAGATCACAAATGATTTCCAGTCACCGGCTCAACACCAGCCACTTATCGGCTCAACGTTTTCTTTAATGTATTTTGTGACTCTGCAGCAAGTTTTATGCATTATGTATTTGAAATGTCCAATTTCGAGTTCGTATGCTTATTCTGTGCTAATTTCAAGATTTGCTTGTTTGATAAAAATTATGTTTTAGGGTTTTATGTGAAAGAAGATTAGAATCATATTATGGTACTGAAATTTCAATCTTTGAAAATCTAATTTAAATGTATTGATATCATGCCTATAGGATTCTTGATGTTCATAACATGTTAATTGTCGATCTGTTTGGATCTTCGACCGGGTTCGCATTTTCCACGGTTTAGGGTTCGCAGCTTTGTTTGGATATCTGGAATGAATAATAAATTTAGTATAGATTGGGTGACAGCCTAAAAGACGTGTGAGGAGTTTTCATTTAGGTCCTCGGAACACAGCTCATAATCAGGTGGTACAACATTTTGGATGATGTGTGAGGAGTTTTGATTTAGACCCTCAGAACACAACTCATGATCAGGTGGTACAACATATTGGAGTTTAAGACCGATAATGGTGTTTGGCTTTTAGGGAGTTAGAATTCTGTTTGTCTTGTGATCGGAAGTTTATTGTTTAAATGCATCTGTTCCTGTAGCATTGGGAATTTGAGTGCTTTGTTGGGGTTGCCTGTGTTTGACCGGTGTTGTAATTTTATCTCTTCTTTGCTTTTTTAATAATAAATCTTATCATTGCTGTTCAAAAAAAAAAAAAAAAAAATTGTCTTGAACTGAGTTTTGAGAATCATGATCATTTGTATGTTGTAGAAATCCTAGAATTGTGTTGTTATATGGATGTAATCAAATGTTAGAAAACATGTTCATAGCTGATTTTATATGATTGTATGAAAAAGAGTCAAGTTTGTATATAAGTAACGCTTTGGAAGCTGGCAAGGTGATCATTTTGATTAATTGACATCTTGAACCTGGCAAGTTGGTATGTTATAAAAAAAAGCATGTTTTAAGACTACACTTAAATGACGTGTGAATATGAAGCATTAATGAGTTATGATTGACAAGCATGAAATGTGTTATTTTTATGAAGTTGTATAATAAGCATGACAAATAAGAACGAAGAGAATATGGTTAAAGAGCATGAAAGAAGAATATGAAGCAACATGATTTATCCATTGTCTTCCGCCTTTTTAATTGTAATTCCACCTCCCTAGGTGAAGATATTAAAGTTGTCCCACATTGGACACTTGCTATTGTATCAGTCATCATATTACGAGATAGAATTTCCTCACCTCATAACCTAAGTTTTGGGGATGAGGCCCCTCCACTTATATGAGCTTGGACCTAGATTTTCTACATGGTATCAAAACAACCCCTTTATTGTGCAAGTATTGCACTCTTTGTTGGCCTTATTTGTCTTCCTTTATATTTCATGGCACTGCACTTTATAGGGCCCACACTGAGAGGTCGTGTTAAAGTTGTCTCACACAAGACTTACTTTATTATATCACCCACCATATTAAAAAATGTAATTTCCTCATCTCACAACCTAGGGTATAGTGACACCAATCAAATTGGTGCAAAAGCCATGCGAAATCATATTTAAATCATATTTCAGTACCGAGCGCAAAATGTTTACTTGAGAGGCGTCAGTGGCACAAATCAAATTGGTGCAAAAGCCATGTGAAATCATATTTAAATCATATTTCAGGACCGGGAGCAATTGATTCCAATTGTATTCCGGACAGAGCCAAAGTATCAACTACGCAGAACGAGTTTCATGTTTGACTTTTGACGTTGGCTTTACAAAACGTAACAAGTTTTTCATGTTAGACTCTATTAAACACAACAGACTCTCCACATTTTGATCAGAAAATCCGATTACAAATTATTTTACGCCTCATATCCCATAAACATAATTTTTATATGTGAACAATCACTTCCAACACAACCTTGTCACGTCTATATACAATGGAATTATCGGTAGAAACAACATCATTTCATTCTAATCCTTTCCATATGATATTCAAAAGGCCATTGGTAAAAATATTTGGTATTGCCAAAAGTCTTTTTTAAATTCTCTATTTTAATGGTACCCTATTCAAAAGTCGTTTAGAAAGTGATGTAATAATGTTCACAAACTCAAAAGAGTTTGACACAACTCTTTCTTTTTTTTTTCCCCTCAAGTAGGGATCAATATACAATGGGAAAGCATTTTATTGTGGGCTCCATTTAAAATAAAATGCCAGGATAATAATTGATCAGAATCAATGAATGATTTAGATCACTTATCCCATCAAGTCACTCTAAATAAAATTGACTACCTAAATATCTCCCCATAAAAATAGGGATCAACATAAATTAAAAATTTCCAAAAAAAAAAAAATTCAAAAATAAATAGATAGAGATTGCATAATAAACTTAAGATAATGATTTCTCTACCCTCCCCCCCGCCCCAAACACCCTTCTGGAACCCATCCCCATCCTGGAAAATAAAATAAAGAGGAGAAATGCGTTGCCAGTCGTCGATTGATCTAATCTTCTCCACTCCTCTTACAGATAATGTTTTCCCTCTTTTTTTTCCCACAAACACTGATATATCTCTCTATATTAATTCTTCTTTTTTTTTATAATCTATAAATTAGAGCCCTTACACAGTACAACTGGCGAGGAAAATAAATAACTCAAAAAAGAGAGAGAGAGAAAAAAAAAAGTAATGGCTTCTCGTAAAAACATGGCAGTGGTAACATCTCCAAAAAATGGAGAAAAAGTAGTTAACGAAGGGTTTACAAGTAACTCTAATTCTCCAAGAGGAGGCGGCGGCGGCCAGTGCTTATGCTCGCCGACGACACATGATGGATCTTTCCGGTGCAGATTTCATCGTTCCGGTCCCGGTCCGGCGCCATGGCTAAAAAGATCCAAATCTATGGCCTCTCCTACAAACAACAACAACAACAACAGTGTCAACTCCTCATCTGTGGAACCTTCATAATTACCTTTGAAGCTTTCGGTAATGCTCCGTCACAATCATAAAAGCTATACAACATATTTTTATATTATTGATCATAATACAAGTTTATTAAAATTATGTTGTATCGTGAATTATGTCTATGTTTGAGACTCTTAATGATTGTGTCAATAGCATTACTGGATTCGTTTCTCTCCTTACACACAAGAAAACTTATACAAATTTTGTGCAACAAACGTTTATATATATATATATATTTTTTTTTTTCATTTCTTTTCATAACGTCTCCGGTATCCGAAGGCAACTTGTCCGTTTATATTTCTGTTTTCTTTCTCATTATGGTTGAGGAATGGTAAATATAAAAATAATAGGATGTAAACCATGTTTTCCTCTTTTGTATTTATCACTAATCTTCGTTGGTTCCTAAAGAATGTTGTATGCATTTTCTTCCGTTTTGAGGATAATTTTAACCATCCGAGTAAATTTTTAGATTTGGTCCATTCACTCGAAAATTTTCTATAAAAAAAATCGTTTTCTAAAAAAATCTCGAGGTACATTAAAAAACATTAGTGAACTGAAAAGACTATTAAAGCATCATTTGTGCTTACATCATTATTAGTACTTAGGTGACATATGTTAATACAAACGGTACAACATTTATTACACTAGTAGATATAAAAAAGAATGTCAAATTAATTATATCTAAGGACATTCTAGTCATTTCATTGTAAAAGTTAATGCATTAACCCACCTTCTTAATATGCGTGATTTTGGCAACAACCTCAGATAAATTGGGACGGAGGGAGTAACTCATTACATGAGTACTACTACCTCCGTTCCAAAATATAAGTCATCCTATGTGTTTTCACACAGATTAAGAAAGTTGTTGAATGTCATAAATTTGATTGTTGATGTCTAAAATAACCCATAACTATCATTAATACAATAGTTGTTAAGTAATGAAACGTGGTTGAATTGATAATAAATTAGGGTAAGATAGAGAAAATAGTAATAAATGTTGTATTGGTAATGCAGAATGACTTATATTGTGGGACAAAACAAAAAGTGTAGGATGACTTATATATTGAAACAAATGTAGTATTTTTTTGAATATCCGCGACTTCTTCACCATGGATTATGAAGAAGAACGTAAACTCGTAAAACTTCTTCACTATGGATTACGAAAAAGACTGTAAACTCGTAAAAGATAAGGTGATCGTAGAAGATGCCTTGATTGCTATAGAAAGAAGATCACTTTATTGCTAAAAGACAAGGTAATCGTAGAAGATGTCTTGATTGCTATAAAAAGCATATCCCTTGATTGGTAAAATATAAGGTAATCGTAGAAGATGTCTTGATTGCTATAAAAAAAAAAACGATTCCCTTGATTAAAAGTCTATTGAAATGAGAGGTAAGAGCGAAAGTCACTTTCATATTTGTTCTCATGTTATTACTAAAGCTAATCATGTGTATTACCGTATTTGTTCTCATGTTGCTACTCAAGCTAATCATGTGTATTGAAGTAAAAGGTGAAGTATAATAAGGTGTTAAATAAGAGGAGAACTAGGAATGGTTGATTCTGATTAAAAAACAGATTTTGATCACACTATTGTATTGCTCTTATTATTAAGGATTCAACTCAACAAATAACATAAAATCAAACTTCAAAATCCTTGAAAATTGTTCAAGTTTTTACTGTAATACGATATCAACTTTGACCGTAAATTTTCCATTGATTATGAAGTTCGGTTTCTTATATCATTTGTTGTGTTGAACATCTTTAAGTGAGAGTTATTTAACGGTGTGATTGAAAATTGATTTTGTTTTGTTATAAGGACCAAAACAGAGCATTTCAACTCATTAGGAGCAAATATGTCAACAACAAAAAAAAAAAAAAAAAAAAAAAAAAAAAAAAAACAACTTGATCAAGGGCCGGTTTGTTACACAAACATTCATCAGAGGTCAACTCTCTTTTTTTAATTAATGAAAATCGTATAACATTTTAGTATTATTAAACCGGATGAATGATTAAACCCAAATTATAAGGGTTTCTACTCCTCCTGTCCACGAGTTGAGTATAGATATTAATTAGCTAGGTAACCTAGAGTCAGAGTCATGAGTTTGTTATTATACCAGATACCAAATAGCTGAACGAGTTTGTTATTATGCCATTGAAATAAGTTCATCTTTATGGAGTTTGAAACAAAGAACTAAAATAAGTTCATATTTATGGGGTTCGAACCTTGACACTCTAGCTTAATGTCCAAATTTTTTTTAAAACACCATGCCATGGGGACTCCTTAGTAAACCGGATGAAACATTGTTGAACAATGGCCATCATTATCGCGAAAGTATCAATAGATAAAGATGAAAATTTGTTATGAAGGCCGAAAGAAGAAATTTCTGACGAATGTTTTTAATTTATTTAATTATTTGAACACGTATGAGGTTTGCTGATGAGTCACGACAACATACCCATCAAACAATGACCCACTAATCAACACGTCTGGCTTTCAAGCTACCATAAGGGTTACAAGTTTTTCGATAATCCCGACACATCACGAATCTCATCTCCAAAAAATCTTGTCCCCAAAAGTCTCTCGTCCCGAAATTTTGGTATTTTTCTGACCCAAAAAAATGCGTGAAATGAATATATATATATCTGTGTGTATGTATGTATAACATTTTCCATCCCGATAGTAATACCCATAATCTTAAATACTAAAAACATAAACCTATTACACTCTCTGCTTCCGCCGTTTCTCAATTTCTCTGCATATCTCTTCTGCTCTATAATATTTCAGAGTGTTCTTCCTCACAAAAATCACCCGTCTCCACCGGCTGTCGACTCTGTCGCCGTTAACTCATTTATCCAGCCCCAACCTTTTGAACTATTGTTTTGATCAAGTAATTGTTGTCATTTAGTATATTAATATGAATATTTCTTAAGATCATATGTTCGGGACATTCATTCCTGACCCGACGGGATCCCGGATATTCGGTTATCCCGATTGTCGGGGCATGACGCTTATCGGGTATGGGCTCGGGAGGAAAATTGGATGGAGTCCCGACCCGATGCCACCCATATTATATATCATGCATTGTTTTAAAATTCTATTTGATTGATTAGCATTTAGTTTTTTTTTTAAATCTTTGTGTGGTATTTCGAAATATAAGGGTTTTTTTTGGTTTTTTGTTTTTTGTTATTACGTAAAGTCTCCGGTATTCGGAATCAACTGAACCGACTAATCCGAAGTTCGGTCCGGATCGTGTTTGCATGGTCATAGTCTTACTCAGAGGTAAGCTTGGCCATAGTGCCTCAGAGGAGAATCGAACATGTGACCTCCCTAAGTATTTGAAAATTTTCACTTATATTAATTTTTTAGTACTTTAATGTTAGGATTAGTTACTAGTTCTAATTTGATACAAATTTATATTTTTTGGGAATTGGTTGGGATGTCTTCTTATCTCTTAATTGGTTCTGGTTCACACAACCTCTTGCGGCAAATGCTTGTCAAAAATCTTTTGTAAGTCACTTACCACTTGATACACCAAACTCGGAAAAGAGCGTGCGGATTCACATTGGGTCTGTATGTAGACCCAATAACGAATATGATCATCGGCTCAATCAGTCCGCTCATTGACAAGCCCGACTGGGTATAATCCTGCCAGCATCATGCCCCCATGATTTATATATTGGCTAAGCAGTGGGCGTTGATCGGCCTTTTCTAAGTGTCCAATCTCACCGGCAGTGTACCGGGTCAACTGTAGCCTAGAATTGGTGAGTCAAGGTCGTATCCTACAGGGAATCTGGTCGAGTACCAAAGTCGGTCTCGTCCCTAGTTCAGGTCAACACAATAATTGAACGTGGTGATTTGTCAGATCACCGATTCTAACAACTAAATAACCATAAGAGAAAAGATTTTAAACTACGAAAAACAAGATAGCCGAGCTATGATCCAACCAACTACTCTCTAACCCTAACTCGTTTCCGGAAGTGTTTCGACAAACTCTAATGTTCTCGGCATCGTTGAAGGGTGTCGTCTCTTGTTTCCGAAAATAGGCATTAATTCAATAATCTACCCTCTTATGTTAGGTTCAACAGTCCGCCTCGTTGTCACTCAAAGGTTGTCATTTCCTAATTCCGAGTATAGACATTAATTCAATAATCTACCCTCCTATGTCAGGTTCAACAGTCTGCTGACCGGATTTAACTGACCCGACACGGTCTACGATCTATGAGACGCTCATTAACAATGATATAAACCTCACACACGAAATGAAATCTGAACAACTCGATCGGTTTTCTGGGGTGATCCTAGAACCCTTTTCCCGTATCTCTGCGCAAAATACATATGTAAAGAAGACACGTGAAATACGATTATCGAGTAATTAATTCGACAAAAGTCATTTAGAATAAGTTCTAGAATTATAACAACACCGAGAATCTAACAATCATAACATCAAAACACTTCAATCAACGAGCTAAGGATTCGATTTCGAAGGCTATCACATATCTCGCTATATAACGATTACCAACTCATTATACTAAGCAAAATATAAGGAAACAACAAATAAAGTTAACAAAAATAAAGATCGAAAGCAAGAACAAGAAATGAAATTGAAATACCAAATATATTATGCCGTAGAAAGTCGAATCTCCGAGCCGAATCCTGTTAATAACGCGTCAAGCTATCACCGAGATCCTCCGGATTACAGCGATCTACAACTAATCTAAGCTAATATACATCTAAACTAATCTAATCTAAGGAAAGATGAAGAAAAACGAAGAAAAATCGATCTAAAAAAGGGGGGTTGAGATCTAGATCAAATGAGGGGGTATTTAAAGTGTTTTGCAGATCTGGACTGTTAGGCGAGCGTCTGTCAGATTTTTCCCTTCACAAAACCTATCAGCAACTTTCTAAGCCAAAAACCACATTTTTAGGCGGTCGCCTATGGTAATAGGCGGCCGCCTGTCACCTTATCACAAAAATACTTGATTTCTTGATCCCGAAACTCCGGTTTACATTCCACGACATTCCCGAGCACCTAAAACCTGTACAAAATCATAACAAATACTACACGTAATCCCTACAGGACACTAGGGTGACCGAGAGTATAGTAAATTACACCGAAAAAGACCGAGAATCCCGGACTTTACGTCCTAGGTCCCGAAATGATAACCAAGGTGTAAATACATCAAAATACAACCAAATGTCCCCGGAAACATATAAAACGAGGTATAAACGGGGTATAATCACATAGTAAATGATAGTCAATTTGACTCTCATCAGGCGTCGATTAACAAAGCTTTCAGCTAGCACTTACAGGGCGACTCGAAGCACATGGGACCTTATTTTATATTTATATATATTTTACCAAATTATGATTTAACCTATAAAGTCTTTACTCCCTATATATATATATATATATATATATATATATATATATATATATATATATATATATATATATATATATATATATATATATAATTTTATTTTATTTTTTTCTTTCTTTTCTATCCTTTTCTTCGTTCATAGTCCGATATTCTGGTGTCATATGTAGACAAACCACACCAACCCATCCGGAACTTTAAACTCTTCTACGGCGACGATATCGTAGCCAATGACAGACGCCAGATCACGGATAAGGAGGATAATCAAAATTTCAGATAAACAAATATAAAAATACACTTCATAAACTAGTGTATTTTTTAATTTCAAGGATGCAGTTGTCTCTTTTAATTGTATGTAGATCCGCTCACATGTATATATAAGGAGGTCCTGTAAGAAAATAATTTCGGCGTCATGATATGATTTACCCATCGTGATTTAACATTTCAAGTTTTTCTCCTTATTATAATATGTGTTTCCTTTGTCCTTAAATGCATTGTGAAAGACCACGAGGGATAAATCATATACTAATATACTATAGGTGATCGAGTAAACTTTTATGCTAACCCACAAGGGTAAAACATATACTACATAGAGGTAGATAGTGAAAAGTGTCATTTCTTCAAAATTAGAAGGTATGTATAAGCCAATAAGGCATCGGCCCGACGGATGTTTAACCCGGATGTTTCGGGTTTTAGACTTTTAGTCCCACTGAAACAAAAAGTGCAGTATGTATAAAAAACCGGAGGGATGAAATGTATTTTTCCATTATAATCGAGATTTGGCTTGATATGGTGTCTTCTTATCACAAATAGAATATTTAGTTGGAGTGCTTTTTGAATTTGCGTCGATATATTTTCCATGTGAAAGCTCGGGTAATGGACGTCTTTTTTTTTTTTTTTTTTTTTTTTTTTTTTTTTTTTTTTGTTGTCAAAGCAGCCACCAAAAGGAAAAAAGATGGAACGAAATAATAGAGGAAAAAGTGAGATAAGGATATAAAGATCGACACACAGGTTGGGGAAATGTTGGAAAAATTTTGTTTGTTTTTTTGATTTTTTTTTTTTTTGTGAAATATTATAAACGATAAGAACCACTTTGATTTGTTTTTCATCGCATTTTGTTTTTTTGTTTTATCATATATCATCGTCTTTTGAACCTTTCAGAGGACTTTTCTCAAGTGGGAAGAATAATTGAGGATTATCGCGACTTTACACTGTCTTTGTGTCCGTTTTTTCTCCTTTGTCAAGATCGCCAGTAATGCACATGCTGCACTTGTTATTAGAGAAGGGTTAGTCCATATGTAGGATGTGTGGATTTGTGATTCATTTCCTCCCTCTCATGTAATCCGTGTTTGTTTGGCAGAAGATTTATAATATTCGTTGGAAGTTCTAAAAAGAAAAAGTTTAATATGGTCTCAATATGTTTACTTTTATCGCCGGAGCAATAATTCATCGCCATAGAGCAATTTATTGAAAAGTTAGCTTAGATATTTTGATACCATGCATATTGATTTATCAAAAAGCCGTTAGCATAGATATTTTGATACCATGGATATTGTTTATCAAAAGCTTAAAGCGTTGAGATGTAAGTAATTTATATATTAAATACTATCAATTTTGAAAACAATTAATTTCATCATGCATTTGTATTAGTATTACACACGTTTAGCCCCCGTTCGTAGCATCCCCAAGCATATTGAGCATGATGAAGCCTGCACCTAAAGGAGCCAGGATGCCTGGTAGGTGAACACAGGCAATATCGTGTCTCCGCGCCATGTCCACCCTGCAGGGCAGTTGCCCGCCTTCTTCTCTAACATTTCCGGCTACTTCAACCACCGGTAAACCATGACTGTAGTAGCTCCACCACCCCTGCTGGTTGTTGGGTCTCCGCCGCCTTGTCGTTGAATATTCATGGTTATAACACATTCTAGTCAACTTTCTCTCAATTTTGGCTTTCTTCTTGCGATCTCAATCTTTGCTTATAAATGCTATGTAAAACTAAAATGGAGTACTAGAAAAGATCGGAGAGGAGTACGTGGACCGTAGATTACAAGAAAGGAAAAGAATGTGTGAGTTTTGAAATTAAAAGGATGGAAAGGTGTCTACGTTAACGTTGCCCTCCCGCTCGGATCACATTGACAGGGCCATTCCTAATGTTTAGTGGGTTCGGGAGAAGATTAAAATAAAGAACTTTTTAAGTGACATAATATATGTTGCTTGTTGTTATTGCTTGTGATTTCTCCTAACCATTGCGGTTTTGTTTATGGTTTTTCACCGTTTTTTTTAGGAGAAAATGTTAAAAAGGACAGTTTAGGAGTAGTATAGTGATTTAATCAGGTGGCATGTATTTATGTCATTAGGACAAATTTTGGTATCCTGGACCATTATACCCCTGTTTTTAATTTATTTTAACAGATTCACGAAATTGGAATGAAAGCGCCGACCAAGCGCTTGGAATCCCTGCTCAAGGGCGATTGCTTCATTGTTCCTGGCTACCTCACCGCTTGTGTCTTTGCGGGTGGAGTTAATTAGATGGAAGAGTTAATTGCACCTTAAAACTTTTGGAGGAAATATTCTGGGGGAATATCATCAAAGCCGATGCTGCTGGTGATCCATGATCGGAGGATGACGGGGTGGCGGAGAAGCGACCCTTCACCGGTGATAAAGAGGTGGCGAATGGGTGATTATTCGGAAAAGAAGCGGTACGTTTGATGGTGTTGTTTTGGGAAAAGAAGCGATTTGTTTGATCGAATTGTGATTGAATACAATGAGCGAAGAGAAACGAGTGGCAATGGAGCCGATCCACTAAATTTTTTTGGTGGAATTAATGTAGCCGAAGATAATATCTTGACCACTGAATACATAAATTATAAATGGAAAAATATGTGGAAAAGGGTAAAATGGTCCAGTGGAATTAAAATTTGTCCTTAATGCCATAATTATTTTTCCACTGGATTAAATACCAATTACTACCTCTAAATTGTCCTTTACCACATTTATCCCTTTTTTTTAATAAAGTTTTCTAGAAAAAATATACATGAACGGAGGCACTGAGCTGTGCATGCAACAGGCAGTAGAAGCAGACATAGGAGTGACGAGAACTGGTATGTTAAATTGAGGAAAACCTTTTTTTTTTAAGTACATGCATCACATGAGCAGGAAAACGGAAAAGAGGATGTTGGTGATAGGGTTTTTCTTTCGAAATATTATTTCACAAAAGGTTTAATGGAATATTCACAAATCATTACGATAGAAAAGGTTAATATAATCATAAATTGTCATTGACAAAAGTCGATTTGGGCCATGTTATATAAACATTGAACTATTATAACACATGAAACAGTTTGCCCCTTATATCGTGGGCCCTGGGCGGTCGCCCATCTCACCTGCCCCAGGGCCAGGCCCTGAACATTGGTACAACTTTATGTTGTAACCTATGTTTAACATTACAAATTAACATAATTTCTTACTAATTATTATTTAACTGTGATAAAAATAATTTTCGTGCAATATGTGGGTGACTCACTCAATTTGGGGGTACTATGCCCTTTTTTGTTTGTTTGATGAGACCTTTTTAGTTCAAAACATAAAAATACTTTAAATCAACGTGTTTACAAAACAAAGACGACGTACGACGGACGAGAACAGGGTCACACCATCAAACAAGCAAAACAGAAGAGTGCTGACAAGGTCACCCGGCCCCTCATGTAAAACGCAAACAAAACTAGAAGTATTCTGATTTTCGCACAAATACAAAATAAAAAGAGATTGATTAAACATAATTAGCCAAATATTCAAGTTGGTGATTCACATTTTCATATTTTATAAGCTAAATTAAGTAATTGTATTAAACTGAAAAAACAAAACAAAAAACACGGCAATTAATTCAGCAAAGAAGAAAGTAGTATTAGCAGTAGCATATTTTGCAAAATTCCGACTCACAACAGAAAATTCAGACAAAGAAGATTGAGATACGAACAACGACTATACATACAAAATTCGAAAGAAGTGCAGCGAGATAAACAAACTCAAAAGCAGAGATAAATGCCAAAGTTTCAAAACAGAGAATTATCCATTATCGAAGTTCGAAATTGAGAATAAATTCAAGATAAAATGCTACATGTGGTCGAGGAGAGATAAGGTTGTATTTTGACCACAATTAACTCTAGATCCGATCTTTGGTACTTCTTTGAATGGTGAAGAGTCCAAGATGCCACCAATTCCTCCATGATAATAATCCAAATCATGTGTTTAAAGTTTGAATATTTTATCTTATTCTTTGAAATGTAATCCTAGAACCCTAAGAACGACTAGTATAAATTGTAATGATGGGCTAAGCAAAAATGATGAGATCGAAAGTAATAAGAAAGTTTTTCAGTTCATACCTATTTCAGTTTATCAATTTCTTCTGAGAGCAGAGATTTCCTTCACTTAACTTGGGAATGAAATGGAGGGGTGGGGGTGGGGGGTGGGGAGGGGTGGTTAGAGTTTTGTAAGGTGCTATGTGTGGCAAGTAGATTTCGACATGCAAAGATTTACAGATTTTCCACAAGGTAGAAATTGAAGAAACCAGTTAGAATTGCTTGAAAATTTTATTTACGGTTTTTTTTTTCTTTTCCCGACAAGTACGTTTTATTGTTAAGTACTAGTTAGAAGAAAGACAATGAACTCTCCCGAGAGTTCCGGCATCGATCTTTGCTCATTGACAATAGTTGTGAGTATAAGTCGGATCGGTCTGTCCTTGTCCATGTACTATAATTATGGACATCCGGCTTGTTTTAGATCAAAGATCTCATACTCTCTATATTAAACAATTTATTAAATGTGGCGTGATACTCAAGAGTCAACAACATCAAAATTGCAAGAATGATGGTTCGTATGAAAGTAAAAAGAATCATCGAGCATAATAAGTTTTAAAAGGTATTCTATAACTATGCCGTTTCAAATGAAGTTTTTATGATTCCATGTGTTTATGAATGTTTTAGAAAGATAATTATTGACATGTATAAGCCAACGAAAAGATGGCTTTACACATTTGAGTTTTGCCTAAAATCCGAATTCTAAAAAAAAATAAAAAGACGGGAAAAGACTTAGTTAGCCCTATCCCTTTCTTCCTCCTTTCTTCCTTTGTCGGAAAACAATCTTTCTTCGCCGGAAAATGTCGTCTTCTTCCTTTCTTTTTATTCTTCGTCCTTCCTATCGTCTTCTTCCTTTTTCTTCTTCTTGCTTCATCGTTCACGATTTAAAAAAAACCGCGACATTGCCGGATTCACGCGGAAAAATTGCGATTTAAGGGTTCGGGGTTTTAGGGGTTCGAGGGGTTTATGGAGGTCAAGAGGATTCGGGTTTAGGTGGGTTTTCGGTGGGATTTACGCCATATTTTCCGACGGGTTTAGGATTTAGAGTTCATAGTTGAAGGAAGAAGACGCGTATTTTGGGTGTTTTCACAACCATTTATGATTCAAAGTTTATTTATGAGAAAATTTATTTGGAAAGGTTACATTTGAAACTATCTGGTCTTAAAACTTATATAGCTAAATGCCTCATAATACAATTGATGTTAAATGACCGGAGGCGGATCCACCATGATTAGAAGGGGCAATGCCTTGCTGATATTCGAAAAGATATTTGTATTAAACGATTTAGTTTTATTTAAAAATCAAATATAAAAGTATCACTAATACCTATGTTGGATCTTCAAAATTACTTTGATACCACACTATTTTTTTTATTTTTCTTTTTTCGAACGATATATTTTTTTCTCTTAATCTGCCACTTGTTGAGACGATAATGTTCCATGACCATGATGACTTGGAGTTGACTTTAATACTCTCTAATATAACTTACGTACAATGGTTCTTAGTGTATATTTTAAGAATGATAAATCAAGACTTTTATAATTCGAGTTGTATTTTGTTGGATAGCATAAGTTGTGTATTTGATGGATTAGTATGCAACAATAATTCATGAATTTGTATTAGTAAGTGTGTATTTAATTCTTTTAACATACATATTTTTACACAATAAGCATGCATATAAAATTCATGATTCGGTTTATTTTTTTTATTCGACGCGACGACATATGTAATTCTTGTGAAAAGAAAAAAAGCAATGATAGAGGCACTCAGGCACAACGAAAATACATAACCAATCAACACAACAATGATCTAAACCGTTGATTATTGTAAGACCTAGCTCAATTAATATAAATCACGCAATAATCAATGATGTAGATTATCGTTGTATCGATTGGTAGTTTATTTTCGTTTGGTTGACATTTCTTTAAAAAAAAAAAAAAAAAAAAAAAAAAAAACACTTCTAGAAATCCTTGTCCCAAAAAAATTTCAAAATAAAAAAAATAAGAACACTTCCTAGAATCCATGGATGTATCTTCATCGAATCTTCTATTATAAAGCACGAGTCAATACTACGCTGCCTCTCTGAATTTTCTTGGTTATTCAGCCGCGTCAGAGTCAACTACTTAACTTTTTAATATATAAAATAATAATTAAACAATTTTTTAAATAGGGTTGCACTTTTTTTCTTCCGGAAAAAAAAACGATATTTATACATATAAATTGATCGGAACGCTTCAAAGTTAAATAGACCATAGGCAAACACACCCGTTGTGAGTTCGATTTAACGACCCGACTCCTACCATCGGCACATTTACATTCCGGCAGCATCTTCATTCCCCTCCCCCGATTTATTTTTTCCAGAAAAATCTTTCATTTGAATCTCGCAACACCATGATCTCCATCAGATTCTCCGCCCTTCCTTTTCTCACCGCTGTAATTATGGCAATTGTTCAAATCAGCTACGGGAAGGGATTGGCTCCGTCACCTGCACCGGCGCCTCAATCGAATTACGGTGAGTTTTATTTATTTATTTTTTTTCTTTCTGATTTTTCATTTTTTGACATTATTTGAGAAAAAAGTAGATAGATCTGGATCTGGTTTTGTTTAGGGATTTCGGAATTTTTAGATGATTTTATTGAATCAAATCGTCGCAATTGATGCAGGCACAGCGATTGATCAAGGGATTGCTTACGTTCTTCTGCTTGTTGCCCTGGCAATCACGTATTTGGCGCATTGAATTTCAGATCCTCCGATCAAATTTTTTAGGTTTCGTTTTATGTTGATTTGTAGTGGCTTTAATTAATTTCTTTTCAATTCGATTTGATGATGTAAATAAATGATGAAAGTGTAATTTTCTTGTTCATTGAGGAATGATATTGAGGTTTTTTTCATGTCATAAATTGAGTTGTGGGCAGTTAATCGGATCTTTGATCTAGGATTTTTTTTTATAAATAAAAATGCTACGATTATTTACAACAATAATAATGCTATATAATGCCATATAATGTGTATAATTTTCCTAATCAGACCGAAGGACTCTTAGATTATTGCGTTCAAAGGGATTTGAATATGAAACTTCTGGTACAAACTTCGCTATACTTTGGTTTTGGGCTTGGCCCAAAATTGCATTTCGAAATCGACAAGGGTTATGCAGTCGGTTCTTTTCTTTAGTTAGGAAAGAAAATAACAAATAGTTGGGTTGGCATTATGTGGTTGTTAATGACACTATTTATTCCATAACTTCCGCATAATTGGATGTTTTTAAGAAAACTTTAAATCTTGTTGGACCCTAGGACTTGTAAAATAAACAAATATCGTCACTATTCGATCGCAACCGCAACTTAAAAGCAGTGTTTATGGTAGCAGAGTCGATCTACTCGGACCTCACATCTTACATAAGCTTTTGATTTTACAAACTTTTGATTTTGTGTGCGAACTTTGATTTTACAAGAGTGAAATCGCTTTCAACTCTTAGGATTTAAGTTTTATATATAATTTCGATCCTGGAGAGTTGAATTCCGTTGTGACGTCCCAATGAAGGATTGATTGTGCTTCACTATGGTGTCATTAACATTGTCATACGCAATTTAATTGCCGGTGTATATAAAAATTAAAATCATATACATTCAATAAGATATAATTTAATTGCCGGTGTATATTTAAAAAAAAAAAAAAAAAAAAAAAAAAAAAAAAATCATACTCATTATAAGCTTAAGATCCCAAAAGCCAAAACCAACAACACCATCCAAAACAATAAACCAACACATATCATTGTGCATCATGGCTAGGGAATAGTCAGCACTTATACAGCATTATTAATAGTGAATTAGCCTTCACAATATTATGAATACTTGATTCATTTTATATCTTCATCAAAACATATACTTGCTGAAGCCTTTGATCAAGAAGAACGTACATACTTGCTGAAGCCATCAAAGGGACTAATTATGTATGATTAATGGAGCGTATGCAATTTTCTCCATCGTTCGTTCGGTCAAAATCACATGGCGAACAGGAAAAAAAAATTCAAATTGGTCTTGGAATATAAATCAGAAAATTAAAAAAAAATCAGGAAAAAGAAATATGGGGTATTCTTGGTATATACTATAAAATTTAAAAAAATCCGAAAAAATATATGTTGGTAGTGGGATTTCAAGCTTACAACCTGTAAATTATGGATCTAAAAAGGATTGTTCTTAAACCACTAAGATATAAAGTCTTTTATTCAAAAAAAATAGCATAACATACTAATATTAACACTACTACTCTTGTCTAATAATAAAAATAATATTTTTTTCAAATTTTGGGGGGGCTTGAGACCACCCCACCCTATGGGTGGTTCGCCCCTGGTCAAAATGAAATTTTGATTAAATATGTTTTGCAGGTCATACCAACTTACATTATATATGTAGTGTTTTAAGATACATACTTCTCTTATAAGAGAGTTGGAAACGAATATTCGAGGCTTTTCTGGAGCAATATGGACATGGCCGGCCCTATCTTGCCCGCGAGACCGGGTTTTAAAGCGTTTTATGTGTCGGGCGTGATGATCATGTTTATTAAAAAAAAATAAAAATCGTGTAGATTTAATTTGATCCAACCTAATATAATATGTTAACTTTCTTTTTGATAAATGCCCAATTTTTTTTTTTTTACTCTAATTGATAAAGGCTCCAATAAAAAATTTACCCAAAAAAACATACAAACAAGTTTTATTAATTTTTGCATTTACGAATGTTAAAAATGCGAGGTTTGACAGAGAAATTAAACTCCAGACGTTAATAACGTTGTCTTTTTAAGAGATGTTTCATCCCACACGATTTGTCATTAACAGGATCAAATGAAAATCTCTTTCATGATCTGACGAGGGTGTTTGATTCAAACAATGACATTTGATTCAAACCGAGGACACTTAAAGTTTTTACGATGATGTTGTCAAACTTATGAATTTTCGTCTACATACTTATGTCTTTTATAGGTTGCAAGTCTTCATAAACGAATGGAGGTCCTCCTTGCACAAAAAAGGTAGGGTTATCCTTTATTTCACCGGATGAAAGCATGCAACCCTTACACTGATGTATGCATTGGTTTCGTTGCGATAAGATTAATTCGTACGGCAACTCGTATGCAAACGATAACCAAAATATTTATTTATGAAAAAATATCTAACAATAAGTATGTTTTTAAAAAAAAATTCAAACTAAAAGACTAATTCGGGGAACAGTGCTTGTTTCAATAAAACGAGGCCAGCTACGAATATGGATGATAAGAAACAAGGGTATTGGAAGATAAAATTCAGTTTATTTAGTTGCATGAACAGTCTGAAATGCCATTGTTGAAAGTTTGTATTAAATAATCTATTTTACGAAGAATAATTGTTTATCCTCTGTGTTAAAATACAAATAAAAGTAACATCATGTGCCACAACTCCTTTGCCAATTTTAATTTCCAGTGCTACCTGTTGTTGTACCAGTTCAAGGAGCAGGTCCATCTCACTGCAACTTCCTTAAATAATTTATAAATGATCCGGTCATTCTTGGGCCACCATCGCCTCGCCGTACAAAAAAATTAAAAAGAAATCAAATTGAAATGATTTTTATGACTCATGCTTAAATGGAGGCAAGAATGTCATTACTTTCTGAGATATAAGGATTTTATACAAAAACCAAATACTCAGAAATAATAAGAAATAAAAAAGACTACACTGATAAGTATAAGTCTAGAGATCCTGTCTTATCTAATTAAATAAATCTAAAAGAAAATCTAAAGATAACAATAAGATTGATATTTTATTTAATTTAGATATTACAATATAACAAATCTATTTCTTTTGAGATTATCTCTATATCTTCAAATTATGTCTTCTATTACTTTACACTTACCCTAGGAAACATAGGTATTAAGTTATTAAATACTTAACCTACATGGCTACATACCCTAACAAGTTGAAGTTTAAAGGATTCAGTTAAAAGAACAAAAATAATAATTTTTTTTGTTAAACACTTGCACTTGAAATTTCTTGGTGAAATTTCAGTTAAATAAAATGCTTAAAAGTTGAATCATTCATGATCTCTAGAGAAACACACAAAATTCTTTTTCACTTAAAAATAGAGGGGCAAAATTGTCTAAATACATGATATTTTGTCCTTTTTAATAAAATGCAAATGTTTCTATCCTTTTTGATAATTTCACAATGTTTTTTTTGTCCTTTTTCATAATTTTCCCAATATATATGGCTAAAATGTTTTTTTTTTTTTTTTGTAGACTTGTAGAGTTGTAATCCTTCTATTTTCTTAGACTCTTCGTTTTAAGTGAATGAAAAATACTTTAAATGCCTATATTGAAAAGAACAAGATGATAGTTGAACTACTATGGGTTGAGTTGGGTTTATATGTGCTTTATATTTTACAACTCATACTCAACCCAGCGGGTTGAGTTAGGTTAAATTAGGTTGGATTGGGTCGGGTTGTGATTTTTTGTTCACCCCTAGTTTCTTTTGATAGTGGCATGATTTTAAAAAGGTCTTATATATACCTTATTTCAGTTTTAAACTCAGTTCACTTACAAAACTCACCACTAATTCTGATAGTTTGATAGTTTTTAATCTTGATCTGTGTGTGATACATGACAAGAAGACTATGAAAGTGATTGGATCAGCTAAGAAAACAAAGGGGCTTATAGGTGTTAGATCATTCTGTTAATGCATTGTCTAGTATTCACTCTGTAAATGCTTGTAAAGCACAAATTTCTAATTCTTGTATGTGGCATTACAGATTAGGCCACCTGTCTAAGAAAAGAATGAGTTTAATACATCATCCTGATGTAATGTCAGATCTTGATAATAATGTTTGTCATGTTAGCCACATTTCAAAACAAAAAAAGAATCCCTTTCCTTTTAAGTACTTCTATTTTGAATGCTGCTTTTGATCTTATACATGTGGACATTTGGGGTCTTCATATACAGTCTACTGTGCATGGACAATCCTATTTCTTAACCATTGTGGATGATTATACTAGGTTCACCTGGTGTTCTTGATGACACATAAGTCAGAAGCTAGTCTGTAAATTAGATCCTTTCATCAATTTGTTCTTGTCCAATTTAACAAACACATTAAGATCATTAGATCAAATAATGGACAAGAGTTCATTATGACTGATTTTTATCTAGAAAAGGGTATTATTCATCAATCATCATGTGTTGTTACACCTTAACAAAATGGTGTAGTTGAGAGGAAGCATCAACACATACTAAATATAGCTAGGGCATTGATTTCTGCAAATTTACCTATTAATCTTTTGGGGTTATTGTGTATTACATGTTTTCAATATTATCAATATAACTACCGACTCTGTAATTCACAATAACACTCCATATCATTTGTTATATGATAAGCTCCTCGATTATGGTGCTACAAAAGTTTTTGGATGTTTGGCTTATGCATGTACTTTAACATTAATAGAACAAAATTTGACCACAGAAAGCTGAGAATGCATCTATTTAGGGCAACTAAAGGCTTTATCTTGATGGATAAAGACACAAGGGCATCTTTATGTCGTAAATGTCCACTTACATGAAAATATCTTTCCATTACACGGTGACACACAATTGCATTCTTGCACTCGATGGTTCTTACGCCCCATTACATGTTCCATATTCATGCACTAATGATTCTCTTCACTGGGGTTTAATGACATGAAGATCGAATCATGTGGATAATCTGAGAGATCCTCAAGTACGGATGCATAGCCACATTCTGCATCGATTATCCTACAACAAGAAGGTCTATAATAGTCAAAAATACCCTCGCTTATCTTAAGAAATATTTGTGCACTACTCAAAAGTCCCCACACCTATTAGATAAAGTCTTACAATATGACAGATTATTAGAATCACATGCAAAGTTTATATGTTATGTGGATGCTATAACTAAGCCAAGAACCTATAATCAAGCTATTAAGCATGAATGTTGGAGAGATGCCATGCAAAAGGAGTTAGATGCACTCCAAGCCACTAAAACTTGGGAAATAGTTACATTACCAGCTAGTAAAACACCTATAAGGTGCAACTGGGTGTACAAAGTGAAATATCATGCTGATGGACCAATTGAAAGGTGTAAGGCCAGATTAGTAGCCAAGGATTATACACGGACACATGGAATAGATTATCAATGACACTTTTTCCCCTGTTGCTAAGAATACCACTATTAGATCATTACAATGTGTGGCTACTGCTATAAAATGGCATTTACATCAAATGGATGTAAATAATGCATTCCTACATGGGGATCTAGTAACATGGAGTTACCCCTGGGATACAAGACTGAAAAACCCAATCAGGTATGCAGATTGAGAAGATCCCTATTTGGCCTAAAGCAAGCTAGTAGACAGTGGAACTTCAAACTTACAGAAGCCTTATGAGAGCTAGGGTACAAATAGTCAGCTCCCTATTAGTGTATGTTGATGTTATTATTGCAGCAAGTGCTTCCTTACATCCTATACAAGAAGTGAAGAACTATCTACCTTCCTAATTCCATATCAAAGATCTAGGACAACTTAAGTACTTTCTTGGTATTGAGGTGGCCAGATCACCAAAAGATATTTCACCAAGTCAAAGAAAATACACGGTCATAGGTTAGAAGAATTTGGTTTCTTATAGTGTAAGCCTGTTAATACTCCCATGCTTTCAAATCAGAAACTTGGCTAGCTCTTTTGCACATCACAATTCCAAGAGCTAATAGTTCTTGTGAAAAAAAGAGCTTCTTAGAGAGAGATTAAAGAGAGAGAAAAGGCCGGTCTAGCAACCGGATTTTTCTAGTAGCAATCCAATACTGGATTCCGGCGGTTTGTTCGTGTGGACTAGCGGTAGAGGCCGAACGCTTGGGTGGCTCCATGCACCACTACTCTCCTTAGACGGTCAAAGCATCGATCTTTTAGATCAACCAATGTAACCACCGTCTACTAGCTTATTTGTTTACTGCTTAAACGAAGTCGATCCTAGTTAAAAGGAAATAAATTTTTGAATTCCGCTGCGTTCCTGTGTAGATTTCCTAACAGTGGTATCGGGGCGAGCTTCGAGCTTAAGCAATAAGCATGTTAATTTGCGTAGTTAATTTTATCGTTTAAATCACGTAATTAAAAGATGAAAGATTTTGATTCGCAAAACGATACACGAAGAAAAAAAAGGGATCTCGTGGTGCTCGACCGACTGGCGGCGGCGGGGGGCAACCTTCTTTGCCGGCGTCGATTGACTTCAAATCACCGGTGGTTGATCTCCAAATTTTTATTTTGTGTATTTTGTGTATTCAATATGATTCATAGTTGTGATCAATATCTCTTTGTTTAGTTGATGTCATGTGGCCAACTAATAGTTCAAATAGTTTGGACCATTGGGATGCCACATGGCATTATTTGGTAAGTATGATTTGCCTTTAAATAATCTGGCCACTAAAGAATTTTGAAAGATTCTTGAAAGTCAATTGAGAGTAGTTGACTAGTGGGAGCAAAATCATAAATCAAAAGACCATTTTTTATTTTGCAGTATAAACAACAACACTCTTTTATCTTTATTTTATTTTATAGTTTTAGCAAACTTTTATATTTATGTTTTTAATTCTCGATTAGTAAAACCAAATTGTGACTGTTACATTAAGAAACGTTCTCAAGTATGGTTAAGTAATTTTAATCCTTTTAAAATACGCAATGCAGCAACCCCGTTATAGTAGTTAGAGACAAGGAGACTACATATTTGATGAAATACTTGAAGACTTTAATTATTAATGAAAAGCGGAAGCTCACGATATGATTAAATAACTTGAAATAAGTTTCAACAAATTAATCATATATTGGATACGATCCAACATGATCATTCTCATCATAAGATGACAATTAATTCAAAGCTGTTGGTCCTTGGAAAGGCTAACACAAGTTTAGAGGGAGGATGAATAAACTGTCCCTAAAAGCTGGATTTAAAGAAAATTAAGGTTCGATTAAAAACTTGTGTGGAGTTAAGTCGACAAAGCCGAGATTAAGTCAAAGCTGTCTTAAGTTAAATCGAGTCAACCGGCAATGGATATGATTTTAGCCTTTTTCTTGATCTTGTTATTCTATTATGAAACGAGTGTTGTGGAATCGAATTCTTGTGAATGTCGGTTGGATTGTGAGGTGTATAACAATCAAGTATCACAATGATATAAGTAAATTTGAATAAATAAATAAATGCGCAAAGTAAGTAAGGCGGATATTATAGAGGTTCCAGGTGATGTAATCTGACGCCCTCTCTTCCCCGTGGTGCGGAGGAAAATTCCACTAGAACTTCTTGAGGTGAACTGTTACAAAAAGTCCTAAACAATAGTCATTGGCTAATCCACAGCTTCACTATCTAAAGCAGTTGTAGAACAGGTAGAATTCTTTGCTCTTCAAATGCTTGAACCATCTTGGTCCTTAGAGGTAGGATTGCCTCTTCACCACTACTACCACAAACACAGTCTACCCGATCGCTTGTCACAACTGTCCTTGGCGAAACCTTCCCGGTTTGCTTCACGAGTCTAAAACCTTTGATGTAGAATCAAGGTTGAAATGAGAATCAATAAGTTGATTCTTGTTTGTGGTTCTTCAAAGTGTTGAATTCTTGATAAATTCTTTGTAGCTTGAACACTTGAAGAAATACTAGATATGATCTTGTTATAGTTCGGAGATGATAGCAATTCGAATAGAATAGATGATGCACAAAATTGCTTGTTGATTCTTGTATATGCTCATTCTATATATCTTGTTGTTGGTGCAAAGTCTTCTATTTATAGTGTGAAGTCCAACGTTCATCCGGCTTCAATTTGAATTGTATCAACGTCATCTTGCAAATGACTATATTTTTCTCGACCGTTCGCGTGTCGATGAACTCATCCAATGAAATCGTTTTCTTTACAACGTTAATTGTATTTCGGTTTGTTGGATGGTGACTTACAAAAGCGAGTTTCCTTATCGGTTTTGTATCGAGTTTTTCTTTTGTCGGCTTCTAACCGACTTGAAGCATTAATCGAGATTTTACTCTTCTTCAAATATCGTATTTTATTTTCATCTCGATTATAATTGACTTAATCAGTACATCATAATTCATTATCATCTAAGAATTCATTGTCCTTATGATTCATAGGTCTTCATACAAGATCCATAAAGTCGATTCGAGTCACCACAATCTTTCCCGAAGTCCAACTTTACTGCCTCGACTTGTAATCTTCATAAGCGAGTTTGAACCTCGCTTCTTCATTCTTCAATAAGCGAGTCGTGTCCCTCGGTTTTGATCTTTTAGATAAGTCAATCGAGTCAGAAACTCTCAGTGAACTTACCTTCTTGATTTCATGTAGGTGTATTTACGAGTCGGTTTGCTTGTCTCGATGATTTCGATTTTCTAAATGATTTCGATTTTCGGTTTTACGACACACTAACAATTACAGTGCTTGTCTGATGTAACCTATACAAATATCAGACTTTAGTAAAACTTATACATTCAGTTCTAGACATCTTTTAGCTTTCCACTATAACAGCTGGCTTCAGCACTTCATCAATGGGGTTAAGATAATATTTTAACAAATAAGATGAATTATCATCAAAACATAAATTTTATTTCCAACAATTTCCCCCTTTTTCATGATGCCAAAACTCTCCCTAAAAGAAAAGCTTAAAAATCAAAACAATGTAAAACAATGTAAAACTGGAAAACTGGTTTTCATTAGAATGAGCATAAACTGGATAAGTACATTTTGTTCAAATAACTGTGATTAAAGACTAAGCTTCTTCTTAGCTTTTTGCATGACTGAGTCATATCTTTTTGCTTTGTCATACAAGCGAATTTTTTTTCAAGCTTGGAGTCTTCCTTCGAAAAGGTCTTGTTGTAGTCAACTTGACTACTTTCTTTCCATCTTCTCCATTGAATTAGCTTGGGTAAGCTTGAGTCTTTCAAGTAGTAATTTTCAAATTCTACTAGATCGGCTTTCATTTGTTCAGTCTTGTCTTTAATCTTCAGTTTATCATCAATCCTCTGATTCTTCTTATGTTGTGCAATTTTTTGCATTGAGTAAATATCAAACAGAAAGTAGTTCAAGGATTCCTCAAAAGTTCTATTCTTGTACTTGGCTTTAATAGGATTGTAATCTTTGATAAACTGTGTCCACAGATCCTTTGTAAGAGTAACTCTTCTGTCTCCAGGTTGGTTGTATTTTTCAATAAGTTGATCATCAGTTAACTCTTTCTTCAAAAATTTAGGATCCGATCTGTATCTTTGTAATTCTTCTTCAAGTCGCTTCATTTCTCCAAGTAATTTCAGCTTTTCTTCTTGACTTCCCCTTTTGGCATCATATAAGCGATCTACCAGGGCATGGGTTGCTTTTGATCTTACGAAATCTGTCATTCGAGAAGCAAGTACTTCCTTCGTGAGTTTCTAACCCGTAGATATGCTATGCCAATGAGCCTGAGCATGAGTTTCTCTATCTGCTGCGGTTGAATCTTCGAGTTGTTGTTTGAGTAACACAATCTCAAGCGTAACTTGAACTTGATTTGTGAATCATCTCTAGTCTTGCATGAATGAAACATCGATTCTAGTTCTATAATCAAGATATCCAGAGATGTTTGACAAAAGGCCATTCGTGCATCTTTCTCGATCGAGTACAATTTTCAAGTTTTCATGAACTCGCCAATTCATCCTTAGATAGAAAATCGGAGGATCATATGTAGCTTTTATTTGATCCTTATCCGAGTATTATCGGCAATAACCATCGGTTGTCTGCGATTTCATCACCGCTTGTCGATTGTCATTGTCCGATTTCCAATCGGCAATCCTTCTGGCGTGGTACGCTTTGCGTTGCTAGAGGTTGAGATTGAGTGATTGCTTGCAAAGCGTAGTATCATCGACTTCTTTTCTTGACTTATCATGGTCATCATCATCCTTTTCTTTGAGTGTCTTTAGATGATGTGCTCGATTCTCTTCTTTTGCTAGTTCGGTAAATCTTTTGAAACAGTTGTCAAGAAATTACGAAATAGGAAACAGAGAGTAAAGATCTCTAACTTCCAATTTCTCTAAGAGTAATTTTCTTGATCAGAACCGACATCTCGAGAATCTTCTCGGTTGAAGTTTCATTTTCATCGACTTAATGATTTTGTCGACCAAGATCAGTGCCGATTCTTGAACCGATTGCTGTTGTATTTGAGAAGTATGGTCAGCAGTGACATTCTCTTGAGTAACTTCAGTTGTCAATTGATGTTGTTGTTCCCCCTCAGTTGGTGCTTTCTCACTTGAGATTTCAGGGTACAAACATCTTACAACTGATCTTCCTTCTGTGGATTCAGCTTTTCGCTTAGTCCCTTTGTGTTCAAGATCCCGCCGAGACACAGTGTCCGACTTGCTTCAGGTTGGGAAGTTGTTTCGCGATTTCCTTTGATGTTGCGATTTGCCTTGCTTGCTTCCCTTCCTTAATTCTTTCTAAATAAAATCGAATGATTCCACTAAGAGTCTTCTTCGATCGGAATCGCCATCGATTACTTGTCCTTCGACTTGAGCTATTTTCACACTTTCGAATCAACTAAGTGTTGCTTCTTGAATCGATTGACTATATAACTCGCCCAATTAAATTCTATATTATCCCAGATTATGTTCATCAGCAAAATATTTTCCTCCGAAAGTATATTAATTCCTTTGGATTTTCCAATGACGTGTTTGCTGAGCCATCTGCTGAGATTTCCAAATTCCGGCTTGATTTTGTCGACATGAATACCATGTTCGATTGGTTCTGTAGACGAAGTAATCATTGCGAGAAAAGCTTCTTTCTTCAATGGTAGAGTGGCTAACTCTGTTGAAGTTGCTGTTGTATTTGCGAAGCCAAAGAGTGACCTCATGACTCTTTCATTGAGAACAAACTGTATTTATCAAGGAGTCTCTGACTAATCGCATATTTTGCCAAAATTGAAAAATGCCTTCCACATCTCGTTTTTCTTTAAAACTAACTTCGAGGATGTTGTTCAATCCTGGCTGTTTTTCGATTTTATCTCGTACCCAGCTGGCTAACAAGGTGTTTTGACACATACCTTCATACATTTCAAGTGTTAGTTCATCCAGCCATATTTGTGTGTGAACACAAAAATTTGATTTTTGAAACAGAGGGTTGCAGAGAGTCTATTTTGCTTTCTGAAGATAATTTGAATTTTGATAGAGAATAGTGTGAACGGAGGTTGAATAAATAGGTAGGATATTCTGGCGGTTGAGTGGTACAACTTTTCAAATTCCATCATGGTTTTGATAACCGACACGTGTATTATTCGACAATCGTGGGTGTACACACGAAATTACGACAAAAGAAGCGTGGTAATTTAATGCGATATAACATTGTTGATTCTATCGTATCAACCTTTGACTAAATTTGATGGAATGAAAATCGATGCCGAGGTCGGATTAAAGATAATTCGGATTCCATCAAATTATTGATTTTGTCAAATTCTTGATTTGTCGATTTGAGATTGTTGATGTCAATGACTAATTTGTTAAGTGAGCGCACCCAACATAACAAAGATTAATCCCCTTGACGAGTCTCTGGCTTAACTGACTTTGATTATTGCCAACTCAGTTCTTAATTTGGCAAATCTTTCTTTGTCCAATGGCTTTGTAAAGATATCTGCCAACTGATCTTCAGTAGGTATATAAAGAACTGTTATATCCTTCTTCTCTGCATGATCTCTTATGAAGTGGTGACGGACATCAATGTGCTTTGTCCTTGAGTGTAAAAGCTGGATTATCGTGAATTGCAATTGCACTTGTGTTATCACACATTATGGGAATTGTTCCTTCTTCTATCTCATAGTCTCTTAATTGTTTGTCGATCCATAAAACTTGAGCACAACAACTTCCGGTGCTATATATTCAACAATTTGTTGAAGTTGAGATTGAGTTTTGCTTCTTGCTAAACCATGACACAAGTCTATTTCCCAATAAGCGACATGTGCTGATGTGCTTTTTTTACTCGCATCCACTTTGCATCCAAAGATAGTCTGAATCTGAATAAGAAATCTGCTTGAATTCTCCTTCTTTTGAATACCAAATTCCAACTCCATCTGTGTCTTTCGGATATTTCAAAGTTCTTTTCACAATTTGTGAGATGACTTTCCTTTGGTCTTGATGAAATCTTGCACATACACCGGCAATTAAAAGATATGTCCGGCCTACTTTCAGAAGATAGAGTAAGCTTCCAATCATCCTTCAGTAGAGTGTTTGATCAACATCTTTACCTTCTTTGTCTTCATCTAATCTGATGTTGGTCCCCATTGGTGTAGAAATTCCAGTAGATTTCTCCATACCAAACTTTTTGATAAGTTCTCTTGTATATCTGGTTTGGTGAATGAAAATTCCATCAGCTAATTGTTTAACTTGCAATCCTAGGAAATAATTTAATTCTCCCATCATACTCATCTGAAATTTGCTTTTCATCAAACTTGCAAATTTCTCACATAACTATTCATTTTCTAATCCAAAATGATATCATCAACATAAATTTGAACAAGTAGAGTATCTTCTCCATTCTTCATCCTGAATAAGGTTTTGTCGATTGTTCCTTTGATAAATCCATTATCCACTAGAAACTGAGATAGAGTTTCGTACCAAGCTCTTGGTGCTTGTTTAAGTCCATAAAGAGCTTTCCTTAATCTGAAAACTTTATCTGCTTGATCTTTGATTTCAAATCCGGGTGGTTGTTGAACATATACTTCTTCTTCAAGAATTCCATTTAGAAACGCACTTTTAACATCCATCTGATAAACTTTGAATTTCTTGTGAGCTGCATAAGCAAGAAATAGTCCGATTGCTTTAGTCTTGCAATCTGGTGCATAAGTTTCATCAAAGTCCATGCCTTCGCTTGAGAGTATCCTTTGGATACAAGTCTGCTTTGTTTTCGATGATGTTCCCATCCTCATCAAGTTTATTTCGAAAACCCATTTGGTTCCAATGATATTGACATGAATCTGGTTTATCTACCAATTCCCATACTTGATTTCTCTTGAATTCATTGAGTTCTTCTTGCATAGCTAATATCCAATCTGGATCTTTCAAAGCTTCTTCAATTTCTTTAGGTTCGATTGAGATAGAAAGCATGCAATCATTGCATCTAGTTGATGTCTTGTTCGAACTCCACTTGAGTATCACCAATAACTTGTTCTTCAGGGTGATCTCTCATCCATTGATGTGTGTGAGTTTGTATCAAGCGATTTGCATTTTGTTCAACCGATTCTTCAAAATGGTTCTTGAACTTGTTCAATGAATCCGAATGAAGTTGTTCAAGTTGTTGAGCAATTGGAAGGCGAGGCCGATCTTGATCTCGAACATTCTCGAAATATGTAGTCTTCCAACGTCAATCGGCCCGGTTACGGCGTGGATGGTATCTCGAGATCGAGGCGGGTTGCAGTCGGTCTTCGATTGTTTCACTAGGAAGTTTGGTTCATCAAATACTACATGTATTGATTCTTCATGCTTGAGTGTCCTTTTATTTAGTACTCTAAAAGCTTTCCTTGACACTTGAATATCCTAGGAAAATTCCTTCATCAGCTTTGGGTTGAAAAACGTGAAGTTGATCTTTTCCATTATTGTGTATGAAACATTTGCTTCCAAAAGCATGAAATTATGAAACATTTTGTTTTCTTCCATTCCAAATTTCATAAGGAGTCTTCTCATGTCTCTTGTTCATGAGAGCTCTGTTCTGAGTGTAACAGGCTGTGTTAACTGCTTCTGCTCAATATCTTTCGGGTAGTTTAGCTTCACAGATCATAGTCCTCCCAGCTTCTTTGAGTGTTCTGTTTCTTCTTTCAGCTACACCATTTTGTTGTGGTGTTCCTGTGGCAGCAAGTTGGTGTAAGACACCATTTTCTTCACAATATTCAATAATCACACTGTTGAGGAATTCAGTTCCTTTATCAGATCTTATCTTCACAACCTGAAACTCCTTTCTGATTCTGAAGTCTCTTGAGAAGTTCTGTGAGCTTTTGCTTGGTTTCACTTTTCTTGGTTAGAAAGATTACCCAAGTATATCTTGAAAAATCATCTACTACCACCAATGTATATTTCTTTCCACTGACACTAATTGGTGTAATAGGTCCAAATAAATCCATGTGTAGCAATTCTAGATGTCTGGTTGTTGAATGCTGAGACTTGGTCTTGAAACTTGCTTTTGTTTGTTTTCCTTGTTGACATGCATCACATAAGCTGTCCTTCTTATATGATATCTCTGGTAGTCCAATGACTAGCTGCTTAACAAGTGTGTTGATGTCATCAAAATTGAGATGACTCAGTTTCTTGTGCCATAGCCAACTGATTTCTGATTTGGTATGCACGAGCAAACAAGTTTCAGCAACGGCAGTTGTCCAATCTACCACATACATGTTTTCCTTTCTTCTTCCGGCTAGGACAACTTGATAAGCTGATTCGCTGATGACAACGCATAATTCTTTATCAAAAGTAACTTTGTATCCCATATCACAAAATTGACTTGTGCTGAGTAGATTGTAGTGTAGTCCTTCTTCATAAGATACATTCTTGATTGTAAGTCCATTTCGATTAAGGTGCCAAACCCTCCTGGTGTAACCAGGTTTATCTTTACTTCCAAAATTGACTTTTGGTCCATCCTTTGCAATAAAATTATCGAGGCAGTCTTTGCTCTTTGTCATGTGTCTAGAGCAACCACCACAAAGTACCATATGTCCCTGCAATGAAAATTAGAAGTTTTTAGGTACCCAACTTCAGTTTGGGTCCATGGAAGTCGATTGTCAAGATAACTCGGGAATATATCCTTTTGGGATTCTTCGGATATTGTTGCACTTGTTTTCATATATGTAAGCCACACTCCCATAGTATCTATGTTCGGATTGTGTCTTATTTATATGATTTCTCGATCTTCGATCAAATTTGTTTCCATGTTGATTTTGTTATTAAAGCTAGAGTGATAACCTTCATTCCATACATCGAGGTCCGGATTAACCTTTGTATCGTGACTTATCGCCGAGAAGCGATATTAGTCCTCTCATCGAGTTTTGGTGAAACTTGTGATAAGTTTTCGTCCGGAATGATTGTCATTATCAGTTTTATTAACAAATTCAGTAAAATTCCAATCATCATCAATGGGATATAGTCTTCCTTTCCCCCTAAATGTGTGAATCTTTGAATGATTGACATTCTTGGATTTACTTTGATTGTAATTTTCTAGTTCCTGACTTCATTGGTTTTTGTGGATCTGGCAGTTGATTTGCCGTTTCGGTTTCCATTGGATACAGCTGATCTACCATTTGATTTACCTTTGTTGGTAGATGCAGTTGTCTTCTTAGAAAACCGATTAATCTGTGTGATATCGGCTTTCTTGTTCAAACAATTTTTTCGATTTGTGGAAGTTGCTTAGCTACAAACTTAATACCAGTTTTGGTACTCAGCCCAGCAGCTTTGCTAGTTCCATTCTTTGAAGATTGCTGTGTATCAAATCCTAAACCAGTTTTGTCTCCATATGGTTTTCCGATTTGAATCCGAGAATTGAACTTGATTGAGCAAGCGATTCGATTCTTTGCTCACGACGCGATGAGGTCGATGCTAAATTTTTCTTTATCGCTTTTAGTCAGTTTCAACATTTTTAGTTCAGACTTCAATCTTTCAACTTCAAGAATTAGACTTTCTTTCTCAGCTTTGATTGATTCATAACCAAACTTGTATGGTTACTAGCTGATTCTTCAACTCACAAGAGTTTCTTCTAATTCTAGATTTTTGGATTGGAGTCAAAGAATAAGAACATGCATTTATCATGGAAATGAAGTGAAGAGTATTTAGAGTTTGATTCACATACCTCATTTGGATCTTCCATGTGTGCCATTAAAGTTGTGTCATCGATAATCTTTCAAGATTACGAACCATAATCTGATTCATCATCAAAGCAAGGAGTGCTCTTCTACCAACTCTTCTTGGTGGAGTCTTCTTGATCAGTTCTGGACATTCAGCTTTATAATGTCCTGGTTTCTTGCAGTTGAAACAGAGGTATTCATCGTCTTTTCTTTTCTCAGGAGTCCTTTTGATGAACTTTTGAGTGACTGGGTGTCCACTTTTCATTCTTCGAATTCTGTTCATCATTAGAGCCATTTGTTCTTCCATTTCATCCAATTCATGAAGATTGTTAGATGAGTTTTCTTGAATCTCATATGATGCTGCTGCAAGTGTTGTGGTATTTGGTTCTTCCAGAGCTTTGATTATTGCAGCTGTGGTTGTGAAATCTTCACTGAATTCATAAGCTTTCAGATCTGAAAAGATCTTGAATGAATCTTCTACATCAAGTCTCCTGGATTCTTCCATAGCAGTGACCTTCATCTTCCAGCACATTGGTAATGCCTTCAAGATTCTTGTGTTGATGACTTTCTTTGAGTATTCAATCTTGAGTAGATCTAGTTCATCCATGATAGCACTGAATCTTGTCTCCATTTGGTCAATGGTTTCTCCAGATTTCATCTTGAAATTCTCAAACTTTTGTTTTGCAACGGAAATTTTATTTTCCTTGATTGAATCTGTTCCTTCACAAACTAACTGAAGTTTGTCCCACATTTCTTTGGCAGTTGTGCATTCTTTCACCTTCAAGTACATGTTGCTGTCAAGAGTTCTGAGGATAAAGTCCATGGCAACATTGTTGAGATTGTTTCGCTTGCGATCATCACTAGTCCTTTCGGATTTGGGTTTTGCAACTCGAACTTGCTCTCCACCAACAGTTTGCATATGAGTGATTTGAATTGGTCCATCAGTGAGTACATCCATCATTTCATCATGAGTAGCTGCTAGAAATGCTCAGATACGACGTTTATATTCGTCAAATCTGTCCATGTTGCACATAAGCATTTGTCTTGCATATTGATTGTTATCCATTGTGAGTGAGTAAAGACTGACAGTAGATTAACTGGAAAATTGAGCTTTCAAATAAGAACAACTAGAGGAGATAAAGAGCAAATGATATCTTGTTAAAGAAACACTGCTCCGATACCAATTGTTGGTCCCTTGGAAAGGCTAACACAAGTTTAGAGGGGGGGGGGTGAATAAACTTGTCCCTAAAACTGGATTTAAAGCAAATTAAGGTTCAGTTAAAAACTTGTGTGGAGTTAAGCTGACAAAGCTGAGATTAAGTCAAACTGTCTTAAGCTGAAATTGAGTCAACCGGCAGCGGATATGATTTTAGCCTTTTTCTTGATCTTGTTATTCTATTATGAAAACTGAGTGTTGTGAATCGAATTCGGTGAATGTCGGGTTGTGGATTGTGAGGTGTATAACAATCAAGTATCACAATGTCTGTAAGTAAATCTTTGAATAAATAAATAAATGCGTAAAGTAAGTAAGGCGGATATTATAGAGGTTCCAGGTGATGTAATCATGTACGCCCTCTCTTCCCTGTGGTGCGGAGGAAAATTCCACTAGAACTTGAGGTGAATCGTTACAAAAAGTCCTAAACAATAGTCCTTGGCTAATCCCCTAGCTTCACTATCTAAACAGCTTGTAGAACAGGTAGAATTGTCGCTTCTTCAAATGCTTGAACCATGGTCCTTAGAGGGTAGGATTGCCTCTTCACCGCCTACCACCACAAACACAAATCTACCCGATCGCTTGTCACAATCTGTCCTTGACGAAACCTTTCCGGTTTGCTTTACATAGTCTAAAACCTTTGATGTAGAATCAAGGTTAATGAGAATCAATAAGTTGATTCTTGTTTGTGGTTCTTCAAAGTGTTGAATTCTTGATAAATTCTTTGTAGCTTGAACACTTGAAGAAATACTAGATATGATCTTGTTATAGTTCGTAGATGATAGCAATTCGAATAGAATAGATCGATGCACAAAATTGCTTGTTGATTCTTGTATATGCTCTGTTCTATATATCTTGTTGTTGGTGCAAAGTCTTCTATTTATAGTGTGAAGTCCAACGCTCATCGGCTTCAATTTGAATTGTATCAACGCTCATCTTGCAACGGGTATATTTTTCTCGACCGTTCATTGCGGTCGAGAATCATCCAATGAAATCGTTTTCTTTACAACGTTTCGATTGTATTTCGGTTTGTTGGATGGTGACTTACAAAACCGAAGTTTCTTATCGCTTTGTATCGAAGTTTTCTTTTGTCGGCTTCTAATCGACTTGAAGCATTAATCGATATTTTACTCTTATTCAAATATCGCAGATTGCTTTCATCCGATTATAATTGACTTAATCGAGTACATCATGATTCATTATCATCTAAGAATTCATTGTCCTTATGATTCTTAGGTCTTCATACAAGATCCATAAAGTCGATTCAGTCACCACAATCTTGCTCAAGTCCAACTTTATGATCTCGACTTGTAATCTTCATAATCGAGTTTGAACCCTCGCTTCTTCATTCTTCAATAATCGAGTCTGTGTCCTCGGTTCTTCAATCTTTAGTTAAGTCAATCGAGTCTCAGAACTCTCAATAACGAACTTACCTTCTTCGGGTTTTCATGTAGGTGTATTCGAGTCGATTTGCTTGTCTCGATGATTTCGATTTTCTAAATGATTTCCGGTTTTCGATTTTACGACACACTAACAATTATGATTGCTTGTCCGATGTAACCTATACAAATATCGACTCTAGTAAAACTTATACATTCGGGCCTAGACATCTTTTAGCTTTCCACTATAAACAAATTGGCAAAGACTTCATCAACGGGTTAAGATAATATTTTAACAAATAAGATGAATTATCATCAAAACATAAATTTTATTTCCAACACAAACTTTGAATAAGAATGATCACATCGAATTTTGGAAAGATTGTTTTCAAAATTGTAAGATTTAAGTATCGACTTAATTCTTTAATCATTGCTCAAAGGTTAATTAAATAGTCGATGTTTTGAATACGATTCAAAGGGTTAAATAAACTATTAAATAATCTTTAGATTTTCTTTATGAAAGAAAATTAAAGACATAGCTCTTGTGATCTTTCTTAAGTCTTATGATGACTACACTAAGAAATATTTACGAGTGCTTGAAGGATTAAAATGGAAAGTTAGGGCATGTGCTTAAATAAGAGAACTTATTGAAGTCTCTCACATATAGAAAGCACGTTGAGATAAATCTATCTAAACTCAAGTCAACTCTCGGATATGTGATATCCTACGAGTGTGATTAAATTAGAAAGATAAGGTGAAGCAAACGTTGTAACACTTACCATATTCTGAATCTAGTAACTGATAAGGGAACTACATAAATGTCATTATGTTCCGGTTCTTATGAAGAACATATTTTCAGCTATACGTTAGGATTTAATGGACAAATTCAATTGTAAGGGATAAATGTTATTCCGATAAGGTTGAAAAGTCACTGAATCTAACATGCTAGATTATAGTCACCGTATAGTTGATATGAGTGATGAAATCTCACCTCAACATTTATATGGCTGTTATCCTTGATTTTGTGGTTGTTCTAGACGAAGTCTCTATGGAAGGGAAGCGTGTAATCAAACGTCATTCTGATGATGTTGAACCATATGATTATGAATCATGTGGGTTATAATGATCTCAAGAGAGTTTGAGAAAGTAATAATACTTGAGTAAACTTCAACTTAGTTTATTCATGATAAAAGAGTGGGTATAAATAGTACAAGTATGAATGAGAAAGGTCCTAGTAGAGTATAAGCTAGGGGTAGAGCAATTAATTACTAGAGTCGGCTAGTATTAATTGCTAGAGTTGTCTATTACATAATAAGACAAAATGGAGTCACTTTATGACTTTATGACATATTAATTGTTTATACAATACAATTAATATGTCTTACAATTAATATGTCTTTATACACAAGTAACGTTTTATAGTTACAATAATGTAATGTAATATTTCCACACCCCCTCAAACTGGGTTGTATATGTCAATACAAACTAAGTTTGCTACGCAATCACCGAACATACGCGTGGAATTGCCTTGGTGAGAATATCGATTCGTCTCTGTGATGGAACATATTGGAGTTGAATGATATGGGCATCAATCTTCTCTTTAAGGAAATGTCTCACAATGTACACATGTTTTGTCTTATCATGATGAACATGATCCTCCACCATGCATAATTTGAATTATTATCACAAACAGAGGATGATAAAGTTGTCAAGAGGTTGTCAAGGTCACCAGACTCTTTTTCACCCACAGAGCTTCACAAATGCCCCAAACAAGTGCCCTAAGTTTAGCTTCAAGATCGCTTCTAGAGACATGAGGTCTGTTTCTTGCTTCTCCAAGTGACAAGATTACCCCATACACATGGAACTCAGAGCCTGTGGTAGATCTTCGTCTATATGGCAACCAACCCAATCAAGATCAAGATAGACCTTCACCGATCCACAAGAGACTTAGTGAAGTGTAAGCCTTGGCCAGGAGTTGACTTTAAGTATCTTAGTATTCAGAGACAAAGATCCCAATGGTGCTCATTAGGCAATGCATGAACTCGATCGACAAGGCTAACTCCATATGCAATATCAGGTCTTGTATGGGAGAGGTAAATGAGTTTTCCTACAAGTCTCTGATATTGTTCCTTTCTTACAGCAATATTACCGTGCACTAGAGGATTATTGGGGTGTACTGGAGAGATAGTCGGTTTGCACCCTAGCATGCCAGTTTCCTTCAAAGAGTCCAAAGACATATTTCTCCGTGAGACTGCTATACCCTTGTTGTTTCTTGCTATTTCCATGCCAAGGAAGTACTTGAGGTACCCCAAATCTTTAACTTGAAACACTTTTGCCAGGAGGGTCTTCAATGTGTGGATCTCAGCAGGGTCATCACCAGTCAGGATGATATCATCCACATAGACAATAAAAATGGATCTTTTCTTGCTGGTTGTGTTGATAAATATGGTGTGATCTGAATTGCACGGATGATATCCAGCAGCTTTAACCACAGTAGTAAGTTTGCCAAACCATGCTCTTGGGGACTGCTTCAGGCCATATAGAGATTTTCTCAGGTTACAAACTTTCCCTTGAGTGTGAGTGGGAGGTACAATCATATAAACTTCCTCAGTGAGATCACCATTTAGGAAGGCATTCTTGATGTCCAACTGATAGAGTGGCCAGTCAAGTTGGACAGCCAGAAAGATCAAGACTTAAGCTGTGGTTGAGCTTTGCCACAGTGCAAATGTCTCTTTGTAGTCAAGTCCATATGTTTGAGTGAAGCCCCTTGCAACCAGTATAGCTTTGTACTTGTCAATAGTACCATCAGCATTGTACTTGATGGTGAATAGCCATTTACAGCTGGCTGTCTTCTTTCCTTGTGGGAGAGTGGTGAGATCCCAAGTATGATTGTCAATGAGTGCAATCATTTCAATTTTCACAGCTGCCTTCCAACTGTCATGTTTGAGAGCTTCCTGTATATTCTTAGGAATGGAATGAGTGTCCAAGTCCTGTGTAAACATAGCAAAACCAGATGACAAGTGATTATAAGACACATAATTATGGATAGAGTGGTCAGTACATGATCTCTTTCCCTTTCGGACAGCAATGGGTCTGTTATCAATATCAGCAGGTTTAGGAGTATCAGTAGGTTGCTGAGGCATATCAGCAGGTTCAGGAGTTTGAGGAGTATCATCAGGTTGCTGAGGTTCAGTAGGTGTATGGAGAACAGGGTTAGGAGGCTGATGAGACTGATTAGGTTGCTGAATATTAGGAGTTGGTAGAGAGATTGGCAATGCCTCAAGTTCCTCACTGGAAGGTGCAATGGAGTCAAGTGGACTAGAGGAAGAGTTTCTGCTTTCAATCAGTTTCCATCTGTGATGGGCCTCAAGAGGGTTTGTCTGTAGTAAGGAGTTTTTTCAAAGAACTTGACATCCATAGAGTTGTAGAATCTTTTGTCAGCGGGGGAATAACACGTGTAGCCCTTCCTGTCTTTGGCATAACCAAAAAAATGCACTTATGAGCTTTGGGGTTGAGTTTGCTTCTATGTTGGGCATGAATGTAGACAAATACAGTACATCCAAAGATTTTTTGAGGCAGGTCAGCAATGAGATGAGGACAGGGGTGATTTGTTAGCAGGGTTTGGATAGGGGTCTTGAATCCTAGCACTCTGCTGGGTAACCTATTGATCAGATATGTGGCTGTTAATATAGCTCCACCCCACATGTATTTAGGCACATGGGTGGTGAACATGACTGATCTAGCCATCTCCAGTAGGTGCATGTTCTTCCTCTCAGCAACCCCATTTTGCTGAGGTGTCTTTACACAGCTACTAGTGTGAACAATTTCCTTATCATTCAGGAAGGTGCTGAGGTTGGACTCATAGGATTCCAGGGCATTATCTGTTTTTAAGATTTTAATCTTAATGTCAAATTGAGTGGATACCATGTTATAGAACTCTTGGAAGATGGTTCCAACTTCAGATTTATCTTTCATCAAAAACAGCCATGTGATCCTAGTGTGATCATCTATGAAGGTGACAAACCACCTCTTTCCTGATATACTTTTAACTCTTGAAGGTCCCCATACATCACTATGTATTAGAGTGAAAGGTGTGGAGGGTAAGTAAGGTAATTTATTATACACAGACTTAGTAAGTTTAGCAAACTGACAAATATCACATTGAAGGTCACTGATGTTACATCCTTTAAACAATCCAGGAAATAAAGACTTTAAATAACCAAAACTTGGATGACCTAGTCTATAATGCCATAACATGATATTGTCTAAGGTTTGGTTGCAGTCGAGGCGCTTTCGATCTTCAATCTTCTCGTCTTCAAAGCAGGTTGACCATAAATAAATCTGAAAGCAAGCTTTAGCTTTCCCAATCACTTCCTGTGAAGAAAGATCTTGGAAAATACACTGATTGTTATTAAACAAGACTGCCGATTTAGGTCTTTAGTGAGTCTACAGACAGATATAAGGTTACAGTCTAATTTTGAAACAAATAGGACATCCTGAAGGTACTAAAATACCGTTTTATGAAATGGTTATAAAATCTAGAAAATTGACTAAAGCCTAAACATATTGATGTTTGTTAGCTTATATGACAATTTATACTATAAATAATTGTTTACCTCTCTATTGGACTATTTTAGAAATAGTTGAATGTACTTATTGAAATACAACAATTCGGAAAGCCCGAAAAGTTCGAGCTAGCACGATATGAGATTGATGAACTACTTAGGAATTAATCTTCAATTGGATTGAAGCAATTAATAATTGGAGGGTGTTTCAGAAGTCGTCTGAAATAAAATCAGATTCTCCCCTGAAGGATACCATCTTTGGGATACGCAATTAGACTGTGTTCCTAAAATGGAAACAACACTTTATATAATAAATGTATGACTTAAGCCATGTGAAGTATCCCTTACTTGTTTCGGGGTAGTGCCCTGATACGATACATATACTTAACCGAGTTCCAAAGAATAAAGGTTGAATAAATTTCATATCAGATATGGAATTGATGACATCAAATCCATCTTAACCGATGATTTAGGGTTGTCATGCTTCTAGCAAGAAGGCAATGTCTGAAAGGCTTAGAGCCCAGTGTGACATGTGCATCTTTGTGGGATATCTTAGCAAGTATGCTAGATGTTATTTACTTACCCGCGGAGCAAAATTGCTTTTCTCCAAACATGTTGTCTTCTAGAGGAAGTGTTTCTTCCAAAAGAAACAGTGGGAGTAAATTTAGATCTCAAAAGAGTTTGAAAACCACAAAGAGATATTCAACCATTGGAACACGAGCAGGCGCCACATAGTGATGAGGTGTAGAACACTGCTCGGTGCACACAAAAGTTCTATAAGTCTGTGGATAACCTTAAGCCTGAAAAGGCTGCTGGTATGTTCATCTTGAAGAATGAATATCTCACGACTTATGAAGGAATGTTTGAAATGCAAGATTGAGAGATATGGCCAGGAGCCATAATATCTTAATTAGATTCCATTAGTGACAACCATGTTGTGAACCTAGTTTGTCTTACCTACATGGAATGTCCCTGAAAGGCTGACATGGATAGTAATATGATTACCATAAGGCTACAGTGACGACTGAAGGGTACGGGGTGTAAACCTTGTAATTATCTTTATGTCGCCAAATTGAGCCCGGGCCTATTCGTAATATGCTTGTTATAACTTCGTATCATGGCTATATGATAGTGTTGAAGACGTTGGGCAAACAGCTCAATGTTCATAGACGATAACATGATATGTGAGCCCATGAGATCCATTTATGGACTCAAACAAGTTTCTCTAGACAATTTCTTTATTTGATAATCAAAGGAGTTTGATTTAGTCAAAAGAAGGGATATGCCCAATGTACAAGATGGATAGTGGGAGTGTGTTACAATTTTTGAGTAAGGTATTGGATATCTCTCTCGGGAATTATCACCCCATGTCACAGTCAATTAATGTTTGGTAGTTCAAGGTCTTTACGAAACACTTGGATTAGCAGTTCTTATTTTAGAAATAAGAATCTATAATGAAAGATTTAACTGCTGTTAGTTTATAGTTTACCTATATAAATGTGATGTTAAAAGAGTTTAGCAAAGATCGCGATAGAGATAATCGCTAGCCCTTTGTGTTCTCAAGATATATCTATGTTAGGACGTTAGTCCTAAAGATAAGGTGAAAGATGATGCTTATGGAAGGTTTCATGTGCTACTGCGATAGGAACAATCATAGAAGTAATGACAGATGTTCATAGTCCATGAAGAGTCAAGCGAGCAAGTATGAAAGTAACTGTGAATGTCGAGAATATCCTTAAACAAGTTAATGATGGTTTCCTAGTTTATCGAAACTTGGAATCAGATAAATATAGTTATACAGACGTATATCCTAAGTCTTATGAAGGCAAGTGGGAGCTATGGTCTGGTTTGCAGTCACTTTGATTAATTGATACAGTGAGCTGGAAATGTTCTTGGCTATGGGTCACTGTAAATTCTACAACTTAGCCAAAACACAAGAAGTGTTTTAGGCGCAAGCCGGAGAGCAAAGATACATGGATCTAAGAAGGTTCATTCATGAACCTTGTACGGTTCTTCCACCTTTTCTATATAGCTGATATAGTAAGTAGCTGATATAATAAGTGGATTCATTGCTTGAAGCAAGGACCAGGGTCTCGTCGGAGATTCATGGCTGGATGCGAGTATTGCATGAGATTCTTGTGTTTCAACTTGGTCTTGTGTGTGCGAGTGATTGGTTTTAGGCCAAGTGAGAGATTGTTGAAATAGTGTCCTAAACCCAATCGGGTTGGACCGGATCCGACCGGGTCGGATCATTTCTACTATTTCTTTATGATTATACATATATAATAAATGGCTTTTATGTTGTCATATATTTGTTCTTTTAAAGAACCAATTATGAATTGTTATATGATAACGTCCTTAGTATTAATATGTGATAGAGAAACCATGATAGCGGTTATGGTTGATGAGATCTCTAATCACTATAATAAGTTTGATACTTAAATGTCTCTAGGCTTATGTACTATTAAACAGGCATTGATAGTACAATCAAAGCTAGCACGCTTTTTAGATGACAGAATAGATCTCGCTCTATCGAAGTGTAGAGACACTTGGACCAGACGTGGACGGTATTAGAGAATTCAGACGTTGGGATCGACTCCACTTACACGTTAAGTGTCACACTATGTGTCGGTTGTGTAATTATCCTTAGGACCGGAGTCGACATGGCATCACGGAGTGGATTGTCATGCTTTGACACTATTGAGGTTTCCCCTAGCCACGGGGCGATCATGTGGTAGTGATTGGGTGTGATACTGAAGCATGCGGAGTATACATGTTTGGTCGTCTGGGAATCACGTTCCCCATTAGTAAGGGTGAATATCCGAAAGGACCTTCTTATAAGGAATGTCTTACTCTCGTGAATCTTTGCAAAGTGGAAGTAAATGAGTTACTTCGAAAGAGCATGATATCCAGATTATAAAATACGGTCGTTGATGTTTGACACCCGACGTAAGACCGTATGGATATTATTATAGCGATATGATTCTATTTACACGGAAACTGTTTCACATGAAAGGTAGTAGTCATTGCATTTGACTCTTCTGATGATTGGGGGTCACGGTGTGTAGCTAGACGCTATCCTGTGATCTTTAGGTATGAAGGGAATTTTCGTAATTTGCACTTTGTGTCTACGGCCAACATATTCGAAAGCCTATCGGGTCACACTCATAAGAACATCTAGCCGGATTAAAATGTGGTTATAGTTGATTACCAAATAAGGAAAGAATTTATCTCATACTATAAAGGTTATAGTGGTAAATTAATATGGTGGTATTTATTTATTATGAATAAATATTATACAAGATATTAATTATGTTGATTAATTAAATATACATATAATGTATGTGTATGTTTCGAAATATGTATGTATATATATGATATACATGTATTTTGTGAATTAATTAATCATAGTATTATATTAATTAAGAATATTCTGGATGCCAATTTGTTGGTTGAAGTTGGCGCCTATTTGAAGTATATTGGATACATTTGAATTATGTAATTTAATTAATAAGATTACCATAGTATTAATATTTGATATTAATTGATTTTTGGAAAATAGATTTATGGTAATAAGATAAAGATATATTTAATATAAGATATTGTCAATATATATCTTGGAAATATATTTAATATATGATATTGAATATTAAATGAGATAAATCAATCAAATGAATTTTCCTTATTTTATTAGGAAATTATTTTCTCTCTCATCAATCTACTAAAAGTTTATCCCAATCAGTTGGGGAGACCATATGGGGCGCCACCTACTATTATAAATAGGGAGGCTTGGCTAGCTCTTTTGCACATCACAATTCCAAGAGCTAATAGTTCTTGTGAAAAAGAGAGCTTCTTAGAGAGAGATTAGAGTGAGAGAAAAGGTCGGTCTAGCAACCGGATTTTTCTAGTAGCAATCCAATGGTGGATTCCGGCGGGTTGTTCGTGTGGACTAGCAGTAGAGGCCGAACGCTTGGGCGGCTCCATGCACCACTACTCCCCTTAGACGGTCAAAGAGTCGATCTTTTAGATCAACCAAGGTAACCACCGTCTACTAGCTTATTTGTTTATTGCTTAAACGAAGTCGATCCTGGTTAAAAGGAAATAAAATTTGAATTCACAAGGCCCCCGCAGAGATTTCCTAACACTTAGATACTTAAAGCACAATCATGGCCAAGTGGATTTTCTTTCCTAAACAGTAATCAACTAATCTTAAAAGCCTATTCAGATTCAATCAAGGTGTTGTAGTGACACTAGAAAATCCATTACAGTTACATTGTGTTCTTAGATCACTCATGTTATTTTTGGAGAGCCAAGAAACAAAATACAGCTTGGTAAAAGCTACTCAGAGGCTGAATATAGATCCACGACAAACACCACATGTGAATTACAATGGCTTACTTACATTTTGAAAGACTTGAAAGTCTCAGTACCTTTTCCTATATTGCTTTTCTGTGACAATGCAAGTGCAATTCACATTGGTGAAAATCCAATATTCCATGAACGTACAAAACATATAGAATTGGACTACCATATAGTCCGAAACAAGGATCAGGCAGGATTCCTAAAATCGATGGCAGTTATAACTCATCATCAACTGCCAGATGTTCTCACAAAATCCCTAGATGCTGCTGCATTTCACTACCTATTGGACGTATTGGGATTAGTTAATTCTTCAGTCCTACACTCCTACACATGTCACTCATGCGTAGGGCTGCTGATGTTGCTGCATTTAGACACAAGTGTGAAGCTCAAGCTGAATTTGTTAGGAAATCAACGCGGGAATGCAGCGGAATTCAAAATTTTTATTTCCCTTCCCATGTTTGACTTCGTTTAAGCCACAAACATACTAGTACACGGTGGTTACCTTGCTTGATCTAAAAGATCGATGCTTTGACCGTCTACTACGGAGAGTAGTGGTGCATGAGTGATAGCACTCTAAATGGTACCAATAAAGTTACCCTTATTCACCCCAAATTCTGCTCAAGAGAGGATTGATACGCTCGTTATTATGTGGAATATATGTTAAATGCTATGTGCATGTTTCCAGGATCATAATTATGCATCTATGTTATTTTCCCAAAGATTTGGTACTGTTTTGTCTCGTTTTGCGTGTTTTATAGGATGTACCGGATCTCGAGCGTTGAAGAATGGATCTCGACCAAAAGAAGTATATTGGGCCAAGTGATTGAAGTCCAAGAAGAATTCTGTAGAAGAAAAATAAGAAACATCGCCCGCTTTATCGAGGGCTGTGGTCGGTAAACCGAGGACTTGTTGAACACGTAAATTGATTTTGCCGTATTATCTAGGTCGGTTAGTGGTTTTGTAGAGTCTTAAGTCGGCTATTGTATTTATATAAAGCCGCATATACTGAAAGCTTTCTTATCTTATCAATTATATTCAATTACATTATACAAATTTGATGAAATAAAGTTATTCCAAGATTTTGAGGAGTTATTTCTGGTTTTCTCCCTTTCTCCACCATCTCTAGCTTGAGTAGATCGAGCTAGATCTCCATTGTTGAAGGTATGAAGCTTTGAACATTCCTTTTGTCTTCAATATGGTTGATCTGCTCGTATTTATGTGTTTTAGTTAACTGCATGTTTAAAGACCCCATAATTTATTTAGAATAATCGTAATTGAGCAATGTAGATCCAGTGGATAGAAAAGTCACTCCCGGTAACCCGGCGGTCTATACCGGTTTATCGAGGCATTATTTCAAAACCTAAAATCGATTCACTACAGCTACGTTGATCGACATGTTTAATTAACGGTAGGTTAGATCTGGCCAATCTACTTATTGTAATCGCAAACTGACATGAAATATGAATAGTGAAGTGCTAAGTTTGGACATAGTCCGATGGACCCTAGGAACGTGCTGATCAATGTCGACAGCTGCCTAGGCGGGTTAGCGGTATGATTTAGCTCTCGATATCGGCAATTCTAGTTCTTATGCGTATGGGCTATTACGGACCAATTAAGGAGGGTAGCTTATGTGATAGATTATCTACTACCATTGTCGGAGTAGATAGGAGTAGGAGTTGCACCGTGAGCTAATAATGATAATTAAAATGAATTAATTTAAGGAAATTATGTGGGAAGTAAACGAGCGATTAACTAATCCAAGTTAGTAGATCGGTGAGAAGAGGAGAAATACCACGCTTTCTTTATGTTTATTGTTGGTTCATGACCGCCACTATGTTGCTTCTTAATTAAGTTATAATCGCTTATACTTATAGTTGCATTGTCTCTCGTGGATCGACCTTGACTCGCATTTACTATACTATGATGTATCTAGTATTCTTGCTAGTAATATCGACGTTAGTGACTTACACGCGATCAGCGAGCCGTCCATGTGTCCGGCCTCTATCAATATCCACACGAGCACCTCGCCGGAATCCTCATTGGATAGCTACTAGAAAAATCTGGTTGCTAGACCAGCCTTTTCCCTCTCTCTAAATCTCTCTCTAAGAAGTTCTCAATTTATTTTGTAAATTAGAACTCTTCTAATTGTGAATTTACAAAAGAGCTAGCCAACCCCTCTCTTTTATAGAGGGTGGGGCGCCCCTTATAACCCCAAACTGATTGAGATTAGCTTCTTAGTAGACTAATAAGAAAGAAAACCTTTTACTAGTAAAATAAGAAAAATAGATATTCTATTATATTAAATATTTCCAAGATATATACTCCCAATAGCTAATATTGAATATATCTTTTATTATATTACCATAAACCAATCTACACATGCATATCACACACACACACACACACACACACACACACACACACACACATATATATATATATATATATATATATATATATATATATATATATAATACAAATGTGCACATGCATATCATATATGCATGTCACTCACCTGTATATACATATATACAAATACTAATATCTTATATTAATACTAGATAATATAAGGAAAAATTAAGTTTATAGTCCACTTTTTTCCCCTAATTAAGTGCTAATCCTGTTTCAATTTTTTTGTTGCATTAAGGACAAATAAATTCCACCGGACGAATTATATACCCCAACTCTTTTCTCCACCAGCTGTTCTTCTTCAGAGCTTCACACCCTCTGTTCTGACGAAATTCTTTAGAAAAATATTTGCGATTCTTCTTGGCCTTCCACTACTGATCCCTGTGTTCTGGATATCAGCTTGAAAATCCGCTGATCGTTCCTTGAAATCTTGAGCGACTGTTAAGGGCCACCTTCTTCTTCTATCTTTTCGATTCGTAATCGTAACGCCTTCTTCTTCTTTCCCAGCTCTTCTCTATTTGTTTTTATATTATTCATCAATGACACAATTACTTCATTAACTCAAGCCTGAAATCCATCACAAAGGTTTAACGAAATCTTCTACCAAGTCTTTCAATTGGTGGCTACAATACAAATCCCCATTCTGATTGCAATGGAGTTGAAGTTTATCGACAAATGTTTGCATTTTGTGGCTGATATCCAATCCGGTTTTAATTGGTATCTCTTCATCATTTACTTCTGATTATATCTCTTTTTGTGAAATTCAATCTGGTCGTTTTTTGCCGACTCATTTCCGGCACTCGACTACCAACAACTACCCAAGTCGAAGAATAGGAAGATTGGTGCAGCAGGGGTAAAGCCGGAATTCTTATCGGCGGTGGATGTTCATATCAGGGGAAAAAATGGTGATGGCTGAGAGCAAAATCGTGGATACAGCTTTTAGATGGACTCAGAATCGCCGGTTTGAAGCCAAAGTTTTTGATTATCGATGAAATAGATGGTGCTCTGGGAGAGGGCAAGGGTGATATATACATCAAGCAAAACATAAGACTTAATTATGCTTATTTTTTGGAACATTCTAAGAGTTGTCTTATTGTTTGGAAAACATTGTGTTGATTCAGGTATTAGAGCTATGCATTTCAGTGACAAACATCTTTTAAAAGTCAAGACAATTTCTTCCAAAATGAAGCAGAATATCAAACAAAAATGCAATTTTAGTACTTCATTTATCTTTTTTTTTTGCCAAACCCAAGTGGCAGCTCTGTTAATGAACCAAATATAGGTACCTCAATGTCTACAACCAGAAAGATGGGAGAGTTATGTGTCGGAACATGAATTGAAAGTGGGAGAAATTATTGTTTTTGAGCACAGAGGCGGTTTGCATTTCGATACTTTAGTGTATGATGAAACTAGCTGTCTTAAAGATTTTACTCCCTCAGAAAATGATGAAGATGATGTTGAATGCCTTAAGCATGTCATACCCAATGACGACGGTATGTTTTCTTTGAATTAACCAACTTTAACATACATGGGATAAATGAGAAGAATGATGGGGCATGTACTGTTATCCATTTTGTTGATTGCAAAAACCCCAAATGTGAGGAATTCGCACCAACTATTAACTTTAATGAAGAACTTGGACATGAAAGCCCACGGTCCGATCAACAGCCACAACAAAGGTGCATGGAACCGCTGATTGTTCAAAACTTTCCGGCGATAGAGAAATCCCAGAAATATCATGTGAACGATTTCAATACAGAACGTAAGTTTATCATGACTAAGCTAAGTAACGTTACAATTTTTTCATGTTTGAATATTCTGTGCAAGAACGGACAATTTAAGGAAGCATTAATTGTTTGGGCTGGAGAGCATCGTTAAAGGGAAGAATGAATCATTTCCCGGGTCCCTAATACTGGTTTCGACATTAGAGACACCAAAAGGAGCTGTCTCGAAAGCTTTTTATGCAAATTTCATGGGCCAAATACAACACGGGCCACCAATTCCAAGAGCAATAGTGGATGAGATCGGTTTAGCACTACAAGATCATGTATCTCCCAAACATAAAGATCAACATGTAGTCACTTGAATTAAGCCTTAAATGATACTGATACTGATATTGATACTGTATGACTTGTATGATACTGTTAGTGATATTGTATGCCTTATATGAGCCTTATATGATATTATGTCCCTTGAATTAAGCTTAAATGAGCCTTTTATGAGCCATATATGTGTGCCTTGAAGTAGTCACTTGAATTAAGCCTTAAATGAGCCTGATACTCTGATACTGATACTGATATGTAGGTAAAAAGGTTGTTACAGTATGTACAAAGTTTGGGGTGTTAATTTTCAGCTATTTTTGTTGTTGAATTCTGTTGTTGTTGTTGGTGTTAATTTGAGTGGAATATGTAAAGATTGAAGCTTTATTCTTCTGCCATTGTTGCTGTTTTTTGGACTGTTCCTTCTTCCATTATGGTTTGCCATTTTTGATGTTTATTTGGGCCTTAATTTCTGCCAATTATTGCTGATAATTTAAGAGAGATATGCAAAGATTGGAGCTTTACTTCACTGCAAATATGAGGAAAATATGCAAGATGCATTTTGTTGAAGGTTTTTTTTTTTTTTGCCTAATATGAGCCTTATATGATATTGTGTCCCTTGAATTAAGCCTTAAATGAGCCAGATATGTTTTCCTGGAAGTAGTCACTTGAATTAAACCTTAAATGATACTCGACACTCATATGCAAACATGCATCGATATTGATATCGACATCGAGCATCGACATCATATCGAGCATCGATATTGTGTAAGTGTAAACGCTCGATAAAATTCGCTTTCAAATACTACGCCGAAAGTGGTATCAAACGCGCGTCTCAAAATGAAGATAAAAAATATGAACTTTGGTGAAACAATTTTGATGATCGATGTTCTAAATCAAAAGTTACGGTCGCTTATAAGAAAAAGCGCCCGTTAATACAAATATTTTTTCGTTGTTCAAAATATACGCCGGAAGGGTATCGATTTGGGCTCAAATTAAAGAGCAAAAAAAATATGAATTTGGTGAAAAAATTTCGATGATCGGAGTTATAAATCAAAAGTTACGGATGTTTGAAAAAAAAAACAATCTTGAAGCAAATGTTTGTTCATTTTGTAACCTGAAGCAAATGTTTATACGCGCGCGTCCCTTTTAATTAAAGGGTTAGTTTTGTCCGTCTGAAAATATTTGTCATTTTTACAACTAAAAAAGGAGTGTGTCCTATTTATTCATTTTATAATTAAAAAAGGACTTTTCCCTCAATCTCTCATAATATAATACCATGATTAATTAATTTACAAAATCCATGTGTATCATATACACATCATTTATGCGCCCCATATATATTAAATATATATATTTAACTAATCAACAAAATTAATATCTTGTATTATATTTATTCATAATAAATAAAGGGGGATCCTATTTGGACCCCCCTATTTACTACTTGCACCACATTAATGAATATTTTTTCAGTGAAAAACGCCACTCACATCGGTAGCTGATGTAGCACACCAACGCCAGCTGTCACCGACAAGCAGATGCTACATCAGAACACCTGAAAAGTCATGGATCAAGCGTTTCTAAGATTTAACACTTTTTATATAGGAACGCCAATACATCAGTAGCTTTTAGGAACACCAACGCCATCGCGGATCGACGTTGTAGAATTTCCACAAGGAACACCAGTGTGATCGATGTTCCTTATATAAAAATCATGCGGTGCAAGTAGTAATTTTTTGTGGTGCAAGTAGTAAGTGGGTGCAAGTAGTAAAAAGGGGGTCCAAATAGAATCCCCCTAAATAAATATCAACATATTAATTTATCACTATAACACTTTATAGTCGAGATAAACTTTCCTTATTTGGTTATCACTATAACCGCATTTTAACCGGCTAGATTTTCTTATGTGTGTGACCCGATAGGCTTCCGAATATGTTGGCCGTAGTAGCATAAAGTGCAAATTACTTAAAATGCCCTTCATAACCTAACGATCACGTAAATAGCGCCTAAACACACCGTGACCCCCAATCATCGTAAGAGTCAAATGCAATGACTACTACCTTTCATGTGAAACAGCTATCGGTAAATAGAATCCCTATCGTAATAAAATCCATATGGTCGCACGCCGAGTGTCAAACATCAACGACATCGTGATATTATAACTGATATCATGCTCTCTCGAAGTAACTCATTTTCTTCCACTTTGCAAAGATCCACGAGAGTAAGACATTCCTTATACGAAGGCCCTTTCGGATATTTACTCCTAATAATAGGATACGTGATTTCCAGACGAGCAACATGAATCCTACGCATGCTTCAGTATCACACTCAATCACTGCCGCATGATCGCCCTATGGCTAGGGGAAACCTCAATAGTGTCAAAGCACGACAATCCACACCGTGATGCCATTAAGACTCCGGTCTCAGGATAATTACACAACCGCCACATACCGCGACACTTAATGTAAAAGAGGTCGCCTAACGATGAATTCTCTAATACACGCCCACGCACGCCTAAGTGTCTCAACACTTTGATAGACGAGATGTATCCCTATCTTCAATAAGATAGAATACATCTAATACATGCTAGTCTAATCGTATCATCAATATCATGTTTGATAGTACATTGATAGCAAAATAACTAACTGCTAACTTTAACCGGATGTAGTATCGGGTCAACAAAGAGTATAATGGTAACAAGGTCGAATCCATTGTGAACAGCTGCTTAAGTACCAAAGTCGATTTAGAACTTAGTTCAGTCAAGATTATGGTGGAGAGATATTACACTAATGCAAAAGTAAAGATTAACTAATGGTTGTACTTCTAGTTATTAAAAGGTATATCCGAATTATGACCAACGAGCTACTTTTACCCCTAAGGGAAAACTTGACAGGAGAGCGTATTAACCAACCTACCTTTCCACAAAGAATTTAATGACATCCACGGGTGCCAACTCCTAACTCTGTGTGTTAAGGTCCGAACAACTCGCCAACACCCTATGTGAAGTTAATTAATTTTCCCTTTAGAAAACCGATTAACTTAACATGATTACTCTCTAGAGTCGCCGAACAACGATGACAAACCTCAGATTGGAAACGGACCTAACAACTAGGCCGACTCCATTTAACGATCCTAAAACCCCTTATCCCACATCTCACCGCAAAATACATCTATAGGTTCGATATGTGTGACAAAGTTGAACTAGGTGATCAATCTAATTCAAAGACATTTAAAATAAGTTTTAGGACGTGGATTAATCGTTAAAACATAAAATTACGCTACACAACTCCCTTTAATCCCCTTAGTATGCTTTCACTGCTTTCACATAATTCGACTATACAAAGATTTAGCTACTCATGATTATGATGACAACGGAATAATTAAAGGAAATTATACTAAAGACGATAAGAGAATTCATTATCATATTAATACTGCTACACTAATAAAACAGTAAATAAGTGCATAATAATATAGTACTAATATAGATATATAGTTAATATATATATAGTTATATATATATATATATATATATATATATATATATATATATATATATATATATATATATATATATATATACATAAGCATATATATATAAGTATATGTAAATAGATATATAGTTATATATATAGATATATATATGACAAAGAAAGAAATAAGAGAAGATATTATAAAAGGAAAATGATATTACAAATTATAATTATTCAAATATTACAACGATAACTACATATGTATATATATATATATATATATATATATATATATATATATATATATATATATATATATATATATATATATATATATATATAGGCCCAAAGTAAAAGAAATAAAAAGAAAAGGTAGAGGAAAATATATATATAGATGTATATATATATTTTGGGACCCTTTGAACAAATGGATCGAGCTGAGTATTTATAGAGGTGACGGACCGGCGCGTGCCGGCCCTATCCCGGCGCGTGCCGGTACTATAGTGCAGATTCCTTTGTCAGACTCCCATGTGCTTGAAATGATGAAGATTTCGGCGCGTGCCGGCTTATTCCGGTTCGCGCCGAACTATCAAAATATCAGTTGTTCGGTAAAATACCCATCTTGAGTTTTAGACCTTTGATTGACGTGATTCAAAGTGCGTTGGAAAGCTTATTTGAAGATCTAAAACTCTCATGAAGAAGTCTTCCCTAGAAAATGCCTTTAAGTTGGGTCAAATGTCCGTTGAAGATATGTTATGGTAGAAGCACTAAGGACAATTGATCCGCTTTGAACTCAAGTAGCTTATGGCACCTTCTTCTATTCCTCAAAAGATATGTTTTTGGCCTGAAAACGTGTCGCCACCGGGATCTTGGTAAACGATAATCCCGCAATAAAACACCATATATAATACCAAACGAACCGACATTTACACTCCGGTTACTAAACCCGTACAAAACTAGTAAAACACAATATTTTACATAATAACTACTACTAACATACTTAGATAAATCTAAGGAATTTAAGACTCGAAATGATATAATGATGCTCAAAATGATATCAGAAATGGGGTAAAAAGTTATGATAATAACAGTGAATTTATCCCTCATCATACATACGACTAGAGACTTTTACGTATCAAACCTTTTAAAGTGAGTCGAGATCTCATCAACCATAATCACTATCATGGTTTCTCTTTCACAGTTTGACACTAGGGACGTTTTCATATAACAATATCGTAATTGGTTTGTTAAACGAACAAATATATAATAAAAGTCATATATCATATGTATAAACATAAAGAAATAGTATAAATGATCTGACCCGGTCGGATCCGGTCGAACCCGATTGGGTTTAGGACACTATTTCAACAGAATTTTCAGCTTGTGGGGAGATATTACAACTATGAAGGGCTGCTGATGTTGCTGCATTTAGCACAAGTGAGAAGCCACAACCTCTTAGTGGTATATGGTCGTACACCTTGGCAAAAAAATTTGTTAGAGCAATTAGTTGTTAGTTAGGAGCGGTTAATTAGTTAATTAAGTTAATTAAATGTTCCTAGAGTATATATATAGCCTAGAAGAACTAATATGATAAAAAAAATTGTATCTCAATTATACCACAGTATGTTTTCCAATCAATGAAGTTGCTGTTCATCTTCTTGTTCTAGTTTTTCTTCTTTTCTGTCTTCGTTTTTTCTTCTGCATTCATGGTAATCAGGAATTCTTCAGTTCTTAGTTTCATGTTAGCTAAGGATTGCGGTGCTCGTTCTTTTATTGATACTTTTAATCGGTCTTTGGGTAAAATCGGATCTGATTCATTTAGCACGTCGGTAGACTTCTTTGATGTTGCATTTGTGACGCTTGGTTCAACATCAAACCGTGCCATTGATTTGAAGTGGTATGTCCACCTTGTATTTGATCAAGATTCTTAGGATTTTACGGATCACATCATTTATTCTCTCATCATTTAATAAATAATGATACATATAGGAAAAAAATACTGCTTTGAAATTGTAATTTCGACAAATAAAAAAAAAAAACATATTTTTTTAACAACTTCAATGATTGATGATACAGATACAACCAATTCATTACAACATAATCATCCATTATTGATTAGGTTGTGCCTCCATTCATAATTAAACAGACTCATCCTAATCAAAGATGAATGATTATGTTCTGACTAATTAGTAGTGTGTTAACGGTGATTTTTACGGTTTATAAGACTTTATTTCGTAGCAATTTCCTTTGTGTTTTATTACTTTTTATAGAAAATTAAGTGTTTAAATGATTTATTGAAAGAATGCGTATGGAAATGATCTAATTGCAAAGTTGAGCTAATTTCGTGGTCTTATTGATAATTATGTGTGGTTTTACACTTTGCACGTTTTCATGGTTTTGTAGGTCCGCGAACATGTTGTGAACGGAGTTTAAATGGAAAGGAGGAAGATGCAAGTGGAACTTGGAATAAAGATATCAAGCAATCTAGACGTATGCGCTTAACTGGCCCATCGTGACGTATGCCTCGAGGAAGAGGACGGGCGCCCACGAAAGAAATCGATTCAGTGGAAGACAGCTTTTTGTTGAACGAATGCTCCAAAACATATAGGATGGGCGCCTCGATATGACTCGCCCGACTCAAGATTTCAAGTAGTTGGACGGGCGCCCACTACCTTAAACGGGCGCCCGTGAGAATAGAAAGGATAGACTTGGAATTATATTTATTTTTATTTATTAGGGTTTAGACTTTCTACCAATTATACCCTAAGTCGGCCAAAACAACTATATAGAGTCATTCAAACAGTAATGTAAACAACAACTCGATCCTCGAACCACAAGTCGCGCCGTAAAACTCAGAGGCTTCACTCGGTCGATCGAGTGCCCCGCCCGGTCGATCGAGCCATGTTTTTTTTTTTTTTTTTATTTTTATTATGCATGCTGGAGATGAGTAGAGGCTGAGGCCAGGTCGAGCAAGCATGTGAAACCGCTTTCGCAACATCTTGATCTCAACTCGGGATTGTTTTGTGAGTTTTATTAAAGTTGCATCTTTATTATGTTTAATTTGTTTTTATGCAATTGTATTGATGGATTGTTGCATGCTTGATGTTTAACGCTTGATGAGAATCGTTGTTAGACTTAGATCACCGTGAGTAAAGATTAGATTTTTAACCTAAAAATAACGAGAGTTGTTAGGTTAATTTCTAGGTTGCTAGATTGAGAAATCTTACACCTTTGTTATGAAAGCGTTAATCTTTAAGATCGAGAGATGAGAGATTAATAGGGAATTATCTAAGAGATTAGAAATTCATACATTTGATAGTGAACCACAATCTTCATTAAATCTTCACTAAACAATCTAGAGAGAAAGTTGAGGGTCGTGAGATCGTGGATCATTGCTTGTTCGCTTTCAATTTATTTGTTATCATCTTAATAATTTTATTATCTTTTTAGAATAGAGTTATTTTCATTAGTTTGGCTCAGAATTATCTTTCCCGGCTTTGGACTCTAGATCCTCTCGTCAGCTTTATTGTTTTCGCTTTTCTTTAGTTCTGCTTTTGTTTTATTTTTCGTGATAACTTTAGAGAAATTAATAACTAGACCAACCTTGATTCCTCGTTATTCGACCGGTTGTAACTACTATACTACGATCCTCGCATACGGGTAAACCGGATTTATTTTTATTACTTGTTTGTTTTTCATTAGATAAAATCCGAGAGAAGTTTTTGGCGCGCTGCCGGGAATCGAACGGTTGTCTAGTTTTATTAATTTTTCGTTACTAACTTTTCGTGAGGTAGTTTTTTTCTCGCTTTCGTAGCTTTTTTTTTCTTTATCTTTTCAAAAACAAAAAAAAAAAAGTTTGATTTTACCAGAAAATTTTTGCTTCATTTTCCACTTAAATTTGGCGGAAAATAAATTTTCCAGAAAATAAATTTGCTTCGCTTTTTTTTCAACTGCTTTGAGTCTGCTTTTAGTTTAATTTTTATTTAGTGAGTCTAATTAAAGGATTATACTTTAAGGTTTCTAATTGTTTATTATTGTTTCGCTCTTGCAAACAAAAATAAATAAATAAAAAATAAAAAATAAATAATAATAATTAAAAAAATAAAAATGTCATCAACTAGATTATGCAAGATCAGACGCTTATATCGCAAACAAACAGTGGCAACCCTTACAATGTCGCAGTAATCCTATGGATCAAAACCACTATTTTCCTCGTAACTCTCAAGTCTCGCTCGCGGAAGTTGTTGTCAACCTGGCCATATGATTGGCCGCTGTCATCTTCTTCCCACTCCTCGCATATCAAGTTAATGTCGCCTGCATCAGGACAAAGATACCTACCATATGCCGCCATGTGACAATGTGGGACATACTTTCAAGCTTCGGCCCCATGGGTGGACAGAGCGCTTGGGGGCACGCAATACCCAGAGGTTTAACAATCGCCTCGCCGCCACAGCAATTTTCGTAATCGTGGTTTCAATCAGACTTGGAATTTCTATCAAAACCCGAACTTCGCCGCCAGACCAAGATATCAATTTTTCCAATCAAAATCAAAGTTGGTCCGCCAAACTTTTTCACACCACTTTCATAACTCTCAAGACCCTCTCACTATAGTAATCTTGAAGCTAAATTGAGGAGCAGTAACATTACTATCCAACTCCTTTTTGGTAGGCTTATGGATATTGGGAGACGGGTCGGGCAAATGGCTCAAGACCAAGGCATTGACCTAACTCCCGCACTCCCTACGATGGAGAAGATACTTACAATTATGGTGCAAGTTATGAGAATCAAGTCCAAAGATAGCCCCAACTATGCACCAACATACAATGGTGGGAGTAGTAACTATCCTTGTTCTCCGTTGGGTCAAGAGCAAAGCAATTGGCAACAAGGGACGATTGATGAGCTGGAGCCTGATATGGATCGGCTTAAGTTACAAAGGTTAGAAACTTCCTTCCTCCCCGCATGGTGTGATGATGAAGACAGCTTGTCCTATGATGGATCCGACATCGAGATGGTTGAAGATGTTAATCACCAAGAAGGTGAAGAGATACACCCGGTGTTGGAGAACATAGAGGACGATGTGCCTAAATTGTAGATAAGTCACCCCGAGGAAGTCTCATTTGAGGAGCCGCTGAGGCCAATAAGTGTCGAGATGATTGTGGACGAGCGAGTGAGCGAAAGGAAGTGATCTTCCCACTTGATCACTATGTCATGAATCGGGAGGTGGAACCCCTAATCCCGCTCTTCTTTTATATGGGAAGATACTTCATAAAGGTCCTTCAAGCCATGGTTCCATTAATTTCCTACTTAAGGTGAGTTGGATGGCTCAGATGTCAATATTCGCTGAAGAACCATGCGAGAAGGATTTATCCGCTTGATAATGGATAGTGAGCTAAGTGTGTCTAGCCAAAGACACTAAAGAGAGGCACTTGTTGGGAGGCAACCCAATATTAAGAAAAGTTTTTGCTATTATTATTTTATTATAGTTTTGTTTGTGTTGAATAAATAACGAAAGATAGTTTTCTTCTCGTTGTAGTAGTTTTGTTTTGTTTTGTCTTGGGTTTTGGTGTCGGTTTCTGTGGTTAGGTAACTTGCATTTTCGTAATTTGAAAAATCAATGTGTTTCCTTCCTCCTGCAGATGTTACATTTGTGCACTACTTTTCACATAGATTCGGTTATTATCATTTTTTTTTGCATTGCTTATGCTTTGTTCCATGATATTGCCTTGTCTATCATCTTTTGTGCCCCTATCCCCGAGGTACGCTTTTGTTTTGTTTTTCAAGTGTGCGTGATATTTTCGATAGCGCTTGTGAGCTTTTAAACGATGTCGGCCGTGGATGGTCCACGCCATCGATTTCTTCAAGCGCTTCGATCTCGACTCGCGACCACTTCCGCACTGCCAAATTCGAACTACAATCGCCTAAGTTTTTCTTATTCTACACAACACGAGGACATGTTGTTATTTAAGTGTGGGGGAGTAAGGGATTGGTTGTTTGTACCTACAAAATGTGCTTAATTTATTATGCTTATTATGCTTACCACCATTCTTCAAAAATTCAAAAAAAAAATCAAAATTTTTTAAATTAAAAAAAAAACATCCGTCCCGAGCATGAGTTTATTTTGGCTTACTTACTTGTTATATTCTCATACTTGTGCTAAGTTGATTAGTATTTTAGCATAGACCTTTGATAAATAAGCCTTTACTCAATTCTTTTCACGTAAGCCTCTTCGATGACGAAATAACTTAGAAACTGCATACATTTAAACCGATGATGTTTGATTCTCGTTATCGACCGCTCGCTTAGTGCTAATGTCATGGAAATTGTAATATGTGTGTAGTTGGAATTGAAGTAGAAGTATCGTGAATATACCAAGCATGAATGTGATAAGTTAAACGAATTCATCGTGGTTTGGGAAGTTGTTGTTAAAATAATCGAAAAATTGGGTGTGTCGGAAGTCGGTCGATGATTGGATGAGGTAGGCGATCTCGAATGTCCTATACCACTATGATAACCAAAGCTCACGATAATGTAAGAAGTCGCCTTATGATTTGAGTAAGGTAGGTATATCCCGAATGTCCTATTCTCGCTATGACGGGCAAGAGCTCATTCTCGATGTGCGCTTATACGTGAAGGATAATTAAATCAACTTACATAAGGAATTTGGTATGAATAAGTGAAAGACTTAGTTATCGCCTACCTTATCCCCAAGATAGGCCAAGGTATATGTTGTGGGGAATATCCTTTGGGTACAATCTAAAAGATTTCGAAAACACATGTATTACTCTAAGAATGACGTGAGTAGTCTTGTAGGCGTATGTATAGTCGTGTGATAATTCATTATCCGCCTTAAATGGGTATTTGTTGGTTAGCTTGAATTTAATTGTCAAGTGTGGAATCAAGTGGAAATTGAAGAAGGCTTTTGCACACACTACACATTCGAGTAGTTGTTTATTACATTGGATGTATGTTTTTGATGCTAGTCGACCGCCTTGTGATTTGAAATATGGGATTTTATGTGGTTCAATGCTTGAGTAAGTCTATGTTTTTTTTGTTTTGCTCGACCACCAAAAGCTAAGTGTGGGGAGTTGTTAACGGTGATTTTTACGGTTTATACGACTTTATTTCAGAGCAATTTCCTTTGTGTTTTATTACTTTTTATAGAAAATTAAGTGTTTAAATGATTTATTGAAAGAATGCGATGGAAATGATCTAATTGCAAAATTTAGCTAATTTCGTGGTCTTATTGATAATTATGTGTGGTTTTACACTCGTGACGCTTTCATGGTTTTGTAGGTCCGCGAACATGTTGTGAACGGAGTTTAAAATGGAAAGGAGGAAGATGCAAGTGGAACTTGGAATAAAGATATCAAGCAACCCAGACGTATGCTTGTTACTCCGCCCATCGTGACGGGCGCTCGAGGAAGAGGACGGGCGCCCACGAAAGAAATTCGATTCGTGGAAGACAGTTTTTTGTTGAACGAGCTGCTCCAAAACATATAGACGGGCGCCTGATATGACTCGCCCGACTCAAGATTTCAAGTAGTTGGACGGGCGCCCAGCCTACCTTAAACGGGTGTCCGTGAGAATAGAAAGGATAGACTTGGAATTATCTTTATTTTTATTTATTAGGTTTAGACTTTCTACCAATTATACCCTAAGTCGGCCAAAACAACTATATAAAGGAGTCATTCAAACAGAATGTAAACAACAACCGATCCTCGAACCACAAGTCGCGCCGTAAACTCAGAGGCTTCACTTGGTCGACCGAGTGCCCCCGCCCGGTCGATCGAGCCATCTTTTTTTTTTTTTTTATTTATTTTATTCTCGCATGCCGAGATGAGCAGAGGCCGAGGCCGCCGAGCAAGCATGTGAAACCGCTTCGCAACATCTTGATCTCAACTCGGGATTGTTTTGTGAGTTTTATTAAAGTTGCATCTTTATTATGTTTAATTTGTTTTTATGCAATTGTATTGATGGATTGTTGCATGCTTGATGTTTAACGTTTGATGAGAATCGTTGTTAGACTTAGATCACCGTAGTAAAGATTAGATTTTTAACCTAAAAATAACGAGAGTTGTTAGGTTAATTTCTAGGTTGCTAGATTGAGAAATCTTACACCTTTGTTATGAAAGCGTTAATCTTTAAGATCGAGAGATGAGAGATTAATAGGCGAATTATCTAAGAGATTAGAAATTCATACTTTTGATAGGTGAATCACAATCTTCATTAAATCTTCACTAAACAATCTAGAGAAAGTTGAGGTCATGAGACATGGATCATCATTGCTCGCTTTCAATTTATTTGTTATCATCTTAGTAATTTTATTATCTTTTAGAATAGAGTTATTTTCATTAGTTTGACTCAGAATTATCTTTCCGCTTTTGATTAGATCCTCTCATTCGGCTTTATTGTTCTCGCTTTTCTTTAGTTCTGCTTTGTTTTATTTTTCGTGATAACTTTGTAGAAATTAAGAACTGTGATCAACCTCGATTCCCATGATTCGCCCTCCGGCCAGAATTACTATACTACGATCCCTACACTCGTGCAGAAACCGGATTTATTTTTATTACTTATTTATTTTTTATTAGATAAAATCCGAGACATAGTGCCCGTATCAATTCTCAACTTCAATCGGTTTATTTTGTCATTAAAGACCTTTATTCCAACTCAAACTCTAACACAACTTTAATTGATAATTCTAATGAAAAGAATTAGGACATGGAATTGATTCTTACGGTTTAATATTAATATCATCAAATAATGCGTCTTTTCTTAAGTTCACGTAAAATAAACTTTATGTTTAAAAAAAACATGATTCTTGGTATAATATATTCCGTTAAATTAAAATCAAGTCCCACACACATGTGGTTTGGCGTATTATTGGCTGGGAATCAGTGAGCTGAACTTAGCTACTCTCCCATCTACCCAAACCTAGAGAAATTCTGGCTAAAATTATCATGTGCTGAGTGATTTTGTATTTTAAATGACGCTGAAATGATCGTAACCATACGCTTTAAATACGTAATAAAATCATGCGCTGGCCCTAGTCACACACGATGTCTCCACACCGTGTGGAGACACCACATAATAACTTCTCAAATTCTGATGTGGTCCGACCCAACTCTACATATGCTTAAATTTCACTCTAAAACAGAGACGTTTTTCTTAATGATTTTACTAAATACAAATAAAAATGTAGGTTTTTGGCAGGAATGACATATTTACCAATTAATCAAGCTCGAAGGACATTGAAAATTAATCAGAACAAAAACAATATAAACTTCCAACACTGCCCTTTTTATTTATTTTTATAAACAGATCATGATACATCCAAATCTGAATTCCTTTTTTTTTTTGCTTTTTTTTTCTTTTTTCTTTCTTCCTTCTTCCGTCCATTCACAGCAAGCAACCAAATCTCTTGATTTTCAGACAGCAGCAACCTAATTAAGGTGAAGAATCCGGCGAGATTTGGACAAAGTTATTTACTGAGACCGATGACGCGTTTTTTAAGCCAATAATGTCCAAATCGCACAAAATCACTAAAAAAATCGAGTCTTGGGTGAAGGTTCGATGAGTTCAAGAATCCGGCTCTTTAATTGTATGTTGCTGATGCTTATCTCCTCTATTCTATCCTGATGCTTATCGAACATTTAATGGTTTGATTTCATTCGAATCCAAGAAAAGCTGACGTGAAGGCTCTAATTCGAACCTGAAAGGGTGAATTCTTTCCATTAATACTCCGATTCTCTATTATTTCCTTTTCGATTTTGATTTTCTGCTTTTAACGAATATTTATTTGCAGATTTGATGAGGATCATGATATCTGCCCTGTTCGAAGCGATGGAGCGGTTTAAGGTCATCCAGATTTCTCGCTGAGCCATTAGAAGATGTAAAGGAAGAAGCTTTTCGCCCTGTGTTCGGAATCATCGCTTTTATCGCAACCAAATCGTTTACGATTTCGAAAGGCCGGTGCTGCTGATTCTATGTGATTTGAACAACCACGTTTCTTAAAACGGATATGGAAGGCTTGATGAAAGAAAGCTGCCATTTTTGTGCTAATTGAATTGAAGCTCAATGTTTGAACAATTTGGGAGGAGAAGCAGGGGGTGGGGAGGAGAAAGAGGGTGACGGCCGTGGTCGCCGAGTCGAACGGTCGGATTTGAACGCCGGGGAAGCAGACTGCAAATTTTTTTTTTTTTTTGAAAAAGTTTAAGGTTGTTAGTATTAATTTTTAACGTTACTACATTTTTTTTTATGTAAGTTTACCTATTTTATGGGTGCTTTACTGTTTATTAGCTATTTACATTTTTGCTGTGGTCGCTACTACTTGTTTTTAGGTCACATTACTTTTCATTTGATGTTACGACATTTTTATGGGATGTTACTACTTGTTTATTGGCCGTTGCTATATTTTACGGGCTGTTACTACTTGTTTTTAGGCTGTTACTACTTGTTTATTGGATGTTACTATTTGTTTATTGATTGTTACTACTTTTCCATTGGATGTTACGATATTTTATGGGCTGTTACTATTGATTTTCGTGGCTGTTACTATATTTTATCTAGTGTTACTACATGTTTAATATGTAAAAGGGTATTTTTGTATATTTATTATGAATTTGTCTTCTCTGATCACAAAACATGTAGTAACGTCCTTCTGGACCCATTTATCATTTTTTTTTTGTCCTTGTAGCCCCTTCCCCCATAAAAATATTCACGTTTTAAAATGTTTATAAACGTCCCCCATAACGATCACACTAATATATGATAAAACAATAGATGATAAAATCTATTTTGATTTGTATAATATGAATATTCCACCAGTAGAGTTTATTACCAAGGTATTAAAGTAATTCAATAATACTTCCTCCGTCCCATAATATAGGGTTTTTAAATTTTAAGTTTTGTCTCATAATATAAGATCTTCTAACGCTTCAATTCAATATTAAATACATTCTTTTTACTTTCACATTAAACAATACAATATATAAATCACTCCTGAAAAACAATTGTAGAATATTTTGCATTGAAATTTTAAAAAGCTACTTATTAATTAATTTTATTAAACTGTGTAAATCCTTTAAAACCATATATATTACGAGTAATGATACAGACACAACCGTTGTGACACAACGTGTAGCTACACCGTTAATCAAGATATGTATAATAATGATAAATGGGTCTACATTAAAAATCAACGGTATAGATATACATTATGATATTCGTTGTGTTACAACGGTTGTGTCCGTATCATTACTCAAATATTACGGGACGGAGGAGTAGCTGTAACATCCCGACTTTTCCGAAAGGGTAAAATAGTAATTGGTTATACCCATGATTTACCTAATTATTATTTATCCTATAACTTAAAAAAAAAGGATTTTAATTAATGTCTTGGGAATTAGTTATGGGGAATAAAGGGGATTTAATTATTAAGAAGGATTTTAATTAAATCTATAAAAGGAAAATAAATCCCTTAATTTCTCATAACTCAATTTCACGTTAGTTGTTGAAAAAAATAAGAGGAGCGCGCCAAGAAGAAAGACGCAGTAAGATGCCGTAAAAACGTAACGTAAACTTCAACCGTGTGGCCAATCCGCTCATCCTGCTCAAGATGCCGCAGAGAGAAAAGTGATCAGCGCGAGGAGACGCAACTTTGGAAAATAACATCTCTCAATTTCGTAAGTTTTCGGTTTAGTCCTAGTTTTCGGTATTCGTAGAGTTCGATTCTTGAAAAATTCAGATCTTTCAATCCGTAACTCGTTTTTCAGCCATGAGTAGTCTAAACGATCGCCTTGAAGCGTAGATCATTCTAAAAATAGTTATGCAGCGGTTAATCCAGGTAATCTGCAGTTTTATGCTCTTTTTCAGTTTCGGTTTCGCCAAGAAAATAGGATTTTAGGGTTTCTTGTCGATCAAATAGGTTTTGGGGTTGAGGATCAACAAATTGTTGCAGCTTGCTTGACGTTTTGCTTCCGCTTTGCTGGAAATTAAGGTAAGAGGCTCTTCCTAATGAGTAATTATAGTTTTATAATGATAGGTTGAGTTTTGGTGAGTTTTGGTGTTGTTTGGTGATAGAATTCATGCTAAGTTGTAATTAATGAGTTGTGATATGTTTTGGCATATTTGTGTTGAGTTTTAAGTTTCTAATTTTTTGATTCAATAACATTAATTAAACATAAACAAGCTTCGATTGAACTTCGATTCGCTCGCTTAAAACACCGAATGTACTCTTAAAGGAGTTGAAGTTCGGATCCGTCGAAGAAGGGCATGAAGTGGCTTGTGCTTTGATGAACTAGAGTTCATCAATGTCTGTATGTGCTAGGCCTTGTCCGTGTCTAGTGGTCTAAGTACGAGTAGGATATGTAAGGAGCTTACTTGAAAACACTTAGGTGGCTAGTTAATTCACAATAATAAATACATATGTGTAGATAAAAGCTAAAACGTCATTTATTCTCGGTTAGGCACTCTTTTATATCGGCGATGTGATACGCTCATAAAAGGTGAACAACGCCATCGGCCTAAAACGGTCAAGGGTAGTGGAGGAAATTCATCGGACGATACGCATACCGGGAGACCTCGAGCTAATCGGTGCTAATCACCGTTAGTTAGCAAGTATATCTTCAGGCTGATGAACGCCATGCGTAGTGTCCTTGAGTGATGACGTAACCAAGATAAGCTAAGCTAGAAACGTTTAGTCATGACGTGTCGATGGGCATGGATTGAACCCTAGATTGAGTCGGTCTCATAAAGATAATTTAATAATCATAATAATAACCTTTCATTGTATAACTTAGTTTTTCATTAGCTTCTCACTTTTACTAAGTACTTTGTACTTACCTCCTTTGCATTTTCTTTTGTATGCATTGTGGGGTGAGAAGACGAACAGGTTGATCAGGTAGATGACGACTTTTGAAGGCTTTGAAGTCTTGACGAAGTTTCTAGATCATTTTCTTTGTAAAGGTTGTACTAGACTAGTTGTATTATTTTCTTAGACTTAATGTATTTCTACTTTTAAGACATCGTATTGTATAAGTCTTTGGGTTTTTCGTCGTTGTCATTTAACTATCCATCTTTAGCATGGTTACTTTCTATTCATCGTTACAGTTGATATGTGTAGATAAAAGCTAAAACGTCATTTATTCTCGGTTAGGCACTCTTTTATATCGGCGATGTGATACGTTCATAAAAGGTGAACAACGCCATCGCCTTAAACGGTCAAGGGTAGTGGAGGAAATTCATCGGACGTATACGCATACCGGGGAGACCCCGGAGCTAATCGGTGCTAATCACCGTTAGTTAGCAAGTATATCTTCAGGCTGATGAACGCCATGCGTAGTGTCCTTGAGTGATGACGTAACCAAGATAAGCTAAGCTAGAAACGTTTAGTCATGACGTGTCGATGGGCATGGATTGAACCCTAGATTGAGTCGGTCTCATAAAGATAATTTAATAATCATAATAATAACCTTTCATTGTATAACTTAGTTTTTCATTAGCTTCTCACTTTTACTAAGTACTTTGTACTTACCTCCTTTGCATTTTCTTTTGTATGCATTGTGGGGTGAGAAGGCAAACAGGTTGATCAGCAGATGACGACTTTTGAAGGCTTTGAAGTCTTGACGAAGTTTCTAGATCATTTTCTTTGTAAAGGTTGTACTAGACTAGTTGTATTATTTTCTTAGACTTAATGTATTTCTACTTTTAAGACATCGTATTGTATAAGTCTTTGGGTTTTTCGTCGTTGTCATTTAACTATCCATCTTTAGCATGGTTACTTTCTATTCATAGTAGCATTTATGTTTTTACCCGAGTCTTTTTAGCTTCCGCTTGCTTTTATTTGATACTGACGACGTAGAGGCTTGCGTGATAATGTTAGATTTATTTAATGCTATACGCGCTTAACGCTTCTCTTCCGGATAAGGGCTCGGTATCCGGGAGCGAGCGTTATGATTGGTATCGAGAGAAGCGCCCTTCTTTCCTAGGCTTCTCCCTCTATGATAAGACTTCTTTAGACCTTTTGAACCCTTCCGATCTCTTTTGATCTTGGTGGCAAATTTCGTAGGATTAGGAATTCTTAGAACGTGGTTAAGTTGCACTAGGACCAAGTGAAAAGTCTCCTTAGGTGAAGGTTGAGTTTTAAGCTCATATCTCTTATGTGATCCTCTTAAGTTTTGTTCCTTTCGAGAACCCTTACTTGGATCCATCTTTCCTTTTGGAATCTTGAAATCTTTCTATTTTTCTTTCTTTTTGAGGTTTTAATGCTTTCGTAATGCTACATTTGGTTCAAATCACTTCCTTGTAACTTGGTGTTATGCAAAATGAGTAAACGATTTTGTTCACGTTTCTATATATCATGTTATATCATTTTTTTGTTCTAAAATTCTGTAAATTTTCAGCCACATAGAAAGTTGTCTTATCTACAATTTCTCTCTTTACATCAATTTAGTTTTCAATATGGATTGTTCACAAATTGTTTAACAAGGAGGGGTACTCTGTTCAGAAAATTCTGCAGCGGTACTTTACTTATCATTCTGTTTTGAATAAGCTAAACACCTCCAAATGACTTGAATTTTTGATATGTTGTAGAAAAACATCCTGAACTATAATTTTTGTTTTGGAACCAAGTGCAAATTCGTTTTGGTCTTAGCACAATCTGCAACACACGACAGTTGATGAAATCCTGAAAATTCTTGACAGCTTATTGCAGTAGATGAAAAGAATTATTTTGACCGACCTACGGCTTCCCAAAAATTTTGATTTTTGAGCATCATATGTAAAACTTATATACTCACAAATTTTCTCTTTGCCTCATGTTCAAAATCAGTTCAGTTTGTTTTGTGCAAATCAATTATTTCATGGCTTATGTATGCACCGAATTTCTCAAAACCATTCAAGTCCTCTGGTCAAGAAATGATAGATGTCTTTCTTTCACCCTGTAAGTTATAGTGTAGTAGGTTATAGGAGATGAGAATACTTTGATTTATCTGATTCTTAAGCTAGTTGTTACCCAGGATAAGAAGTTTGGTAGGTAGAGACTAGGTGTTGTCGTTATAGTGTTCCTCGATGGCAAGATACGATTGCGTGGTGATTTTCCAATCTTATGTCTTCATTAATAAGATCCTCTTTTATAATCATCTAGTTTCCTACTTGGTTTTCCCGATTTCAATGTTTCCCCATCCATACTAATTGTAACTCATGTTCTGGTTAAATCATCCATTTGAAACTTCTGAAACTCGGTAAAAGTCTCTTATTACGCAGTCTTGTTTTCCAAGTGTGTACATTCATTTGATGTGCCTTATTTTTTTAAAGATGTTTTCATCGTGTCAAATGCTTGATTTAAGAAAAATAAGTTTCTCATCCTTCGAACTATTTGAACTGACAATTGCATATCCTTCCAACTATATCTTGTTTAGCTATTTTGGGGCAACACACTTTTGCATCCTAGTGATTACCCTTAATGCATCCCCTACAAGATGTTTTAGTACATACAATTTATTGTTTAAAGACTCGACTCTACAAAGCCTCCGTTTTTCTCTTTGCTATCGCTTGATTTATGTTTACAAAATTTTTTTGACCATTGCTTTGCTTGAGATGGTTCTACACGAACTCCATGTGTAATTCTATTCTTTCCAAGTACTCCTCAGTCGTTTTCAACTAATAGTGTTAAAGGTCTCTTACTTTGGCACATACTTTTCATCATCCTCGTGTTTGGCTTTACCCAACATGAGTGAATGCTTTTGTTTCCGTGTTTTCCCTTCAGGTTAAACAACTTACCGTGTTCCAAAAATTCTGAAAATTTTCAGTAAAGTAGCTTACTGTCTTATGTACAATTTCTCTTTTTACATCAACTCGATAATCATTATGGATTGTTCAGAAAATTCATGTTTATACCGGACACTCTGTCCAGAAAATCTGCAGCAGCACTTTCACTTCTTCTTCCGTTTTGAACAGGTTAAACACCTTCAATTGATCTGAATTTTTGATATGTTGCATACAAAACTTTTATCTACAATTTTCCTTTTGAAATTAAGCTCAGATTCGTTTTCGTTTGATCTCGATTTGCAATTCAACTCAGTGTTTACTAAACTGGAAATTTTGACAGCTTGTGCAATCGTCAGAAATAACTGTTTTTGACCAACTTATTTTCATTCAAAAATTCCAATATTTTTATTTCACCTGGGAAACTCCAGTATCTAAATCTTTTCTTTTTTGATCGTTCTCAAATTCCTCTTCGTTTGTTCTATATAAATTGATAATGTCAGATCCGGAGTAAATTTCATACACAGCAACCTAAAAGGAATTCTCACCTCTTGACTTAGGGTTTGGGCTAAGAGGGTAGTAAGTTACGACTGTTATGTTTAGGAGTTCCCCGAAGTTTGATCTCCTTTTGAGTTAACCCTTTTAGTAGGAGTTTGTAAAGCTAACGTTATAATTTCTTTTGCAGTTTTAAACAAGAACCAAGATGCTATCCTCCAGCATGCCATGTTTGATATTCAGACCCTTTTCGTGCCCTTTTATAATTATACCTTTTCTGGTGATTTATTTCTCATGTAATCCCTCATTTGAGATCTTTAAGCTCAACAAATCATTTTCACATGTTGTCATGAGTTGCCTCAGAAACATATCGCCGTAAGCCCTTCTTCTAAACAAGTTCTTACCCTCTTACTTTTCAAATCAAGAAACAAGTTCGTTTTAGATCCGCAGTGTTGTACTCCCATAATTCTTTTCAAATTCAAATTTGACTAAGCCTTCTGATGTCAAGAACATTCTCCTTACTTGTGTTCATTCTCGCTCCCCTCCTAAGGGTAGTGTTGATTTTGTAATCTTTCCATCTAATGCTACTTGTTCTTTCAAGGTATGCATCTCATCTTCTTCTTACAGTAGGATCTTTAATCCTACATTGACATCCACCTTCAGTTACCTATCTTTAACCTTCTTGCAATTTATGCTAAACCAGTTTCAAGCAGAAGGTAGTCTTTGCCAAGGTGCCTTCTGAACCTATTTAGCCAATCAACTTTTGAATTCCTCAACTTTGGATTTTCAATTCAGATTAATGTACCTTTCAGTTTTAACTCTCTTTCAGGCCATTTAGAGCCATGAACCGCCAGATACACTTTTTGATATTCCATCTTCTATTTTGGCGTTTCTATTACAATTTTGTCATACTAGTTGAAAGTCTATTTTGTTTTAACCTTTTCTTTCCCACATGAGGAATAACCTCGAGCATTTATTCCTTGCAGTGTACTATTCCTCTCGAATAGTGCAACCTTGAATCTTTGAGTTGAATCGTCAATAATCGTTTAAACTTCCTTTGAAAGTTCGAATTAATTCTTGGAAATCAAACCTTATCCGACAATTCTTAAGTGTCGTTTCCTCTTCATTCAAGATCTTGTTTGCTGCTTACTTATTCAAACTTTTGATATTCCCTTACAATTCTTTTTAGAAATTTCTATTTCTATTAAATCCTAAAATAACCTCTCTTTGACTATTGCAAACTTGGACACTTCTTGACAAAGTGTTATTTTATTCGAGACCTTGTGGTGTACTCATTTTGTCTCCATGGCTCCTTCATGTTGAGATTCTTGCTCTCTTTTGATTTCTATATTTTTAGTCCTTCTGGTGCTCGACCCTGCACCTTTACCTTGATTTCTATTGTGTAATGTTACCTTTAACATCTCCACTTTCTAAAGGTTTATATGAAAGCTTATTACCATCTTTTCAAGTTGCCTCTAAAGTCTTTCTAGACCACCGTATCTTGAGAATTTCACTCTCTCAAAAGAACTTCATCCTGCAAGGTGTTCTTTTGTTTCCTTCTCAAGCGGCTATATTTTGTATTTTGATACAAAGGCCTCATTCTTCATTCGGAACCAACTTCGACTTTCATCAAAGACGGGATCATCTTGTTTTTCTTGTAACCCAAGCAACCTGCCTTATTTCAAGTGCATTATACCTTCTCTGGGCTTACCTAGTTGACATACCACCCTGGTACCTAACTTGTCACTTTTCAATTTTATTTATTTTCCAAGCTAGCCCTAATTGGCACGAGGATTGGATCGGATCGTCGAGAGAGAAAGTATGGCAATGCATGTTCTCCACCCACGTGGAGTCTCGTAAGTCCTTCATTGGGATCCTTGTAGTTCTTCAGTAAGCTTGTGGTTCCCTGACAGAAGTTGAGATCAAAAGAAGTCAAGTGTGCCAGAAGTGTGGTTTCGGCTGGGAAGATTCTGCCTTTCGGGTTTAGGTCAGCAGGAGCAAGCAGAGAGTGTTGAACCGATGATTTCAAGATTCGAGGCAGTTGATGAGTTCGTGAAAGAAGCAAGACAAAGATCCAGTGGTTTTAGTTTACAAGTGAGTGGTCAGAACCAACCCGCCAGTGGTCACGAGTTAGATGAAGATGACGATAGTTGGGATCGGAATCAACTTTGGGTTCCGAATGCGGAAGATTGGGAAGAATAATGAAGAATAAAAAGCTCGAGATGGCAATTGCAGTTCATCTCGGAGCGACCAAGAAGTACAATAATTGGAACAGTACTGCTGGCGATCTTTCACGACGATAGAGATAGAAGAACACGAGTTTCTGGGATGAAGTGGAGCGACAACAGAATACGAGACCAGAGTTGGTACAGCAATCCAACAAAAGATTGAAGTAGATCGTCGCCACCTCGAGATAGCTCAAGACAAGCAGAAGAGTTGGGAAGATGGAAGAAGAAGAAGACTGTACGAGTTAGGAGACGAAACGCTTCGCAAAGTCCAGAGTTCAAGCACCTCTCGGTTACATTCGAGTTTCGAGGACGAAACTCCTCTTAAGGGAGAAGGAATGTAACATCCCGACTTTTCCGAAAGGGTAAAATAGTAATTGGTTATACCCGCGACGACCTAATTATTATTTATCCTATAACTTAAAAAAAAAGGATTTTAATTAATGTCTTGGGAATTAGTTATGGGGAATAAAGGGGATTTAATTATTAAGAAGGATTTTAATTAAATCTATAAAAGGAAAATAAATCCCTTAATTTCTCATAACTCAATTTCACGTTAGTTGTTGAAAAAAAAAATAAGAGGAGCGGCGCTGAAGAAGAAAGACGCAGAAGATGCCAGAAAAAGACAGAACGTAAACTTCAACCGTGTGGCCAATCCGTTCATCTGTTCAAGATGCCGCAGGAGAGAAAAGTGATCAGCGCGAGGAGACGCAACTTTGGAAAATAACATCTCTCAATTTCGTAAGTTTTCGTTTAGTCTAGTTTTGGTATTCGTAGAGTTCGATTCTTGAAAATTCGTATCTTTCAATCCGTAACTCTGTTTTTCAGCCATGAGTAGTCGAAACGATCGTCTTGAAGCGTAGATCATTCTAAAAATAGTTATGCAGCGGTTAATCCAGGTAATCTGCAGTTTTATGCTCTTTTTCAGTTTCGGTTTCGCCAAGAAAATAGGATTTTAGGGTTTTTTCTGTCGATCAAATAGGTTTTGGGGTTGAGGATCAACAGGTTGTTGCAGCTTGCTTGACGTTTTGCTTCCGCTTTGCTGGAAATTAAGGTAAGAGGCTCTTCCTAATGAGTAATTATAGTTTTATAATGATAGGTTGAGTTTTGGTGAGTTTTGGTGTTGTTTGGTGATAGAATTCATGCTAAGTTGTAATTAATGAGTTGTGATATGTTTTGGCATATTTGTGTTGAGTTTTAAGTTTCTAATTTTTTTGATTCAATAACATTAATTAAACATAAACAAGCTTCGATTGAACTTCGATTCGTTCGCTTAAAAAACAATCGAATGTACTCTTAAAGGAGTTGAAGTTCGGATCCGTCGAGAAGGGCATGAAAGGGCTTGTGCTTTGATGAACTAGAGTTCATCAATGTACGTGTATGCTGCTAGGCCTTGTCCGTGTCTAGTGGTCTAAATGCGAGAGTAGGATATGTAAGGGAGCTTACTTGAAAACACTTAGGTGGCTAGTTAATTCACAATAATAAATACATATGTGTAGATAAAAGCTAAAACGTCATTTATTCTCGGTTAGGCACTCTTTTATATCGGCGATGTGATACGTTCATAAAAGGTGAACAACGCTACTGGCCTTAAACGGCTGAAGGGTAGTGGAGGAAATTCATCGGACGTATACGCATACCGGGGAGACCCCGGAGCTAATCGGTGCTAATCACCGTTAGTTAGCAAGTATATCTTCAGGCTGATGAACGCCATGCGTAGTGTCCTTGAGTGATGACGTAACCAAGATAAGCTAAGCTAAACGTTTAGTCATGACGTGTCGATGGGCATGGATTGACCCTAGATTGAGTCGGTCTCATAAAGATAATTTAATAATCATAATAATAACCTTTCATTGTATAACTTAGTTTTTCATTAGCTTCTCACTTTTACTAAGTCTTTTCAGACTTACCTCCTTCGCATTTTCTTTTGTATGCATTGTGGGGTGAGAAGGCTAAGCAGTTGATCGAGGTAGATGGCGACTTTTGAAGGCTTTGAAGTCTTGTGAAGTTTCTAGATCATTTTCAGAAAGGCCAGTCTTAGACTAGTAGATTATTTTCTTAGACTTAATGTATTTCTACTTTTAAGACATCGTATTGTATAAGTCTTTGGGTTTTTCGTCGTTGTCATTTAACTATCCATCTTTAGCGTGGTTACTTTCTATTCATAGAAGATTTATGTTTTACCCTAGAGTTTTTAAATTAGTTTCTTTTATTTGATACTGACGACGCAGAGGCCTGCGTATAATGTTAGATTTATTTAACGCTATATCTGTGGCGAACGCGTTTCTTCCTAGGATAAGCGCCAGATCCGGAAATGGAAATACATAAAGATAGAAAGAATTGATGGAAACTGCATGAATTGAAGTGGTACGAAGAAAAAATCCAACCCCTTATAAAAAAAATTAAAAAATCCAACGTATGAAAACGTTTAAAACTTAAGATTTTTTATTACGATACGCAAAGTTATATTATTCTCTCGTAAATTCAATGTTGACAGAGAGACAAACATTGACTAATCAGATATTGTATCTGTCAATTTATTATCTTAATATATATATATATATATATATATATATATATATATATATTCGTCCAGATCAACCTATGACGTTAGGGATGTCCTCACCATCTTTTTGTGAATTTCGCAATCAGTCAATTCAATTGTATAACCATATATATTCACCATCTTTCTAGAGCACTTGGAGGGGTTCGATACATGGAAGAATTGGTGGAATTTTCTTTTTGATAGCATGACTGATTTTTTTGATTTGTTTTTTCAAACACATGATGCACAAACCGTGGCAAAAGTAAAGACGGACCTAGTATGGGGCAAGTGGGCATATGCACTAATGCACCTTTCAAATTTTATTTTGAAATTATTATATTACCCCTGATTATTAAGCACTTTGCAATAATAAGTACTTCCACGCGTGTTTTTTTTAATCACACGCGTTTGATGTTTGCGTTTATCTAAAAACGACTAACCTGTTCTAAAATCGACTGCGTTTATTTAAAAAATTATTTCAAATATGACCGTAAAGAAAAAACAGAGGAAGTAATAACTTGTGTATAAAATTCCAAACATGAGCCGTAGCTGAGTTGGTCGGCAGACTTCTACTCCTTGTAGAGGTCACACGTTTGGCTATTGGCAACCGCAATTTATTTTTTTATATATCTTTTCTGGAAAATTCTATCATAGAGACTCCTATTGTGGGAATGCATACATAGTAAAGATCTGACCACACAATTTCCACACACGGGCAAGGCTGTGTATTCCACCTCGTGAAGCTGTGTGGTCAGATCCTACCACGAGCGATTCCTACTGCTTAATCCTCTGATAGAAACACTCCATCTTTTCTCTCTTTTCCGTGTTATAGTTCATTATTTTTATTTTTCCAATGCAACTCTTAATTTCTTTTAACATTTTGTTCATCTTTTTTATATGGGAAAAATACTTGTATGGTAGGGAATTTGAGGTGAAGCGACGGGTGTAACGATTAAAACCACACAGTTTAAATACAGAATTTTAGGTGAAGTGACGGATGAAACGATCAAAAGCACATAATTTAAATACATAATAAAATTATGTGGTATGTTTGGTGCCACACGGTGTCTTCACACCGTGTGGAGACTTTTAATATATCTTTCTATTCTAATCTCTTTTTCATATTCAGCAAATTGAACACATTTGAGTATTAAGAAAAGCATAGATAAGGATAAAATGACAAGATAAAACATTGACGATAGCAATACAAAAACGCTATTATAAAATCCGATCCAATATGCTATTATCCCATTTCAAATATTAAAAACATTGTCGATTTCCTATTTTTCTAAACGACAATTTTTTAATTTATATCTTCGTGAACATTTTTTTCTCAAACACTTTCTTAAAAAAAATTGAAGATAGATTTTTTTTTCAAACACTTTGTCTAAGAAATTTAACCGGGAATTTTGCCACCTTACCACAATTTCTACCGTCCCTGATGGTACATATGGAAATCAAGATATTCTTGGGTTTTCAAATCAAAGGCTATTCATGCCCGTCAAATTTTAGCCCAAGTAGACAATGAAACTGTCGAATATGTCAATGCAATGCAAACCCACAATGTTAGATTAAGCCGTGGGCTGTAACGCCCCGTTCCCGGACACCGAGTCCTTATCCGGAAATCGAAACGTTCGGCACGCATAATATTAAATAAATAATATTACACGTAAGCCTCTGCTATGTCGTATCAAATTAAAGCAAACGGAAGCTAAAAAGACTCGGGTATATTTTTCAAATAACCAAGAATAGAAATAAAGAACTAAAGAGGAAATGTATTATTATTACATTCGAAATGAAACCAACGAATCCAAATCTTTACGAATTCCAACGTACTAACAGTAAACTACAAAATCCAATAATAATCCAAGTCTAAGGCATAAATGAAATAAATGATAAACAAGGTCTTCAACTCCGGCGTCATCAAACGTCATCATCGAAGTCCTCTTCAAAGTCTTGACTAACCTGTTCGTCATCTCTCCCCCAAACACATAAATAAACATGCATTTGAGGTAAGTACATTTGTACAAAGTAAGAAGTAGAAGCTACAATTCAACTAAAGTTATTATTAAAGATGTTATCTTAGTGAGACCGACTCAATTTAGGGTTCATTCAATGCCCATCGACATGTCACGACTAGACGTTTCTAACTTAGCTTATCTTTGTTACATCACTACTCAAGGACACAATGCATGGTGAAAATTCCACCACGAGATATAATTGCCAACTACGGTGATTAGCACCGGTAGTCCCGGGATCTCCCCGGTATGAATATACGTTCGATGGATTTTCTCCACTACCCTTCAACCTTTTGAGCCAATAGCATTGTCCACCTTTTATGAACGTATCACATCGCCGATTTGAATCAGTGTCTAACCAAGAATAGATGACGTTTTATCTTTTATCTACACATATGTAATTATTAGTGTGAATTAACTAGTTACCTAAGTGTTTTCAGAATAAAATCTCACCTTATCAGCTCTACTCCCTCACTTAGACAACTAGACATCACATCCTATCAATTACACAGGCATTGATGAACTCTAGTTCATCAAAGCACAAGCCCTTTCATGCCCTTCCGACGGATCCGAACTTCAACTCCCTTTAAGAGTACATTCGGTGTTTTAACTGAACGAATCGGAAGTTCAATCGAAGCTTGTTAATATTTTAATGAATGTTATCATATTAGGATTAAGGGTTTAAAATAGTGAAAACACGATTATGAAGCCTGAAAACCAACCTGAAACGCTAAAACAGTTTAGACAAAGTAAAACAGGCCAGACGCCCGTCCGTAACCAAACGCCCCGTCCACTCAACCCCGGACGCCCGTCCGTCAAAAAGCGACTACATCTCGAATCAAAATTCTAACCTCAAACGCCCGTCACGCCTATTTCCAGGACGCCCGTCCGAGTTATTTAGGTCCGGACGCCCGCTCCGCCAGCGAGGCGCCCGTCCGGCGGGTTTTTTCCCAAAACGCTATAACCTTCACGACTCGATTTCTGAATTGTTTCTAACCTAATTAACATCGATTTCTACTCAGTAAAACGTAGCAAACATATCTAAACATCTATGATCCTTTGATCAACGAAAAGCACGTCTTTCTTGTATCTACGCATCATAAAACATGAATCTAAACTACAATAACAATAATTGGAATTGTAGGAAGAGCCTCTTAACTTTTAAGCAAGCTTAATCCAACTCCAAACTCAGAAAAACAGCAGCAAAACTGATCCTTTTCTGCAGGAAAACATGTGTGATAAATCCAAACTTAGATTAGATTCAATCACACGCTTTTAAACGACAAAACTACGAATTGATGAGTTTGAACCCATCAAACTCGAAGGTGGGCTGAATTAAGCACACATACCTTATCAAAGCTCCAACTTTCTGCAATCAAAACGTTGCCTTCTTCACAACGATTCCGGTGCTCGACTCTGATCTGAAAATCGTCAAGAATTGAATTAACAACTGATGAAAATTCCCTCAGCCCTAAATCTTGCTCACACACGCAGAAGGTGAACTTTGGAGGTGGAAAATCTGATTAAAAGATTATGGGGCTGATTAGGTTGATTTTCCCTTAAATAGGATGAATCCCATAATTACCTAATTTCCATGATTTTCCATAATCACCCTTATTAAATCATATTTTCTTCCTTAAATATTTATATATACATATCTCGAAAATACATATATAGATATCCAAATTATTAACTCCGAATGAAAGGAACCGAACCCAATATTTCGTTTTCGCAAAATGACACGTCTGTCATTTCCCGAAAATCGGAATATTACATGGGCCAAGCATGGCATGATGACAAGCCTGTAAAGTCTCATATCGGTAAAGTAAAACCCTGCTCACCCTCATATAAGTGTGAGACATAAAAGTCTTGTCAACTCGGGTTAGCACTTTTAGACCAAGCGAGGACGGCGGTCTAAGCAGTTGACCGGACCATTTATGACTCATTTAGCGCTGCCAGACCCGGGGTCTGGGAGAGTTATAAAGCCCCTCTCTCCTGGTCATTGAAGTTTAATGTGGACGCCGGTCTTAAGGATGGTCACCTCACAATAGGAGGTCTTGTTAGAAACAATGAAGGAAAAATAGCTTAATCATTCTCTCAGAACTTGGGACTGTGTTCTGATCCATCTTATGGAGAGACTCTGGCCATCTATCATGCTATGACTGTAATATCCCGAAATTTTGACTTCCTAATTAATTAGTAAAAGATCTAGTTATTTGGGAAATTATGGGATTTATTAATTGTACGGAGAGATTTAGTAATAATTAAAAGGAGTTTTAATAAGGAGTTTTAATCACTTAATAAAAGGATTCTCACCCCTTTTCTCCTTATTTTTCCCCAAAATGTAAATTTTCAGCCCAAAACCCCTTTGCCGACCTTGTAGGAAGAAGAAGAGAAAAAAATCTCTCCTTGGTGTTTAGGAATTCGTCATCGGTGATCGTTTTCTTTTATAGATTCGGACTTCGTGGAGGAGCGATTTTAGCTCGATAGCAGAGGGTTCTCAAGAAACGCAGCTTAACCGGTAAGAATATTTCTATGTTTTGTGCTCCGTTTGGATACTTGGCTTTGTTGTGTATGGATAGTGGTGTGTTTTTACGTTGGTTGAAACCTATAGTTGATATGATGCTTTTGTATGGAGTTTCTGGGCTTAAAGGGTTGTTTTGCTTGTGTTGTGGAGAAACGGCTCAGAAATCGCGTAGAGAGCTGTTAGGGTTCTAGTCGAAACCCAGGTTGGACGAGCGTCTGATTCATGCGGACGGGCGTCTGCCCTTGGTACATTTCGGACGGACGTCTGGATTAGCCGGACGGGCGCCGGGGTGTTAAATTTGATTCGAGATGTAACAGCTTCTTAGTGGACGGGCGTGCTGGTTAAGGGGACGGGCGTGCCTGGTTACTCGGACGGGCGCCTCGAGGGGTTGTTTTACATTCAGGATCTAACTCGATGTGTTGGACGGGCGTCCGATGGTTTGGACGGGCGCCCAAGAGAGTCTTTGGACGGACGTCCGGCCTTCCGCACGGGCGCCCATCTATATTGTTTCCTTCGTTGTTGTTGGCTAGTCTTACTTAACATGTTCGATGGGTTATGCCTTGGTGAGTTAAGAATTTTAGTGTCTTGTTGAGATTCGGATTTTGGGCATCGAAGTTCATAGACCCGTAGTGGTTGGGCCGGATAGGGTAGCACCCGAAGCCGGGAACCCGGGAAGGTTTCCTTATGACTTCAGTGTCCTTAGTGTACTTGGGGAGTTGCAGACAGTGGTGTGGTCGGGCCGGATAGGGTAGCACCCGAAGCCGGGAACCCGGGAAGGTTTCCTTGCACCCCAGTACGTGGTGGTCCACCTAGTTATGGTACCATTGGGTGACCTCTAGGATCCTCCTCTCTAGGGCTTTACCCTCTTGAGGGATGTGCACATTCGGGACCTTTAGGTGGTTAGTTGTGAAGTATGGTGTCCGTTATGGTTGGTCGTAACTTTTATTGATTTGTTGGGTCCTGCATAAATTGGGGGTATCCTTCATGGGTTGGCTTTACTTTATGTACACTAGATTTATTCTTACTCAACTTTGTAGTTGACGGTTTGTACTTTCGTTTGACCCTGCTATGATCCATTTATGGGGAGCAGATTCTTAGCAGGTATTCCTTTGGATGTTTGCTTGTTGCTGGGATGTCGCGGGGTTTGAGAGCCACGTAGTCGCAGTCACATGTCGTCTACATTATTTGAAATTTCCAATTTTAAAGATTTTGACGTTCCGCATAATTTCATTTACTTCAGGATATTTGTACTCACTTTAATACTTTCTCTCAAAATAATGAATGGTGAATGTTTATTTTCTTTCTGTTGTGGAATGTTGGATGTTACCGCCACGACTGTGTGTCGTGATGAGTGGCACTACAGTGACCAATACCGGCGGCCGACGGGATTGGGAACCGGGTGTTACAAAGTGGTATCGAGAGGCGTTCGACTCCGTGACCACCACCTAAAATGAACCTTAAGAATAAGTTCACTAAAATGAGCACAGTGAGGATGTGTGGGGTAGGTATTGAGTCCCATGTAGGGAAGGTACGGTGAGTTCTGATGTATGTGGAAATGTGGCGCATGTTACAATTAATTTTGGACAAGAAGTGTTAGTATATGTGAAATATTCGTGGCATGATATAGGTGATAATTGAATATATGATTGTTTACTTTTGTAGTTTTAGCTATGCCTCCTAGAATGGAAATGAGAGGACCGGTGATTGATCAGTTGGTTAAGATGAATCAAGACCTGATTCAGGCGGTCAACAAGCTGACAGAGGATCGTTCTCAGGGGTCGACCACCGGCATGACTAGGGCCGTGAGTCAGCAGAGGCCTAGTCAGTACGATGGTAAGGGAGATCCTAAGGGACTCGAGCGGTGGATTAGGAGTTTGAGAAAATCTTCGCCACTGGGCCATCCCAGAGGAACTGAAGGTCGACCAAGCTGCCTTCTACTTGGTTGACAGGGCTGATTTGTGGTGGGGTGCTAACAAAGATCGGTTGGCTCAGACTGTAAATGAGCAAGGGGAAACGGTATTGGTACCACTGAACTGGACTGAGTTTAAGCAGGAGCTGAGGCGTGAATTCTTTCCCGAATCTAAGAGGAAAGAGCTGCGGGTCGAGTTCGATAATCTCCGACAGGGGGATATGACTGTTCAAGAATACTACGAGAAGTTTGTCGACTTGGCAGTTTATGCATCTGAGCTAGTGCCGACTGAAGAGGCCAAGATGGTGAAGTTTGAGCAACACTTAGATTTAGCGATCCGGGATCGTATGGGTGCAAGCAGGGGCTTCACGAGCTTAAAAGAGATGTGTGAAGTAGCATGCAACATTGAGAGGATTCGGAGAGAGGTTAAAGCGGCGATGCTACTAACAAGAGGAAGAGTGTCTCGAGGACAATCGGGGCGAAAAGCGGAGCAATTCCGAAACCCACCAAGAGACGACCGTCCGCCCGGAAAATTCCCACCTTACCAGGGCGGTGGTGGTCACCCGGTGAGAGGTAGCTCCCAGGGGTTTAGTCGGCCACGAAGTTATCATTGCAAGCGGTGCCGGAGAAATCATCCGGTACCGATTGTTCAAAGCGCAGTTCGATGTCACAATTGTGGGAAGTTTGGACATAGACGGTATGAGTGCTTTACGGCTCCCACACTGCCGGTCGGCATCGGTTACGGAAGCAACATGGGTGGGACTCAGGGAGCAACACACGGGAACATGGATAGGGTAACCAAAGCAGCAGAGTGGTACTCCTCGCAGAGCCGACAGGGTGCACCTACGCCACCTGGTGGTGAAAGCGAACCGACCATCGTGGTCGGCCAAAGACAATTCGGGAGGCCGAGAAAAATCGATCGGGAGATTATTCGTGACCGGGCGAGAGGAGGCGCGAGCAGAGCAAACCACGTATTGACGGGTAATTTTCTGGTTAACTCATTCTTATCCTATGTACTTTTTGATTCGGGTGCATCATGTTCCTTTGTAGCAAGTTCGCATGTTTTGAGGTTAGGTCTAGTTACATCTGAGGTAATTGACAGCAAATTTATGCAACCATCAGAAGAGTTAGTACCATGTTCTAAGTTGTATAGAGACGTACCATTAGTGATTTTGGGAGTCAACTTGTCGGTTGACTTGATCGAGTTCCTCTCGAGAACTTCGACGTTATTTTGGGTATGGATTGGTTGAACCGGCATAAAGCCAAAATTGACTTGTGAGCGAAGAAGGTGACTTTGAGAGGTCCTAAAGGGTGCGGGTATCTTACAAGGGATTTGTGGACAAACCTAATATGAAGATTATTCCGGTGATGACTTTGAGATCTCTCGTCGAGAAAGGGCACCCGTTGTTTATGTGTCACGCATATGATGTAAGCACGGGGATCCTAAACTAGCGGACATTGACGTAGTCCGTGATTTTGGGGATGTATTCCCTGATGAGATACCAGGCATGCCACCCCAGAGGGAGGTAGAGTTTGCAGTGGAGTTGGTGCCCGGGACCAGACCGATATCGAAAGTACCCTATCGTATGGCACCTAAAGAATTAGCGTAACTAAAGGTACAATTGGAGGAAGCGCCGATAAGGGGTACATCCGACCGAGTGTGTCACCGTGGGGAGCACCGGTGTTGTTTGTGAAGAAGAAGGATGGTAGTATGCGGTCGTGTATTGATTACCGGAGCCGAACAACGTCACGATGAAGAACAAGTATCCGTTACCGAGGATCGATGACTTGTTCGATCAACTACGGGGCGTGTATTTTTCGAAGATTGATTTGCGGTCAGGGTATCACCAGCTCAGGGTAGCAGATGCGGATATCCCAAAGACCGCATTTCGTACCAGGTACGGACATTATGAATTCACGGTCATGCCATTCGGATTGACCAACGCGCAAAGAAGTTTTCATGGATCGATGAACCGTGTATTCGCACCTACTTAGACAAGTTTGTAGTAGTTTTGATTGGCGACATCTTAGTCTACTCTAAGACTAAGGAAGAACATACCGAACACTGAGGCTCGTGATGCCAGATTTTACGGAAAAAAACAATCAGATGTAAACTGCCTAAATGTGAATTCTCGTTGGAACGAGTGGCATTCTTGGGGCATGTCGTCTCGAAAGACGGTGTATCCGTTGACCCGAGCAAGATAGAGGCGTTGGATTGAGATGGCCAACACCTAAGAATGTTGCGAGAAATTCAAGCTTCTTGGGTTTGGTGGATATTACCGAAGATTTGTAAAAGACTTTTCCAAGATTGCGAGACCGATGGATCGTGCATTGATGCAGAAAGAGAACCGGTTTAAGTGGGATGACAATTGTGAGAGGCGTGCTCCAACTACTCAAAGAACGGTTGACTACGACTCCGTGTTAGCGTTGCCGGATGGGAATGAGGACATCGAGGTTTATACCGATGCATCGAAGAATGGCCTGGTTGTGTGCCGATGCAACGGAGGCGAGTGATCGCGATGCATCAAGGCAGCTTAAGCCGTATGAGAGTAACTACCCAACCCACGACTTAGAGTTGGTAATTGTGGTCTTCGCATTGAAGATATGGCGACACTACTTGTATGGAATAACTTTCAAGGTGTTTTCAGATCACAAGAGCCTGAAGTACATATTCACACAGAAGGAGCTCAATATGCGTCAGAGGCGTTGGTTGGAGTTAATTAAAGATTATGACATGGAAATTCAATACCACGAAGGGAAGGCCAATGTAGTGGCGGACGCTTTGAGTCGGAAGTCGATTCATTCCTTGTGCGAGGAGGTAGCACGGATCAGATTGCGAGAAGAGTTGGACCGCATGGATATTTGTGTCATCCAGAAAGGCGGAGATAAAAGCGACTTCGTCTTGCAACCCGAATTATACGCTGAGATCCGGGTGAGACAAGTGGGTGACAAGGTAATCGAGGCAAAGAAGGCCAAGATTGGTACAGATGGTGCGGCTGATTTTACGTTACATGAGGATGGTAGTATTCGGTTTAAGGGTCGGTGGTGTGTACCAGCCGACGAAGAACTCAAGAGGCGGATCTTGGGTGAAGCTCATAGTATGCCTTATTCGGTTCATCCGGGAGGAGACAAACTGTATAAAGATCTCAGGAAAACCTTTTGGTGGCCCAATATGAAACGCGAAGTAGCGGAATTTGTGTCAAAATGCTTGACTTGTCAGAAGATCAAGATTGAACATCGACGGCCACAGGGTATGCTGCAGCCGTTGGATGTGCCGGTGTGGAAGTGGGATTCCATCTCCATGGATTTTGTATGTGGATTACCGAGGAGCCCTAAAGGGAATAATATGATTTGGGTCGTTGTGGATAGACTGACTAAAGCGGCGCATTTCATTCCGATGAAAGACACTTGGAGTAAGACGGAGTTGGCTATGGCATACCGGAGGAATATTGTGAGACTACATGGTAAACCCAAAGAACAGCGTGTCGAGATAGAGATGCGAGATTCATATCTCGGTTTTGGCAGGAGCTACAGCAAACCTTAGGGGACGGAACTACGAATGAGTACAATTTTTCACACTCGCTACCGATGGTCGACGGAGAGGACCATACAAACCTTGGAAGACATTACGAGGGCATGTGTGTTAGAATTCAAAGGCTCTTGGGAGGAAAAGCTCGATCTTATTGAGTTCTCATACAACAACAAACTACCATGCCAAGATTAAGATGGCACCTTTGAGGCACTTTATGGTAGGAAGTGCAAGAGTCCGGTTTGTTGGGACGATTCGTCCGAGGCAAGTGGTTTTGGGACCGCAGATGATCGAAGATATGGTCAAGCAGTGCTGAGATAATCCGAGAAAAGATGAAGGCTGCCCAAGATAGGCAGAAGAGTTATGCAGACTTACACCGCCGGGATATTGAGTTCGCCGTGGGCGATAAAGTATTACTACGAGTATCACCAACCAGAGGAGTGATGCGTTTTGGCAAAAGGAAGTTGAGTCCCAAGTGCACGTGGGGCCATATGAGATCTTGGACCGCGATAGGTGAAGTGGCATACCGATTAGCTTTGCCACGGCGTTGGATAAAGTGCATAACGTGTTCCATGTATCTCAATTGCGCAAGTACGTGAGTGATCCTTCTCACGTGATCGAACCGGAGGTGGTTGAGCTAGATCGATCCTTGACCTACGAGGAGGTACCGGTGCAGTATATTAGATACCAAGGTACGGAAAACAAGGGACGTGAGGTTAGCATCGTCAAGGTCTTATGGTTCAACCATGCCACCGAGGAGGCGACATATGGGAAATCGAGGATGCTATGCGACGAAGTACCCGCATTTGTTCTTTTAAGGTATGCAATTTTCGAGCCTTGCACGTTAAATCCTTTTGCTTATCTTCGGGACGAAGGGTGTTTTAAGGGGTGGATCAACGCCCGGTAAAACTCGAACCGAGGACGAAGTTTTGTTTTAAAGGAGGAGGATGTAATATCGAAATTTTGACTTCCTAATTAATTAGTAAAAGATCCGGTTATTTGGGAAATTATGGGATTTATTAATTGTATGCGGAGAGATTTAGTAATAATTAAAAAGGAGTTTTAATAAGGAGTTTTAATCACTTAATAAAAGGATTCTCACCCCTTTTCTCCTTATTTTTCCCCAAAATGTAAATTTTGGACAAAAAAAAACCCCTTGCCGCCGACCCCTTGTAAGGAAGAAGGAGAAAAAAAAATCTCCTTGGTGTTTAGGAATTCGTCATCGGTGATCATTTGTTTTCTTTTATAGATTCGGACTTCGTGGAGGAGCGATTTTAGCTCGATAGCAGAGGGTTCTCAAGAAACGCAGCTTAACCGGTAAGAATATTTCTATGTTTTGTGCTCCGTTTGGATACTTGGCTTTGTTGTGTATGGATAGTGGTGTGTTTTTACGTTGGTTGAAACCTATAGTTGATATGATGCTTTTGTATGGAGTTTCTGGGCTTAAAGGGTTGTTTTGCTGCTGTGTTGTGGAGAAACGGCTCAGAAATCGCGTAGAGAGCTGTTAGGGTTCTAGTCGAAACCCAGGTTGGACGAGCGTCTGATTCATGCGGACGGCGCGCCCGCCTGGTACATTTCGGACGGACGTCTGGATTAGCTGGACGGGCGTCTGGGGTGTTAAATTTGATTCAGGATGTAACAGTTCTTAGTGGACGGGCGTCTGGGTTAAGGGGACGGGCGTCTGGGTTACCTGGACGGGCGTCTGAGGGGTTGTTTTACATTCAGGATCTAACTCTGATGTGTTGGACGGGCGTCCGATGGTTTGGACGGGCGCCCAGCAGAAGTCTTTGGACGGACGTCCGGCCTTCCACGGGCGCCCGCCTATATTGTTTCTTCGTTGTTGTTGGCTAGTCTTACGAACATGTTCGATGGGTTATGCCTTGGTGAGTTAAGAATTTTAGTGTCTTGTTGAGATTCGGATTTTGGGCATCGAAGTTCGTAGACCCGTAGTGGTTGGGCCGGATAGGGTAGCACCCGAAGCCGGGAACCCGGGAAGGTTTCCTTACGACTTCTGTCCTTAGTGTACTTGGGGAGTTGCGCATGCAGGTGGTGTGGTCGGGCCGGATAGGGTAGCACCCGAAGCCGGGAACCGGGAAGGTTTCCTTGCACCCCAAGACGTGGTGGTCCACCTAGTTATGGTACCATTGGGTGACCTCAGGATCCTCCTCTCTGGGCTTTACCTCTTGAGGATGTGCACATTCGGGACCTTTAGGTGGTTAGTTGTGAAGTATGGTGTCCGTTATGGTTGGTCGTAACTTTTATTGATTTGTTGGGTCCTGCATAAATTGGGGTATCCTTCATGGGTTGGCTTTACTTTATGTACACTAGATTTATTCTTACTCAACTTTGTAGTTGACGGTTTGTACTTTTCGTTTGACCTGCTATGATCCATTTATGGGGAGCGATTCTTAGCGAGTGTATTCCTTTGGATGTTTGCTTGTTCTTTGGGATGTCGCGGGGTTTGAGAGCCACGTAGTCGCGATCCACATGTCGTCTACATTATTTGAAATTTCCAATTTTAAAGATTTTGACGTTCGCATAATTTCATTTACTTCAGGATATTTGTACTCACTTTAATACTTTCTCTCAAAATAATGAATGGTGAATGTTTATTTTCTTTCTGTTGTGGAATGTTGGATGTTACCGCCACGATCGCGGTGTCGTGATGAGTGGCACTACTGATGACCAATACCGCGGCCGACGGGATTGGGAACCGGGTGTTACAAAGTGGTATCGAGACGTTCGACTCAGGACCACCACCTAAAATGAACCTTAAGAATAAGTTCACTAAAATGAGCACAGTGAGGATGTGTGGGGTAGGTATTGAGTCCTATGTAGGGAAGGTACGGTGAGTTTCGATGTATGTGGAAATGTGGCGCATGTTACAATTAATTTTGGGACAGATAAGTGTTAGTATATGTGAAATATTTCGTGGCATGATATAGGTGATAATTGAATATATGATTGTTTACTTTTGTAGTTTTAGCTATGCCTCCAGGAATGGAAATGAGAGGACCGGTGATTGATCATTGGTTAAGATGAATCAAGACTGATTCGAGCGGTCAACAAGTCGACAGAGGATCGTTCTCGGGGTCGACCACCACCGGCATGACTAGGGCCGTGAGTCACAGAGGCCTAGTCAAGACGATGGTAAGGGAGATCCTAAGGGACTCGAGCGGTGGATTAGGAGTTTGAGAAAATCTTCGCCACTGGGTCGCCCGGAGGAACTAAAGGTCGACCAAGCGCTTTTACTTGGTTGATGTGGTTGATTTGTGGTGGGGTGCTAACAAAGATCGGTTGGCTCTGCATCGTAAATGAGCAAGGGAAACGGTATTGGTACCACCGAACTGGACCGAGTTTAAGCAGAGTCGAGGCGTGAATTCTTTCCCGAATCTAAGAGGAAAGAGTGCGGGTCGAGTTTGATAATCTCCGATGAGGGGATATGATCATTCAAGAATACTACGAAAAGTTTGTCGACTTGGCGGTTTATGCATCCGAGCTAGTGCCGATCAAGAGGCCAAGATGGTGAAGTTTGAGCAACACTTAGATTTAGCGATCCGGGATCGTATGGGTGCAAGCGAGGGCTTCACGAGCTTAAAAGAGATGTGTGAAGTAGCATGCAACATTGAGAGGATTCGGAGAGAGGTTAAAGCGGCGTATGCTACTAACAAGAGGAAGAGTGTCTCCGAGGACAATCGAGGCGAAAAAAGCGAGCAATTCGGAAACCCACCAAGACGACCGCCCTTTTGGAAAATTCCCACCTTACAGGGGCGGTGGTGGTCGGCCGGTGAGAGGTAGCTCCAGGGGTTTAGTCGGCCACGAAGTTATCATTGCAAGCGGTGCCAGAGAAATCATCCGGTACCGATTGTTCAAAAGTCTGTGAGTTCGATGTCACAATTGTGGGAAGTTTGGACATAGACGGTATGAGTGCTTTACGGCTCCCACACTGCCGGGTCGGCATCGGTTACGGAAGCAACATGGGTGGGACTCAGGGGAGCAACACGGGGAACATGGATAGGGGTAACCAGCAGCAGAGTGGTACTCCTGCACAGAGCCGACAGGGGGGTACTCCATGGATTTTATCAGCAGCACCTACGGCTCCCACACTCGTAAATTATTTTTGGTTTCGTAGACATTTCTTTACCGATGTAATATTCCAATTTTCGGAAAAGGGCAGGCGTGTCATTTTGCGAAAACGAAATATTGGTTCAGATCCTTTTATTTGGAGTTTAAGTATTTTATTAAATATATGTATATAATTTCGAGATTTATATATATGTATTAAGGAAAAATCTGATTTTGAGTAAAAAGGGATAATTAAGGAAATAGGTTATTCGGGGGAAAAGCTCATTTAAGGAAAAATAAGTCCCATTATACGTTAAACCTATTGGTAATAAAAATATTTCTTCCACGTTAAACCTATTGATATCTCACGGAGTTTTTAACCGTTTTTAGATCCGCGAAAAGCATTGGAATCGTTGTGAAGAGGGCATCGTTTCAGTAGTAAAAGTTTGTGGCTTTGTCAAGGTATGTGAATTCGACCTACCTGTTGTTCTTGGTTGAGTTTTGAAGATCAAAACTCATACCTAACGTAGTTTGTTGTTTTTGGAATCGTGTGATCGGTTTTAATGCGAATTCGAATTGATCATATAGGTTTCTCTGCAAAAGTGTTCGAGTTGCTGCTGTTTTTCTGAGTTTTGGACTTGGATTAGCTTGCTAAAAGGTAAGAGGATCTTCCTACAAGTTAATTTATGGTTTATTAAGTTTTATGTTGAGGTTTGATATGATTTTATGTTAGAAATCATACCTTCATGTTGCCTAAGGATTTGGAGTTGTTAAGGGAGATAAAAGTCATGTTTTCTGCTATTTTTCTGAGTATTTTGATGTTGAACATGTTTGGATTTGAACAGAGATCGAAAAAGTGCATAAAAACGTGTTTAGAGAGTTTTGTGTGCTTAGTGTGCGCACACTGACTAGCTGTGTGCGCACATTTTCAAATTTGAATGTGGGAGAGTTCGGAGTGTGCGCACATTCCCCTGGAATGCACACACCGCGCAGGTGAATGTAATTTTAAGCTTAATGTGCACACATTCTCCCGTAAACGCGCACATTGCCCCTGTTTTTGATAAATAAGCTATTTTAAGCTATGTTTTGAATTTTAAACCTTGATTCATGATCAAATAACATTAATTAAATATGAACACGCTTCGATTGAGTTTCCGATTCGTTCAGTTAAAACACCGAATGTACTCTTAAAGGGAGTTGAAGTTCAGATCCGTCGGAAGGGCATGAAAGGGCTTGTGCTTTGGTGAACTATAGTTCACCAATGTCTGTGTAATTGATAGGATGTGATGTCTAGTTGTCTAAGTGAGGGAGTAGAGTTGATAAGGTGAGTTTCATTCTGAAAACACTTAGGTGGCTAGTTAATTCACAATAATAATTACATAAGTGTAGTAAAAGCTAAAACGTCATCTATTCTCGGTTAGGCACTGATTCGTATCGACGATGTGATACGTTCAGTAAAAGCGAACAACGCTGCTGGCCTATAAACGGCTAAATGGCAGTGGAGGAAATTCGCCGAACGTATATGCATACCGGGGAGAACCCGGGACTATCGGTGCTAATCACCGTAGTTGGCAAGTACATCTCGTGGTGGAATTTTCACCATGCATTGTGTCCTTGAGTAATGATGTAACAAAGATAGTTAAGTTAGAAATGTATAGTCATGACGTGTCGATAGGCATGGAATGAACCCTAGATCGAGTCGGTCTTACTAAGACAATTAATTAATAACAAACCTTAATTATATTGTAGCTTCTACTTCTTACTTTGTACAATGTACTTACCTCAAATGCATGTTTATTTATGTGTTTGAGGAGAGAAAAGACGCAGGAGGTTAGTGAAGATTTCGAGGAGGACTTTGATGACGACGTTTGAGGAAGCTGGAGTTGAAGGCCTTGATTATTTTATGTTTTTAATTATTTCATAGACTTGGATTATTGTTGGAGATTTTGTAGTTTGATTTTAGTATTTCATTTGGACTCGTTGGTTTCCTTTTGGATGTAATAAGTATTACATTTTCTATCTTTAGTTATTTCTATTTTTGGATATTTGGAAAAAAAAAAATACCCTAGTCTTTTGCTTCCGTTTGTTTTAATTTGATACGACGTAGTAGATGATTACGTGTAAAATGAATTTAATTTATTTTATACGCGCTTAACGCGCCTTTTCCTAGGATAAGGATTAGATTGTCGAAACTGAGGCGTTATAACCAAACAAAATGATTCATCAACGGGCTGGTATGATAATATCTATGAGTTGATGCATGAATGCGTATCATTTCTGATTTATAATACAAGTATTTTCACTGGATATGTTTATATATATTAACAATTATTGTTTATATATTTTAACAAATATATACAACAGAATTACTATAATTATGTTTATTAACGTGTGAAAGAAAATTAAGAAGCAGGGGTTAAGGGGGCATCTTATGAGCATGATTCCCTTTTAACTTGCTGGTTCAAAGGGAAGTACGTATTATACCCTAAAGTAAACTCAATTTGATTTTTACTATGAGTACAAAATCCCAATTAGGATCGATGCTTTCAGACGTCGTGACAACAATTATGCCATTTTTATCTTTTTTATATCACATGTATGTAATGGTGAGTATATGAATTTTTTTTTTTTTTTGGGAAGAAAAGTATATGATTTTCTTAGCTAATAATGCATTTATGTCATACCAATTGGCTTTTGTTTTTTTGAAAGACAAATCACATAAATGAAGAGACAATAGTGATCTTAGGTCCAACGGCCATGGGACTCCAATATTACATATTTCGTTAAAAAAATTTAAAAAAAAACTGTGTATTTTTCGTATTTCTCATTGGTCGTGGAGATACCATAATAATATTTGCGTTTTACAACAGTCCAAACACTAGATTATTATTTAAGCAGGTAAGGTTTGACGGTAGAGGAAAAAAACAGAGAGCAAACATAGACTTATTACGTTCCAAAGAGTGGAGTCACCATTTGCTGCCGACGGTATGGAAAGCAACGGGAAAACAAAGGCCACCACCACGACCATCATCCCTGAGATCAAATTCACCAAGCTATTCATTAATGGTGAATTCGTCGATTCTATCTCAGGTACGTAGGTAGCTTTGTATGTAGTCTCTTAGCTTTTCACAAATAGATTAATTATTAAAATTCTGAGATAACTACTCCGAGTCGGATGTCTGTCCACATGCCGGAAACTAAACAGAAGGACGCCTGCCCTCCGTACTGTCTGAGTCTGAGGCCTTGTGTTTGTTTGTTTGTTGTTTGCATTGGTTTTAACAATGGGTGTGGGGGTATGTGCAGGGAAGACGTTTGAAACAATAGACCCAAGAACAGAGGAAGTAATTACAAGGGTTGCCCAAGGAGACAAACAAGATGTTGATTTAGCTGTTAAAGCTGCCCGTCACGCTTTCGACAATGGTCCCTGGCCTCGCTTGCCTGGTTCCGTATGCCTTCTTCTTCTTTTTCTTTTTTTTTTTTCCTTTCTTTGGTTGGTCTTTAAAAGTTAAAACTTTTGCAAGTATGTTGTGCCATTTCAAAATGCCGTAGGGAATCACTGTATACTCAACCGTTGGATCACTGCTATGTGTAGAAATAATAGAGAGTTTCTATATAAGAATTTCTCTTTAAAATATAAATCTTTTTTTTAAGGGTATAAATCATTTTATTATTAATTTTTATGAAAGTTAATTCAATGTCACAATTTATAAAGAGAAAATGATTAAAATATTCATTGCGTTGATTGTTAATAAATTAGGAAAAGAGTAATAAAAAAAGGAAAAGATTCATAACTTATAAATGACTTATATATATTTTATATAATAATCACCCTGATGTAAGGCAGCGTTTGGATTGGGAAATACTTGTGTGGTATAGAGATTTTGAGCTGATGTGACGGGTGAAACGATCAGAACCACACAGTTGAAATGCAGAATAAAATCGTGTGGTGTGTGGTGTGCCACGGCGTGTATCCGCACGTAGGTACACACCACACAAAAACCTCCCGTTTGGATTGCATAGAAGTTATGACCGGTTTGGCCCCTAGGAAAAAAAACGGAGACTTATATTTTGGATAGAATGTGGTTACAATAATGATCATTGACTCAGCTTTAGAATCGATTTTTTCCATGGATAATAATGAAATTATTTTTGGCAAGTCAATCTTCAATTCTTGATTTGAATTTCACACGATCAGTTGTGACAATTGACCGGCCGGCCGTGTAAAAGTCAAATCTAGAATTGAATAACATGTTTGATTGTATTTTGTGTGGTGTCAAAAGGAAATTCATTACGGTGTTTTTTTTTAAAGCACCCTAGAATTGTTGTGCAAACTAACTTTACCTTACCTATACTAGGTTTGAGGGCTAACAAAAAATTTTGAATGAACAAGTATGATCTAACGGCGGCAACCCATAGGATTCCCAGTATCTGAAACATTAATCAATCTGAAAATTGTTTGTTGAACAAACAAATATGACTGGATGTTCAATAAATTTTCATGTCTATGATAGTCACACTCAAGAAGATACCATTTGAGCCAGCTTTATCATGAGAAATTGACAATTGCAATCTGATTTTGCTTAAAACTATTAACATTCAAGAAATCTAACAATTTCCTTTGTTTTGGTGGTTGGCTGTTGGATACAATAAATCCAGCAAAGACGAAAGATTCTGATGAAGTTCGCAGATCTGTTAGATGAAAATGCTGATGAATTAGCTCCTCTGGATGCAATTAACGCAGGAAAGCTCCTGGCTTTCCTAAAAGCCGTTGAAATTCCGGCAGCAGCAGAAACATTGCGGTTTTACGCAGGGGCTGCTGATAAAATCCATGGAGAGACATTGAAGATGTCCAGGGAACTTCAAGGTCACACCTTTCGTGAACCCATTGGTGTTGTAGGTGTAATCATCCCCTGGAATTTTCCAACAGGCCTTTTCTTTACAAAAGTTGCACCTGCTTTGGCTGCTGGTTGCACTATTGTTGCTAAGCCTGCTGAACAGACACCCCTTTCTGCCCTTTTTTATGCTCATTTGGCTAAGAAGGCAAGATTTGTGAATCTTTCAAATACATAAAATTTTAACAACTTGATTTCAAATTGAAGTTAATTGCTTGTCCTTATTGTTGTATGATCAGGCTGGTATCCCAGATGGGGTGCTTAATATTGTAAACGGCTATGGACACACAGCTGGTGCAGCAGTTTCATCTCATATGGACATTGATAAAGTATGCGATCTCACATGCCTTAACGCATATTTAGCTAGACTAATATGATATGACACTTGTTTGTGTGCAAGATTACTAATAATATCTTTCTGACTTATTTTAGGTAACATTCATAGGCTCAACCGAGGTAGGACGATCAATAATGCAAGCTGCAGCGACAAGCAATTTGAAGTCTGTCTCTTTGGAACTAGGCGGCAAGAACCCTTTCATAGTATTTGATGATGCTGACATTCAGACAGCTGCTGGCCTTGTCCTTCAGGGTAGTTTTTTTAACAAGGTGAATCACTCATTTCTTGTCTTTTCAGTGGTATCCTTATATTTTAGGTTGCACGTGTACAGATACATGAGTACGAATAGGCAAGACACGCTACCATACAAAAGTATCCCTACATCATTGCTCAGATTATACACATGTATTAACAATTTAGTACTAATGATATTCTATGCCTTATTACAGGGTGAAATTTGTGTGGCGAGTTCTCGCATTCTCATTCAAGAAGGAATTTATGATGAACTTGTCAAGACAATAGTGGAGATGACAAAGAAAAGGGTTGTCGGTGATCCTTTTGATCCTCAAACACATCAAGGACCCCAAGTAAAAGCCTTTTATTTTAAACATGTTTGATTATACTGTTTTTTTTTGGGGAAAAACCTTGAATCTTAATTTCTCCTCAAAATGATGCGATTAATGTCTTGGAATATGCAGGTGAACAAGAGACAGTACGAGAAAATACTGGGACATATCGAACAGGCGAAGAAGGAAGGTGCAACTTTGTTAACAGGGGGAAAGCCTTGCAAGGACAAGGGCTACTATATTGAGCCAACTGTCTTTGCAGATGTTAAGGTTACATACGCTTCACTTGTCTACACCTCGTTCCGGAAGCCGATTTCTTGACTTAATTCCAAATCTGCTACCTTCTTTTTGAGGTTGCTCTTCTAACTGGGATTCCCTTTTCAGGAAGATATGCTCATTTGGCAGGAAGAAATATTTGGACCTGTCATTTCCCTCGTGAAATTCAAGTGAGTCTAAAACATTCAGTATCTCAAAAACAGGCACATTCCGGAGTGTTTTCAACCCGATTCCTAGAGGCAAACTCATTTATATGCTCATTTGTTATTCACACAAACTTAATACCGGATATATATAGATATATAGTTAACAAATAAAAAAATCACTTGGGGCGGCCTCCATTGGTGCCGGAAGGGTGGCTCCGCCCCTGGTGATACCATCAACTAGTGGAAAACCGATTCTATATCTGATAATCGACTTTCATACATATATACTGGTCTTGAGTGTCCCATAGATATATATATATATATTCATTTTGATGGATCTGATCTGTGATGCAGGACAATGGAGGAGGGAATCAAGAAGGCGAATGCGTCGAAATATGGGCTTGCAGCAGGCATTATAACTAAGGACTTGAACATAGCAAACACAGTGTCAAGATCAATAAAGGCAGGTGTGATATGGATAAATTGCTACTTGGCGTTTGACAATGATGTCCCTTATGGTGGCTACAAAATGAGTGGATTTGGAAGGGATATGGGACTACATGCCCTTGATCAGTATATGCAAGTTAAATCTGTAGTCACCCCTATCTATAATTCTCCATGGCTTTGAGCCTTTTGACATCACATGCTTTTTGTAAAAGCTGTTTTATCTTTTTATACATGCCCTCACTCATTCAATAGTTTGATGTAATAAGAAAGTTTATTTTATTCAAGAATTGTACCTCCTCTGCCCTTTTCCTTCGAAATTTCACTCATTCAATAGTTTGATGTAATAATACTCCCTCCCTTTCAATATATAAAATTGTTTGAATTTTTCACATATTTTATGAAATGTTGGTCAAGTTTTTTTTATCTATACGTAAGCTAAGTTGACGACATGTTATTAATTTTAATAATAAAAGTCTGAAATAACATTTGATCGTCAGTAATGCACAGTTCTAAAATGGGATGCTGTACCGAAACCCTATGTCAAAACCCTGTTTTTTCATTTTTTTTTCCTTTCTAATTATTACTGCTCCATTTATCGGTCTTCTAAAAAAAACACAAAACCTCACGTAGGCTTCCTCCCACTTCCGCCTCCTATCTCCATTAAATAAATAAAATGGTGCTTTATTTACACCCCACCTATTCTACCCATACACCCCATTGTTTATGAGAAATAAAAACCTTTTTGATACACCGCACCATTTATGTTTCGGATCCCGAATTCTACCTATACACCCCATTCAGATTATTGAATTTAAAAATAAAAAACTCTTTTGCCAATTGATTTTACTACTACCAAATTTTATAAATAATAAATACACCCCCAACAAATCCCAAAACCCCGGCCCAGCTCATAACCGACCCCTCCCCACTTACCACTTTTTTTTTTTTTTTTGAGAAGAACTTACCCCTTTTTTTCAACCTCTTCTTCCTCTTTTCAACCCGTTCTTCTTCTCCTTCAACATCCATTTCCCAAAAACAAACAAATCTCATAATTCAATTTCATGAACTATTGGGGAAGAACAATCAAATGATTGACGGGTTTGAACATTTCAGAAAAGGATTATACGGATGTACGAGTTTTAATGAACTATGATGATGTGGGATTTAGGCAAAAAGTGTACCAGTCAATGCTTCTGCAACCTCTTGAATAGGATGGGTTATACACACCCATAAAGAATCCAAAGGTGACTGATAAACTAATAAATCATCTAAAAGCAATTTATGATTGTAATTGAGCAGGAATTCCAACACCCAATGTCACTGCCCCAATTTCAGGGCTGGAAACTACGGTTATTGCTAATGTGTTTTTTTGTTTTCCTTCTTGAAAACTGCTATTTTTTAGAATATGGATTGTCTTTATATAAAGATGATATAAAAAGGGGCTAGAGATCTTTTTGTAAATATTTTTGGATTGGAAATAATATGAAAATGGGGTGTGTAAGTAGGTATGGCAAAATTGTAATTAAGTATGTGGTGCAAACAAATAAATAAAAATGTTACCATTTAAGTGTGGTGCAAAAGTAGATTTGAATTATTAGGTGTTGTATATTGTGTATAGTGGTGTATAAGGGTATTAGCATCAGAGTCTTTATCTCCACCTTTATCCCTACATGTAGGGAAAAAAATAGGGAAGAAGTAAAAACTCTCCTGCATCAGATACTTTATCCCCACCCTACATTGGGGTGGATGAACAGTGTCACCCCAAATCTGGGGTGACACTGTAGCTATCCTTACATTTTTTTTTTTTTTTTTTTTTTTTTGAAACGATTTTATTTTTTTTTCTTCCCTCTGTTGAAATATAGCCGTTGAAATATAGCCATTGGAGTAAAATTTGAATTTAAAAAGTAAGTTTTGAAAAATGTGTGTGTTCAAATATAGCCGTTGGAGTAAAATTTTAAATTTTAAAAATAATTTTGGAAAAATGTGTGTGTTCGAATATAGCCATTGAAATATAAATCGTTGAAATATAATTAGTTGGAGTAAAATTTGAATTTAAAAATTAGTTGAAAAATGAATATTTTAATGTTGTAAGGATAGAGATAGGGATGCTGATGTAGAGTATTGTGAATTTAGTTGCTGTAAAGTAGGGATATGTATTTTTTAATAGTATATCTGAGGATAGAGATAGGGATTCTAATAAGAATACCCTAAGTAGATTAGGTGGGGTGTAAATAATAAACCCCTAAATAAATAAATAAAAACAGATTCCATTGATCATATTGTGAAAACAAAAAAACACACACACAAAACAAATTTAAGAAAATCTTGATACGACAAATCCGTAAAAGAGCCCGCGGATCCTAATTAAGCCCATATGAAGGCTTAATAACGGATATGGTCCTCGGCCTAATGAGTCCGCACCGACGTACACCAGACATGGGCCGGGAATCAAACCATAAGCCTTCAGACCGCCACATGCAGCGATCAAAAGCACCCGAGACCGGTCGGTCTGCCCTCCGGCTCACAAATCCACCAGCTCGGACCAAGCCCGCTCAACAAGGCAAACAAGATTCCTACGTGACGACTCACACTCAGACTCAGCAAAATGGCCAAGTGTTGGGTTCCGCCCCTCACGAGTCCGCCTCGACAGTTGTCTAGATTAATTATGTCACGTCATACATAATTATTTCTTGTCGTACTTAGCATGATCGTCATTGGCAGTCCGCCTATAAATAGCGGCACAATGTAACACAATAGTGATCTATTATTCAATACAAGCAGATACATTCTGTCAATTTGTCGACTACGAGCTCACCATCTCTAAGCTTTTAGTCCGACTACCACTCATTCATCATCACCACTGTGCACCACCGGAAAAATCACACTTATACAGCCATATATCCATCTCAAAACACCGTTATACCCACCGTGATAATTCATACATTATAACTTCTCATGCTTTTTGTTGTTGATTTTTTTAAATATCCTCATATTGTAAAAATATAGTTGTATCGTATTAAAAGTAATAAGTTATCGTGGCAAATAAAATTAAAAAAGTAGCTATGATAAAATAATTTAAAGACAATCGTAAACTACAATTGAAAACATTATATTAACCGATATTATCGTATTACAAATGACATAAGAATTCGATGTATCAATTACAAATAATAATAATAATAAAAAATCTAGAGATTTTGATTCAAAGAGATTTTGTTCTTTACGCCCATATCTTTAGATTCCCTTACAAAAACGAGAAAATATAAATTCAGGTCACTGTAACACCCTTTATTTACTTTCAAGTCGTGTCAGACCTAACATTTTTTTTAGTCCCCGTGGAACTTTTCCTCCTCGCCCCGTGGAAATTTCCCCCAGTCCGTGGAAATTTTCCCCTGATCCGGTTGAATTTCCTCCAACATGTGGAAATTTCCACGGGCTGGGGGGAAATTTCCACATGATCTGAGGGAAAATTCCACTTTAACTCAAAAATGTCAGGTCTGATCCGACCTGAAATGAAAAAAAAAAATGTTAAAATGACCTGAAATTATATTTTCTCTAAAAAAAAAAACCGTGTTGACTAGTAAAAAGAAATTTATAATTGTCACTGCATAATGGCTAAAATTCCTTCCTCCTCATTTTCCTTTCCGAAACGCAATTGACAACGAGGTGATGATTCGCTTTCCATGTTTATAAAAGTAGTAGTAAAGTCCTAAAACAAGACAATTGAGAAAAACTAGTTTCAAATGACAACAATGTGATGTGAATTGTGAGGGAAAATAAAACACGGTACCAATAATCAAAGTACTGCCCTATCAAAATTAGTAAGTGAAAATGAAAACAACAACAACGAGAAGAAAATTTTCAGCAGCAAGATGAAGGCAACCGATATTCAACGAAAATGACATCACATAAAAAAAAAAAATCAAATAAAAAAATTGAAAAATTATAGTAAGTAAAGCCACAAGAACATCTAATCGAACTGGCACTATATTTTTAATTTTCATCTCAAGATTATACTCCAATTAGAAGAGTAATAGAATAAGAAGACGATGTTGACAATGATTTGATCAAACAAGAATATACAAAATAATATCAAAACAAAATAAAAACTAAAATTTAATAAGGAAAAAAAAAAAAACAAACGGTTTCATTATCAATGATTGAAACACTAACATGTATAATCACCATATACCTATTATTTTAGCAGGCAATTAAATCCGAAGAAGATGAATATGGAAGAATTTTAGGGCTTTTTTGATGGAGTTTTTTTTTTACTTTTAAATTTAATGGAGATAAGAGGCGGAAGGGGAGGAATGCTACATGAGGTTTTTATTTTTTATTTTTCAGAATACCAATAAATGGAGAGTAATTATTAGAAAGCCAAAAAAATATAAAAAAAATAACAGGTTTTCGGCACAGGGTTTCCATTTTTCATATACATCATTGGAAAGATGCTTCGAAGTATGGACGGAACCTATGATTTTTCTACCGGCACCTTTTTTTTAATTATTATTTATTTTATTTTATTTTCGGCACCACATATATATTTCTTTTTCTTATTTTCGATACCACACAAGAAACATCAGTGTCACTAACGTTCTTTTTCATTAATAACTTTAGTGGAATTACGTTTTTCACCATGACATATTTATAATTAAATATAACGTCAGTATTGCCGACGTTATTATTGAGAACGAACATTGGTACCACTGACGCTATTTTACTCAAAAATAATCGTGATACTCTAAGTAATTTTTTCCAGAAATAAACATGTGCCGATAGCATTTTTGTGGTGCCAGTAGAAATCGTGTAAAAGAAATTGCAGAGTCCATTAACCATCTGGACCCAGAAGTTTAGAGTCCAATATTAGTGCTATCTCAGCCCATTTCGACTTGTCAATTATCGCAAGTGCTTTTCGTTTGCTGTTGCTTTTGCCATATGAGCAAAGAATATTTCTCGATAGGTTCTATTATTATCCCGTAATTACATATGAAAATGGTATAAACCAATTTTATTGGTATCACGTAACTATTTCTCGCACTAAATTTACATACACATTTTTACATGTGGTACCCCCATGATCTATCAAACCGGATCATTTGATGTGATTTTACGAAGCTATGATGATATATGCATTTTTGAACAAACTAAAATATAATTTCTAATATGCTATCTATCAACCCAAATTACCCAATACCTCTTTTCTTTGTATTAGTGTCCCATGCTGCATGCATCCACTAATTAATACTATGATCATCAGTAATAAATTTTTGAGACGAATGTAGTATTATGTTCTTGTTTACAATAAATCCAGCCTTCCCCGGTAGTAACCACTTTTAAACGCAACAAAGCGGTTGTGATTTCATTTAGTGTTTTTTTTTGTCTTCTTTCATTTAAGTAAGTGGACAGTGTCGTCATCGGAAATTTTATGGTGGTCCTGGACCAAGTATGATTTGGTGATCTATGACTAATAGAAATTCAGGAAAAACACACAGGACCCATCGTGTAAAATATAAATACTATGCTTTTACAAATTTATCCCTCTTTTAAGAAATCATATTGAATGACAAATATGAAATGGTGGTCCTTAACCACCGTAAAACTTCTGTCGTCGTCATATATCCACGTTTAACAGTTGATTTTGAAGGTTAAAGTGCAACAATTAAAAGCAATATTCAATGCTAAAAAGTGCAAAGTGCCATTTGTTTTTCAACAGTTTGGATCACCTTATTCAACAGTTGCTTATTTCTCACGTCACGTGTTTTTTATTGAATGTGGAGAAGGAATATCAAAGTCAAAGGAATTTCACCCTATAATATCTATAACATTATTTACAAACCGCTGCTCGCCATTTTCGCTCTTTACTTTAGAAAAATGATTAAGGCACACTCCTCTGCCCCACCCATCCATCGAAATATGTTAGTTTGTGGTTTAGATGTTTTTATTTTTATTTTTTATAAATAAATTGTATGATTGAGGATAGGTTTCGGTACTTGTCGGGGGAAGGGACAAGTGCCGGTGTCCAAATCACTGCCCTTTACTTTACTTTAAAAAAATGTGGCTATGCTATGGCCATTTTAAGAAATTAGTGGATTGTTCTCAAATTATCGCATCCATTTGTGAAAAGTAAAATGACTTATTTGGGTAAGTGTTGGTCCCTTGGAAAAACACAAGTTTAGAGGGGGGGGGGGGGTGAATAAACATGTCACAAAAATCGATCCCAATGGAATAGTCTCAGGAACTAAGTTTCTCTGAAACTTAAAGCGATTTTCGTTCTGCCCTTTAACTTGTGCGGAGTTCAGTTAGCTTAACTGAATATAAGTTATTACTGACTTATATTTAGTCTCGTTAACTGGCAGCGGATAAAACTAGCCTTTAACAAATAGTAATTATAATTTCAATGTGAAAACCATTATAAGGGAGTTAAAGAATGCATAAAGTAAATAGACAAGTATTATAGAGGTTCCAGGTGGTGTAATCTCGCTACCCTCTCTTCCCACGTGATGCGGAGGAAAATTCCACTAGAACTTCTTTGAGATGGCCCGATTACAAAAAGTCCTAAACTCGATAGTCCTTGGCTAATCCCTTTAGCTTCACTATCTAAACACTTTGTAGAGCAGTGTAGGATTGTCGCTTCTTCAATTGTTCGAACCATCGGTCCTTGGAGGTAGAATTGCCTCTTCACCACTTCATCACAAACACAGTCTTTCCCGATCGCACTCAATTGTCCTTCACACCTTCTTGGTGTTTCACGATCTGCACTTTGATATAATCAAAGTTGAGACCTTGAATCAATGACTATGATTCAACTGTGATTTGAGCTTTTCTTCTAGATGATTGATTTAAGCACGGCTCTGTATTTCTTCAAATGTAAGATCTTGAATCTATCTGAATATGTTTGAACACTTTGAAGAAATTTCTTGATCTTGCAATTAGGTATTTAGCAGGTATTCTTTTGAATTTTGGCTTTCCCCCTCAATTTTTAATCTTCCTTGACTAGATAGATTATCTCGATTTTTATCGTATGCCTGCCCTCTCTCTTTTTGATGTTGTAGAGGCAATGTATTTATAGGGGTTTATCCTGCTTTGTAACGGCTATGTTTTTCGACCGCTCTCTTTGTGTCGATGACTCATCCAATGAGATTTCTTACTTTACAACGTTCGATTGTACTTTCAGTTTGTTGGATGGCTGACTTATAAAACTGAGTTTCCTTGTCAGTTTTTCACTTATCATTTCTAATCGACTTGGAGCATTAATCGAGATTTTATTCTTCTTCAAATATCAAGACTCAGTTTTCATCTGATTACAATTGACTTAATCGAGTACACCATGATACATTTATCATCTAAGAATTCATTGACCTTATGATTCTTAGGTCTTCATACAAGATCTATAAAGTCGATTCAGTTACCACAATCTTGCTCGAAGTCCAACTTTCTGAGCCTCGACTTTTAATCTTCATAAGCGAGTTTGATCCTCGATTCTTCATTCTTCAATAATCGAGTCTGTGTCCTCGGTTCTTCCATCTTCTAGATAAGCCAACCGAAGTCTCAGAATCTCGGTGAACTTACTTCTTCTTGAAGAGGTATATCGAGTCGCTTTGTCGTAGATCTCGCCTAGTCAAAATGTCGGGTTTCTCCATTTCTCAGTTTTGGTCAAGAGCAATTACAGTGCTTGTCTGATTAAACTTATACAACTATCAGACTTTAATAAATCCTATACATTGATATCTAGACATCTTTTTGCTTTGCACTATAACAGCTAGTTATGACACTTCATCAATGGGGTTAAGAAAAATTAATAAACTAAGTGATGAATCATCATCAAAACATAAATTTTATATCCAACAGTAAGTTATTAGTGTTGACATATGTCACTTGTTTAGAATGTACAAATGTGTAATGAGTTGTGTCAACTAGAACCCTTAGATTAAAATGTGTCTTGAGATTGGTGTGGTTTGTTATAACAATATCTAACATATATGCTAGGATCTAAAGGCTGCTGAATGTATTGAACTGAATCAATGAAAGTTCATCTTTATCATTAGTTCTTCTTTCTTAAGTTGGTATCAGAGAGGTTGTTAATGGCGACACCGCCACCGTCCACCGGCGAACAAGAAAGTACACACAGCGATGGTGCTTCTTCCCAGATTCCTGTGAGCTCAACATACATTGGAGTCAGTCAAAGTCCAGTAATATCTTCTATTGGAATGACTACTGGAATAACCTTATCTCCTTCGATCGGATTCATGCACAGTGCATCTCCTTTGATTGGATTCATGCACAGTACATTCCCCTCTAGATTTATGACAAATCTCAGCTCACCGTTGCTGAATCAAAGGTCTCCGTTCTCATCCATGAGTCTCACTCCAGCTCACACTCTTAGAGGTAATCTTAATCAAGCATATTCTGTCAAATTAGATAGGAATAACTATCTGCTGTGGAAATTTAGTGTTCTTCCGGTTGTGAGGGGTCATAAACTTGAACCTTTTTTGTTTGAAACTCTTCCTTGTCCACCACAGTATCTGGGTGTTCCCAATTTGACCTCATCTGTGCTTACTTTGGTAAATCCTGCTTATGATGAATGGATGGCCAAGGATTCCTTGTTGACTGGTTGGCTCTTGGCATCCATGACTAAACAAGCTCTTGTTGAAGTGGTAGGATGTACTACCTCTCATGAGTTCTGGAGAACATTGGAGCTGTTGTTCAATAACCAATGTGAAGCTCAAATGTTGGAATATAAGGATGCATTAACTAAAGCTGAAAAAGGATCAAAAAATATGGCAGATTATTTGGCCCAGATGAAGACGTATTCAGACAAGTTAAGTGCTGCTGGATATCATATTACTCGGTCTGAACTAATCCTTGCCACCTTGGGTGGATTAGGCAAGGTATATGAGTCAGTTATTGTCAATCTAACATCAAGGATGGGGGCTCTATCTTGGCCGGAGGTACATGCCCAGTTGATCACACAAGAAAGGCTAATAGCAAGGTTTAATCCCACTGCTAATATCGATCTATCTCAAGCATCTGCCAATGCTGCTGTGAGAACTGGTGATAACTATCAAGGAAGAGGTAGAGAAATTACAACAATCAAGGACAAAACAGAGGCAGGGGTGTCCAAAATTCAAGAGGTGGAAGGTCTAGAGGAAGAGGTAGAGCTGGATATAACAACAACACCTCTAGAGCTACATGTCAGTTGTGTAATAAGACCGGTCATACAGTGGTTGAATGCTGGTATAGGTTTGATCAGAACTTCAACAACCCTACAGCATCCAATCAAGGAAATCATAATGCCCCTGCTGCCTACCTTGCTGGTCCTGAGTCTATTGTTGATCCCAATTGGTATGCTGATTCTGGGGCTACTAATCATGACACTGCAGATCTTGGCAAACTTCAGTTAAGTACAGAGTACAATGGATCAGACACTTTGGGAGTAGGTAATGGTTCCAAACTTACCATTAATCATCTTGGTTCCATTAATTTTCCCACTTTTTCTGGTCTTAAACTGAAAAATGTCCTTCATGTTCCAGATATTACTAAGAGTCTTGTTAGCATATCTAAGTTGACCTCTGATAATCATGTTAATGTTGAATTTGACAATGTTGGTTGTTATGTGAAGGACAAAATCACAGGCAGGATTCTTCTCAGAGGTAGAGTGCATCATGGTCTTTATCAGCTATCCCCATCTTCAAGCCAGAGCTCCCTTCAATCCAGTCACAATTGTTCCAAGTCAAGCTTTCAGCATCCCAATTCCAGTTTTAGTCAAAATATCTATTCTAGAGCTTATGTTAATGAAGTCAGTAGCCCTAAAAGTTATGTTCTATGGCATAGGAGATTAGGACATCCATATTTTAAAGTCTTAAGTATTGTTATGAAGTCTTGTAATATTCAGTTAAGTAATGAAATGGATTTCTGTGATGCTTGTGTGTATGGAAAACATCATGCTTTACCTTTCTTTAAATTTGATAATGTTGTCATTAAACCCTTTGAATTCATACATACTGATTTGTGGGGTCCTTCCTTAGTAAAGTTTGCTTCTGGATATACTTACTATATACACTTCATAGATGATTGCACCAGATATACTTGGATTATCCTCTAAAGAACAAGTCTGATGCTCTTAATGCTTTTCTTCATTTCCAAAAACTTGTTGAAACTCAATTTGTTGCTAAAATAAAGATAGTTCAATCAGATTGGGGAGGTGAGTATAGAGTGTTTGAGCCTGTTCTTAAAAATGCTGGTGTTATGTTCAGGCATCCTTGTCCACACACTCATGAACAAAATGGGAAAGCTGAGAGAAAACATAGGCACATCACTGAATTAGGCATGACCCTATTAGCTCAAGGCAAAATGCCTCTTCATCTTTGGTGGGAGAGCTTTCAGCATGCTGTATACCTTATTAACATGTTACCTACACCTGTCCTTAATGATCAATCACCTTATGAAAAGTTGTTTTACAGATCCGCAAATTACTCAAATTTGAAAGTTTTTGGTTGTGCTTGTTTTCCTTTTTTGAGGCCTTATAACAAACACAAGTTTGATTTTCATACCAAGAAGTGTGTTTTCATTGGTTTTAGCCCTGATTATAAAGGGTTTAGATGTCTAGATTCTAGTGGCCGAGTCTATGTATCCAGGCATGTTATCTTCAATGAAGCTGAGTTTCCATATTGTCTTGGTTTCCCTAAATACACAGGTCTAGATACTTCATCTCTCCCCTCAAACACTAATGTCTCTTATTTCCTTCCTACAGATTTCACACCTACTTCTCCTCCTGGTCCTGCCATCCATCCTGAGGTAGAACCACTCTCCAATTCTCATTTATCTACCTCCCATTGTGATCCTGCATCTTCTCCTCAATCTCCCGCTACTCCTCCCGTCCTCATGATACTCCTCTCAGTCCTCATAGCCTTGATGTGCATGTCAGTCTCCACCTCCTTCTCCTTATCCTAATCCTGGTTCTGCCTCTAATGTTCCCAGTCCTGCTTTCATGAGACTTTTAGTCCTGTTATTAAACCAGCAACCATCAGAATTGTGTTGGCCATTGCAGTCAGTCAGAATTGGGACATGCAACAGGTTGATGTGAATAATGCTTTTCTCAATGAAGAGTTGCAAGAGGATATCTTTATGCCATAACCTGCTGGTTTTGTTGATCCTGGTAAACCCTCTTATGTGTGCCATTTAAAGAAGGCATTGTATGGCTTGAAGCAGGCCCTTAGGGCTTGGTTTTCCACACTTAAGCAACACTTGCTGAGTATGAGTTTTAAGCAGTCCACTTCAGACTCCTCCCTGTTTATTTTTAAAGATTCAGTTGTGACTATGTATGTGTTGATCTATGTGGATGATATTCTAGTAACATGTAACTCTCAGGCTGCTGTACAAGTTTTTATCAACAAACTCAATCAGAAATTTGCTCTTAAATCCTTGGGATCAATCAGTAATTTTCTTGGTGTGGAGGCATACAGGGATACTTCTGGTTTGTATTTAACACATGCACATTATCTAACACAGCTGTTGCATAGGCTTGGTATGGAGAATCTGAAACCATGTTCCTCCCCCATGGTGTCACACAAGTTTTTAAGTCCAAATTCTGGTCCACTGATGCAGAATCCTACATTATACAGGAGTGCCATTGGAGCTCTTCAGTATTTAACTCTGACTAGGCCAGACATTGCATACAGTGTTAACACTTTGAGTCAGTTTATGGCTCAACCTACTGATTTGCATTGGCAGGTAGTCAAAAGGCTTTTGAGATATGTTAAAGGGACACTGCAGCTTGGTTTGCATTTCAAGGCATCCTCTGATCTTGCTGTGCAAGCATATTCAGATGCAGATTGGGCTACTTCACCCTATGATAGAAAATCTGTTAGTGGATATTGTGTATTCCCGGGTAATTCTTTGGTTTCATAGAGTTCCAAGAAGCAACAAGCAGTGGCGAGGTCTTCCACAGAGGCATAATACAGGTCCCTAGCAGCTGCAGCTGCTGAAATCTTATGGATTCAGTCTGTATTCTATCAGAATTGCAGGTTCCTGTGAAGTTGGTGCCTGTGTTGTAGTGTGATAACACCAGTGCAACTTTTTTGGCTCATAATCCAGTATTTCACTCACGTACTAAACACATTGAAGTTGATGTTCACTTTGTGAGACATCAAGTCCTTGGCAAGAAGCTTATGGTTCGGTATGTTCCCTCAGAAGCACAACTGGTTGATAATTTGACAAAACCTCTTGGGACTCGGTTGTTTCAATTGGCTCGTAGCAAACTCAACGTGGTAGATACAACGTTTCATTTGAGGGGGGATGAAAAGTAAAATGACTTATTTGGATAAGTTATTAGTGTTGACATGTGTCACTTGTTTAGAGTGTACAAGTGTGTAATGTGTTGTGTCAACAAGAACCCTTAGATTAAAATGTGTCTTGAGATTGGTCTAGTTTGTTATAACAATATCTAGCATATATGCTAGGATCTAAAGGCTGCTGAATGTATTGAACTGAATCAATGAAAGTTCATCTTTATCATTAGTTCTTCTTTCTTAAGTATTTGAAATTCATTATAGATATTCGCGTTTAATGTATCGATTTCAATTGTTCACGTGCATTCCCATTTTTTTTTATGTGTAAAAAAGACGTTGTATGATGAAAGCTTTATAATTTTTTTTTATTTGATGAAAAAAAAATATTTTAAATAATCAAAGCTTTATTATGTCGCTCTCCCTAAACTCATGTAAAACAGACAGTTGCCTACAATTTTTTTTTTCCCTTTTCTTAAAGCTTCCGGAAGTCGGGATCAACTGGTCCGACTAATCCGAGTTCGTCCCGGATCGTGTCTGGAGAGTCTGACTCTTACTCAAAGGTTGCCTACATTGTCTTTTATTTTCTTGCTTAAAGCCCCTGATATCCGTGACCAACTGATCCGACTAATCTGAAGTTCAGTCCGGGTCGTGTCTACAGAATCTGATTCTTACTCAGGGATAAAACCTGACCAAGAGCTCTTTCAACATGGCGTATCGAAGGAGAATTCAACAGGTAAACTTCTTAGGTATTCTCAAGCCACTTACCATTTGAGTCAAGTTAATCGGTTTGCCTACATTGTCTTTGTCAAAAGAAAACAATGTTATTCGAAGAGAATGATTTAGGCACACAATTTATCCACATAAAAAATAAATTAACCTAAATCAAAGGGTTCTCATTTTTTTTCTTTTCTTTTTCCTTTTTTAAATTAAAACCATTGAATGGTTTAAATCATTTGTATGTATATTTTTTGTGGACAAATTCTGTGTATAAATACTTTTCCATCGTTTAAATACCAAACATTGTCAATTAAAACTTCCAACTTTTCACCAACAAAGGTTGCTGTATGTAAAGGCTGCTGAATGTATTGAACAGAATCAATGAAAGTTCATCTTTATCATTAGTTCTTCTTTCTTAAGTATTTGAAATTCATTAAAGATATTCGCGTTTAATGTATCGATTTCAATTGTTCACGTGCATTCCCATTTTTTTATGTGTAAAAAATACTTTGTATGATGAAAGCTTTATAAATTTTTTTATTTGATGAAAAAAATAAATATTTTAAATAATCAAAGCTTTATTCTGTCGCTCTCCCTAAACCCAAGTAAAACAGACAGTTGCCTACAATTTTTTTTCCCTTTTCTTAAAGCTTCCGGAAGTCGGGATCAACTGGTCCGACTAATCTGTGAATTAAATCCGGATCGTTGCTGTCAGAAATCGATTTTACTCAAAGGTTGCCTACATTGTCTTCTTTTTTTCTTGCTTAAAGCCCCTGATATCCGGGACCAACTGATCCGAATAATCCGAAGTTCGGTTCAGGTCGTGTCTCCAGAATCTGATTCTTACTCAGGGATAAAACCTGACCAAGAGCTCTTTCAACATGACGTATCGAAGGAGAATTCAACAGGTGAACTTCTTAGGCGTTCTCAAGCCACTTACCATTTGCGTCAAGTTAATCGGTTTGCCTACATTGTCTTTGTCAAAAGAAAACAATGTTAGTCGAAGAGAATAATTTAGGCACACAATTTATCAACATTAAAAATAAATTAACCTAAATCAAAGGGTTCTCATTTTTTTCTTTTCTTTTTCCTTTTTTAATTAAAACCATTGAATGGTTTAAATCATTTGTATGTATATTTTTTGTGGACAAATTCTGTGTATAAATATTTTTCCATCGTTTAAATACCAAACATTGTCAATTAAAACTTCCAACTTTTCACCAACAAAAGTTGGTCATGGTCGGAGTGGAAATGACTTCGGTCACTTAAGCAAGAGCTCTCAGATTCAAGCCTTTGAGAATACAGCAAACCTTGTTGGGAGAGGTCCCATCTTTGATGCCCGACGATACCTCGATAATTGTCTGGGGATAACTTGCGAAAGCAAAACCTTCCAACTTTTCAGAAAATTTTGACACTTGAGTGATGGATTTTTTTTTTCTCCGGAAAAATAAGGAATCATGGATTTTCAAGGATGGTGATACATCCACTACACAAAGTGTGTAGTAGATGTATCACTACACGATCTTGACCATTCATTTTAAAATATACACTTTAATTATTGAAGGATGTAGGAGTAGTGTATGTGCACTACATAATATGTGTAGTGCACATGTCATTTTCCGATTTTTAATGAATATTTCGCCCATTTTATGCATGTGAGCAGACATTACTATTTTTACATTAAAAATAATTAGCAAGTATATATGCATTATCCCCTAAAGAAACGTATATATGCATTACTGGAGGCAATGATTTTTCAATGAATATTTGCTCCATTTTAAGCATGTGAGCAGACATTACTATTTTTCAATAAAAGAATAACTCGCAAGTATATATGCATTATTCCGTTAAAATAAAATAAAAAAGAGAGTATATATATATATGCATAATTACTGGAGTGTGACGAATTTCCACTAAGATTATATATTCTTCTTTTGATTTACTTATGTGTATCCTAATAAGAATTCCCCGCATTGATCCATCAGGTGGTGACTTTGTTCGGATTTTTCTGGTTATTTTTTTCTGGCATTACTCCGATTTCTTTAATAAAATTTCGTTTATGGAAGAAAAAGGAAAGGAAAAAAAAAAAAAAATTCCCGCATTTCTCAATGATAAAAGGCGGTTGAAAAACAAGAAAAGTGTAGAGTTTTCTTTTTCTTCTTTTTACAGTAAATTATTGAGTTGTTTACAAGAATTTTGCATTGCACCAAAAGTGTGCTCTTTATGTCAACATAGAAAAGTGTGGAAACGACTGAGGCAGGTCGTATATAGGGGAGATTATTGTGTGGTGTCTCCACACAGTGTGGAGACATCTTGTGGCACGCCACACACCATACACCTTCATTCTGTATTAAAACTGTGTGGTTCTGATCGTTTCTGGTGGATCGTCAAACCACCACAAATAATTCACCTACTACCTTTATAACAGATATAGTATAGTAAGAGGCCGAACTCGAGCATGTGAGCAGTGAATTTATTTCTTCTAAAATTTATAAAATAAAATATATTTTTGTTTTTATGTAATTTCCTACGAAGAAAAGAAAATATATGAAGAAAAGTTCCAGTCAATTAATCGTTTTCAATTCGCATGATTGATCATCGATTGAGATGACTCGTTAAATTATTAATAAACTAGTTATAGTTGCCGACAATCGCCAAGCAACCAGCTTTTTCCATGTTCGATAAGTTATGACAATCGCCACTACTTATTCTCTAATCACAGAAGACACCCTCAACAATCGCCAGAGGTTTGGTGAGAACAATTGGTTTAACGATCGGAAAACCCAATTCTAGGTATTAACCGGGTTAACTTTAACCTAGATCATTTATTTTCACAACAGGAATCCTACGGCCTGGCGGCCCTACAGATATGTTGTTTACCACTTAAAATCAAATCCTTTTAACAATCGCCTAGACTCGATTTTTGGTGCTAGATCAAATTATTCATCTAATCATCCGGCCGAAACAATCAAACGAACAATCAAATCATAAATCAATGAAAGCAGAAAATAAGTAAATACTAACAATTTAATCGAGGAGTACAAACAATTCGATCTTACAATCTATAGCAATTAAAGGATTAACAATTAATTAACTAAAAAAATAAAACTAGCTATTCATAATAAATAAAGGAATAATGCAAAATAAACAAAGAACAGTGTTAAAACCTTATTACCTGAAGCAAAGAATTGGCGGGCAAAAATGGTGCGCAGCTTTTTTTTTTTTTTTTATTCAATTCCTATCAGAAACCTAATCCCCTCTCTATTCCTTTTTCACGTAGTACATATATGTATAAAAATAGTTGGGAAGTCTCAATCGGGTCAAAGCCCAATTTTTATTTATTCTATTCTATTTTCAATAAATGGTATATAATAAAATAATAGTCGGTGTGAATAATAGAGATAAATCCAAACATGACGTAAATGGCTTTGTCGTATCTTCATTCGTCGGGATCCGACATGTATTTAAAACTCAAACTCGAACTTTAAAAGTCGCTTTTCTCCAATATCCCACAAAATTTCCAAAATGCTCTATAAGTTAGAAATCTTCCACAATCTCTTTACGAAGCCCTAAAACGCGAAAAGCAACCAAAACATACCCGAAACAGAGCACCTCCCGACATAATAGATATAAAATAAGCACAGAAAATCCCATAAAATACGGTCTCATCAGTTTCACCCGTTACTTCACCTCAAATTCTCTCACCACACAATAACTTCCCCGTACTTAAGGCAATGAGACCTAATCTATGGTTTGGTGAGTAATCTCGTCAATGTGTAATCGAATAGGCTAGACTTAGAAATTTACAAGGTTCTTTTATTTTTTGATTTTTATATATATATATATTCCTTCTGTTCCGAAATAACTGAGATGGTGCAGTTATCAAAAAGATTTGTTTCAAAATACATGAGGCAATTATATTTCCAATACATGATTTATTGTGTTTTTACTACATCTACCCTTATTTATTAAGAAATGAGAGAATAAATACAATATTGCATTAATTATATACTAAAGGTTTTTTTTTAGTCATTTTGACATTCAAATTAAGCATTAACTCAGATCCTTAATATGGTTGTTTTAAGAATCGCCAATATTTTTGAACGTTACCAAGACCAATTACTAACCAAGCTCAAGCCCCGACCTAACCCGGACCGGCCGGCGGCAAAGCGTGTGGTGAACAAAAAAATCATCTAAGTCATCATTTCTACATAAAAGTGTTTATGCCCCTTGGGGCACATCCCTAAATGCAAACACGCCTCTTATAAGTTGAGCATAACTCTCTTACTGAAGCAACGTACGAGGGATTGGTTTGATACTACTTTCAAACCAATCTTTCAGCATTTTTTCCACTCATTAATTTTGAACGTTCAGTTCTATTGCACACTATGATGTAAATGAGTAAATCAAAATTCCATCATGATCAATGTGTTACATAGAATTTAATGATACCATAACTCGAAGTAACTCGAAATGAGGTCTATGATCTATCTAATATTAGTTTAAAAGTGCACTACTCACAATAAGTCAACGGACTCATTCCAATGTCTATTTCCATTGTTTTCCCAATGGTACATGATACGCTTTCAAGTGGTACATCGGGTTCTAAATAATAGGAAATTGGAAAATCAGGCTTGTTCCCCTTTTCCATATGGGAATAAAGTTACGCTTTTGACAAAATGCGTTTTTAGGTAACACGACAATAATAGTGGAGTAGAAAATATTGGAGTTAAACAGATTTTACTATAATAATAATGGAGTTAAACAGATTTTACGACGATAAAAGTGGAGTTAAATTTTTTACGACGATAATAGTAGAGTAAAAAGATTTTTTACGACAATAATAATGTCGTAAAATTAATCCACTATTATCGTCGTGTTACCTAAAAACGCATTTTGTCAAAAATGTAATTTTATTCCTAAATAGAGAGGGGAACAAACCTGATTTTCCAATTTCCCCTGAATAACGGTACAATGTTGTTTCTCGAGGACAACATTCTGGCCTACTAGTCATAATAGAAAGCTGTGACAAGATTTAATTTCCACCCACGGTGAATCAGAAAACTTGATGACTCAAAAGAAGACCTGTTGGCAATGGCATTAGGGGAAAGAAAAAGAAGAAAAAAAAAGACTAGTTGGCATTAGGACAATCTATATCTATATATATTTGAAAAGTTGATTTAACTACTCATTGTTTTCTTCCTTTTGTGGCTAAGGAGCATTGTTGTTTTTCTTAGCAGTTCACATGGAAGCTGAGTTATTTGAGAATATGACAGAAGATTTGCTTATACATGTTCCAAAGGTATGTTCCTTTTTTTTTTTTAAAATCACTTTTTGCGCTGTTATTGAAAAAAAATCTGATCACAATTTTTGAAATTAAATGGACAAGATTGAACGTGTAGATTATGGGTTTATGATTTGGGATTTGTGTACCATTATTTATTTATTTATTTTGAAAGGATTATTTATTTTTTAGATCTAGCTGTCTCCAACATTATGAAAGCAAGAAACATATTGAAGATGGGGAAGGTTCCGCTTTATTGTCTATTAACATAAACTTACCTCAGAAGCAACACACTACATCGGCACCTGTGATGCTAAATGACATAATAGTTCAATCTTCTAATGACAACAGCCTATCTTGAAGGGAAAATGGTATGTTTCATCAAGATCTCGCAATGGTGTCGGCTTCAAATTCTTTCCACTTCACCAAAATAATGGTAGATCGGAGATCAGTTTTGACCGGCTAAATTGCAGGTATTATTTAGGAATCCATTTATTAGTACCCTTGCATCTTCAAAGTACGTTCTTTTTTTTCTCATATGGCGGTTGAATGTACTATAATTATACTAGTGGTTTTAATAAAACTAGAAAAAAATGGAGAAGAAAATTAGATGTTGATATTTTCTGCATAACTCAAATATTTGATGTGGTTCTTACTGTTCTTATTAGAGATATGAATGTGAATGGATACCCAAAGGTTGGTGGAGTAGTTGGCTAGGGGCTAGAGATTGTCAAGGAGCTATATGGTTGATCGGATACTTTGCAAATCAAACCCAGTCATATTACTTTCCAAATCAATTAAACCATGATCTAGTAATGCATAGCTCGATTTTTAGCACAATCTTTGAATCTTTCGTTTCTCATGCTTTTCAGGTTTTGTAATATCCCGATTTTTTAAAAAGGGCAATTCGGTCTTTTAGCAAAAATCAGAATATTATGTTATTTAATTATTATGAATTAAAGAAAAGGAAAAGAAAAAAGAAAAGGATTAATTGGATTTAATTAATAAGGGATAATTAGATTTTAATTGGGATTATAAAAGGAAAACTAATCCCAAATTAACCTAGTTGTTGTTTTACGTAAAAATCATCAAGAGAGGCGCAAGTTTTGAGAAAAAGAAGAGAAGAGGCTTTCGAATTCCGAGGCTAATCCGTTGATCAAAATCGCAGACATCTCCAGAGAGAAAGGATCACCGCGAGAAGAGGATCGTTTTGATATCAACAATCCTTAAATCCGTTAACGTAAGTTTTTCCTCATCGTTCTTGTCATTAGGGTTTGTTCATCATCGTTGCTAGCTGCGTTTTTCTGAGTTTAAACATCGTAGTGATCATCTTTGGATTGATCGTTTATAGGTTGGAGTTAAAGGTTTAACCTTTTCAAGACTTTGGTAGCTTTGGATTGTGTACCACACAAATTAAGGTAACGTGTTGTTCTTATCGTATGACTAAGGTGTCATAAAGATGTAGGGCGAGTTGTATGTTATTTGCACTGTTTTTAGTCTGGTTATGTTGGAGTTTGGGGCGGAATTGGGTTGGAATCGCGTTTACGCAGTTGCAGATTTTCTGGGAAAATCCCAGGCAGACGGGCGTCTGCATAAGGGCGGACGGGCGTCCGAGGTAGCGGCAGCTCAGACGAGCGTTTGAGTAGTACGGACGGGCGTTTGAGGGTTCAGTTTTGATACAGGATGTGGCTGAATTTCGTGGACGGGCGTCTGGGGGTTGTTGGACGACCGTCCAAGTCAGACGGGCGTTCACTTAGGGTCAGACGGGCGTTTGACCTGTTTATTCCGTTTTTCATTGTTTTCGTGTCAGCTTGGTTTCAGGCGTCATAATCATGTTTTTACTGTTTAACCTTATGTGACAAAGCCTTGAATTAGCTTTTGATGCGTTTAGTTTCGGCACCATATGGATTCCCTAAAAGGATGAAGTGTGGGACCGTCGAAAGCTTTGGATTTTCCTTGTGCTTCGATAAGCTAGGGTTTATCGATGTCTGTGTATGTGCTAGGTTTTGTTTGAGTCTAGTGATCTTAGGGAGAGGGAGTAGACTGATAGGTGAGCCTTTTATGTGAATCAACTTAGGTGGCTAGTTAAACGTCTAATCAAACGTACGTGTTAGATTAATAATCTTAAACATCATGCAATGCTTGGTAAGGCATAGCACAATATCGCGATGTGTTCTCTCGACTGCAGACAAAGTAGATCGTACTCCACGCCGGTCAATCGATTGGCTAGATAAAGCGTCTGGTACATTCGCGGTTATCACACTATCGGGACTCGAGATATTCTCGGGGCCACTCTGAGCGTGTCTCAAGTAGGTTGCACCCAGATTGTCCTAGTACATCCTATTACTAGGCGTAGTGCCCTTGTTATTCATGATGTAATGATGAGAGTCAACCTTACTACGCTCCGGTGCGTGTTTTAACCCTCGTTTACGGCATTCTTGGCTCATTCCGGGTAGTTTTAGATCCTTCATAGGGCAAAAATCACATAGAGCGTGCACGTTGAGGCAAATCATCACCTAGATGGTAAACCTCGTCATTTTACGGTGTTTTTCGCCATTTCGAGCCCTATTTATCTTGTGGCATTATGCTTGGTATGTTATGCTATGGAATTGCAGGATATAGGTGACTCGTGAACCCGGGAATGAGGTATGAGGCTTAGAAAGACAAAACCAAGGCATTGGGGAAGGAAGAGTTGAAGAAAAAGTGAAGTTGTGGAAGCTCGCAAATCGATGTGTGCACATCGAGGACGCAATGTCGCACATTTAAATTGGATGGACGAAGTTGTATTGTGCGCACACCAAAGCGGAATGTGCGCACATTAGGCCGTTTCAAGCATAATTTTTGGAGGATATATTTATCTTTTTTACAGATTTTTACACACTTTCCTCTACTTTCTACACTTCATAATTCACTCCTTGATCCCCAAATTCATCTCAGGTCTAAATTCTTCCCCTCACCCTTAGATTAATTCCTACACTAGATACTACTTAAATTTAGCTTAGATTCTAGCTATAGTTTCTTCTCTACTCTTGGATTTTATCATTTTGGGTCTTCTTCATCATCAATTGACAATGGGTGGTGTTGAAACTTGATGTAATCCGGATTTCTTTGCGATTTTGGTAATTAATAGCATCTTTCTTCTTGTTTTATGGCTTCAATTCTTGTTTTGATTGTTATTTCTTGTTTAATGATGAGTAGCTAAACTTTTCATAGCCAAATTATGTGAAGATTGATGAAATCACCCTCTAATTGATGAAATTGGGAATGGGTAGTGTTTAATTGTTGTTATATTGATTTAATTCATGTCTTAAAACTTGTTATCAATGCTTGAATTAGATTGTACACCTAGTTCATGAACTCACACACCACTTTTATAAATGTATGTTGCGAAGGGTGTGGGAAAAGGGTTTTAAGATCATTCCTTATAATCAATCGAGTTGTTTAGATTGATTAGGAGTGAGGTTCAATCGGTTGTGAAATCGGGCAACTCTAGCGCGTTAATCTTGTTTGGTCCGCTTAAATCCTTAAAGCGGATTGTTGAACCGGGCAAAGGGTGTTGGATTGTTGTATGGCGTCTTACACTAGCTTAGGAGTTTGCACCCATGAATGAGTCGATATAAGTAGAGGTTGGTAGGTTGGTTAATCCCATTCCCGAGCTAATCGATTGGAGGGTGAAAGTAATCAATTGGATCATAGTTTGGCTATGTCTTTTCTCTCTTTAGTATCTTTAGTTTATACTTTGTTTTAGTGTAATTAAACTTGAAATATCTTGGTTGACCTAAACTAAGTCCAAAACGGCTTTGATACTCGATTGATTCCTCGTGGGATACGACCTTGCTCGCTCTTATAGTGCATCCGACTCGGTACACCGCCGATTAAAGTTGGATTGTCACTATTTTGGCCATCAAGTTTTTCGGCGCCGTTGTCGGGAAGTCTTTTGATATCTTGCAAGTCGATTGAAGGCTTAGGCCTAGGTCTTGTTATTTTACTTTTTCTTGTTGTTTGTTGTCTTGTAGAGCAATGGACCCGAACGCCATGCAACAATTTCACCAAGTGGTGCTTAATCAAATTCAAGCTCAATTCCTTACATCCCGAGCATCACCTTTTCAACAACGGATTTCTCAAGTACAAGCCCAACCACAGCACCAAGACAAGTATTATCAACAAACGGTGCGTGCCTCACCTCGATTATCAACAAAGAGAATAGCCACGGTTCTTGGTCTTATGAATGCCCTAATACATCTCAGAATCAGAATTTTGGTTATTCGAGTCACGAGCCATGGTATTATGAGGGTTGTCCAAATCCTAATGATTTTCAAGATTATGATGCTCGTACTCAGCAGGTTGATAGTTTCACACAGAGTCAGTCACCCAATCAGAATTCGGCATGGCAAGAGCCCTACCATCCACTTCATCATGATCAGTTTGCACCTCATCCACACGAGGAGTGCATGGAGCATATAGCATATGTCTATACTTATGATGAAGCAAGTAGGGAAATGGACAGAGTGGATGAGCTTTATGAGAAAGTTGCTATAGCCAAAGCCGAGAAAATTTCGGAAAATCAGATTTTGATTTGGGAGATGCGAATGGATGATCTCAAGCGAGAGCTCATGGAATCTACGATTCGGGTTAATGGAATCCGAGAACAGAGTAAGAAAGATGAGAATGAGACTCCATGGATGAAGAAAGTTGGGTAAGTGTGCACAAGCTTCTACGGACGTTGTGTGATAATCTCGATCGATTCGTGAAAAACGAAGATTGGAGCATGAAGAAGATGCATTTGCAATAGAGGCGGCTAGGGTTGATGAGGACTTCACTTTGTTGAAGTTCAAGAAGAGAACGAGATTGAGGATTCGGTTTGCAATGACGAGGTGTCCGAGCTAGATATTGAGTTGGGATCGCCCATATTGCCGGAGGCTCCTATTGAGATGTTTGATTATGGTAGGTTTCACGTTCTTCCTATTACACCTTCACTTCCCGAGATGGAAATTGATTATGTCTTGATGGAGTGTGTAGTGGAACCTACCACTGTTATAACTAAGCAAGAGTTCTTCGGAGATGATGATAGCTCGCTTTGGGATGAAGAAAGCATGGAAGAGTTGGAGATGGAAGAGGTGCAACCTTTGTCTATTACACCGCCCCCGAAGAAATACAAGACGATGACTTGGAGAAGTGTATGATAGGTTTTAGCACACTCTTTGATGATAAAGACCTTAATTTTGAAGAGAAGACGGATCGCCCATTTCACCATCACTCACGATTGAGGCATATGATGGAGTTATTATAGAATGCGTGGTGAAATCTCATGAGTTTGATATGGCACCCATGGTAGAGCTACCGGAAGAAGTGGAGATTATTGACATGCCGGTCCCGGACTACTACACTCTTCCACAATATGTTGAGGAGTATTATTCGATCGAGTTTGTGTACTCCCCAGTAGATGAAACTCACAAGATTCTTGAAAATGGACGACTACCATGGGATGGCAACTTCAAGAAGAAGAAGATAAAAGACTTTGAAAGGAAGGGACTCCCGAGTTGGCAAGAGGTGGCCTCGAGAGCCATGCGAGGTAAGTTCCTTGTGAACTCGTTTTTCCCTATGCTTGGTATTTTTGTTCTTCCAAGTTGTTGATCTTTTGAGTTCGGATTTCGGTTGATGGTGTTTGGTGTTACTTGTTTGAAATGAAAATGTTGGCATGTTGTTTTGAGTCTTTTGTGGTTTGAGTCTGTTTTTTATGCCACTAGGTCGAGCCAACGACGTAAAACAAAGGCGCTTGTGGGAGGCAACCCACTTCTTTTTGTTTTTGGTAGTAGTAAGGGGTTTTGGTGCGGTCTATGCATGTGGGAGTTTGGGGTGAACACCGTTTTGGGGTTGTTTTGCTAGTACTTTGACATGGATGGTTTGTTTTGTGCTTCTGTGGCCCCTTTATGCGTAGATGTTCTATTTTCCCCTTATGGTTATGTTTCCATCTATTGCGTTCCGTGTTAAGTACTACCGACATGCTTTGATTCTATTTGTGGCATGGCTTCTATCTTTTTATATCTCGTTTTCTATCACCATCTTTTGGCACGTGGACTTTTCCGTGCATGCGTTTGCCTTGTTTTTCTCTGTCTCATGTGGTGTTTAGGTACTCGAGATGGAGCTTACTAGAAGATGTCACGTGAGCTTAAGCGCACCTTTCTGCCGAGTTTTACAAGATAGCTAAGTTCTTCTATCATTCTCTTTCACACACTGTGGATGATGCTTCGTTCTAAGTGGGGGGTGGTAGGCTTAGCCGTTTTGTGTTTGTGATTTTCTTGTTCTACATGCCATCTTGTGTGATATACTTAGTCTTTTATCGTTTTCGGGTAAAAATTTGGGCATCTTTTAAAAATTTTCAATGGTTTCGACGTTGCAATGTCCGTTTATCCTTCATATTCTCTTGGTAAAAGTCTAAGTAGTCTTGTGCATGTTACCAACGCGAGTCAATCTTATCTTGGAAGCGGAACTTTCTCTATGCGAATTGCCTCGGTTGCACATAATTTGGCCGTTACACACACTCATGTCTCTAGTTTTGATGCGAATCAAGAAAGGTTACTTAGGACACGGATGACGGGAAAGCGTTTCTTTGATCCGACCGGTGCCAAATAAGCCTAAACCGAACGTATGACCCTGAAGCCCTCTAAGCCTTGCTAGATGGTCCGACCACCATCCGAAATTGAGCCGTTTTGATGATTAGTCGAAAATCCTAACCCCGAACTTTTATATTTTGGTCACGTTTCCTTGACACACCCTTCGAGTGGACCTAGTCTTTTGATGGGACACACTTGCTTAGGCAAGTGTGGGGTGAAGAGTTACGTGCTTTGGTGGGAGTTGGTGGTTTTGAGCTAAGTCACGGGAAGGGAGGAGCTCGAGGTGTTATTTGTTTATCTTTCGTTTGGCCTTTGACTCAATGAACTCAAGAATGAAGTGATGTATATATGTTTGAAAAAGAAAAAAAAAAAGAAAAAAAAAGAAAAAAAAATTGTGATGAGAAAAAAGAAAAGAAAAAGAAAAAAAAAGTTGTTTATGTTGAATAAGAGTTCAAGTCAAGAATAAAGTAGTGAGTCAAAGAAAGCCGTAGTACTTTGTATGGTTGATTTTATAATTGGAGGAGTATGTTCCTTAATGTATAGTCATTTGTATATTCAGGCTCACCTCATGACGCTTGAAACATAGCCGAGTTTGGATCATGAGTCCGGGTATATGAATGTGCTATTGTTCTATCTTGTTGTTTGGTGATCGAAGGTGATTGATGCTCTCGTTATGGTGGAGTTGAGGTGAAGCACTAGTGATTGGGTTCACTCGTTTTTCTTTTTCCTCGATTCCCAAATAATCCTTTCGGTTAGCCCTCCAGAGCCTAACGTTATAACCCTCAAAGTCCTACTTGACCGTGTCAGCCCGGGTAGCCTATATTAGTGGAGATTCTAGGTGTTATGAGACTTGTGTGTAAAACGTTTGGCGGTATTCAAAGCCGGTGGCCATTTTGTGCGTAGTCCTCGCTTTTCTTCACACGCACTCCGCTTTGTTTTTAAGATTGGCTCGATTTGCTTTCATTCACATTGCTACTTGTTCTTCTACCTTGAAAATGTGACGGTTAAAACCTCGGTTGCAATGTTATTTCCTTGTTTTTTTTTAAAACGCCTATTTTACTCGAGGACGAGCAAAGGCTAAGTGTGGGGTGGTTGATGGGATTCAACTTCACGCCATTTCGGTGTGGTTTTAACCCCGTTTATCCTCTTTGGCCTGTTTTTGGGTAGATTAGACCTTTTTTAGGGCTTTATCATGAGAATATTGCACGTGGAATGAAAACGATACTTAATCGGGAAATTCCTCCTTTCATCGATATTTTGCCCTATTCCGGACACTTTTACCCCCGGGATAGTGTATGGCTTGTTTTGGTGAATGTGAATTCAGGGGTTAGGTGTCTCGAGACCCGGAAGGCGATGATTTACAATGACAAGCATGCTCGGAGCCGAAGAATGGACCGAGAAGTGAAGAAACAATGAAATCAAGTTTTCGGTCTTGGCTCAGTCCACTTCAGCTGCAGTTTCAGCCAGGAATAAAGCATTTTCTGGACCTGACTTCTTCAAAAAGTTGTAGACAATTCAAAGAGCTTTCCAACGGATCTTGAATCATCTCAATCGGAGCTCGGACGAAGAATTTATGGTCGTTTTATCGAAGACAGTTCAAGCTGAATCGTTAACTCGAGCCGAACTTCAGGCAGCTCGGCTCGTTCACGTATTTTACCTTACAAAAACAGATTCAACATTGAATCCTGCGTATTTTTTTGAGCATTCTTCTCCTCCTCCACCAAAACCTAGCTCCTTCTTCCTCTAGTTTTAGGAGTAGTTTAGATAGCTTAAATATAGTTAAAATTAGATAGTTTGTAGCAAAAATTCCTCTCTTCTCAACTCTAATTTCTTCCCAACCCCTAAGAACTCATCTTTTCCCCAAATTCTCCATTGTTGTGTCTTGTGGTGTTCTTCAACTTCAAACTCGAAATTCTTGGATTCTATGGTAATTTCTTGTTCTCTCTTCTTTATTATGTTGTTTATCTCGTTGTTTTGATTGTGTTTTTCCTCCCCATGAGTAGTTAGCCCCTTTTGTAGTTGAATCATGTGAAAACTTGTGAAATTGGCCCTTTGGGTGATGAAATTGGGAGTGGGTAGTGCTTGAATGATTGTTTTATGATTGATTCATGTTCTAGAACTTGTTTTAATTGTGTTTCGGGCTAGATTGACAACCTAGGTCGATAATTTTGCGTGTTAAACCTATAGATGGATTTTATGGGATACGCGGGAAATGGGTTCTAAAATCGCGGAGTGTAGACTCGGCTTAGTTGTTAAGCCCGAGCCCATCGCGAGGTTGTTATCGTTTTCACGAGCGGCTTTGGAGCGTATCGTGTTAAGGTTTTCGGTTTCTTAAAGGGGAATCGAATATTTTGGCATAGGGTGTTAAAGGAGAGTTGTTCAGATAGTAACACCAGTTTTAGAAGTCGACACCCATGAATAATCATGAAACGCTTTTGGTATGGTTGGTCAGTTAATGCACACTCCCGGTTGATTCTTTCGAGGGGCTAAATTAACTTGTTGGATCATGATTCGCTATATTCTCTCTCCCTACCCTTAGACTCGTTAGTATAATGGTTTTTAGTCGATGTAGCGTTAATCTTTATCAACCTTTGATCGCGCCAGACTAAGTCGTAGATCGACTTTGGTACTCAATAGACTTCTCTGTGGGATCGACCTCGGACTCCTGTAGCTTTACTCGCAATCGACCCGGTCCACTGCCGGTTAGAGAGCTTGTTTAGTCACCGTTGTCCTGAGTATCTAATAAAGTTGTTTGGTGAAAATTGAGCTCATCATGTAACAAACTTGAGCTAAGCTAGATACCTTTGGAACCTCATGTTATTCTATGAACATAATGTGATAGTTAGCTAGGGTTAATAACGGAAGGATTTAATAAAAGACGGCGTTGCTTTTATTTCTTTATGAGACTAACGTTGTACGATCTTCTACGCGTTACTAAGTACTTATGTACTTACCCCGTTACTTTTTGTTTGACTTTCTCTTTCCCCAAAGAAGATGAACAGGTTGCTAACGTTGATGAGTTCTTTGACGAGGACGTGTGAGACGGAGCTCGTAAAGATTTAGTTCTTTTAGTTTTAATTCTTTCAATAATGTTGTTGGTTCAAATTCAAATATTGTTGTCGATCTTTTGGATTAGTTCCGTTTAAGTTCTTTTGGACTTAACATTGGATGTTTAGTATTCTTTATTAGATTTAGTTTTACAGCATTGGAAACCATGTGTTCAATCTTTCGTTGTCCCGAGTCGTTTTATCTTCCGCGTCGTTTTAGTTCTGATGTATGACGTAAGACTTACATATATTATTGAATTTATTTTATAATATTTGTGCTGAGCGCTCTTTCCGGATAAGGACTCGGTGTCCGGGAAAGGGGCGTTACAGGTTTGTTTCAAATGTTTAATGATTTTCGGATTCTTCCACCGGCTTTTGTATTGCCTGAAACCCTAGATTGTTAAGCTTAATAAGTAGAAAACATATGGACTTTGATTATTTGTCTCTAAAGAGAATCTGATTGCAGAGTTGTGATTGAATTAATTGAGCATTGAGTATTGGAGTTGTGGGTGGGATCTGAAATGATGAAGATGCTGCAAATTGCAAAATTTTGGTTGTTGAAGGGAAGTGAGATTTTTTTTATCGCTGAAAGCCGTTGTTTCTATTGGTTGCTGTCTTTATGTTTTTCTTTATCCATCCAAATAATGATGCTTCAAAGCTTGACGTATTTTGCATTGATATAATTGATTATCTCCTTCGATCATGTTTAGCCTTATTTTGGTTTTTTCCTTTTACGGTGGTTGAATGTTGGTATTGGGGAAGCTCGATCAACTTGACGTTTATTATGACTGGAAATAGTTGATGTTTGATCTGCTTTTCTTGTGTTCTTCATTTAGATTTCTACTTTGTTTCTGCTTTTGCCATCGGTAAATTTTTGGTGTGTTTTTTCTTTCTTTCATTCCCTCTTTTGCATACACATGTTTATGTGCGCTACCTATTTCAAAATCGCTCTTTTTATTTATGATTCGTTATTAACTAAATTCATAATAAATTATTATCTTTTGATGAGTGTAAAATTGTATATCTATAGTATAGATCAACATATATTTAATCTCTCATGCCGTGCATCGTACGGGTAAAAGGCTAGTTAGACAATATGGTATGAGGTTGAAAGCACTTAATGGTATAACTGTAGAACAAACATTTGGGTATAAATAATAGGATAAGGTCGTAAAGGACGGATTTACATCTTATTTGTGAAAAAAGGACAAGAAAGAAATACACTGATTGTAAAGGACAGAAAATAATGTATATCCAAAAATACCCTTCTAAAAAAGATTCAACAAAAAAATGCTTATATCGTGTAAACCTTCTTCTCTCAAAAATCCTCTAGGTTAAAAATGTGCCGCCATCTTCTCCCCACCATCCTCAAAAATCATTTCTATTCATCTTCGCTGCTGCAACCTCTTCTCCCACGACGAAGCCGTTGAGTCGCCGTCTCGATCTTTGTCGGCAATACATCGAGATTCCGATAAAGTAGAGGCAAAATTGATGGTTTGAAGTTTCATCCTCCATCTCTTCTCCTACCTTTCGTAAATGGTGAAATTGCTCCATTTAGTGCTTCGATTCACTTCCGTTTTTCGAATTGCTCGCAGAGTTGAAGAAATGGAGACCGAGAAAGCGTAAGATTCGGCGGTGTCTCTGTTTTGCCTCCATTTTCTTTTTCTCTCGCCCGATCTCCATGGATTCGGTTAGTGTAAGCTTTTCTTCTTTGGGCTTCGCTCGCGATTGGGTTCCTCCGATTGCGATCCGCTTCTTTGTGTGGGTTGCAATCGTTGGATGCTTTGTAGTTCTTAGCGATTGGCGGCTTTTACTCTACGCCGCCGGTGGTTATTCTCTGCTTTTTTGGTCTCCGGCGTGTGGCGAGGCTTCTTGTCCCCTGGTTCAATGGCTGCGTTTTGGTCTTTTGGTGGCTTGCCATGGAAAGTTACATTTGCCGATCGCCAAATTTTTCGGCGGTGTCTACGCTTGGACTTTAAACAACAACGTAACATGTAAACAACAACGTAGTAACATGTGAACAACAACATAGTAACATTGCTAAATAATGTAAGAATAATCCAAACAATCGTAGTAACATTTCACGAAAAATGTACTAACATCTCGTAAAAATGAATCGCCACTAAAATTTGAACATTTTCAAGGAAAATGTAGTAACGTTTTGACATTTTTTTCATGAATGTGCACGATCTTAAGGTACACAAATCTCATATTGGGGTTCCCCTTCCCAAGTAGGGTATAGATAGCTGCCAGAAGCAATGGAGATAAATTTGGTGAGAAAATTAAACCGAAATTGAGTTAAAATTATATATATATATATATATATATATATATATATATATATATATATATATTAGTCAATAACCCGTGCATTGCACGGGGACGTATGAGGTATGATAAAAGCGAATGGGTGGGATAACCCTACGTCTTACCCAATTGCACCCTACCTCTCTTCCCGCCCTACCCACCGTTACCATACCCTACTCACCACCTATCCTATCCTACCTTACCCTACATCGCCATATCTTACCCTCGACATACTACCTACATAACCCATCCCTACCGTACTCCAGTATCACCCACCCCTTCTCTACCCTACCTTTTCCATCATACCACCCAACCTTACCCACCACCCCACCCTATCTACCCGACCCTACCCACAACCTTATCCACCACCCAAACCTACCCACAACCCTATCCACCACCCAACCCTACCCTATCCTATCCACCATTACAATCTAACCTATCTTACCCACCACCCCACCTCACCTTACCCACTACCCCATCCTATCCTACCATACTCTACTCTACCCTACTCTACCATACCCTACTCTACCAACCCTACCTTACCCACCACTTCACCTTACCATACCAAACCCTTCCCACCCTTACTCCACTCTACCCACCATTTCACTCTACCATATCTTACCCACCCCACCATCTTACCTTACTTTTCCTACTACCCCAAGCTACGTTACCCTACCAACGCTACCTTACCCACCACCACCCCTTACCGTACCCTACCCACCACCCCCACAATACCCTACCTTTCCCACCACCATTTCATACCCTCCCCACCACCCCATCATACCCTACCTTACCCAACACCCCACCTTATTCAAATAAACTTCCTACATACCTTATCTACATTAGCATTAAATGAGGTGACTAATTCCTAATCTAATCTAAGAATATATCGTTTTAATTGACATATTTGAATTTAGTTATTTTTCAAAATATAATTTAATTAATGAATTTTCTTGTATCAATGGAGTACTTTAATTTGCACTCGATGATTGTTTTAACATATTTGAATTTATTTATATTCCATTTAATTATAATTAATTTAAAATAGTTTTAGAGGATTATTTTCCTTTGGCATATTTTAAATTGCTTTTTTTTTTTAAAATGTAATTTAATATATGAATATTTCACATTGAATGACATATTTATTTAATCTAAAAGCATTCGCACAACACCACAAACATTTGAATTAATTTATTCTTGAAAATATAATTGATTGTATGAATATTTGGAATTAAATAGAGTGACTATTTTGCAAAATGAATGACTTTAATGTAAGAATATTTGAATTAATTAGAAACTTTGAATATATTTATTTCTTAAAATATAATTTAATGTAAAAATATTTAAAATTAAATGAGGTAGCTAATTTGTAGGGTTCTTAAAAATAATTTGTAGGGATTTACATAATCTAAGAATATCTCGTACTAATTGACTTCGTTGATATTATTTATTTTTCAAAAGGTAATATAATAGGGCATATAATCATGTCATTCACATCCTAACTTATTATGTCAATTTTAATTACTACGAAAATTTCAACCGAATGTTCCTGCGTTAATTGTAATTATTTCAATAATTAACTTATTTCGAAAACTATGCCATTAACATCCCAACAATTAAGGCAGAATCAATTATTCAAAATTTATAATCATTTTTATAAATAAATCACTACTCAAATATTCGAAATTTATAATTATTTCAAATATTCGAAATTTATAATTATTTCAAAAATTTAACGTGAGAATATTTATCATTAATTTATAGATATGTATTTATTGTCTACATATTTGAGTTTAGATATTATTGAAAATGTAATTTAATATTAGAATATTCTGCATTGATATTATTGTACAAATTTTTTTTATATGGCAAATACAATAATTTGTTTTTTATTTATTGCATAATATTTTATGGCACACGTTTTTTTTGGTCAAATGCTTATTATAATAATATTTTAATTTATTAATTGAATTATTATATGGAAAATACAATAATTTGTTTTCCATTTATTGCATAATATTTTAATTTATTTCATTTATTGTATAATATTTTATGGCACAGGTTAATTAAAATATTTTAATATTTTAATAATAAAAAAAGTATTAAATATTTAAAAAAACGTGTTCTTCTAATTATAGATATGTATTTAATGTGTACATATTTGAGTTTAGATATTATTCAAAATGTAATTTAATATTAGAATATTCTGCATTAATTGGTAGAATTGAATTTTGAATTAAATGACATATTTGAGTTTAGATATTTTGTAAAATGGAATTTAATGTTATAATATTTTATATTAATTGATAAAATTGAATTTCTCGTTTTTAAAATACTATAATTTAAGCCAAAATATTTTAATTAACTGCCATAAATTTTAGAATATTTGACATTATTCTGGGATGACTAATTTATAAGATATGTATTTAGTGTGAGAATATTTATCATTAATTTATAGATATGTATTTAATGTCTACATATTTGAGTTTAGATATTATTGAAAAATGTAATTTAATATTAGAATATTCTGCATTAATTGGTAGAATTGAATTTTGAATTAAATGACATATTTGAGTTTATGTAAAATGGAATTTAGTGTTATAATATTTTATATTAATTGATAAAATTAAATTTCTCATTTTTTAAATACTATAATTTAGGCCAAAAATATTTTCATTAACTGCCATAAATTTCAGAATATTTGACATTATTCAGAGATGACTAATTTATAAGATATGTATTTAATGTGAGATTATTTATCATTAATTTATAGATATGTATTTAATGTCTACATATTTGAGTTTAGATATTATTGAAAATGTAATTTAATATTAGAATATTCTGCATTAATAAGATATTATTGAACATGTTTTTTTTATTATATGGCAAATACATTTGTTTTTAATTTATTGCATAATATTTTATGGCACACATTTTTTTTTTGTCAAATGCTTATTATATGGAAAATACAATAATTTGTTTTCCATTTATTGCATAATATTTTAATTTATTTTTTATTTATTGCATAATATTTTATGGCACACGTTAATTAAAATATTTTAATATTTTACTTAAAAAACGTGTTAAATATTTAAGAAAAAACGTGTTCTTCTAATTATAGATATGTATTTAATGTGTACATATTTGAGTTTAGATATTATTCAAAATGTAATTTAATATTATAATATTCTTCATTAATTGGTAGAATTGAATTTTGAATTAAATGACATATTTCAGTTTAGATGTTTTGTAAAATGGAATTTAATGTTATAATATTTTATATAAATTGATAAAATTGAATTTATCATTTTTTAAATATTATAATTTAAGCCAAAAATATTTTCCTTTATTGCCATAAATTTCAAAATATTTGACATTATTATGGAATGACTAATTTATAAGGAATGTATTTAATGTGAGAATATTTATCATTAATTTATAGATATGTATTTAATGTCTACATATTTGAGTTTAGATATTATTGAAAATGTAATTTAATATTAGAATATTCTGCATTAATTGGTAGAATTGAATTTTGAATTAAATGACATATTTGAGTTTAGATATTTTGTAAAATGGAATTTAGTGTTATAATATTTTATATTAATTGATAAAATTGAATTTCTCATTTTTTAAATATTATAATTTAAGCCAAAAATATTTTCATTAACTGCCATAAATTTCAGAATTATTTGACATTATTCAGAGATGACTAATTTATAAGCTATGTATTTAATGTGAGATTATTTATCATTAATTTATAGATATGTATTTAATGTCTACATATTTGAGTTTAGATATTATTGAAAATGTAATTTAATATTAGAATATTCTGCATTAATAAGATATTATTGAACACGTTTTTTTTTTTATTATATTGCAAATACATTTGTTTTTCATTTATTGCATAATATTTTGTGGCACACATTTTTTTGTCAAATGCTTATTATATGGAAAATACAATAATTTGTTTCCATTTATTGCATAATATTTTAATTTGTTTTTCATTTATTGCATAATATTTTATGGCATACGTTAATTAAAATATTTTAATATTTTACTAAAATAAAAACGTGTTCTATATTTAAAAAAACGTGTTAAATATTTTAATATTTTACTAAAAAACGTGTTCTTCTAATTAAAATATTTTAATATTAATAAAATTGAATTTTCTTGCTAGAGGTGTCGAAGAGGTTGACATATTTGAGTTTAGATATTTTGTAAAATGGAATTTAATGTTATAATTCATACACGGGGTAATGTGCAATTAACTTATTGAAAGTATTGTTTCCAGCTATGTATAAAATCAAAAATAGCTAAACCTGCTTATAGACATGATCCTAACTGAAAAAATCTTTGGGTGAAAAGCTAAAAACAAAAAATTAAACAAAAATAGAGGTACTTACCTAGAAAGCCGCTCTGTTAATTCACCATGCCGCGTTTGAGCAAATTCAAACAAATTTGACCCAAGAAAAGAAAATCAATGTTTTCCTGAACGAAACTACAGATGCAAGATCATAACTTAACAAAAAATATATATCTCAAAGAAACATATGAGGAAAGCAAGGATTAAGTACAAACGTATAGTTCTTGTGGCCTCCAAAGGAAATCGTCTCTGCGGAATACAATTTCTCCGCAAAAAGAGATACAATCAATTCTTGCATTTTTTTGAAGAGATCGATCGAGCACCGCTAGGCAACTGAATTGAATTTAACGGCACGTCAGTTTCATGAGAATAAACCTTATGGATGTATATATTTATATATCTATATATAAGCTGAAGCATGAAGAACTTAATTCATACATATAGGCTATAGCAGTAAGAATTTTGGATACGGAATGAATATAGAGGATAGTATATAGGAATATTTATGCTCTTAGTAAGTGGAAAGTTCGTTAGTATTCTAAAAGGTAAAACTATCCTTATATACACTTACGGGGAAAAAAATGGTTTAATGTGGTTATTTCTTTTTTTTTTAATTTATTTCTTTTTTTTTTATTTTGGAAAAACCGGGTTTGGGTCGGGTAATTGAGGGGAAATGGGTTAAATTCACTCGTGCATATATTATATATATATATATATATATATATATATCTTAGATTATAATTAAAGTGTTTTATACACGTCTATCTTTTTGTCTTTCCAAACGTAGCTTTCTTTTTTTTCTCATTCTATTTACCTATTTCTAATCTTTTTTTCATTTTGCGCCACCAATGCGCTTTTTTAATAATATGTAAAACATATTTTTTGCGTAAATGTAAATTTAAACAAATCCAGAAAAAAAAAAATAAAGAAAAAATATTCACGTATTCATTATCTGTGGCAATGGGTGAGTGAAAAAAAAAAAAAAAAAAAAAAAAAGATAAGATAGGATTTGTGAAAAACAACGTGGCAGAGTAAATGAAGAGATATTTTTTCCGGATTTAAAGCATTCATCACAAAGATACTAGGTGTTACTTATTCATCGTATCTAACCATTCCGATTTTTTTGTTCCCATTTTCTCCAATAAAATTTTGGTAACCGTAAATTTATCCACACACACCACAAAAAAAAAAAAAAAAAACCCTCACAATTTCGGGATCGCCTCAAATAATTTTTTCCCCTGACTTTTTAAGTGTATATATGTATTTAATTTACGGATTGGGATTAATCCAATTACGTTAATCTGAGTCACCATTTTCCCAATTTTTTTCTTCCTTTTTGTTGGATCCTTCCAAAGTGAATCATTTAATTTGGACAATTATCCTCTTATGATTCATGGTCGAAGGACATTCATTGCCTTTCTGAATGTGAGCCCCTCTTCATCTTTTCTTTCTCTTTTTTTTTTTTTTTTTTTTTTATTTTTTAAAATTGTTCAAGCAATGATGATAATTCTATTTTTGTCCAGTAGCATTTTTTGGTAAATGAATTTTTGTTTTTGTGTTTGCAGATTGTATATAAATTGGAGAAGGTTGCTTTTGGCTGAGGAATTCAATCATTCTGTTACATCCACATATTGTGTGTATATAATATAAGAAGACTTGACAGGTAACACATTCGGTAAATGACAAAAATATATACATAAATTAAAAAGAGAATGCATATGTCTTTGTTATATGAATATCTTTTTAGCTTTACATATCTTTTCAACTTTGAATAAAAATATATGTTTTCGTCTCTATCTTTCTGACTTTCTCTGTTCATATGATATGTGTATATATTTGGGCCTTAGTTAGTTTTGTCACATCTTAGTCGGTTGATTTATATTATTATATATTCATGTCACGTTCATTGTTTACGTTACATAATAGTATGTTACAGTTATAGGTTGGCAAATGACCTTTAGCTTTCTCTTAATTATATCAAAAAGTGAAAGCTGCTGGAGAATATTGGGTATATATGCTAACGTGGTGGGGTGTTTGGTCTCATATGCAACTAATGGCACTTATCTAATAGGTCACACATATTGAAGCTATACATACTATTTTGGGAAACTTGAAAAAAAATATGTATACAGGAAGGGAAAGGTAACAAAAAAATCATTCCCTTTTGGGAGGGTTCTACATGTGGCATTCATTTGTAGTTTAATATTGTTCATACTTCACGGGTGTATTATTACATACAGTATTCTCTAGCGTGTCATCTTTTTTTTTTTTCCTTTCACAGAAACGAAAGACCTAAACTATGGGGGTGGGTGATCGAACCCGGATCTCCCCACTAGCGTGTCATCAATTTACTCAAAGGCTAGGAGTCTTTATAAATTCATTTTATCCGGTTACATTCTATATTTGAATCTAATTTCTAAAAGTCGATCTTTAAAAAAATCGATCTATACATGCAGATATGAAGGTTTATTACCTAAAACATGCAGCTATGTCATCTATTAATTAGTCTCACACAGGATTTCATTAAACATAATTAAAGCATGTTTTGTCAGAAAATTCTCACTTAAAGTCTCCGTTTTACACTGTCTTTAATCACAGATAAGTCTTTTACATGTTCTTATAAAGGTTTTAACATGAGATGCCATTCTAAAGCATAATCTTCCTATAACGTCGGCAGAATATGGTCTTTTTTTAACTGCTATTGAACTTTTTGACTAGGGAAAAATGATGATGACTACTTATTCTGGCCATGTATGTATTAACAGTTGATGTTGAAGGGGTTATTCTATGGTGGGAGGAGGCCCTAATAGGGAGTTGCATACGCTGCAACATTTATACCACACAGATTTGGTCAGGATGTTCTGCGCGTGATCAACTCTCTATTGCGCTCTCCACCATAGAATAACCCCACTTGAAGTAGGAAAAAAAAAGAAGGGGTGAACGACTAACGAGGGAGAAAGACATCAACATTTTATCAATTAGGAAGAATGACGGATTTTTGAAACTTTTGCATAAATAATAAAATTATTTTATTTTATTTTATATATTTTCTGGCGTCTTTTTTTTTCTAAAAAAAAAAACACACTTTCTCTCTAATCCATCTTTTTTAAATACTCATATCTCTCAATCTAGAACTGAAATTTGAAAAAAAGTTCACCAAATTTTTTTATTTTTTCATGCTCTTTATTTTGAGACCACATTCAACATATTCCGACGTGATTTCAGAAAATTTGCTGTCGAAATTCACTATTGTTCGAAATTCACTATCGATATTCATTGATTTTCGGGATTCACTGAGAGAATTTCGATAGTGAATCTCATGAAAAACGATATAATGATATCGAACCAAGTCTCAAAACGAAGAGCATAAAAAAATAAAAATTCAATGAAATTTTCATCATGTTTACAGATCTATATCAAAATATATGAGTGTTTGAAAATGGGGGAGGAAAGAGACAAAACAAAAAAAAGGTCCCAGGTACAGGAACAATTGGCGCGCATTTTTTTTTATTCTTTTTTTTTAAAGTGTCTTTTTGGCTATAAAAATTATAAAATTTGTCTAATAAATATATGGATGTCCTGTTATTAAAAAATATTCCAAAAACTGACTTTATCCCTAATTATCCTTAAAAAAAACAGCTCAGTCCTCATATACTGTGGGAGTGGTTGTTTACACAGAAAACACCTGTATTTGTAAATGTAAATGAAAGTAGTTTTTTTTCCCCAAGAAATGAAAGTTTTTATTAATTTTATGGGTAATTAGGGATAAAGACACAATTTGGAATATTAAATAACATGACAATTACATATTTTTTATAGGGAGAATGACAACTGCATAATTTTTATACCGAGAATGACAAACAGTGAATCCTGAAAATCAGTGATTCTCCCCAGTGAATCCCGAAATCAATGAATTTCGATAGTGAATCCTGAAAACCAGTGACTTTCGATAATGAATTTTGAAAATTAGTGAATTTCGACAGTGAATTTAAACAGTGAATTTCGACAGTGAATTTAAACAGTGAATTTCGACAGTGGATAAATAGTTTTGTCCTTTATACAAAAGTTTCAAAAAACTGTCATTCTACTCAATTGATGAAATATTTCTGTCCTTCTCCATCATTCCCCCTTAATTTTAACTAGTACAAAGTCAAATCGGCGTACTGCCTTTCTAAAAACCTACATAGTCAGACTTGAAAAAGAAAGCAGCAAGCTCATGCACCAACTTGTTGCTTTCCCTTTCAATGTGTAAAATAGTACAAAAATCAAAACTACGCTTAAGCGTTTTATGGTCATTCACAATCGTTCTACATTCTAGGGGAAGGGGATTTGTACCATTATAATAAACTAATATTAATCAATTCAATTTATTAACTCACTTCACTATTTAATCATTACTTTATTAATATAATACTTTATTAAAATTTCTCTCACCAATTATTTATTTATCTACAAATTTCAGTACTAGATTTCAACTTTATAATCTTTAGTTTATTTTATTTTATTTTATTTTCTCTCTGAATCCATTCAACTCAACCTAACCCGAAACCAAACAGAGCTATGAGTCTACTTAAAAGACCATTTTTTGGGGTTTACATATAAAAAATAGCTAATTGTAGTACCTTTCGACATTGATTTCGCCGAATAAGTTAGTTAGTCCACAAGTACTATTCATTAATTGAAAACATTAGTAGCAGTAGCAAACAAAGCATGTGTTATATGGCAAATTAAGTTTTACTAAAACCATGTTTAATACCAAAGCTAATACAAATCCCATCCCTTAAATTAGCTTTGTGTTTTTTTTTTTTATATGACGTGTGACCACTCATTACATGATATGTCCAAAACCAGCTAGCAAAACCTGCAACGTATACTACACAAACGCCACATGCCATTTACGTATTGCACAGTTCATTTCACTTTCATTCGACAGTAGGAGAAATTTTATGATGCAAACGCTTTGGAAATATATTGTACTAAATGATATATATTAGAGATTTAGAGCCTTTAACGCACAACATCTATTTTCACATGTATTTTTACGTTATTGATTATGATCAACAATAATTGTCACACCAAATCAATAGGTTTTAAGCTATTATCAATTATGAAAAATTGTGTTGTATTTATGACAATGGTATTACTCGTCATCAAGATGTATGGTTTATCTATTGTTTTTTCATGCTTATCAATAATATATAAATATATTATGTTATAAATTCGGTGTAACCTTTTTTTTATCGTGACGATCAACGTATTCACACACTATGAATGGGCTTACTTAATTAAAGAAATGTTATTGTTGAAGCGTTGTCATTCCTTGCATCATTTTCCACTTAATTCAACCTTATAAAAATCCATGCATTTTTATATCAAACCCCTAACAACATTATTACTCTCTTTTATTTCTCTCCTCAAAATCATGTATACAAATACAGAAACAGAGATGGCGCCCCATAACCGTCATGATGTGAACTTTGGTACACCAAGAAGTTTTGGTAAAGTGCTAAAAGCCCACTTAGGGGAGACCCTTTTCCCAGATGATCCTTTTCATGAGTTCAAGAACGAGCCGTTACCGATCCGAACCAAGAAGACGATTCAGTATTTTGTACCCATTTTCGAGTGGCTGCCAAAGTACAATTTCGGGCTTTTTAAGTATGATCTTCTTGCTGGTATTACTATTGCTAGCCTTGCTATACCTCAAGGAATCAGTTATGCTAAACTTGCTGACCTTCCTCCTATCATTGGACTCTGTAAGTTCATCTCTGCATAATATTACTGTTTGCTGTCATAATAAAGTGATCAAAACAACACACTTTTACACATTGATTATGATGTACGTATTATTGTGTTGTATTATTTGTATAGTGACAATTTTGTTGTGGCAATAACATTTTCATATAGTTTTTTATTTTGAAGTAATGTTAGCGAACAACACAACACACTTTTTAAAGCATTAATTATGGTGTAAGACGTGTTGATTGATATGAGTAATACGATGATCAATGACATAAGAGTAATGCGGGTGATTTTTAGGTGGCGTCTCCATGTACTTAGGCATTATATAGGCATTGGGACCACATAGTTTCATTCCGAAATGAAACGAAACTCCGTGGGTTCAATTTTCTTCACACAAGAAGGATACATCCCCGAAACTTAACTCCCGAAATCTTACATAAATGCAATCTATACCCTTTATTTTATTTTTCTCTTTGACCGGTCAATTTCACAAAGCCAGCTTATGGTTATGATTTTATTTCGGTACTTTTGTTGTAAACAAATTCGGGGGACGTGGCATTATTGTTTCTTCACATGTCTAATCGCCACATGAGTAGGCACTAGCTGAGAAATTCCAGAGAGTAACGCTACCTCCACAGCAAAATGGTCAAAAAAAAGTTGCACAAAACACTTTCCTCGGCATCAATAATGTTGTAGGAACTATTAATTGATGCGGGTCCCATTATGATGATTGATGAAAAAAAATGTGTTTTGGAGTTGTGTTGTAACTTTTTTTTGTGTGGTGGAACTAGCAAATATTTTTTTTGCTGTATAAATGTTTTATAACAATTTTTGTTATGACAGTAATAATGTTGTCGGATTCTGTGTTTGTTGCAGATTCAAGCTTTGTACCGCCGTTTGTATACGCGGTTTTCGGGAGCTCGAAGCATTTAGCAGTGGGAACAGTAGCGGCAGCTTCGTTGCTAATAGCAGCAACGATAAGCGAGACGGTTTCTCCAACTGAGAATCCGGAATTGTATGTCAGTTTGGTCTTTACATCTACCCTTATCTCTGGTTTGGTTCAGACTGCTTTGGGCGTCTTTAGGTCAGTAACTATTTATATATATATATATACAACCTACGTACGACATTTGTATTGTATCGATCAAAATGATTTTTTACTATCATTTTATAGTTTTATCCAACTATTTGAAGCTGGCACTGTGATGTTTTATATATCTTTGTTTCTATTTATTTTAAAGTGGGAATTGTGAATTATTATTATTTATTTGTTGTGGAGCTAATGAAAGTTGGTGGTTATATATTAACAGAATGGGGATATTGGTGGATTTTCTATCACACTCAACAATTCTTGGATTTATGGGAGGGACTGCAATTATTATTTGCTTACAGCAATTGAAAGGCATGCTTGGTTTACAGCATTTTACTACTAAAACAGATGTTGTTTCTGTTTTAAAAGCTGTTATCCAAAACAGACATGAGGTTTTACACTTGTTCTCTCTGCCTTTTTCAATTCTGGGTTTTGTTTTGTTTTGTTTTTTTCTTACATTTAATATATTCATCATAATATAAAACAATTTTTTTGTGGCAATATTATCCAATGTTTTGTTCTTTCTTTTCTCTTTAATTCTAGTGGAAAAATAATAAATAGGCTGAATTATTGCATATTAATTGTCACCTAATGGTTGGTGGTTCCCTTTAAACCAAAGTCCATCAATCTTGCTTTAATCCTAAGAAACCTTCATATATTTCCAAGTCAAATAATTGTCTTAATGAGTCCAAATACTTATCTGGGAAAATGACATGAAGAATAAATAAATAAAATCTCAAAATTAAACTTACTGCATTGAATCAGCTAGCACCTGCTTGTGTTTTTATTTGCATATTCATTTACTAGCTAGTAGCTAGCTTTTTCAGCATTGTTACTATCACCACGCGCGCCAAACCTACTGTCGTGACACCACAATGAAAACCAGACTTTTAAACAATCGATTCAATCTTTAGTATGTGATGACATAAGCGTTTATATATCTAATAAAAGGCATATTTAATTTGCGCAGTGGAGATGGGAGAGTGCTGTTGTTGGACTCATCTTCCTTTCCTTTCTTCAATTCTCACGATTTGTGGTACGTTCGTTCTTTATGTGTAGATATATACATATATGTAATGTAATGTATATGTATCATTAGTCATGAAAAAAAATGTTGAAATCTATAGTAATTGTTCGATAAACCTAAATTAATGAAATCCTCCTCGTAAATTTTGCAGAAAAACAGGAAACCAAAGCTATTTTGGGTAGCAGCCATAGCTCCCATTCTTACTGTCATTACTGGCTGTCTTTTTGCATATTTCGCTCATGCAGAGAAACACGGCATCCCTACCGTAAGTAATTTGTATTCGAATATTCTACTGCATGTCACAACAAAATTGTTTCTATTTGCATGCATGAATGTAATATCTCCTCTATTTTTGTTGTCTTGAACTTCTTTACAGGTAGGTCATTTGAGTAAAGGAATAAATCCTCCATCCATTCATCGGATAACCTTTGATAAGAAATATTTATCCGCTCCTATTAAAGCTGGAGTTATTACTGCATTTATTGCTCTAGCAGTAAGTTTGCATACAATATCACCCAAGATTAATTAGATGAAGAATCATTAGACTTATAAATCATCATTTTTTATTTTGCAGGAAGGAATAGCCATTGCTAGGAGTTTTGCTATATTGGAAAATAAAACAATTGATGGAAACAAAGAGATGATAGCCTTTGGCCTTATGAATATCGTCGGTTCTCTCACTTCTTGTTACTTAACCACTGGTAATTCCATATCCTTTAATGTGAATTAATTTGTTGCAATGATTCTTATTATATGATTCAAGGGCCAAATTTAATGATAAAGCGCGCGGTTGATGTTTGCATTCAGGACCGTTTTCAAAGACAGCAGTGAATTACAATTCAGGATGCAAGACAGCAATGTCTAACGTTGTAATGGCAATTTTAATGGGCTTGACACTGCTTTTTCTGGCTCCTGTATTCAGTTACACGCCCCTCGTAGCACTTTCAGCCATCATAATGTCTGCAATGTTTGGATTAATCGAGTACGAAAAGGCTTATCACCTTTTCAAGACAGACAAATTCGACTTCTGTATTTGCATGAGTTGTTTCATTGGTGTTGCTTTCATTAGCATGGATGTTGGCCTCATGATGTCGGTACGTTAATACGTACACACACTCCCTACCTATTCCCTGTACATATATACAGATACTGTAAAATCAGGTAAATCTTTAAAATAGATACACAAATCATAGAGATTCGAATCTGATTTCAGGTGGGGCTAGCTTTAATCAGAGCACTTCTGTACATTGCAAGGCCAGCTACATGTAAAGTTGGAAATGTACCGAATTCGAATTTGTATCGCGATGTAGAACAGTATCCTGATGCAACTGGGATTCCAGGGATCTTAGCTATAAAGCTTGGTTCTCCTATCTACTTTGCAAATTGTGGATATATAAGAGAAAGGTTGGTTTTTTCTATTACAATTTACAACAAGACTGTCTTTTGTTGCTATGTTTTTGTTCAGTCATGTTTCTAAACCAGGTTTTATGTCTTGATTACAAACATTTGTCTCAATACGTTTTTTTTTTTTCATATGGAAATAATTAATGTTGTCTCCAGGGTCTTGAGATATGTTGCAGAAGAACAGACAGCCTCAAAAGAAGTTGATCTTGAGTATATACTACTCGACCTAGGAGGTACTTGTACAGTTGTAGTTGTACTAAATCTTTCAAGTAAATATATGAATAATGTTGCATCTTCTATACTAAATATAATTTGTTTTGAAATTTAGCTGTTACATCCCTTGACATAACCGGAGTGGAAACGTTGGTAGAGATCAAAAGGAGTTTGGAAGCAAGGGACATTAAGGTAAATTTAAATGCATATTAATTTAATTCTCTGCCAAAGAAATAAATTTGAAAAGTGCATGCAGGTGGTCTGGTTTTGGACTGATGTTAATTGTATATTGTTTTATGAAAATTTTGCAGATGATGTTGGTGAATCCAAGACTCCCAGTAATGGAGAAGTTGACAGTAACGAAATTTGTTGAACAGATTGGGAAAAAGAATGTGTTTTTATCAATAGAAGAAGCTGTTGAAGCATGTAGATTTTCATTCAACAGCCCGAAAAAACGGTGATTCAGAATTAATTGAGGTGTAGAAATTACGTAATGTACTGGTGCCTGATGGTGGTTGGGTTTGCTTGCATACACAAGCCCGGTATTCATGCAACAGCAATGAAAAACAATAAAATTGTATATATACATTGCCTTTCCTTTTGGTTGCTGCACCTTGTGTTCCCTTTGCGCGTTATAACTAACTAACTAACTACCTTTTAAGGATTAACTTAGTAAGGAACCGAAGGTGTTTGATATGGTGCCTGCAGAGCTGAGAGAAGTATATTTGCAAACAATTCAAAAGCTTCTCTCGCAACATTACTGTCAACATTCCGGAACTAAACCATCGGCTTGCATGGCGGTGTGTACTGCCAAGAAGGAATTGAAGGCCATGAGTGTCCATCGTGAAAGCTAGAGGTCCCTGTTGGGAAAACGCCGCAGAATAAGAAAATTATAAATGGCACAAATATTTTCCCACTAGTATCAAGTAACGGAATAGAAATACTAGTAGAAATAAAGTGAAATAAAAAAAGCGGAATAAAATAACACTGAATTTTAACGTGGAAACCCTCTCAATTTGAGGGTAAGAAAAACCACGAGGCGGAGCCCACAAAATCTCCACTAGTCGGTAAATAAGAATCTGAGTGTTTCAACATACAACAACTCAAACTACTCCAAAGTACCAATAAAAATACAAGAGTATAAGAGTTGTGGAAAGATGTCACCAAAATAATAATGTATTACGTCTGTGAAGAATCAGTGTATGATAATCCGCCACTCCGGTGTATGAACCAACCAACCAGATTGAAGTAGAAGGAGGCGTCGAACAAGTACCGAAAAATATCACTCACTGTTGGACAACAATTTGACACACACTTTTCACTCTATTTTACACACTGACTAATTTCACAAACTCTCGTTTCTGCCTTTCTCTCTTTTTCAGGAAACTTGGAGTTTGTCTTGCCATTTTACAAAATGCAATTTGCTACCAATTTATAGAATAAGGAGCAGGTGACATTATTGAAAAACCAAAATAGTCAAGAAAGGAGGTGCTGTAATTTGGTGACTTTTCCTTTTCAACAAAAACAGCAGCATGCATTCCTTTCCATATATAGCCCATTTCAACTATTCATGTGTAATCATAGTTGACTACAAATGATGATCAACAAATCTCTCCTCACTGTTTTGTAGAGGAATTTGTCATTCCCGCAATAGAATGACATATCTCAAGCTTCTCTCTTGTCAACACTTTTGTCAACATATCTGCGCCATTATCATCTGTATGAACTTTCTCAAGTTTCAATAGCTTACAATCCAACACATCACGAATCCAATGATAACGAACATCAATGTGCTTAGACCTCGAATGAAAGGCTGCATTCTTGCCAAGATGAATAGCACAAAGCAATACGTACTGATCTTGCTTCAAACCAAGTTCTCGGAAAAACTTCTTCATCCACAACAACTCTTTGCATGCTTCAGTTGCTGCAATAAACTCGGCTTCTATAGTTGAAAGAGCAACACATTTTTGCAATCTTGATTGCCATGACACAACTCCCTCTGCAAATTTAATCAAATATCCTGAAGTAGACTTGCGAGAATCAACATCTCTTGCCATATCAGAATCAGTGAAACCAACCAACACAGGTTTTTCACCACCAAAAGTAAGACATAAATCAGTAGTACCCCTGAGGTATCTCATAATCCATTTCACAGCATTCCAATGCTCTCTACCAGGATTAGAGAAAGCGATCGACCTTACCAAGCTGCATAAGCTATGTGCGGTCTAAGTACAAACCATAGCATACATCAAACTACAAGCAACTTTGAAGCATAAGGAACCCTTTCTCATTCCTTCCTTTTCGTCATCTGTGAGCGGACAACGCTTGATACTTAACTTGAAATGAGATGCAAGTGGACTAGTGACCGGTTTGGCTTCGATCATGCCAAATCTCAAGCACCTTCTTGATGTACTTCTCTGCGACAAATAAATTTTCCCGGCCGCTCTGTCACGAGTAATTTGCATCCCCAAAATCTGCTTTGCATGGCCTAAGTCTTTCATAGCAAAAGACTTACTTAACTGCTGCTTCAACCTGTCAATTCTTGAAGCATTCCTGCCAACAATCAAGATATCATCAACATAGAGTAAAAGAATGATAAAATCATCATCCGAAAATCGCTAATAAACACGCAGTGATCGAAGTAGTCTTCCGGTAGCCTTGCTCCCCATGATGAGACTCAAACTTTTTGTACCACTGTCTAGGCGCTTGCTTCAAACCCATAAAGACTCTTCTTCAACTTGCACACAAGATTCTCATTTCCTTTTACTTGAAAACCCTCTGGTTGTTCCATGTAGATATCTTCTTCAAGGTCACCATGAAGAAAATTTGTTTTACATCCATCCGCTCAACCTCTAAATTAAGACTATTTGCCAAGTCAAGAAACGATCCGGATAGAGGACATCTTCACAACCAGCGAGAAAATCTCACCAAAATCAATGCCCTTTCTCTGACCAAAACCTTTGACCACTAATCTTGCTTTATACCGAGGTGTAGAATTACTGTCTTCGTTCTTAATTCTGAAGACCCACTTATTCTTCAAAGCTTTCTTCCCTTTTGGCAGTCTCACCAACTCAAAGGTGTGATTATCATGCAAAGACTTCATCTCATATTTCATAGCATCAAACCACTTATCTTTATGTTCATCATCCAAGGCTTCATCAAAGCTCTCAGGCTCTCCACTATCTGTGAGCAACACATACTCACTCACGGGGTATCTAGTGGAATAACGCCTCTCTCTATCAGACCTTCTGGGAATAACTGGTTGCTCCTCCTCTGTTAGTGGTTCATCAACCAACTCATCATAAACATGATCAAGATCAACTGCATCAGGCTCACCCTGATGATTATCCTGTACATCAACTGCATCATGTTCCTCTAGTGGTGTAGGAGGAACTATCTCTGACGTAGATGGAACATCATTAGCTCGAGGTGTTGAACTCTTCTTGTCAATATCCTGCAAAGTCTCATTCTCTGCAAACACAACATCTCGACTTCTGATTATTTTCTTATCAACAGGATCATATAGTTTGTAGCCAAACTCATCTTGACCATAACCCAGAAAAATACACTGCTTAGTCTTAGCATCAAGCTTAGACCTCTCATCTTTAGGAATATGAACATAAGCTTTACAACCAAAAACTCGTAAATAGTGGTAAGATACATCTTTACCTGACCATACCTTCTGAGGAACCTCATTCTTCAAAGGAACACATGGAGACAAATTAAGTACATGCACCACTGTACTCAAGGCTTCACCCCAAAAGGATTTAGGTAATCCAGCTTGTGAAAGCAAACATCTGACTCTCTCCATTAGTGTTATGTTCATTCTCTCAGCCAATCCATTCAACTGCGGAGTTTTAGGCGGAGTCCTTTCATGTCTGATACCCTGTTGCTTGCAGTAAACATGAAACGGACCAGTGTATTCACCGCCATTGTCTGTTCGAATACACTTCAACTTTTTTCCAGTTTCTCTCTCCGAGACTTGAAACTGCTTGAACACGTCTAAGACTTGATCTTTTGTCTTCAAAGTGTAGACCCAAATTTTCCTCGAATGATCATCAATAAAAGTCACAAAATACTAGGAACCATCAAGCGTCCTTCTTTTCATAGGACCACAAACATCAGAATGTACCAACTCAAGTACTTCTGACTTTCTTGAAGGTGGGTGAGTTTTAAAAGAAACTCTATTTTGCTTCCCTGCAAGACAATGTGCACACTTCTCCAAATGCAAACTGTTAGAACAAGATAATAGATTTTTCTTGGACAAGACAGTCATACCTTTCAAACTCATATGACACAACCTCTTATGCCACAACTCAGTTTCATCAAGCGACTCCACTGCATTAGCCATATCAATAACAACTTTAGCTTGAGTCAAGAAAAGTGTAGAGGATTTCATACCTCTAGCAACAACTGAAGGCCCTTTTAGTGAGCTTCCATGTATCACGTGTAAATAAACTGTCGTAACCATCATCACACAGTCTGCCAACCGAAATCAGATTCAACCGGATATCTGGAATATGCTTAACTTTTCTGAGAATTAGTCTGGTACCGTTAGACGTCTCCAAACTAATATCTCCAACACCTGCACACTTTATAACAGAATCATGTTCCATCCTCACATCACCAAAATCACCTGCAGTGTAAGATGTGAAAAAATCTCTTCTCAAGTAGCATGGATCGACGCACCACTATCAACGACCCAGCTGGTCACATCATCTGCAAGATTGACATCATCAACTTCACGAAAAATAAGAAAATCACGAAGCGATATTAATATTGTCTTCTTGCTTTTCATCATTTTTCTTATCACTGTTGTCATTATTTTTGTTTTTCTTTTTCAATTTCCAACAGTATCTCTGGATGTGTCCTTTCTTTCCGCAATGATTGCATTCAAGGTCTTTGTATTTTCCTTTGGATTTGCTTCTACTCTGACCTCTATGCTTGGGTGCTCTACTATGACTTCTCCCCCTCGACTCGGTAATGAGAACATCTGACTGTGCAGAAATACCATGTGCTTTCCTTCTGGTTTCTTCTTCCAGAGCATTCGTCTTGGCAAGATCAATGGTCATCATACCATCTGGAGTTGAGTTAGAGAGAGAACTTCTAAAAGTTTCCCACGACTCCGGTAGAGAGCCGAGAAACATCCATCCCTGCACTTCAGTATCAAACTTGATACCCATAGCAATAAGTTGATTTTGAATACCAACAAAATTATTCAAATGATCAGCCATAGGAGTTCCTTCCTGATATCTTAAATTCATCAACTTATAAATCAAAAGCATCTTATTATTACCAGTTTTCCGGGCATATAAATCTTCCAGTTTTTGCCATAAAGTTTTAGCATTTTTATCGCCACTTATATGGTTCAAAACATTATCATCGACCCATTGTCTTATATAACCACATACTTGCCTATGTAACAAATCCCATTCAACATCAGTTTTATCTTCGGGTTTTTCTGCATCAAACACAGGCTTGTAGTAATTTTTCACATATAACAAGTCCTCCATTTTATCTTTCCATAAAACATAATTTGACCCATTTAAAGTGATCATCCTGTTTAGATTTGCTTCCATTTTAAACAAATCAAATACACCAAAAATTACTTTATCCGACAACACTACTAACATTGCTTTGATACCACTTGTTGGGAAAAACGCCGCGGTAACAAGAAAATTATCGCAAACACCCACAAATATTTTCCCACTAGTAAGCGCAACGGAATAGAAATACTAGTAGAAAGCCACGTAGTGAAATAAAGCGGAATAAAATAATACCAGAATTTTAACGTGGAAAACCCCTCTCAATGTGAGGGAGTAAAAACCACGAGGCCGGAGCCCACAAAATCTCCACTAGTCAGTAAATAAGAGATACAAGTGTTCCACGTACAACAACTCAAACTACTCCAAAGTACCAATAAAAATACAATAGTATAAGAGTTGTGGAAAGATGTCACCAAAATAATAACAGCCCAATCTGTGAAGAACCGTGTACAATCTGCCACTCCGGTGTACGAACCAACCAACCAGATTGAAGTAGAAGGAGCGTCGAACAAGTACCGAAAAATATCACTCATTGTTGGACAACAATTTGACACACACTTTTCACTCTATTTTACACACAGACTAATTTCACAAACTCTCGTTTCTGCCTTTCTCTATTTTTCAGGAAACTTGGAGTTTGTCTTGCCATTTTACAAAATGCAATTTGCTACCAATTTATAGAATAAGGAGCAGGTGACATTATTGAAAAACCAAAATAGTCAAGAAAGGAGGTGTTGTAATTTGGTGACTTTTCCTTTTCAACAAAAACAGCAGCATGCATTCCTTTCCATATATAGCCCAACTATTCATATAGTCCATAGTTGACTACAAACAGTGATATCCAACAGTCCCAACACAAATCATATTCGATGCACTACGTACCTATATATGTACACTCTAGCCAAGTATGGGATATATGAATCTTCTTTAGGAGGATCAAAAAAGGATGATCATACTTAGCGGACTAAACAATGACCCATAATGTGTATTTACTTTTTTTAGAGTCTATTAAGTTTAGCAAGCCGAGTCACATTCATCAACCGTATATTCGGGATCCCGTTGGGTCGGGAGAATATATCCCGAAAAATATCATGTGAAAAATGGATATGTTATTTTGAAATAAGACACATAAAACACATCAGCGATTGAATGGAAACTACCATCATTATAAAGACTTGACATTTCATATCGGCGTAGGGTGAAGAAGGGCGGTGTCGAATGATGAAGAAGATGGTCGGAGGTTTATTATTGAGGTAAATCGCATGTTTGTATATATGTATATATATTATTTTTATACGAAAAATGTACATGTTATTATATTATTTATCTAGAAATAAAATAAATATATAATTATTCATTTTGTCGGGTTGGGTCGGGATCTCATCGAGATTGAAGTCTACCACCCGATTGAGCATCCGATTTATGTCGGGTAGGGAGAAATCCGAAATAATCTGACCGGGAAAAGATCGGGTCGGACGTCGGGTCATGTCGAGATTTCGGGATATTTTGTCAGGCCTACCTACAATGTTGGTTTTTTGACGCGTGATATTGACAAAATAAAACCTTAAAGATAAAAAGTGTCCTTAAAAAAAAAAGATAAAAGGTGTAAAAATCGTAAAGCAAAATGGATGGAAAAATATATTTATTTGTATTATCAAGGATACAATTCATGTTGGTCTACATGTTGCAACGACAAGGAGAATGACTGGGCTTCAGATATTTAGATTGCTTCAAGAAAGCTCTTTTGGCCAAACTGGCATGGAAAAATTACATGACCCAAATTCGATCTCGGCTCGTATTCTAAAAGATATATATTTTGACTCTAAAAATTTTATGGATGCTACCATCACTAGCCACCCTTCCGCAATATGGAGAGGAATTTTATTGGGAAGAGATCTTCTCACACAAGGTCACCATTGGCGAGTTGGTAATGGTAATTCTATTAATATAGCGGAATCGACATGGTTGCCTATGTTGCCATCATTTCGATCCCATGTCAGCACTTCAGTACTACCAGAACCGCGAGAAGCTGCCTCATCAACCCTATAACACGGTTATGGAAGAAAAATCTTGTTCGTGAGCTCTTCAATCCATACGAAGCTGAGAAAATTCTCTTCATTCCTTTATCAACTCAACCTTCGCAGGACAAGTTGATTTGGCACTTTTCAAGAAATGGCTTGTATTCGGTGAAATTAAACGGGCTATTTATTAGCCTATGATCTCAAATTTTGCACCAACATGAGAGAGGAACCTTCTAGTCCCCATGGAAATCAGAGGCTATGGAATGGGCTATGAAGATGAAAGTTAAGCCACGTATTATTCACTTCATGTGGAAGTTGATGCACAATGCTTTGCCTACGGCTGTAGACTTAAAAACAAGAGGAATAGGCGATGGATGGTGCCAAGTGTGTAACAAATCCAAAGAAGTGCTTCGCACTGTTTATTTGAGTGTGTCATTGCGAAAGCTTTCTGGAAATCATCCCCGTTCGGCGATTGTCTAGGCTCCGTACGAGCTTGTTCCTCTTTGGATTTGCTGGAAGAGATTTTAAACTTTCAAGACGAGCTCAAAGTGGCCCAACTAGTAACTCTCCTTTGGAATATATGAAAAACACGTTCTTGGATCTTTGAGGGAAAGGACATTCAATTCTTGCTTACACAAATCGCATGTTGAACCTGAAAATTATTATCAGGTTGTGAATCACCAAGGGACTAACCCAGTCGTTCAAAAGTGGGCCCAAGTTTATAAACCTCATGAGGGTGACTTATATAAGTTTAACGTCGACGCGGCATTTAATGACACAAATACAGCAATATGAGGAGTTCACAGAGACAACTGAGGCAAAATCATCAAGAGTTTTTCGAAAAAATTAGAAAGAAGGTACGACGTGGAGACTGGTGAAGCTTGAGCTATATACCATCGTTTACGCTATTACGTGGGGGCATTTCCGAGTCATATTCGAAGAAGACTCTCTCTCCACTTACCGTCGTCTTCTAGCAAATGATGAAGACATTTCGCCAGCAGGAATAATTATCGAGGATTGCCGTAGGATGTTACCTGCTTTTATCCATGTTTCGTTTTCTTTTGTGAAGAGACAGGAGAATATTCCTGCTCATTTCTAATTAAGAAGGTCTTAATTTAGTAGGAACCATGGAATGGGTACCTCTCCTCCCCATAATGTTTTTTTTTAGCTATTTCCGCAAATTGCGAAAAATAAATAATTCTTTAACCCTAAAAAAAAGGATACAATTCATTTCACGATAAGTCACTTACTACCATTGATGCTTTATGTTGCTGCATGCTGATTTGTCTTCTGAGGTAGTACATATCTAGGTCTTACGTCGTGATTAAAAGTATAAAAAAATTTATGTTGTAATAATATTGTTGTGGTCATAGTATTTTCTAATTTTTCCCACTTTCAGAAAAATGATATTACCAAAACAATAATGTTTTTTTTTGGAAATAAAGATTTTATTAAACAATATCCGCCAAACAAGTGGCTAGAACATCACCCGGAGGCAAGGAGCCCCACAAGGTGCGAGAAGTAACATACAAGGCATGTCTAGCTAAAAGATGCGCATGAACATTCCCTACACGAAGGACAAAGGAAAACGAGACAGGCGCAAAACTAGCCACAAGAGCCAAACAATCCTAAACAAGACAACCCTGAGCTGTGAGATCTTCCTATGGCCGTCGAAGTTGCGAGACGCATGCCAAACAATCACTTTCCACCTCAAGCCGCTGAATTCCTAAGTGCACCGCCTCTTCCAAAGCCAAGTAAATAGCCATGAGCTCCAAAAACTCTACACGATCACCTGGATCAAAGTGATACGCAAAGGAGAGGAGTACGGATCCGTTCGAATCCCGAAAGATAACTCCAATACCCACACCGGTGTCAGTAGCTGATGCATCCACATTACCTTTCACCACATCTGGAAGAGGCTTCGTCCATCTATCCGGTAAGGGGCAAGCCGTTGTTTGAACCCGAAAAACTGCCATAGCCTCCATATACTTTGCCAAGGCTGCCAGAGATCGCGTGCATACTGCAGAGACATAAACCGCTTGATTATCAAACACCGTTAAACACATCGCCTTTCAGATTCTCCACATAAGCCACACAAACCGAGCCGCAACCTGAACACCTTGTTCTTCGAGCATCCTCATAAGAAACTCCGCAAAGGAAGCAGAGCGAAGGTGTTGTAAGGTCCCCTGAAACGGTGATGCCGCCACACTCTGTCTGCCATCTCATATTCGAAAATCACGTGCCGCATCGTTTCAAGAGCTTCCCCACAAGCCAAACAGGCGTCATCCCCCATATTCCGCCTTTGCAACCCGGTTTTAGGTTCCATCGGACCCGGCCAGGCCCGGAACTGGCGGCCAAACCGGCTGGAACTGGCCCAGAGGACCCGAACCGGCGGTTTTTTATTTATTTATTTATTTTTTATTTTTTCTTTTCATTTCTCCAACTTGACTCCAACGTATATATTTTCAAATTTTTTGAATAAATTTTTTTATTTTAAAATATCACACACTCATTACACTATAAATACATATTCATTTCATCACTTTTTACCCACAATTCTATTCTAACTCTCATATTATAATATTATCTACCATTATAATATATTTTGGATAGTGATTTGAAGTTGTTCTGAATAAATTCGTTTACTTTATCACATTCAAAATATATTATTTTGCAATATCCATCAAAGCGTCAGCTTTTCGATTTTTTTTTTCGTGTAGAAAATGTTACTGATGCAACTACTGGGAAAGTGAATCCTTCAAAATTTAAGGTTGTTTGTAACGTTTGCGAAAAATTGTATCATTATCAGTGTGGAAGCGGTCATTGTGTTTATGTATGACACTTACGAACAAGGCATTCCGAGGAATATGAAAATTATATGCATGATGCGTGAAGACGTCGAGACGGGTAGGATGTGTCATGTAACAACGTTTAATTTACTTACAAATTAATCATAAAAAACAAACAATTAGAAAAATACGCATTAGTCTTTAATTTATTTACAAATTATCTAGAATATAAGTTATGAAATTAAATATTATATATACATATGAAATTAAATATTATACAAGCTGTGTGTTTTTTTATAAAATATAGTTATGAAATTAAATATTATATATAATTTAATAACCAATTTATTATTAATTTTAACGTAAGTTATAGTAATTTTGTAAAAAAAACTATTGATTTTTTTGGAACCGTGATCAGAACCGTGATCTAAATCGTCTGGATCCGGGAACCGCCGAGACCCTGAACCGGACCGGGAAACCGCCAAATCCGGCGGTTCCCGACACCCGACGGAACCGGCTAGAAAATGGAACCGGCGGTTACGGTTCTATTTTGGACCCGGAACCGAAAGGTCGTACCAAAGATCCGGAACCGGCTACGTCTACTAAAAAGGAGAAAGTTATTAACTAATTATAATTTTTTTTAGGGTTAAAGGTTTATATATATATTTAAAAAATAAAAATAAAGAACACCTTGTATGTATTCCAGCTAGCCATGACAATTGCAGAATGAGACTTATCACCCTAAAATTGAACAACCACCGAATAAAGTTGAGATAATCAAATGGATAAAAGAGGGAAGAATTCCTAATATAACGCGGAAACAGAAGTATTCAAATATTACTACATTAAATAATTTGTACTGAGGATGTGATGCATATTGCTACATTAGAATACTCCCCTTGTCCAATTTGTTTGAAATTTATTTTATTTATGAATATTTTAAAATAAGTCTCATTACTAATATTTTGAGTTAAGGGGTTGCTTCTTAAATGTCTAAAATGTCATATATTATCATTTATTTAATGACTAGACAATGTAATAAATGATATTTCCTTAAATTTTTTAAGTTTTAATAAATCTCAAACAAATTGGAACGGGTAGAGTAATAGATTTCCCTATAAAGAAAAGTATCTTCCGTATAATAGTATTTTTTTAGCTTTACATCAACGCTGAAATTAATAAAGAAGTATTAAAAATAGTTTGTCAAAAAATATGGGGTTGTGAAATTAACGTGATTGCTGTGTGTTTTGTTTTTGTTTTTGTTTTTTTATAAAAAATATTTTATATAGTACATAATGATTAATAATACGTCAAATCAATCAAACGGTTGTCATTATTTTAATATTGATCTAACGATAAACTGAACCGTCCAGTTTTTTTATAATGAGTGAACTGTAGTATTTCCTTAATAAAGAAGTATTAAAAATAGTTTGTCAAAAAATATGGGGTTGTGATTTTTATAGTAAATGATACCCCAGAAAGCGCGTAGCTATGAATTTTCGGTTTCTTACTGGCATTTTCCTTACGCCATCACTTAGTCGATAGGTACATCTTAATTACTACTGCAAAATATGCATAAATAATAAAATTATACGCAAATAAAATACCCAGTCCTCAAAGAAATATATATATACACACACTCGATCAGTCGTAATCCAATCCAAAATAACAATAGTGCTATATAGTGTATCCCTAATTCAATCTCAAAATATATGCTCATTTGAACTTTTCACATATATAGTTTAAAATGAATAAGTTTAAAACATTTTAAGATAAATTGTTGTAAAGTTTTTCGAGGGTGTCTTATAATATTGTACTCTCTCATTTCAATTTATTTGTTGTAGCTGATAAAATTATTTGTTCTACTTTATATAATGTTGTATCATTTACAATACAATATAATTTATTTTAGTCATTTTATTATGAGTAGTGATAATGTTACAACAAAATCTACAACACACTTTAGACAATTGATTATGATGGGTGACCTATTGATTTAAATGGGTCCCAAAAAGATCAATGGTGAAAAAAGTTGTTGTGGCACTTTGTTGTGCACATTTGTTGTGAATAAAATTTCTCTTTTATTATTAAGGTCAATTAATTAACTCAATTATTTAATATTCGTGATTTTGATAAATGTATCAGGTTAATTGAAACGAATAGAAAAAAATTATTTAATATTGCATTTTTTAAAAAAATACTTATATTTTAGGACACAACAAAAAAAAAACTAAAAAAGATCTCTATATTATAGAATGAAGGAAGTATAAACTACATGTAAAATAAGCATAGAAAGTGGTCTTTGGCTATCAACTCAGAGGTAAAGTTGATTTCGTTGAATATCAAGTTGGTATTTTAGGTAAGGGATTAGAGCTGGTCGGAGAAACCTGATACGTGTTAATCCTTGTTTCACTATGCCAGACAAATACCAGACACATGGTCTTTTGTGCTTGTAGTGTTTATGTAGATCAAGTTCCTTCCATGATTCCCAACTCTGTCTCTTCGATACTCTTATCACCTTCTATGTTTCTATATGTCTTGCTTTGGGGGTGGTGCACACAAGAAAACGTTCGTCCGGGAGACTGCTTAAATTTTCTTTTTTTCTAAAAAGCTCAGACAATGGTTCATATAAAACAATTTCTCGTAATTACTTGTACTGCTGATGATGAATCATTGTTAGGTGTGGCATGTAGGAACCAAAAACATGCATTTGGTCGATATTTTTGTCCATGGGTCTCAATATGTGAGTTCAGAACAATAGCATCTGAAATAACGATGCGTCGATAAAATGATCAATGTTATTGGCTATATATCAGTCCGGCCACTACATATGCACCAATACTTCCAACACTTTGTCGGTTCTTCACATACAATGAAAGGTGAAATGTGATGAAAAAAAAAAAAAAAAAAAAAAAAAAAAAAAACTTGATATTTTTCCAAAGAAATAAAATAAATCAAATCTGATTTATAATAATAATAGAGTAAAAGCTCGAGGGTATTGCTTTAAAATTGGCAATTGCCATTTGTTATCTTTTTGCCCTTGGAAAAGAACACATTATACTAGTAATTTGTCCACTTGAAAGTTGTAGGTTAGTCACATTTTCTTTCTTTTGAAACAACAACAAATACAATAGCATCAATTACATCATGTATAGGAATAGTTAGATCATGTACTACGTGTTTTCCCATATTTAAACCAAAATAAATAATACTATACACCTACTCCTCCTTGCTGAAAATTCAATTTCTTTCTTTTCTTTTAATGGAAAATTACATTTAACAGAAAACTAACATGAAATAAAAGTTAATGAATAACATAGCAAAGTTATAAAAACATTATCCAATCATAAAAGGCCATTATTAAATTTATAAAAACGAATACCACTAAATAAAAATAATTCGATAATTTGTATGCAACAGACTGTTTGTTTGGCGCTACGTACTGGCTCCAGTTCATTAATTGAATTCACAGTATCCAACTACTACTATTTCACAGTTTACATTTGCCACATATTTTTGGAATATTACAATTAAACGAATCCATCCCTACACAGTTACGAATTGGGATAGTCTGTTATAAAAGGGGTCCTTGCGTGAGGTGAAACGGTGTTGTTCGACACAAAACGACGTCGTTTTACTGTGATTTTTTTTTTTTTCTTTAAGTTTGTGATCAAAACGACACCGTTTTCTTATCACAACAGGCCTTACTGTGGATTCACCACAGCAGAGGATCCGGGCTCCACAGTTACACACTCCCCTTTAAATTAAAAGTACCTCTCTTTGCTATTTCCGCCCGTGTGTACGTACTACTCAACAAAACCCAAAACTACAAAGCTAACCTACCGGCTGCCGGCCTCAACTATTTCCGCCGGTCATATTGCCGGCGACCGGCCTACTTTGTTTATTCAAACCACTTACTACATTGTGACCTTAACCATATTTAAAGTAGTAATTCATTTGGACATTCCAAAGCTCCACATTTCCTTCCAACCCATTAAATTTTTATTTTTTTATCTTTCTCTACATCGCATTCAAAAACAAGAACCAAGTCAATCTTTGTTAACAAGAAAGTTTGGGGGATAAATTAAAGAGAGGGACTTTGTATTTTGAGGGTGTGAGCCAGCTGTCTAATTTTGTGTGTGTTTATTTCTCTCAAGTTTTTCTCTTTCTCTTCAACACATTCATAACCACACAAATCAACCCATTACACTGCATTCAACATTCAACATTCAACAAATCCTCCGTCACCGCCGGCACGTAAACCCGTCGGCGGCATCACCTGACATTTGAAGACAAGAAATGCAATAATCAAACTTTTAAGCCTCAGATGTCTTATTATACATGAGATGAAAAATCTTTCAGTAACCTCTTTTTTGCTAACCTTTTTATCATTCTATGCAGTTGGGGTTGTTAAATCAACAACTCATTTCAGTATTATTAGTACTAATGGACCTTTAACTGATACTGAAGCTCATTACATCAAGCAAAGGCAGCTGCTTTATTACAGGGATGAGTTTGGAAACAGAGGAGAGTTTGTCACTGTCGACCCATCACTTGTCTTTCTGAATCAAAGGCTACAAAATGCCTATATTGCTCTGCAGGCATGGAAGCAAGCCATTCTCTCAGATCCATATAATATCACAGGTAATTGGGTAGGATCTAATGTGTGTGATTATACTGGGGTTTTCTGTGCACCGGCACTGGACAATTCCAGTATTCTCACCGTTGCCGGAATAGACTTGAACCATGGCGATATTGCCGGGTACCTCCCGGAGGAGCTGGGTTTACTCACGGATGTTGGGGTTTTTCATATCAATTCAAATCGGTTTTGTGGGACAGTGCCTAAAAAATTCAAGAACTTGAAGGTACTGTTTGAACTGGACTTGAGTAACAACAGGTTTGCTGGGAAATTTCCATATGTTGTTCTGAGTTTACCTGAGCTGGTGTACTTGGACATAAGGTTTAACGAATTTGAAGGGGGTGTACCGGATGAACTGTTTGATAAACCTCTTGATGCTATATTTATTAATGATAATAGGTTTGCATTTGAATTGCCGGACAATTTTGGGAATTCTCCTGTTTCAGTGATTGTGGTTGCAAACAATAAGTTTCATGGATGTGTGCCGGCGAGTATAGGCAATATGAGCAATCTTAATGAGATTATTTTTAGAAATAATCAGTTGAAATCTTGTGTGCCAGAGGAGATTGGGTTTTTGAAGAATTTGACGGTGTTGGATTTGAGCTTTAATCAACTGGTGGGTACTTTGCCGGAGACGATTGGAGGTATGGTTAGTTTGGAGCAGTTGAATGTGCAGCATAATTTGCTAAGTGGGAGTATTCCGGCGACTGTATGTTTGCTACCTAGGCTTCAGAATTTTACGTTCGCGTATAATTTCTTTGTTGGTGAGCCACCGCAGTGTTTGGCTTTGCCGGCAGTGAATGATCGCCGGAATTGTTTGCCTGGACGGCCGGCGCAGAGGTCTGCACGGGAGTGTAAGGCACGTTTGTCGAAGAAGATTGATTGCAATGCGTTCAGGTGTCATCCTTTTATTCCTACATTACCGCCGCCTCCTCCGCCTTCTCCTCCAATCCCACTCCCTTCTCCACCGCCTCCTGTTGTTTACTCGCCACCTCCACCGGTTTATGCACCGCCTCCACCTGTGTATTCACCCCCACCTCCTACTCCCACGCCTCCTCCACCATCTAATTTACAATCTCCACCTCCACCATCACCGCCTCCGCCATCTCCCCCACCTCCCTCACCGCCTCCACCGATTCTATCGCCACCTCCACCAATTCCATATCCATATCCCCAATCACCGCCTCCACCACCACCATCACCAGTTCCGCCAATTCTATCTCCACCGCCACCTGTTCCATATTTCCATTCTCCACCACCTCCTCCTAATTCTCCACCACCACCTCCGCCGCCACCGCCTGCTCCATACTACTATTCACCACCACCCCCTCCTAATTCCCCTCCACCATCCCCATACAGTTATTCATCACCACCACCACCACCCCCCATAATTATTCCACCACCTCCTCCACCTTGCATTGAACCACCACCACCTCCCCCTCCTATTTACAAGCCACCACCATCGCCCTCGCCCCCCCCCCCACCTCCGGTTATCTACAATTCACCGCCACCACCACCACCAATTATATACAATTCACCACCACCACCATTGCCCCCACCACCTCCACTTGTCTATAATTCACCGCCTCCACCACCACCTTCGTCCCCACCACCTCCACTCATCTATAATTCACCACCACCCCCTTCGTCCCCACCACCTCCACTTATCTATAATTCACCACCTCCACCACCATCGCCATCGCCATCTCCACCACCACCAATTATCTACAATTCCCCACCACCTCCACTCATCTATAATTCACCACCACCGCCTTCACCATCCCCACCACCTCCACTTATCTATAATTCACCACCACCGCCTTCACCACCACCACCACCATCGCCATATCCACCACCACCAATTATCTACAATTCCCCACCACCGCCACCTTCACCATCTCCACCACCCCCAATTATCTACCATTCACCACCGCCGCCAATTATCTATAATTCGCCGCCTCCACCTTCTCCATCTCCTCCCCCTCCAGTTGAACACAGTCCACCACCTCCGCCACCCGTTTATTACTACAATTCACCACCTCCACCGTCGCCTTCACCTCCACCCCCAGCACCCGTCTACGAAGGACCATTACCTCCCGTTACAGGGATTTCATACGCATCGCCTCCCCCACCTATCTACTATTAATTCATTTGAGAATTTCCCCTCTAATCCGGCCATCCAAAGAAAAAAAAAACTTACAAGCACAATCGAAAGACGGAGGCGCATCGAAGCTATAAACACGGGGAAAAGCAGAAAGGAGGTATGGTAAGGAGGAGGAGATTTCTCTATCCAAAAAACAAAACAAAAACCAAAAAAAAAAATATTAGATAGACAATTCTAGTTGTGAAATAAAATTGATGGCTGAGAGTTTAGATTTGCAGACAAGTTCTTAATCACGGTTCTCTGTATAGAAAGTATTAATCAAAATCAAGGGGATTGAAGCTGGTGCTGCTTGGTGTTCTTCATTTTGGTTTTGCTACTATCACTCACCTTATCATACTTTTTTTTTTTTTTTTTTTTTTTTTTTTTTTTTTTCATTTTTGATCTTTGCATTATACTTTTAGTGTAATTTAATATAATATGACGATGATGATCAGTATTTAAAATTGTGTATTCAGTTTCAGAATTCAGATTCAACTCAATCCTTACTTTTCTAAGTTTTCTTCTGATAGTTTGATTTATTTATCTGAGTTTTCATGAAGAACTCCTCCTATGACATATTTTGATTTGCTGTATACTTCGTTTTAACCTCAATTTCCTCTAAAATTATGAGGGTTTGGAGCAATTGATTTGTAGTATGTATGTTAAAATGAAAAGCTACTAGTAGAGATAGTTTGGTATATACATCAGGATCCGGTTTGAATTTGTGTCGTTGGATAACACATGAAGTGATTGTGAAAGGGAAATGATGTAGCCACAGCATATGCTTTTACGGTATGAATCACAACACGTATTTAAGTCATTGTTCATGGTGTAAAAAACCTAGGGAAATGCTCTACAATAGCACTTGTGTTATCACGAGTGGCAATACAAACTTTTGCATTATTAACTAACGGTCCAACATAATAAAGGGTGTAAAGGCGCCGCGTGTGGTAATAACACTACCTTTTATATCGATCGATATATAGGCTTCTGTCTTACCCTGTTTAGTGTCGTAAAAGTGCTGCTTGTGTCACATTGCAGCAGTGACAATTTTGTTGTGAAAATAGTGTTTCCTTAACTAAGAGAGATTGACTGATATGAATCATTGGCTAAACTGCTATCAAACCTCTGTTTCCTAACAAAAATTTAATCAACAAAATCTAGACAATGAATCCAGAATGACAGTTATTTCAGTTTATTTGTCAATTGACTTTTTTATCATTCCAAAATATTTGAATGCTAAAAACAGTTGTAGTATTAGAATAGGGAATAGTAGATGTGCACAACTGCTGGATACAGTCATGATTTTAAATTAAAGTCTCCACAGACACTAGCTTCTACTCTTAAATAGTTTTTTTCTTTTCTATTTTCTTTTTTGTTAGTACATTAAAGGTTAGTCATTTTACGGATGAGCGCAGTCATTTATTCTTTTCAACAATCATGCGAGATTAATAAAAGCGGATGAAAGATTAACTAATGTTATCGTTGACTACAAAACCAACGATATAGTGTGTATCTTTAAAATGTAATGGATCGCAATATAATGTAGCTATTATCCATTGAAAATCTGAAATAATTAATTACATCACATGTAAAACTTGAAGTGTGCGAATAAGTACATGATATAAGGAAATATAGTAGCACCTTTACTAAAATCAATTGGTGTTAGTAAATGTGCTACTATATTTTCTTATATCAGTACAAGATACAATACAAAAGAGCATCTGGTTTGTTGAAATCAGAATTAATTCTCGAGAATTTTGCTCATTTCATTTCTTTTTTGGCAACATCCAAGTCCTAGTGGGTAACGTCCAATAATTGAAGAATGATTTATATTCTATATATCTATCTATATATCTATACAACTGTCAAAGAAGCTTTTGTTTTGTTTTATGGTTGTTGATGTATTATTATGTATGTATACCAGCAGCAGCATCCGCAAAAAAAAAAAAAAAAAAAAAAAGAGAGAGAGAGAGATGCCAAAATCGTTGTCTTCTTCTGCTATTTTACTTTGGCCTTTGAAACGATAAGAACAAATAACCGGTCCACCACCAAATCATCCTAATGATATGCGATGGTCATGCTCATATAAAATGCATGGGTCCAAAAGTTGCACATGGGCTGTTTTGACCATCTCTATACTAACTAGACTTCCACAATAAGAATATATATATATATATATATATATACATAAAGTTTGAACCCCGATCTAGTAGGTCGTCCTACGATTTAATGAAGGATGTATGTAAATCGATCATTATGGTTTAATGATTCAATTTACGAAGGTTGTATATACACACCTTGTTGCCAAGAGAAACCGACAATTTACGGAATCAAACTCTCACAATCCAATTTAAAGGTAAAGTCTTTCACTATAAAACTAAGTTTTTTTTTTTTACTAACTTAGTTATAGCTCTAGAGGCCACAATACTAGTATATATAAATCTAGATTTTTATTGTCATTCTCCCTAAATAACTCTCGATATATTATAGTTGTTTCAAATGTGTTTCGTGGACATTAATAATTTGAATTCATATTTCATAAATATATCTTTCAGTATGTATAACAATTAACAAATGCTCTTTCATGCGCATAATTTTTTTATGTTTACTTGTTTACAATTAGCAGTATATTTACTTTTGACCTAGTCTTTCATTTCAACTAATAAAACATCCTTTCAAAACAAAACAAAACAAAACAAAAAAAAATAATAATAATAATTAGTTTAATAATTTTGTTGTTTTCCTGACTAGTCCCCCTTCTAAAAGATCACTTTATACAAAATAATCACAATACATACTTTGTATTATAACCTACACTTGAAAAGGGAAAACAAATACACTTTGTTTACAATCTTTAATTATTTGGTTAAGGAATTAGATAGTTTGATGGCTCAATATAAATCCACTAAGACCCTAAATTTAAAATTATAATAAAAAAAACTAAAAACTAAAAACTACTAATCTCATGACATTATTTATCAAAGTTTTATGATGTTGGTCAATGAACATCAAACCATTGCACACAGCACACTTACTAAAACATGGAAAGATAGTGTATAAATAATAGTGGCTACCTTCAATAACAAGTTTGATAGTCATTGACCAATGGGAATAACACATGTACAAACCTTATATTATGATTCAATATATATATATGAACCCCGACCTCAATCATTCCAAAAATACACTAGTAGTGCATCCCACAAAATTCTGCTATCATACAATAAACAAGACCAACAACCACAACAATGGAAACCAAAGTCACAGCAATAATTTTAAATCCAGAAAAAATAAAATAAAATAAAAATAAAAATTCATGCAAGCAAGGGACCTCGGGAAAAAAAAAAACAGTTTAAAAGGACGAAAAACAAGCTGCAGCTTTATCTAATCATATACTCTGATGCCAAACCTAAGCTGCATTATCCAATGGCTGGCTCAGTATACTGCACAAGACGTCGTAGTACGGGCTTTTCACTATATCATGTAACCGAATAAATATTATCATGGTAGGGGTATATTAGGGTAAGACACCAACTTTCACCAAATACTTGTAGAGGAAGCAAAGAGGCAATGACAGCACTAAAGGACTTGGTGAGATACTTTCCCATTTTACCCAAATGGGTTATTTCCCCCTGCGGAGGAGGACAAGGTATTTGGTGTGTAACTTGTTGATTGTAGCCCTCCTCCTAACTGCTGTGGATTTGCACTAAAGGCTCCAAAACCAGAAGCACCCTGAAGACCAAACTGCCCTTGTCCGTGTGGCCTGTAGGGGTTTTTCATGTTCATGACATTATTAAGGGAATGATATATTAATCTAACAAGTATAAAAACATGCATTAACCAATTGCGTAATGCTTGTCCGGAGCAGGAAAACGTAAGAAACAACACGTATACAATCACACGCAGAACCATGGACATATAAAGTCAACTTCTTGAGTATTGGTCCTATGCTATGTGGTTTTCTTCAATAAGGAGAGACAGATTGGCTGGGTAATTATGGCTAACTAATTGTGAGACCAGTAAAGTTGTTACTAGAGAATAAAGATTACCTTGATGGCAGGTTACCGGGTAGTTGTTGGCCCATATAAACATCTGCAAAGGGAAGAATATTAGAAAAATGTACTAAGAATGCCATATATGGAAGACGAAAACAAATAAAGCAGAAAAGTCAAAATACTTGGATGCATCAGCGTTGGATGAGGTGGTGCATGGGAGTTCAACGACGATGGTGGAGCACCATGGAGGACATGGTGCTGGCCTCCTGGAGCTGACATGGTAGGTAATGCACCTTGTAATGATGACGCCGAAGGAAACTGCATTTCAAGGGAAACATTAGTATCGAAAGGTAACTTCCTGAAGAAACAAGATATAATTGAAGAAACTAGCCGTTTAACATGCCAACCTACACGCTAATTATACTAAACCAACCCAATATAAAAAGAAAATAAAAGAATATGACCAACATATTCGCAGTAACACCCTTGTATTTCCACACTTTTTATTCCCAAGGAGAAGAGATAATCAAAGAGACACCCTCCCCCCTCCCTAAAAATAAAAATTAATAACTCCCTAGTTTCCAGTGCTAGTATAAAATAGCAGCACTTGCAGTTTCTCAAGATTTCTAGCAAAAGAATGATACAAAACAGCACAGAGTCACCTGATTTGATTTGTGATTTGGTGCGAGTGTGTGCATGGGTGGGAGGATGTGGGGGGGAGGAGGGGGGAGGGGGAGATATCCAGCGCATGAAGCTTAAAATGACTACTATTATAAAAATAATTCACTTGTTATCTTCTTCCTTTACATTTTGTTCAGACAATCGAGAACAATTCTAGTGCATGCCGAAAGTCCATTTATGGAGACGATAAATAAATTCCAGCATCATATCATTTCTTCAGCAAAATCATAGGCTGAAACAAATATTTCATACCATTGCAGCAGGAGCAGGATCAGAGCCTACATCAAAAGGATTTGTTGATTTTGATGCTTGAGGTTGAGGATAAGTAGGTACAGGCTGCAAAAAACGAGCAATTCAAATTAACGACTGTATCAGAGTAACCCAGCATACAAGTGAAGTAACCATGAAGTAATGATATTCTGCACACCATTGGCATGTTGTATTGTGGAGGGAACCCCATGCTATATTGAGGAGCAGGATGCCAACCTCGGACTGGCGCAGGGTATTGTGAATAGTTGACAGCGAATAAATCCTGAAAACAAATACATTACATGGTGAACTGTAAGATATGTCATCAACTGAAAAAGCAATTGAAGATTAAACACGATATGCCTTAGAAGGCACCATACAAAATCTACTTGTGACACCTCATGAAAACAATCAAACGCACATCTAACATGACACCATAGATTTATGTTGGTACCACCTCGTAATTGGGCACCACACCTTAAAAATACGCTTTGGCGGAATATAGATTGCTTCTACTTTTACCAAAATTAGAAAAGAAATGCAATTTTCCCAATTCCCCCTCAGCTCCCCAAACCCCCATTCTCCTCCCCCACCAGTCCACCACCACCACCACCACCACACTCAAGTGTTCTGTTAACAGCTGCTGCATTTTACATACATACGTCCAAGACATCTAGCAATTAGAACATATTTTGATCTCTCGCAGTTTCAAAAACTATTCACGTATAGCATTACAGGGCTCTTACAAAACCCACATTTATTCATAACAAATTACTACGCTTGCTCAAAAGTAGTCTTCTCCTCTACAGCTTCAAGAGTTTTCTGTCTGATGAGATGGATGAAAAATGATAGAGATGGGAGAATGGAAATCGGCAAAGGCGGATCTGAATAAAAGAAATATTGCCTTTTCAAATGACAGACCCTGTAGAAAAGGGCACTCTGTCTATGCGGTAGTTTATTGATTTTGTTCACTTATTGTTTGGCTTTCTGGATCGAGCATTTTCAGCTCGCAAGCTGCAGCATCACCCGATGCACTCACTAAAGCAATTGAAGGTGTTAAGAAATAACGGATGTGTTGCAGTATCTTTTCTCCTTGAGCCATTTTCCCTTGGAAAATTTTCTGCAGATTTTGGAATGTGCCAAAACAAAATATTTTGACGAATCTTGAAATTCAATGAAAAATCAAACTGGGCGGCGAGCAGCAACGACAAATATGACATGAAAAAAGTATTTTCGTCGCCGGACAGGAAGAACAGGCTAAAGAACACAACAACAGATGGGAGGAAATCGGGGTGAGGGGCGGTGGGATGAAGATAATGATAAATAGTTGACATAGTTAGAGAATGTGGTGCCAAGGTAAAATTGTGAAAATCGTAATTGAATATGTGGTGCTGTTAAGAGTAGAAAAGGTGTGGTGCCTCTAAAGTGGTGTGGTGCCAAAGTAAAACTGCTTCAGGTGGTGTTGTGCTAATTAATTTAGGGAAGGTGAGGTGCCGCTAAAGGCTCCCCAATAAAAGCCATAACTTACCTCAGGCAAAGCCTTTCTTTCAGAAGCTACAGCATTTACGGAGGAGCTTTGTGCACCAACTCCGGAGATGGACCCCACATTAGGCCTTACACCAGATTGTGGCATCTGCACAGCTGCTGCACTATGAAACCACTGTTGATTTGGCACAGCCATTGGAATTGAAGGCTGAAAAAGAATAGACTTGAAAATATTAGTAAACTTACTACTTACTAGCAAATACAAAATCATTTTGGAGAAAGACATATCTGCACCTGATTATTAGAAGTCTCAACAGGAAATGATTGGACAACAGACTGACCACCAAACGCAGGGAATGGATAGTGCTGTTGGGATTGTGGTTGTTGTGCAAAAGTAGCAGCAGCGAATCCAAAAGAATTACCACCTGGAAAAGTTTGCTGTGATACTGGGTGCGCAGCGGCTGTAGGCGCTACACTGCCAAAAGGGGATGCATCAGAGGCAACTGGTAACATACTTGGGAAAGCTGGAATATTGCTGGCAGTAGTGGAGGCACTTGTCAAGGCACCACTTCCAAGTTTAAGAGAAGCAGAGAATGGCACTGTCAACTCAGCTATTACTGATTCCAAAGGATTAACGTTTGTAGCTGCTTGGGAGATTTTGACATCAGCTACAGAGTCGAATCTTGCCCAGTTACCACCATCAGAATGAGCTGTCTGTACGGTGTGCAGTCCTCCAGCCGCTGGTGGTGGTGGTGGTTGTGGCTGCAGCGGCGAAGCAGCTACAGGAGGTGCAGGGACATCATCAAAATCAATCAATGAAGCTTCTGTTCTGAGTTCTGCAGGGTTCCCGTTAGAGGATGCCAGGCTACTGGAAGACTCGGTTCTCTGTAGCAATAAGATGCAATTGTTAGATAGCATTAGATAATGTAGAAACAGGAAGAAAACAAAAGGCTTAACCAAATACACCAGCACCTACACTATGACAAATTCATTTTCGTGATCATTTTTTATTGTTTATTGTTGGTATTTTTCCACCATTAAAGCGGGTGCGGGTGTGGGTGTGGGTGTGGGTGTGGAATTTAGTACATAAAATATTTAAGATATAATGACCTACAAAGAAGAATGAACAAAGTGAGTTGCAAGTGCAACAACGATCCAACAATGCAAACATGTAAATGTATTTATAGCGGAAGTAATTCAACAAATGAGTGACAGCAAAGATCACACTTTATTTCAAAAGAAGACTCAACTTGCTCAAATTGTTCATTACAAAGATAATCATAATTTGCTGAATTTTGTGATTTCCACACAATGATCACTTATCAAAACCAGCTTACCATCTATGTGCATGGAAGCAATTTCAACCACAAGACAAGCCACAAAGCCAAAAAAATTAAGAACTTAAAAACACGGGATTTTGAATGTATACTGATTACGAATAAAGAAGAATAACATACGTATCACTTCTGATACACACCTGAGTTCGTATGGAACTATCAAGAGATCTGAAACCATTCGCTTTTGGAGGTTCAATAACTCGAAGAGGTGCAATATTCTCTCCCAAAATCTCTCTGACAGGTCGGACAACTGGAGGACTAGATGCACCAAGATCTCTTTGACGGTCAGGAGACCTAGAGTCCAGCGGCCTAGAACCTCCATCAGCAGTTCTAGTATCCTCGGATTTTCTTATGGTACCAAATCTATCTTCCCTACGCCAATCATTAACTACTTCAGTACGAGCAGGACTCTGATAATCACCATGTTGCCTACTTTCCACATCATATCCAGGACTCCTTCCACCAGAACTTGATTTATCACTGTAACGACGTTCATGGGCCTCGTCGTATGGTGGGCTTCGTGAACCACCCTGGTAATAATCCTTCAACCTGTGGTCGTTAAAGTCCTCAGATTCATTCTGCATAACAACAAAAAGAATTAATCCTGACCATTGTATCTGAGTAGCCAAAGGTGGGACCTCTCTTCAACAAATTATGAAGGTCAAGTACACTTTCCGTCAAGAAAACAACATTATATTGACAGAGGGCATGAAATATTATAGATAGGTTCCAAATATAATTTTTTTCAGAAAATACCATTATGTTGACAGAATACATCAAGTATCGTAGGTTGGTTCCATGTTTACCATTTTTGGTTTCGGAGGTTTCTCGAGGCTCCTCTCACCGGTGTATCTTCTTTCAACATAAACATGCTTGATGAAGTCTCGTAGCCTCTCCACGTTACTGAAATGAATAAACAAATCAGATATTTTAAACCGACATTAATAGCATATAGGTGTAGTAATTAGTAACCTGCCATCTGGAAGAGATTGACGCTGTGGATCCCATTCCTTCAGATAAATTTCTTTCGCACTCTGCACATACAAGGAGGATATTAGGGGGGGAAATATAGCATTTGAATAGGCAAGTGCACATGCAAAGAGTAAAAAACTAGCAGCTTACTGCGTTTCCCCCTCCTTGAAGAGCGCTAACTTCTTGTGATGTGAATTTAGCCATAGACACCGATTTTACTCTGTGTGTGAACTCACGACTGCAAAAAAGTAGAGTTCTGTCAGCTATACTCTGGCAGCGCAGATAGAGGATCATCACATCATAAAAAATTAAAAATATATTCCCCTACAAGGCTGTGCGACTCAGAGAACAATAGAGTAATAGCACTTACTGTATTCCGCTGCAGTTTGTGCAAATGAATGTCCAGAAATTAACACACACATATTGAGGTCCCTGCTTGGGAAAAACAGAGTAAGCCAACAGCCAGGAATCATCCTTACAATTATTATAGCAGACTTTGAAACAATAACAATGAACAAAATAACATTTACAGCACAAGATAGCTCATATTTAAAGCCCTGAATTGAACATTCCATTCATGTAGCAATACTTCGCATTAGGAACATATTCACAGGCCCTAAAGGATAAGTATAGTGTACCCTATGGTTGAGGGGACCAACTGCAAATGCAGAGTTTTGCTGTGAGCAAAGACCATAAAACTCTTGCAATTAAAACCCAGCATGTTGGTTGCAACACCAAGAAAACAATGACAAAATGTACTTACCACCTTCACTATTTCAATCAGCTCAGAAACATAACTGGCAACTGAGAATCCCCGATCAAAAGAACAACAGTTCACCCAGTAAGGCTAGGAGTGCACCACTGCAACCTAGGAATCTGTTTCTAGACATTGCAAATAAAAAAGAAACCGGTGCCATTATTTTGTTTGGACCTTTTCTTTTTCTTTGTGTTCTTCTGGATGAAATAGATTTATATCATCTACACAAATGCAGTCATTTTTCCATTTAACAAAGTCTCTGAACTTGTATAAACCCCATCTCCAAGTTGCCATTTGATTTCCTATTACATCCAATAAGATTTGTAAAATTGCCCCATCCATAACCCAACCTCAAAGGTTGATCAAAGACTCCTAGCTCTACCACCAGATTACAACATAAGCTATCATACGAAGGTCAGCACTACCACACCTGCTAATATGATTGCTATCGCGCGAACGATGCAGATTATCATACCTAAGAGAAAATCAAAACCTAAGCAAGACTAAGATCACAGACTTAACCTCAACTTTGCACTGGTCATCTAGACATTTAAGGAACACTTTAGTATAAAGATCACAAGCTTATTGGCAAAAAAAAATTATTTGCGATGTAATAGGAAGTCAAATGGCAATTAACAGGGAGAGAGTGGAAGGGAGTAATAGAATTTTATCATACGGCATTGCATCAAGCGGATGAGCTACAACTTAATACGATTAATAAAACTCTTACGTGCAATTTACAAAATAGCAACTTGGCAAGCCCGTTTAAGCAAAAAGAGCAAGATAAAAGTGACAGATTAATTATTCGCATTCAACTTTATTTATTCACAAATAGTATCATTATTACTATTACAAAACCCCTGAGGAAATGAAAAAGAATGTGAACTTCACATGAACAACAGCTACGAAATAAACAAAGTAAACCAAAATCAAACAAATAATAAACAGGATCAGCCATAAGTTCAACTCACCAAGCTATTACAATTAACACATCTGCGATTATCAGGAAGCTTAAGCAAACTCCGAATTATCCTCTCATTCTTCTCATCCTCTTTTCGATTCGCCATTGCAAAACCTCACTTTTCCAATCAAAACTCAAACTCTCCCGATTCGCAGTTAGCAACCAAAGAAATCCGATACTGGATCAGATCTGATTGCACCGTCTCCAACTGAAGTTAACGTAACAGAATTTGAGACGAAAAAGAGAGAAAGAAAAAAAAGGCAAATATAAAACTGACGAGATCGGTTGGAGACTGAAGAATTTCTCTCAAACTTTTACAATTCGTACCGATTACAGGAAATGACGGCTATGTACAGCTAAATTCGAAGAGGAGAGAGAAAACAACAGAATATGTGGAAAGAGAGAAAGTGGGGATGTGGAGAAAATATAGGATGTTGCGCGGATGCAGGAAAAATATTGACTGACGAATTGACGGATACAGTACTGTTTTGTGTGCGTTACTAGAACTTGATTTGACAGCGTCTCTATCACCGGGAAGTTTTTGCGTAGTGTGACTCACGCGTGAGATGCTGCGGCTGCGCGCAAGTGTGATTTGTCGCGCGATTTCATTCTTCTGACTTAAGCGTGTGTGGTTCGGATCGTCTTGCGTCGTGTGCTCTCGTGCAGAGTGACACTCTGTACTATACAAAAACTTCACTCTATCACCACGCACACGTATAGGGAAACTTGATACAATATGGGGAAATACTTGGGTGGTGTAAAGATTTTGAGCTGATGTGACGGGTGAAACGATCATAACTACGCAGTTTAAGTGCAGAATGAAATTGTATGGTGTGTAGTGTGCCACGGCGTGTATCCGCACGTAGGTACACACTACACAAAAACTTCCCTACAATATGCCCCGTGCTTTGCTTCTTGCTGATTTTTTTTTTCTTTTTTCTGTGGATGCACGAAAGTTAACTGTCTGGTTCACAACACTTCAAATAAGATTGTGGACCACCAACAATGCAATCAAATGTGAGAAGTATTATGATATAATGGTCATAGAAAGTTGTGTATCAAATATATGCGTTATATTCATCTATTTATATTATCTTTCACACATACATGCTCGTATTATATCAAAGACAGTAAAAATGGATAAACATGATGCATACCATTTAATACGAGCATCATACTTTCATACCATTACATGTCAAAGGATTAATTCATCCTAGGAGGTTAAGTATACACATATAAAGAATAAGAAGGGCATTTTTGTCTATCTCCTATTATTGCAAAAGTTGTCCTGGCTCCACGATAAAGTGCCCTGGCAATACCGGTTGCTAGATGTGTACACGGATACGGATTATCCGAAAACCGAACCGAACCGAGGTCATTTGGTTCAATTCGATTCGGTTAATAATACTTTCGGTTCGGTTTCGGTTAGTATTATAGAAAGCCAGAATTTTTGGGACCGATTCACGGATAACTCTATAAATTATCCGTGAATCAACCGAAAACCGAATCGAAAAAAACCCGAGCAGTTAACGAAATTGAATAGAAAATTGTAACCGAAATATCTATAATTAAGTTGTATTACTAGTTTTCATAACCAAAATATTATAAGCGTTCATGAAAAATTGCATATAACCGAACCGATGTCCGAACAATTTTTTAACCGAATTAAAAGTTTGAATAAAAATCAAATTGTTTATAACCGAATATAATTATTATTTTTATTTCAATTTTCGGTTAACCGAACTGAACCAAACCGTATATTTCGGTTCGGTTCAATTCGGTTACCTAGAACAAACGGTTCAGTTTTGGTATCGAATTTCAATTAACCGAAAATTTCGGTTCGGTTTCGGTAAGACCATTAAACATACCGAACCGTATACCTATGAGAAAACTTGACACAGTATGCTTTAATTATTACTTGAACATAGATAATTTTAAAAGGGATCCTTTATTCGCACCACAATAATCTACTACTACACCACAATATAATGAAAACATGTGTCATTTAAACACCAATTACTAAATCTACCTCTACATCACGTTTTCCATTCAAAGTATAAAAAAAACAGACTTTTACCAAGCATTTTTTACTACCTCCAGATTTTATTATCTTCATTTCCTCATCCACACTTTTAAAATTAACAAACTCCCCCTCCCCACTCCCCTTCTTCATCATTACTATTATGTTACGTTCTCTATTTTTTTAGCCTCTGTTCTTTATTAAAAACGCACATGATGGGTTTGTTTTTCTAGGTATGGCCGTATGGATAGGAAAAAAAAAAGTTGAGGTTCTTTTAGCTAGAAAACCAGCTGATCCGGCAACAAGAATGGTTTTATTTTCAAGGAAATTCACAGCATTTCTCAATTCCATTTATGGTGTTTTGTTGAGGAAAGAAGAGAAAGAATAATTAAGTTGCAGATATAAAGAAAATAATGAGAATATATATTTCAGTCATGAAGAGGGGGGAGAAGGGACGGCTGGGATTCAAATCAGGGGGCCGGAGGGGGTGTTTTAGATCGGGGTCGGAAGAGCAGGGTTTAGATCGGGGGAGGGGAGACTTCAGATTGCGGGGTGGGGGTGGGGGAGTTTCAGATCGGGGAGGGAGAGTAGGGGGCAGTTGGTTTCAGGTGAGGGGAGGGAGAATGGTAGTGGGGGATGAAATGGTTTGAGGTGAATGATGGTGGAGATGGTGGAAATGGGTGGTGGTGGGTGGAGAATAGAAGATTGGAAGAAGATGGATTGATTTATCATTTTGGAAGTGTTGGACTAATTTTGTTATAAAAATTTGTGTGGATCGTATTAAAAAAATGGTGTAAAAGTAGATGATGTGGTGTAAGTAAGAAATTAAAATATTTTAAAAAACAATGTGGTGCAAAGTAGAATTTTGCTAGTAGGTGTGGTATAAAGAATAGAGTGATGCAACGGTAGATTTACTGTGGTACGAATAAATGCTCATTTTTAAAATTTTATTCAATTTTTTCAATAAAAAAAATTAGTATATTTTTACAAGATTGAAACTGAAACGGAAATATAAGTTTCGTAATAATATAAGGGTGATCATATATTCATTATATATTTATCCACAATATCCTCCAGAACATTATCAACAACATTCATTGTGTTGGGACCACCCATAACAATAAAAGTTCTATCATTTTAATCAATGAGTATCACTCATGTAGTGAAAATGACACTACACAAATATGTAGTACACATATCGCTTCCCGTAAAATAACAACAGCTTTGCCAGCACTAATGAGACTATCGCTTGAGTTGAGGCATAAATGAATGAGTCATATTTAGTTAGCCGTGGTCATGATTACCTTGGGAGGATAACATTTATATTTCGGACAGGAGAAGTTCTACAGTAGAGACTCCCCTGTAGGGAGTCACCCACGTGTGTGATTCTGGATCACACAGTTTTATTCTGTAATAAAATGTGCTGGTCTGGAATCACCCACGCGTATTCCCTGAGAGAAATCTTCATAATAGAATTTCCCTTCGGACAACGGCTGATCTAAAATTTGGAAACTAAAACTAAAAGGGTCCCTTGGTTATAATTTTCATGTATGGCAAATAAGGCATAATTCGCTCCCTACCTTTGACCTCCTTTGGAGGAGGCGTGTTGTAACATCCCCCACATGCAACGACGCACCGGAAACCACCCTACATGCCTTGAGAGTTTGCCACTAGCCATCACAAATCTAGAAAAACATCCTACCTCGATGTAATCGGGACCACTTATTTGCCCCACAATTTGCCTCTTCTTGGATTGATGACAATTTTGGTCATTTTCTGATTGGGTATAAACGACTACTACTTGAGAGGCACAGAAGCGTCCATTTATGGCTAAAGTGAATGTTGGTGTGTTATAAATAAAAAGTTGACATAAATATATTAATATTTTAATTGAACACGTTTGTTTTTTTTACTATGATTCATTTTTTCATACCAAAAAAATAAAAATACAAATGGCTTAAAAGAATATTGAAAAACAAAAGGTGGAAATAGATGAGACATTTCCACCGCTCATCGTTCATTAAATGTATGAAAATTTGTGCACAAGATGTGGGAGTGGGCGTTGATATATCTACTTCCACATCCATGATTTTAATCACAAAAAGTGTAAAAATTAAGCTATAATGAACATTTTGAGAATGAAAATGTGATCACTTCTTCTTCATATTGTCGATAAATGAGTTATAGTGGATGCTCTAACCTACACTATTTGGTCCTTAGAGAAACAAAAAAAACATCATAACTCGGATGAGAATCGATTATCTGTTCATGTTCTTCTATCACAAGCTGTGAGTGTTAGGTGTGATGCCCGAAAGACAATTTTGTAATTGTTTTATTTAATAAATGAAATGATATTATTATTCATATTTATTATTCTCATAATCACCGATGTGACAATAGTATTTCACTACGTAAAACCCTAAAAGTATATCGTTTATGTAATCGAACCTTTCGATTGTATGGTATATACACGGGAGGATTGAGTTAGTGAAGATGTACTTAAAATACAATTAGCCCGTAGTGAAGTTAATCGAGAATATCGGGTCTCTCATTTAACGCGTGCTATTAATGTGCCCATAACACACACGATAGGTGTGATTGTCTTATCCGGACTTTGGTTAAGAGAACTAGTGAAGGGCATTTATATATGATAGATATATCATATTATAAGTGGACCCGATTTGATTAGAGTTCACGATATAATTCCGTGTCGAAAGTCTTATCGAATCAATGGATGATCATATTTATGGATATATCTTAAACTGAGGTGATCATGGTCAATTGCTTGAATCGATTATGAAGTTTGACTTGGCTGGTTAAGGATTACACCGAGTGCCATGATCCGAATTACCCCATCTTGGCATTGTCTTGGATTGTGAGTAGTACGTGTTGTCACGCATCACGGAATCCATTCCTTCCATTCTCGGAAGTAGATAAGCGATTCACTTATTTGTTAATCCTAAAGCGATCGATCCATGGAGTTCAATTACAGGAGATGTATGAATTAATTGATCACTAGAAGTTAATGGTAAGGATTAGAATGAAATAGATGAGACATTTCCACTATTATTTATCATTGTTCATTAAATGTATGATTATGAATTTGTGCACAAGATGTGGGATTCACTTATTTGTTAATCTGAAAGCGATCGAGAGTTGATACAGCGATTAGACGGTGAGATATGAATATATCCTTGGGGTTCTATAAGGATTCAGGTTAACGGAAATTTTTATTTAGAATGAGCGATCGTATGTAATGATTATATCAATGGATGCTTATTATTATTCGTGAGGAGATAAATAATCTTATAATAATCACGGGATTATGGTGGCGTCGTGATTGATTTATCGAATATAAATTAACATGAGCGGCGTGATTTGAGATTGAAAATTAATAATATTAATTGAGTTCTTGTTGGACTTTATTAAAGCGATGTGAATTAATTGTTTAGTGATTTATTAAATTAATTAAATAATTAAAATAATTGGAAAAGACATTTTTCCTAATCTTGGCAATTAATGTGTATGGAAAAATCATCAAAGTGACTTCTTCCATGACATTTTATCGATAAATGCGATAAAATATTTAGATAAATATTTATGGTAATAAATAAAGATAAAAATATTCTTGATTGGTTCTTAATTATTTTATTTATAGGATTTATTAATAATTGACATGTATTAATTATTTTGCTAAGCATTCTCACATATAAAAGAGAAATTTCTCTAGAGGCAGGACACACATAATTCGACTTCATCCTCCATTAATTGGAGAAGGAGAAATTTTTGCCAAGAAAGAGAAAAACATCATAACTTCGGATGAGAGATCGATTATTCGATTATTTTGTTCATGTTCTTCTATCACAAGCTGTGAGATGATTGCAAAACTTGCGATTAGCCTGGACTATTAATACTCCCTCCATTTTTTTATCTGTCTTGTTTTAGTTTTTTCTCAATTTTTTTCTCTGTCATTTTACATTTCCAATACATCATTTATTATTTTTTCCAATTATACCCTTCTCTCAATTAGTATATGTTATAATTAATTATATAAAAATGTATGTTGTATCATTTTATTTTTTGCAATTTAGAGAAATTGCAAAAAATTGTTACGAAGGAAGAAAATGTTTTAGTGTGGAAAACCTAGAAGAGTTCTACATAAAATATGTAGTAGTGTAAAAATATATGTTACGCTAGAAAGCTTATCTAGAAAATCTATACGGGCACAACAATACAGTCCTGGTACATATAAAAGTTGGGGAAAGGCGACATGAAGACGAAAAAACACATAAATGGAATTCTGAGGACATTTTTTATTTCAAATTTGTTATAAAGGACAAAGACAAAATATTTAGACAAAAATACCCCTTTTACTTTTTACCCTTCAACAAATAAGAATAACGATCAAAACAAGTAAGTAATAATTTCATAAAATGTCAGTAACATCCAATGAAAAGTAATGTGATCTAAAAATAAGTAATAATGAGACCTTATTTGTTAAAAATAAGTAGTAATGTGACCCGTAAAAACTCAGAGTAGCGAGATAATAAACTGTAACATTAAAATGACGTAACATCCATAAACAAGTAGTAGTAATACAAAAAAGAGGTAAGAATAACCCGTAAAATGTCAGTAACGGTCAATAAACAAATAATAATAAAATTTCAAAAAGAGATAAGCTACATCAAAAAAATGTAGTAACTTTACAGAATTAATAGCAACAACAACAACACTAAACTTTTTCAAAAAAAAAAAAAAAAAAAAAAGCAGCTTGCCGGAAATTTCAGATCCGCCGGAAATTGCAGCTTGCCGGCGACCACCGTCGAAGTAGCTTTTTTGCCATTGTTTTTGTCATTTTCTGATCTCTCCGCCTCCTTTCCTTCATCCGGATATGCCATTTTTGCTTCTCTATATTCAAGCTTGGTGTAATTACATCAGAAAAATCATGGCCGCCGGTGCAATCCATTCCGTCCACCATCAAGCACCAAACCTCCTTCTCCAAATCCTATTCTTACCTTCTTCGATTCCCCGTTTCATCCTTGATTTGATTTTCGTTTTCCTTCTCTGATTCGTTTATTAAATAAATGGGTTTAAGGACAAAAAAAAAAGTAATGAAGATAGGAAACAATCAAATAAAGACTAGATATGGATTATTAATTAGTAAAAAACAATAATTAAATTGGTGACCATCATCTCTTCAGGTCCTTTGCCGGAATCCAGTGAAGGATCATCCTCAGCCGGAGAAGGAGCTGACGGCGGCAACTGAAGAGATTGAGGAAGAAGGATGAAAGCTTGGTGCATAAACCAGTGGAGTCAGGGCTATAATGGAAGAGGGCGTGGCTGAGGAAGAGGCTTGGAGGGTGGTGGCCGGTGGAGAAGTGTTGCCGGACAAGTCGGTGGTAGCCATGGGAGGGAGTTCATCGAAGAAGAGAGAGCTAGGGTATATGGTTAATAGATTAATTAGAAACAGGAAAAAAATATATTAAGAGAATTAGAAAAAGGGTAATTCTGGCATTATACTACAGTTTTGTCCTAATTAATTATGTGCTTCCTTTGATCCTGATTTTTTAATTATTTAGGATCTCCCACCAAAAACCTATAAAAAGTTTAACTTCAAAAAAGATTGGGATTTTGATAATTTTAGGATTTCATATTTTAGCATAAAACAACCCTTATGTTTTTAAATAACACTTTTAGGACCCATGTTTGTGTGCTTTTTTTTCTTTTCAATTTTAGGACAATTCAAAATCTGCCTTCTAACCATGTATTCTTTTATTATAAAAAAAATTAAAAAAATCCACATATTCTTTAATTTTCAAAGCATTCTTCATTTCCCAAGATATTCTTTCATTTCCCATCCTGAAAAACGAGATTCGTTTTGTAGACATTCCACTTTCAAAATCCCTAATTTATTTCCGGGGCATTCCTCTTTTCAAAAATAAAAAGCTTATTCCCCAAAATTTGAATTTTTTTCTCCCGTTTTAGGTGTTTTTGAACCAAACAAAAATTTGTACAAGGCATTTAATTTTCTTATTGATTCTTCTTCTTAAGCGTTCTTCTTCTGGATTTTCTTTTCAATCCTTATTCCCCAACAAAAAAATTTGTCATTATTCTTCTTTTAATGATTTTCTTTTTGAGAATTGTCATTATTTAATGATTCCTATGTCGTCTTCTTCGTTTTCTGTTGCTGGGAATGAGAATGCATCATTTTGCAAGTGCAGAGAAAAGATAACTGTACAAAACATTCATGATTTCAATTTGAGTTTTTTTTTTAATAGAAAAAGTAATAGATTAAGTGACCCCAAAAAAAATTTCAAATCTAAAGTTTTCTTTTTGCTGAAAGAGTTGGAAGAAAAAGAAAGAAAAAACAAATGTGACGGTAAAAAAAAAAAAAATTCCCAAAAAAAAGTTCCAAATCTTTTACTAGATTTTTTTGGCAAAAAAAATCTATTATTTGGAGGACAAAATCTTCCAGGAGTGATTTTATTGTAAGTTATAGTAAAAGTGAGTTACAAAGTGGCATACATTTCTCTCATTTTTACTCTCTTTCACATAATACACTTTTATCGTGTGTGTGAGAGGTTAAAAATGAATGGTTGTAATGTATCTTAAGATAACCTTCCTACAACAAACAGATGTTTTAAAATTTCACATCTTGCAGTATGTTTTCTTTGAGAATAAAAATAAAAAATGTAGTGTTCATTCTACATCGGATGGGATTGGCCAAACAACCACAGTGCCATGGATTCCTCACTAACGTTCGATCAAAGTAGTCAGGCGTACATGTCGAATTTGGTCCACCAGCCAGCTGGCGGATCCAAAGATATACCAAGGAGGGGTCACGTGACCCCACTCAATTTCTAAAAAAAAATTTAGTATTAAAATTATATAGTTTGTTGTTAAAAAGTGTCATTTTATCGATAAAAATTGATGTTTTAGATTTCGGTGACTCCACTGGAATTTTTTTTGTATAAAAGATATAGTTTTAGATTCCTATGACACCACTGAAATATATTCCTGGATTCCTCACTAACGTTCGATCAAAGTAGTCAGGGGCATCCATGTCCAAATTTGGGCTCGGGGACACTGGCGGATCCAGCATACCCAAGGAGGGGTCACGTGACCCCACTCAATTTCTAAAAAAAAAAAAATAGTATTAAAATTATATAGTTTGTTGTTAAAAAGTGTCATTTTATCGATAAAAATTGATGTTTTAAACTTTAACCTGCATTTGGAATTTTTTTGTATAAAAGATGTAGTTTTAGATTCCGATGACACTACTGAAATATATTCCTGGATCCGCCATTGCTCGGGGCCAAATATTGTTTTAGGCTCTTCTAAAAAGGATTACCAAAATAAATATATTGTTTTTGCCTATAGCAAGAATCGAACCCTGATCACTTATCAAATTATATTATATTGCTTACCATTAGAGTAATACCTTATTTGTTTTAATAAATACAATATATATATACTATTGAATTAAAATTTTGTGAACTTAAATTTATAGATTTTTGGGAGGCTGCACATTACTTCTAGCATGGCCCCTGAGGCGCCACGAAAGTAGCTAAATCACGAACTGAGTTTAATCTTTTTTACTCACCTTCCCAACAACTGAGAAAATTGAATACCTTTGTACATAATTTTTTCTGGGGGGGAATTAGGGATTCGAAAAAGGGAAAATAAATTAGGGGTTTTGGAAAGGGGAATGTCGACTAAATGAACCCGTTCTTCTGGATTGGGAATGAAATAATACAATTCTATTTTTTTTTTTGACAGAATACGTGGCAAATTTTTAAATAAATGGATTTTTTTTTATAATAATAAAAGAATAGGTGGATTTACTAGGTTGATCTTAACGATTATTCACGTTAAGTTAGACCGAAGATTTGAAATCGTCCTAAAACTGAAAAAAAAAAACTACAAACATGAGGTCCTAAAAATGTCATTTAAAAACATAAGGGTAATTTTTGAAACAAAACCTAAAACATGAGGTCCTAAAAATGTCAATATCCCAAAAAAGATTTAACCATTAACGTTTTTTTAATGCCTTTTTAGCAAATTTTAAAATATTTAATCTTTTAAAAAATATTAAACTTCTCATTCTCATTATTCATTTTCTTGAGAAAAAAAGGAAAAAAATGAAAAAGAAACAAAAGATAAATATATTTACCGCCATGTACAGGGCCTGTTTCATTGCCCGTAAATGGCCACGGGTGTTTTGTGGGCTTTTTTTTCTTCTCCCCGAGCCCAAATTTGATTGAAGGAAGCAAAGAAAGGCGGCAAAGAAAGTCGGCAAAGAAGAGCCTTCTTTTTCCTCGTCTTCAAAATCAACAAACTCCTATCACCTTCCCCCGGCTAAAACAATCGACCAACCCTACACCCCCCTGCAAATTTCACCGGAACATCCCTTACGCATCCCTTTACGCCGGGTATACTACCCATCCTCTCAAGTAAAGACAAGTCTCCTGAAACACAACACAGAGGAGACGAATACCCGCATGGAAACCAGTTTCGCATATGCCCTCAAATCCCATAAATCCCTAAACAATTCCATCTGATTCTTCTCCAGCTAGCATCAATCCCACATTCCCACCCCTCTACCAACGGTGCCTTAATTTCCCCCAATCTCTAGAAGAAAGCCTACGCCAACGGTTGGAGTTGGAGGTTGAATCACCTACTTACCAGATTCCAAGCGAGTATTTTGGTGTTTGAAGATGGCTCGACCACCGGCAATTTCCAAAGAATTCTACCCAAGTGAAGAAGATTTGGTATACGAAGAAGAAATCCTCCGGAATACTTTCAGTCCGAAGCTATGGTGCCAGTACTTAAATGCTAAGAAAGCAGGCCCTTTTAGAAATAGATGGATTCTTTACGAGCGAGCCCTCAAAGCACTACCGGGAAGTTACAAGCTGTGGCATGCTTACCTCTGTGAGCGTTTAGAATTGGTTAGTAATCTCCTTGTCACAAACGTTGAGTATCAGTCCCTTAACAATACATTCGAGCGTGCTTTAGTTACAATGCATAAAATGCCCCGGATTTGGATATTGTATTTGAAGTCTTTAACTAAGCAGAAACTCGTTACACGGGCTCGTAGGACTTTCGATCGGGCTCTTCGTGCTTTGCCCGTGACACAGCATGACAAGATATGGACTGTTTATCTAGAATTTGCTGGCCAGAAAGGTGTTCCTATCGAGACATCTCTGAGGGTTTATCGTAGGTACTTGAAATACGATCCGAGTCATATTGAGGATTTTATTGAGTTTTTGGTAAACTCTGAGCTCTGGCAGGAGGCTGCTGAGATGCTGGCTTGTGTATTGAACGATGATCAGTTTTATTCGAAAAAGGGAAAAACAAGACATAGATTATGGCTGGAGTTGTGTGACTTGTTAACTCAGCATGCCGCTGAGGTTTCTGGTCTGAACGTGGATGCGATTATTAGAGCCGGGGTAAGGAAGTTTACCGATGAGGTTGGCAGGCTGTGGACGTCATTAGCCGATTATTACATAAGGAGGAAGTTAGTGGAGAAGGCAAGGGATGTTTTCGAGGAAGGCATGATGACAGTGGCGACTGTTAGGGATTTTGGTGTGATCTTTGATGCTTATTCACAGTTTGAGGAGAGTATGCTTGCTTTGAAGATGGAGGAGATGAGTGAGAGTGATATTGATGATAATGAGGAAGAGGGGGATGAGGAGAAAGATGATCGTTTGGATATTACAAAATTGGAGAAGAAGCTCAAAGGATTTTGGATGAATGATGATAAGGATGTGGATCTAAGGTTGGAAAGGTTGGATTATTTAATAAATAGGAGGCCTGAACTTGCTAATTGCGTCCTCCTAAGGCAGAATCCGCATAATGTGGAGCAGTGGCATAGAAGGGTTAAGCTTTTTGAGGGTAATCCTACAAAACAGATCCTTACTTATACAGAAGCAGTAAGGACAGTTGATCCAATGAAGGCCGCTGGAAAGCCACACACTTTGTGGGTTGCTTTTGCGAAGCTTTATGAGAACCACAAGGATATCGTAAACGCCAGGGTGATTTTTGATAAGGCTGTGCAGGTGAACTATAAAGCTGTCGATAATCTGGCTAGCGTGTGGTGTGAATGGGCAAAAATGGAACGTAGACACAAAAACTTTAAGGGAGCATTAGAGCTGATGAGGCGTGCTACAGCAGAGCCGTCGGTTGAGGTCAAACGGAGAGGTGAGAATTCGTTCTTCTTCCTCTGTGTGTGTGTTGTATCTGGTTATTCCGTGTGTCATCAGTGTGATGTGTAGCTTTTACCTCCTCAAAATATTCGCTTTGGTGATTTTGAAAATAAAAATATACAGGATAATTTAGTCAAAGCTATTGTTGTTTCACGTTTTTTTTATGGGTATACTAAGACTTACCCTTGATATTGATTTATGTGGTGCAGTGTATGTCGATGGCAGCGAACCTGTGCAGGTGAAGATCTACAAGTCACTTGAGCTCTGGATGTATTATGTGGATTTGGAGAAGAGCCTTGGAAATTTAGGGTCAACTCGTGCAGTTTACGAGAGAATATTGGATCTTAGAATAGCCACACCCCAGATTATTATAAACTATGCGTTGCTATTAGAGGTACTAACACTACCTTCCTGTTATCTTTTTCCTGGATTTGAAGTGATAAAGGTATATCGCAAATTGACTAACTTAATGTTATTGTTTTACACTTTTACTCAGGATCACAAGTATTTTGAGGATGCATTCAAAGTGTATGAGAGAGGTGTGAAGATCTTCAAATATCCACATGCTAAAGATATATGGGTCACCTACCTAACACAATTTGTTAAAAGATATGGGAAGTCAAAACTGGAGCGAGCTCGAGAACTCTTTGAGAATGCAGTTGAAGTGGTATGTTTGTTTGTTAGTTAAAATTGTGTACTTCACGAAGTGCTTTTATGTTCAACTCTATGAGTTCTTTGTTATGGCTGGTCTCATCCTTCCGTTTCCTGGTTGTACTGCGGTGAAATAAAATAGAAGAGACTTTGTGCTTTTGTCCCCAAGTTAACTCTCGTTAACTTCGTGAAGTTGCCGATAATTAAATTTGCGCCTTTTCTTGTGATATTAGATTGAAGAAATGGGATTCCATGATCAGATTGTTTTAGTTATTAAAATGTGTTATCCTAGGTGTTTTGATCACTTGTTTTTTGTTGTTTTTTTTTTGAAAGTAAATTGTTGTAGTATAAAGATATAGTAACTTGTTTCTTAAATTCAACTTATTGTTGCATCTCTTTATAAGGATGAAGCTTGGTTTATTGTGTGTTACGGTTGGGTTTGAGGAGAATAAGGCAAGATATATGGGAGGATAATAATGTTAGTCAAAGTGCCCTAACAACAAGTGTACCCATCAAGAACCATATCTTGAAGAGATGCATTTGAACCATATCTGGAAGAGACGCATTTAAAAACGTAAGTCAATGCACATTCGATGATAATATTGTTAGTCAAAGTGTACTTTCAAGTGTACCCATTGAAGAGACATGTTTGAACAATTTTTTGCAAGATCCTCTATTGGACATCTTGGGTGATGATTGTTTTGTAGAAACGGCCTCGCCACGCATTACATTGAATGTTGATGATGGTAATTTAAAATGAGAAGGATGAAGGTTTGTCGGTCGATGATACTTTTACGGGTGATGATCGAGATCCACAAACATGGATACATTTATCGGAGTTGATTGTAACCGTAATGTAATCCAACATGATATTGGTCTTGATGAAGAAACAATAGTGAGCATTCTCGATAATGAAGACATTCTTGTGAATGACCGTTTTGCCAAAAAATGCGAGTAAGCATACTTGCTTACCTATTGTCCATCGAAAGGATCATGTCGCAAATTTTAATCGAGTTTAAAATGCAGATATCTTATCCCAAGGCTATCTCGGCTAGAAATTATGCAATTGGATTAATCTCAGGCGATCACACAAAAGTTTTAAGTTGCCAAAGTTTTTCAAAGATTGAAGAAGACAAAAACCCCGACCACGGTGACAGACATTCACACCGTTGGGGACCATAGATTCAAGTATTGTTTTATGGCACTTGGTGCAAGTATACATGGTTTTCAATCATCAATGCGCCGATAATTTACGTGGACGATGCGCATTTAAAATCTATTTACAAAGTGGACTTTACTTATTGCAACATGTCAAGATGGTAATTATCAAATATTTCGCTTGCATGGGCTATTGTTGATTCGAAAACAATTTAGCAATCTTGATGTTCAAGTGATTATGAAGGATGTTGGGCGATAAGCGATTGTTTTGCTTCAAAATGGAAGATGATGTCTTGTTAATGTGTATTGATGTACATGGCTTTTGGTTAGGCATTAAAATTATGACTTTGTGTATTTATTATGTTCAAGTAATTAACTAAACGAGATTTGGCATTAAAATGTGTATGACTTTTGTGTATTTACTATGATCGAAGAATTAATTAAACGAAGTACTAATATGTGTAATCAACCTTGATCGAACCTCGCTCTATCATCTTATTATGTATGTGATAATGTACCTCGGATCCAAAAGAATCGCCTTGATCGGACCTCGATCTAACATCTTATTATGTAATCAACCGATCACGATCTGAAGATCAAACCTCGATCTAACATCTTATTATGCGTAATCAACCTCGATCACAAGAACTAATGTCTTTAATCGAACCTCGATCTAACATCTTATTATGCGTAATCAACATGCTTAATCACGTAATGTAATCGCTTTGATCGTTGATCGAATCAACTTTCATCTAACATCTTATTATGCTTATTAATTGATTGATGTCGCGCTTGGATCGAAATCTAACATCTTATTATGCGTAATCAACCTTGATCACAAGAATCGCTCTTGATCGTCGATCTAACATCTTATTATGTGTAATGTACCTTGATCACAAGAATCGCCTTGATCGAACCTCGATCTAACATCTTATTATCGCGTAATCAACCTTGATCACATAATAATCGCGAGGTTTGATCGACCTCGATCTAACATCTTATTATGCGTAATCAACTTTGATCACTGATGATTCATTGATTTATGATCGGACTCGATCTAACATCTTATTATGTTATCGCATTTGATCGTAAAAACCTCGATCTAACATCTTATTATAACGTAATCAACCTTGATCTCTTGATCGAACCTCGATCTAACATCTTATTATGTGTAATGTACCAGGTGTTTGATCACAGAAATATGTGAAATCGCCTTTGATCGAACCTGTTTTTATCTAACATCTTATTATCGCGTAATCAACTTTGATCACAAGATATTCGCTTGATCGAACCTCATAAGTATCTAACATCTTATTATGTCTAATCAACTAATCACATTGCGTAAATTATGATCGAACCTCGATCTAAATCTTATTATGCGTAATCAACCTTGAAGATCGCCTTGATCGAACCTTGATCTAACATCTTATTTTTATTTTTATGTAATCAACCCTAATCACAAAGAATCGCTTGTTAATTCATTCATTTTTAGGACGCGAACTCGATTTCTGTGATATATAAAGATTTTGTCTTCCATGAAATCGGCCTCTCAACCTCCCAAGGGTAGCCGCTTTAAAATCAAATTCAAGTTTAACACCCCTTTAGTTATTGATATTTACATCCAATTTGACAGTCCAGGTGTTTGTTCTAGTATTGTATGTTGAACTTATTTGGGATCTTGGAATCAAAATCCTGATTTTTTTTATGGTAAAGGTGTCTGTGAATGTAGTAGCAATTTGTAAATTATTATTTTTCTTTATGAAGCTTTTTTCTTCATCGAAGCCTACGCATCAACACTAAATCCAAAAATGAAGTTAGCAAAACTTAAATTACGCAAAAAAATAAAATTATAAAAATTATACGAATTTAATACACATAAATCAACCCGATTTTAGGAACATTTTGTAATCCATCACAACGGGATGCAGCTGCCAAGTGAGATCGAAAACAATCACATTTTACAATTTACTACGCCTTTCAAAATGTTAAACATACAATCCTTTTAGTGATTTCTTTTTTCCCCTCCGAATTTTAGAGAACGTCGAGGAATTAAACAACTTCTTCCGTTCACTTTCCGGATCTTTCCACTTTATCCTTCGTGTGTGTCTTTAAAGTAAAAACTGAAAATATTGAATTTTTTAAACAATATTTATACTCGCTCGTTCATTTTTGGCAGTTCAGGCTAATTTAGTTTTGAGAAAGATGGTTGTTTCCATTTGTCTTATTATGCATTCAACCTTGATGCAAAGTATGGTACCATATTAATTAGCTTTATTATCCATCAAATTCAAGTTTAACACCCATCAAATTCAAGTACAATCAAATTCAGTACACCACAACAAATTGACAACTTATATAATTAATAATAATTAACTTTAAAGTAAAATTAAAATATTGAATTTTTAAACAATATTTATACCCTCACTGGAGGTTCTTCTTTCTGCCATCCACCTCATCTAATTTTCTTTTTTTGAAAGAAGAAAAATCGCCTCTTCATCACACTCCTCCATCGTCACATCATTGCCTCCATCGGACTTGTACAATCTCTTCATTTTCATCATTTCTTGATTCTTAGATTGAGCGACCAAGAAATCCAATTTACTATGAAGTTTTTCAATAGCAGCAGATATTTCTCGGTTCTCTTCTTCACCACAACTCTTATCATTTCTTTGATCTTTTCATAATCTATTCCAACTTGGTGGAGTTGTTTGGCTCATCAAACTCCTAGTCATCATCCACAATGAAATCAGGTGAATTGTAACCTCTTCTTCAGTTCATTTCATTGTTATGAACTCCGAATAACCGGATGTATCTCCAACTGCATTGACATCAGCTTAATTAATTTTAAAACGTCAACCTACAATTTCAAAAAAAATATAATGAAATAAATAAAACAAAAAACCACTAAACCTTTCTTCCTTGCAATGTAAATTCCAAGTTGGACGATGAAAGACTCTTTTTCAATTCCCATTTTTGCATACTGAGGATAGCTTTTTTGTTTATTAACTTACAAAGCTTGCCCACGCATGGAATGGCTTCAAAAGCCCATACCTAAAGCAAATAAAACATAGTTTTTATATATATATTTCACATAAACTATAAACATCTAAGGACAAATACAATTATCTCAAATACAAATTAGAACAAACGAATGCATACCATTATAGCCAAGTGGAAACCCATACAATGAATATTGTATTTTCTCCACGTCGTCATCACTAAACCATGCCGACATGTCCCGTTTGAAGATTCAGATCACTGTCTTATATGATAAGCCAAACTCCCCAAGGATATCGGTTGAATGATTTCAAATCATCCACCAAACTCGAACCACCACCATTCCATTGTTTCGCACTCCTCCGCCCCAACAAAACATATGCTAAAATAACTATCAAACCTAACTTATAACGATCCGTTTCATTGTCTACTCTACCAACAAATACATTCATCAACTCCTTCCTATTTATCGCCTTCATATTTGCAAAATATCGAGTCACAAGACGACTCTCTTTACCTTTCGTCTTGTCAGAATGACTATCACTACCGATCATAAATCCAAGAACTAGAGCAAATTCTTCGATCCCAAATCTCAACGCCCTTACCACCGACCTTAAACCAAACACCATCATCAGTTAATTCATCATTTTCCGCTTCAATTACCTTTCCTTTTCCTTCCCTTTTCTTTTCCTTTTCCTCTCATTTTCATTATCTTTGTAAATCAACACTCTCATCAACAAATGATGAACTAATTGCTTTGCTTGAATCTCTCTCACATCTAATAAGCTACCAAAGCACTGTTCAAATAATTCTTTATGAATGTCATCTAATTTTTGTAGACCGTTGAAACAATTTTCATGAGATCTATGGTTGCAAATTTCACATTTTCTTGTACGGGCTTTTGGGTGAGTTTATAAGCAAGCTCCATTATATATATTATTCAGCCGATAAACTACAACAATCAAAATGGTGAAACTCATCAATTGCAATAATAATAAACACACATTTAACAATAAAAATTCAAAATGCATCTACAATCCAACAAACAATCTACAACTAATTGAATACCCACAACCTCATCCCTTCAACTAATTGAATACCCACAACCTCATAAAACGAAAATGCCTATCTAAACAAGACGCAAAAAGAGGTGATTTAACGAATACAACAAAGAAGAATCACAGCCAAACACAGAAAGTGATGATAAATGAAAATCATGAACAAAGCACAAAACCATCAAACAAAAATCACAAGCATGAATGCCAATGAAAATGATAATTATGCGGGGAAATGCAAAAGATGAGAGAGTGATCAATCATATTTGGTGAATGTACCTTGTCAGAGTAGAATTCAGGTTTGAAATTTCGAATTCGAAATTGGGCACAAAATTTTCAGTGTTCAGAATTAATGCGAACTTGTCTTCCCTTCTTCTTTCTTCTTTCAGTTTTCTTTCTTCTTCCCTTACCCAATTTCCGGCAAGATAAGCTATCACCTCTGATTGGGATTGGAAAGGGGTTGATTACTGTGAAATGGGTTGATAAAATTGATAAAGAAAGGGGAAATCAGTTTGTATGACTTCTTTCGGGGTTTGGTAATCTCCGGCTGTGTGAATGAAAAATGAAGGGGAGAAGGGGCTTCGAACGGCTATGAAGAAGAAGCAGTTAAGGGGCTTCGAACAGGGAAGAGGAAGAAGCAGTTTTATGGAGAAGGTATGGAGAAGGGGGAAATCAGTCGGTTTATGAAGTCAGGATGGGGAAGTTGGGGTGTTTGGTTAGGGATAAGGGATAATTAGGAAATCAACCACAAATGAAGGGAATTAGGGGAAAAGTTTGATTTAGGATTTCTTAAACAATTTTCTTTTTTTTTTTAAATACAAAAATGTGGGAAATTGTAGTCAACCCTTTTTTCACAACTCCATTTCCAAAACAGCCGTAATAACTGATTTCCCCTTAATTTTTCGGCGCCTTTTCTTGTGATATTAGACTTCCATGATCAGATTTTAGTTATTAATGTGTTATCCTGGTGTTTTGATCATAGTATTGTAGGATCCACAAGGCCTATATATTTCTACTTGGGTGTGCTGTGAATGTAGTAGCAATTTTTTCTTTATGACAGTGTCTTTTTCTCTTTTGGCAGTTCAGGGCTAATTTAGTTTTTGAGAAAGATGGTTGTTTCCATAGTACACCTCAGTGCTGCATTTCATTGTTATGAAGTAGCTCCACGTTTGTTGTATCTGTAATAAAGTGTTTTTGCCTTTGCTGTCTTGTCCATCTATCTTGTCATGCCGTATTAAGATGCTAACAACCATTTTGTTCAGGCCCCTGCAGATGCGGTAAAGAAATTGTATTTGCAGTATGCTAAAATGGAAGAGGACTTTGGGCTTGCAAAGCGAGCCATGCGAGTATACAATCAAGCCACAAAAGCGGTGCCACCCAGTGAGAAACTGGGAATGTATGAGATATATATAGCTCGTGCAGCCGAGATTTATGGTGTTCCAAATACAAGAGAGATTTATGAACAAGCAATCGAATCTGGTCTTCCGGACAAGGATGTAAAAACCATGTGCATGAAATACGCTGAACTCGAGAAGAGTCTTGGAGAAATCGACCGTGCTCGTGCCCTATACAAACATGCATCACAGTTTGCGGATCCAAGATCAGACCCTGGCTTCTGGAAGAAATGGCAAGAATTTGAAGTGCAGCATGGCAATGAGGACACATTCCTAGAAATGCTTCGTGTGAAAAGAAGCGTTTCAGCAAGTTATAGCCAGGTAAGCTTATAATACTGCTCTGATCTCCACTACCCCAGACATATATTTTGGTGTATAGTGTTTTTAAATGGGCTCTTTTGATTCTAACCTGCTCATATATATTTTGGTGTATAGTGTTTTTAAATGGGCTCTTTTGATTCTAACCTGCTCATATTACCGGTCATTTATGTTTTGCAGACGCACTTTATGCTTCCAGAGTACCTGATGCTAAAGGATCAGATTCTGACTCCTGATGAAGGAAAAGACGCGTTGAAGAGTGTTGATGAAATGGAAGCTTTAGAAAGGCAGCTGGTATCTTCAGCTAATGACGACAAAGATGGCAAACAGAAAGTAGGCTTTGTCAGTGCAGGAGTTCAACCGATGGAAAAAGGTATTTCAAACAAGGAGGACATTGAGCTGCCAGAAGAAAGTGATTCTGAAGAGGAAGATGAGAGAGTTGAGATAGCACAAAAAGATGTCCCTGATGCTGTATACGGAGGTCTAGTGCGAAAAAGAGACGAGTCTGATAGTGATGCAGCAGCTTCTACTTCAGATAAGGAGGATGGTCTTGTTGGTGCGCTTGAAAGAATGAAACGAGCCAGACTAGGGGCGTAATGGTCAGTTTCTCGTCTCCATTGGTGAGTGAAATTTCTACTAAAGTTACAGTTACAGGATGTACTTGGTAGGTTTTTTCTTTCTTTCTATATTCTAGCTGTGGAAGTTTTCATGTGCAATTATTTGCCGTGTGTGGTCGACTTTCATTGGTGTTTGGTAGGGGGCTAATAGCTACTAAATCTGAATAATGGATGGTTAAATGTGTATATATATATAGAGAGAGAGAGACAGAGATTTTAGTTCCACTAAAAAATGATATAAAAAAGATTTTGGTTTGCTGGAAAATAAAGATTAATGAAATGGGTGGTTTACTATTGCTTCCCCTTACTAGGTGAAGCAACAACTTGTGTTGTCTAGACAGACTGTAGACCATTGTGTTCCTTTGTTTTGTATGTTGTATTAATGCAAAATCACACCCCTTTCAGGTGCAGTGTTTCTGATTCAGGCAAAAATGTTATCTCATTTTTGTTGGTTCCGAATGTATGCCACCACATGAGGATTCGCAGAATAAAGCATACAGAAGAATGCATAGAAACTCAAGATGAATCCCATTGCCATTGGTAATCAAAGTAACACTTATTGAAGCCTCAAACTTGAATGATGGTAGGCTACTCGGGTGTGGTGACTCCATTGGTGAATGCGGTTCAGATTGAACCACACGCAGAACTCCACACTGTGTAACTGCTTTGTAGAGTTTCTATTGTAACGGATCGTCGAATGATCACACGCGTCGCATAAACAAACAAAACAATTTTGTCTTTTTCTACACGTGACGTCCGTTCTAACACAGGGAGTCATCGCATCAAAAATTTCCCTCCACACCAATGGAGTCGGTATGTAAAAATTTCCCAGGGCTACTCACTTGATCCATCAGATGCTGAACCATTTGTATTTTAATTACCAACACGCAGGCAGACACCTTTCCGTAGTTTCTGCTACAAAAGTGGAGGCACCCACATTGGTACCGACTTTTTGGGCTAGAAGCAATAATACAATATAATATATGTATATTAATTAAAAAAAGATAATTTGTAGTACTTTTTATTTTTTTTCTTGTGTGAAAGAAGCAACAAGAAATTTTAATAACCATAAACTCCACGTTTTGAGATTTGACACACACAGTCTGGGGAAGTTCTGATGCGCGGATGCTCTAGTGCGGACACCTTTCATACGATGTCGTTTTCGCTTCTGTTTAATAAAAAATAAAAATAAAAATCAAATCGAGCTGAACTTTGATGTTTAGATTATAATCGGCCCAAGCAAAACCCTTCCACATCTTTCATCGTTCATCCTCAGCTTCCAGGGACGATTCCGGCCGCCGGGAATCGTCGACGACTATCGACTTGAAATTTCCGTCGAGTCCAGCCATGTTCCATTCCAATTGAGGATGGTGGAAGCCATGCGTGGATCAACCTCTATTTTTTTTTTTTTTTTTTTTTACCTCTTTCACTTCCAATTGAAAAATGCCAAATTTTATTGGTGTTTGAATACCTATCAAACATCAGTTGGGTTTTATTGTGTGAAGTTGTTGTGCAAGTTTCGTTGAAAAATTCTCGATGCAGATGGCAATTTTTTTTTCTTTCTTTTTGTTGCAAATTTGTAAGAACTGATTTGTGTGAATCTCTTTCTTGGAGGCATCTATTTATAATATCATTCTGAAAAATATATTTTAAATTCTCATGAGCAGAATGATTTCTTATATCTCTGTTTTCCTGATGCCTTCGTATTTTTCTATGTTAGCCTATTGATTGAATATCTCTATCATTGATTAGGGCTGTGAAGGACATGTAACTACAGGACACTCTGGTTGGAGGAGGCAGGGGCCATGGATTTCATTGAGATTCGTACTTGAAAATGCAAAAGTTGGAGTAGTTGTGGCTATTTTGATGAGTTTATCTTTCAATTTATTGTTGACTTAATAATAATAATACAATTCCATGCAGGACAATGAAAGGGATGAGACGTCCCCTATATAAACAACCCTAAAGAAGTACGAAAGACTTGATTTCAATTCAATTATTAGATACGTAGGCAATTTGAGAGAAATAACTCTCAAGCTCAGTCTAAAATCACCCAAAAAACCATCATCGTCCATATTACCCTAGATTAAATGTTGGTAATTTAAGTGTTACCATGTTCATTTATGTAATCGGGGCCAGTACAAAGAGATGGGTGAACTCGGAATGCTATAATATGAGTTTTGAAGTGCAGTGTCTGACACTCATATAAGTATCTACGAGTTTACTGATTTAAATGATCAAGTATAGTTCGGAAAATCACTTAAGGGATGAAAATCCACTTAAAGGACCAAAATTGAATTTGGAGAAGCAGATAGTTATCCGTCACGGATAAGAATCTATCCATACGGATGAAAAAGGTGAAACGGTGAAAACTTTGATATTGTGATATATCCGTCCGGATGATAACTTCATCCGTCACGGATGCGGTCGAAATTCGAAATGGTGTCTTTTGATCATTTTCAATTTGTTTATGTATATAACTTATTTCCAAAGGCCAGATACATAAGAGGTCGGTTTTTCCATCAATATATAAGATCATTTTGAGTGCTTTAAACATATAGAAAAGATAAGCACATTCATCTTTGGAAGTAAAAACACCTTAAACTATCTCCAAGAGTAATCTTCATCTTTTGTGCCTAAATTTGAAGGGAAAACGTAGTCTTATCTCACAAAAATATTTGTGTCACCCTAGGCATTCAGTAAGGGGTAAATAACTTTTGTAGGAAAGTGTTTACATGATTCTACGTTCATATCAAGCAATCATTTTCTGCGTTTTTAGTTTTCCTGCGGTTTTGACATTGTTGTTGTTTTCCAAGCCTCAATATATCTAACAATCTACAAAATTTATTAGTTTAACAATGTCAAGTGTCAAGGAGATGACTGCAAATTTTGGGAAGTTGGAAAAGTTCGATGGAGTCAATTTTCGAAGATGGCAGAGAAAGATGCATTTTCTGTTGACAACTTTGAAGGTGGTGTATGTACTAAGTACACCGATGCCGGAAGTGTTGGAGGACGGACCTCTGGAAGAGTTGAGGAAGAAGAACAAGTGGGAGAATGATGACTACATTTGTAGAGGCCACATTCTAAACGGTATGTCTGATGCTTTGTTCGATATTTACCAAAATGTTGAATCTGCCAAAGAACTTTGGGATTCTTTAGAATCAAAATACATGGATGAAGATGCATCTAGTAAAAAGTTCTTGGTTGGTAACTTCATGAAATATAACATGGTTGATTCACGTTCGGTAATTGAAGAGAGTTTGAGAATGTGATAAACACAAGAGTAAACTTCAACTTAGTTTATTCATTGATATGAGAGGTGTATAAATAGATACAATTGAGAGAGACTAGCAAGCTAGCTTGGGCGGCCACTTGAGTATGTAGATGTGGGCGGCAAGCATGCAAAAGTAAAAGTAAAAGCTATGTCTATGACATAAAGTAAACTAGAGTTTGACATATTAATTGTTTATATGTATCACAATTAATATGTCTATGACATAAAGTAAACTAGAGTTTGACATATGTTTGAAGTAATATGTCTTTTACAATTAAATAAAGTGTACAAAATATCTCAGTCACGAACTCCACGAGAGGTCTTTGGGCACCTCTTTGAACTTGATCTCTTTGAAGTAATCTTTGTAATATTTCCACACCCCCTCAAATCTGGTTTGTATATGTTGATGCAACCAAGTTTGCTACTAAGTCTCTTGAACATAAGAGGTGGAATAGCCTTGGTAAGAATATCATCATTACGATCTGCTTTGAGGAACATCTTTGGAGTTGAATAATCTTGGCATCAATCTTTTCCTTCGAGAAAGTGTCTGTCAATGTCCACATGCTTGGTTTTATCATTATGGACGGGATCTTGACCATGCATAAGGTGAATTATTATCACAAAGAGAGTGTGATAGGTTCTTTGAGAGGTTCTTTGAAGTTCGATCGGTAAGACTTTTTAGCCATAGAGCTTCACAAATGCCAAGTACAAGTGCCCTGAGTTCGAAACTTTCAAGATCGCTTCTTGACATGAGAGGTTGTTTCTTGCTTCTCCAAGTAACAGGTTCCCCATACATATGAGCAATAGCTGTGGTAGATCGTCATCAATGTGACATCCGCCCCAATCGGCATCGGTGTAGACTTGATTGATCTATCGGTAGACTTGGTGAAGTGCGAGGCCTTGGCGTGAGTGGACTTTAAATATCTCAAGATCCTATTCACAAGATCTCAATGTTGCTCAAGAGGCGGTGCATGAACTCGATCGACCAGACTAACCCATATGCAATATCGGGCCTTGTGTGAGAAAGGTAGATGAGTTTACCTACAAGCCTTTGATATTGTTCTTTCTCGACAAACAATGTCACCATGCGAGAGGTGTTACTGGGGGTCTACTGGGGATACAACGAGTTTGCATCCCGGCATGCCGATTTCCTTCAAGCAGATCCGAAGACATACTTCCTTTGAGAGACCGAAATGCCTTTCTTGTTTCTAGCTATTTCCATACCAAGAAAGTATTTTAGGAGCCCGGATCTTTAACTTGGAATACCTTTGCGGTAGAGTCTTCAAATGTTGGATCTCAGTAGAGTCATCTCCAGTAAGGATGATATCATCCACATATACAATAAGAATAGACCTTCTCTGGTTGGTTGTCTTGATAAACATAGTGTGATCAGAGTTGCATTGATGATATCCAGCAGCTTTAACCACAGTAGTGAGTTTTCCAAACCAGGCTCTGGGGGATTGCTTCAGGCCATATAGAGATTTCCTGAGTTTGCATACCTTGCCTTGAGTGTGGGGATTGACAAAACCAGGAGGTACATTCATGTAGACTTCCTCAGTAAGGTCACCATTGAGAAAAGCATTTTGATATCCAATTGGTAAAGAGGCGATCAAGTTGGACAACTAGAGAAATCATGACTCTGACAGCGGTGTTAAGCTTTACTCTTGGTGCAAAAGTTTCTGTATAGTCAATGCCATAAGTTTGAGTGAACCTCAGCCACCAATCGGCTTTATACTTGTCAATAGTACCATCGGCATTGTATTTTATGGTGAATAACCATCTACAATTGATTGTCTTCTTGCCTTTGGGGAGAGTTGTGAGGTCCCAGTATGATTATCCAGAGTGCGATCATCTCTGTTTTAACAGTGACCTTCCACTTATCATTTTGAAGGGCCTCCGAATATTTTTAGGAATAGAGTGAGAGTCCAGTCCTGTGTAAACATAGCAAATCTGAGGAGACAAGCGGTCATAAGATAAATAAGTCTCGAATAGAATGATCGGTGCATGATCTTTTCCACTCCTTAGAGCAATAGAGTGCATCATCAATGTCGGTAGGTGTTTGTGGTTGAGTAGTCTGAGTCGTAGGGTGTTGAGGCTCGGCGAGCTCTCAGTTTCGGTGAGGCTCTGGGTCATGAGGGAGCCGAGGTCTAGCAGGCTCTGGGTCGATGAGGAGTCTTGAGGTTCCGTCTTTGAGTCTCGATGGAGTTCTTTGAGGTTAAGAGTTTGTTGAGGAGCAGATTTAGATCAATTTCAATTAGATGTCCATCGTTGATCGCTTGATGAGACTTCTTGTAGTAGGAGTCCTTTCAAAGAATTTTACATCCATAGAGTTGTAAAATTTCTTTTCGATAGAGTGAATAGCATTTGTAACCTTTCTGTCCTTAGCATACCCTAGGAAAATGCACTTGTGAGCTTTGGGATCAAGTTTGCTTTGTGTTGGGCATGGATATAAACAAAACAAGACAACCAAAAGATTTTGGAGGCAATTGGGCAATAAGATGAGGCGAGGAGTGTGTGGTTAACGAGGGTTTGGATAGGAGTCTTGAAACCTAACACTCTCTTTGGAAGCTTTGTTGATTAAGTATGTGGCGGTCAATATAGCTTCACCCCACATATATTTTGGAACATTTGTAGTGAACATGATTGATCTGGCCATTTCAGTGAGTGCCTATTCTTTCTCTCGGCAACCCCCATTTCTTTGAGGTGTCTCAACACAACTCTTGATATGGACAATTCCACTTATTCATTAAGAAATTCTTGAGATTAGACTCATAATATTCAAGAGCATTGTCGAGTCTTCAAAATTTTAATCTTAATGTCAAACCGAGTAGAGACCATGTTGTAAAACTCTTGAAAGATGGATCCAACTTGATTTATCCTTCATTAAAAATAACCAAGTGATTCGGTGTGGTCATCTATGAAGGTTACAAACCACCTCTTACTGTTATACTTTTCACTCTTGAGGTCCCCATACATCACTTTGTGAATTAAGGTGAAAGGTGTGGATGGGAAGTGAGGTAATTTAGTATACATAGATTTGGTGAGTTTGGCAAATTGACAAATATCACATTGAAGATCATTAAGATTACATCCTTTAAACAATTCGGAATTAAAGACTTTAAATAACCAAAACTTGGATGTCTAGTCTATAATGCCATAACATGATATTGTCTAGGTTTTGAGTGTGTCTTTCGAGGCGATTCGATCTTGATCTCACTGTCTTCAAAGCAGGTTGATCACAAACAAACTTGATCTGGTGGTTTAGCTTGACCAATCACTTCTGTGAAGAAAGATCTGGAATGTGCGCGATCCTTATCAAAAACAAAAATTCAATTCGAGATCTTTAGTGAGTTCTTGACAGATATAAGGTTACAATCTAACTTTGGAACAAATAAGACCCTTGTAGATATATCGATTAGTAAGTTTAACCTTCCCAACACCTTTTGCATAAGAAAGCAGAACCATCGGCAGAGTTTTAATTGCAGTGAATTTGGGTGCATGGCATATAGTGGGTAATGAGGTTTTTATTACGGTCATGTGGGAAGAAGCCCCTAATCAACAATCCAAGTCTCATTACTAAGAGGTGAGCGGAATATACTGTTTTAGCATGAGTGGCCATTTCAAAGTAGAGGAGCTACCTTCACGATCTTTGAGCAATAAAGGCTTTAAAGGCGACAAGCGAGCATTGGATCATTTGTCATTCTCTAAATCACCGACAAGTCCGCCTTGATTTTCCCTGGTTGGTTTTGAGGTTTTAGAGGATTAGGCTTGCCAGAAGCTTCCATCAATTGTCCTTGGTGTGATTTGTGCGTTTGCGGTGATCACAGAACAACCTTCCAGATTTTTCTCGTGAAAGCCTCAGTAAGTCCCAAGTAACCTCAAGCACCTTCCGACATTCAAGAGGCGGTACCTTGATAGGGTTATCGGCCAGGGTGTTGAGAGCATGACTTTCCTCCTGCTTTCTTCATGTTTGACCTCGGCAAACATGGATTTGAGATTTGGGAGAGGTTTTGTGGCAAGAATTCTCCTCTAACATCATCAAGAGTAGGGTTCGATCCGGTGAGGAACTTGAAGACTCTTTTCTTTTCTATGATGTCCTTATAGAGGCGACATCCTTAACATCATTCCAGGGTGAGTTTCCAACATATCTAGGTGTTGCCATGCCTTAGATAGTTGATTGAAATATTGAGTTCTGAGACATATCTCCTTGTCTGCAGTTTTGAATCTGAGCTTGAGTTCATAGACTTTGGATGTATTGTCCTTTTTGAGTAAAGGTCTCGGCATTATCCAGATTTCCTTAGCGAGTGTCATACATCATGAAGTTCTCATCGATCTCTTTTGTCATAGACCTCGTGAGGATGGTCATGACTTGGTTATTTTTCTGTGTCCCATGCTTCAAACTTGGGGTTAGTTTCACAGGGGCGGAGTTTGGAACGCACAGATATCCCATCTTGCCCTGGCCGGAGATATACATTTTCATAGACCTTGACCATAGCAAGTAATTGTTACCATCAAGTTTATGATTTGTAAAGAAGAGTGTTCGATTATCCCGGTCTGCTTTGAGGCAATTGTGAGTCTCTTGAGGAAGATGAAACTTCGGATAATGTTGACATTTTTACGAAAATTAACCGAGTTTTTTGGCGGATTTTAGAACTCAAGTAAGTCTACGATACCATGAAGAGAGTTTGAGAATGTGATAAACACAAGAGTAAACTTCAACTTAGTTTATTCATTGATATGAGAGGTGTATAAATAGATACAATTGAGAGAGACTAGCAAGCTAGCTTGGGCGGCCACTTGAGTATGTAGATGTGGGCGGCAAGCATGCAAAAGTAAAAGTAAAAGCTATGTCTATGACATAAAGTAAACTAGAGTTTGACATATTAATTGTTTATATGTATCACAATTAATATGTCTATGACATAAAGTAAACTAGAGTTTGACATATGTTTGAAGTAATATGTCTTTTACAATTAAATAAAGTGTACAAAATATCTCAGACGAACTCCCCGAGGTCTTTGGGCACCTCTTTGAACTTCAATGATCTCTTTGAAGTAATCTTTGTAATATTTCCACTGATAATGGAACAAAGACAATGAACTTCTTTGCATTTTGGGTCAATTTGCACTGACATAAAATGGAAATGGATGAGTCTATTTGCATTTCTAGTATAATTGATAAATTGCCACCCTCTTGGAAATATTTTAAACATTTTTCAAACATAAGAAAGAATAATTATCTCTGGTAGAACTTGGTAGTCACTTGCGTATAGAGGAATCTCTAGGGCGCAAGAAGGCAGTAAAACCAAGGGTAAAGAGGTGATGGATTCGACTTCCATAAATATGGTGGAAACCGGGAAAGTTCTTAAAAGAACCAGGAAGAAAGAAAAGGGCAATCATCTAAAAACAACGGCAAAGATGCCAACAAGAAACCGAAAGGTGCTTGTTGGGTTTCTTGGAAAGTTGGGCATTTAAGGTGATTATCGATTTGGCAAAAATCGAAAGGGCCAAACAACGATTCGGGGCAAGGGTCTAAGGACCAAGGTGCTCCTAAACATCAATGTCAGAATATTGTTTGTGGATTTGATTCGGATATGAATTATGTACCACTGATTTCTAAGGCATTTTATGTGCATGATGATGATGTTGCTTGGTGGATTGACTCGGGTGCGACAAGGCATGTCTGCAAGGATCAACGTTGGTTTAAAGATTATGAACCTGTTAACGCTGGATCCATGCTATTTATGGGAAACGAGTCAAAGGCCGCCATCCGTGGAAGAGGAACTGTTGTTTTACCTTTTAGTTCTGGCAAATTTGTAACTTTAAAACATGTACTATTTGTTCCGGGGATCCGGAAAAACTTAGTTTCAGGAAGTTTATTATGTAAAGATGGTTTTAAACAAGTCTTTGAGTCTGACAAATACATTTTAAGTAAGTGTTGTGTATTTATAGGATTTGGTTATCTTTGTAATGGTATGTTTATGCTTAACATTCAAAGCATGATGTTGTGAATAATGTTTGTATGAATCATGAAGTTAATGTTTCGTTTTATGGCATGCTCGGTTAGGACATGTTCATTACAAGCGTATGTTATTAATGTCTAAACATGATTTAATTCCATCTTTTGATATGAATGTAAATAAATGTGATACATGTATGTTGAACAAAATTGTTAGACGACCATTTTCATGGTGTTGAAAGGTCGTCTTGATTTTGGATCTTGTCCATAGTGATCTATGTGACTTTTGTGCTACACCTTCTTTTGGCAACAAAAGATATGTAGTGAATTTTATAGATGATTGCACTCGGTTCTGTTATGTGTTTTTACTTCATTCTAAAGATGAGGCAATCGATAAATTCAAAATCTATAAAAGTGAAGTTGAGTTGCAATTAACCTCTAAAATTTAAAAGTTGCGTGCCGATCGAGGTGGTGAATACTTTGATCCAACCTTTTTCGGGTCATGTGGGATTATACATGAGGTTACGGCGCTTTACACGCCACAGCAAAACGGTATAGCGGAAAGGAAAAACCGTACTCTTAAAGAGATGGTTAATTCCATGATATCTTACTCAGGTTTGAGTGAGGGAATTTGGGGAGAAGCCATGTTGACGGCTTGTTATTTGCTGAATAGAGTTCCTAATAAAAGGAATCATATTACCCCATATGAACTTTGGTTCAAAAAGAAGCCAAACTTGAGTTATCTACGAGTTTGGGGATGTATGGCTGTTGTAAGGCTCACCATGCCTAAAATTAAAACCTTGGGTGAGAGAGGCATTGATTGTATATTCATTGGATATGCTATGCATTCCAAGGCTTATAGGTTCTATGTTATAGAGCCTAATGATTTAGTTGCTATTCATTCTGTGATTGAATCAAGAGATGTTATCTTTGATGAAAATCGGTTTTCGTCTATACAAAGACCGAAGGATATAACTCCTATTAATGTTGGAGTGGAGAACAATAATGATGTCAGTTCTCAAGATGAGCCTTTGGAGCTTCGTAGGCTAAAAGGGCTAGGAAAGCAAAATCTTTTGGATCCGACTATCAAACTTATTTGGTAGAAGGAACAAGAGATGAAGTAGGATTCAATATTCATATTGTTATAATATTGATGAGGATCCTAAGGCGTTTAAGGAGGCTATGGAGTCTCGAGGCGTGTCATTGTGGAAAGAAGCCGTCAATGATGAGATGGATTCCATAATGGGAAACAACACGTGGATCTTGCGAATCTTCCACGTGGTTGCAAACCTTTGGGTTGCAAGTGAATCTTTAAAAGAAAGATGAAAGTTGACGGCACTGTCGACAGGTATAAAGCCATATTGGTAATTCAAGGCTTTAGGCAGAAGGAAGGTATTGATTATTTTGATACCTATGCACCGGTTGCTAGAATCTCCACAATAAGATTGTTGATTGCATTGGCAGCAATTAACAATCTGGTAATCCATCAAATGGATGTTAAGACGGCGTTCTTAAATGGAGATTTGGAAGAAGAAATTTATATGAAACAACCAGAAGGTTTTGTTTTGCCAAGAAATTAGCATAAGGTTTGTAAGCTTTTTAAATCATTGTATGGTCTTAAACAAGCACCTGAACAATGGCATCATAAATTTGATGAAGTTATCTTGTCTCATGGATTTATGATTAATCAATCAGACAAGTGTATATATAGCAAATTTGACAATACCGGTAATGGTGTGATAATTTGCTTATATGTTGATGACATGTTGATCTTTGGAACCAACTGATCGGCCTTTTCTAAGTGTCCAATCTCACCGGCAGTGTACCGGGTCAACTGTAGACTAGAATTGGTGAGTCAAGGTCGTATCCCACAGGGAATCTGGTCGAATACCAAAGTCGGTCTCGTCCCTAGTTCAGGTTAACACATATATTGAACGTGGTGATTTGTCAGATCACCGGTTCTACACATTAAAATATACACAAAACAAAGATTTTAAACTATATAAAAGAGATAGCCGAGCTATGATGCAATCAACTACTCTCTAACCCTAACTCGTTTCCGGAAGTGTTTCAACAAACTCTAATGTTCTCGGCATCGTTGAAGGGTGTCATCTCCTATTTCCGAAACTAAGCGCCAATTTCAACAACCTAGTTTCCTATGTCGAATTCAACAGTCCGCTGACCGGATTTAACTGACCCGACACGGTCTACGCTCTATGAGACGCTCGTTAACAACGATATAAACCTCACACACGAAACCGAATCTGAACAACTCAGTCGGTTTTACACGGTGACCCTAGAACCCCTTTTCCCGCACCCTCTCGCAAAATACATATGTAAAGATGATACGTGTGACACAATTATTGAGTGATCAGTTCAACAAAAGTCATTAAGAATAAGTTCTGGAACATTAACAACACTGAGAATCTAACAATCATAACATCAAAACACTTCAATCAATGAGCTAAGGATTTGATTTTGAAGGCTATCACATATCTCGACTATATAACGGATTAGCTACTCATTAAAACAAGAAAAACAACAAGAAATCAACAATCAAAGGTAACAAAAGCAAGATTAAAAGCAAGAACAAAATATGAAAACAAAATACCAAATATATTATGCCGTAGAAAATCGAGTCTCCGAACGAAATCCCGTCAACAACGCGTCAAGCTATCTTCGAGATCCTCCGGATTACAACGATCTACGACTAATCTAAGCTAATATACCTCTAAACCTAATCTAAGCTAGAAATATGAAGAAAAACGCAGAAAAACAAGTTGGGGCTGATGATAGATCGAAATGAGGGTGTATATATGGTGTTTTTTCAGATCTGGACTCACAAAGGGGCGCTCTGTCTCGACAGCGCCCGCCTATCATTTTTTTTTTCTTCACAAATTCTATCAAAGAATCGCCTAGCTGACACACCTTCAGTAAATCAGTCATAACATTGCCTGTAGACCTCCGAATCGAGTGATTCAAGTTGCGTTGGAAAGCGGATTCAATTGTCTACAACTTTCATGAATATGTCCAGCCCAAAATATGCCTCTAAGGTGGATCAAAATGCAGATCAATGGAAGGTATGGTTGTAGTATCACCGCGTTTTGATCCGTTTGAACGTTTAAGCTTCGGGCACACGTTCAAATCCTCGTATCTCGCCTTCCGGTCATCTCAAACACCTAAGTCCTGTAAAAAATCATAACAAAAACCACACGTAATCCCTACAGGACACTAGGGTGACCGAGAGTATAGTAAATTACACCGAAAAAGACCGAGAATCCCGGACTTTACGTCCTAGGTCCCGAAATGATAACCAAGGTGTAAATACATCAAAATACAACCAAATGTCTTGAAACATATAAAGCGAGGTATAAACGGGTATAATCACATAGTAAATGATAGTCAATTTGACTCCCATCAACTACCCCCTACTTAGCGTTTGCTCGCCCTCGAGCAAAAATAAGCGATTCAAAAATAAAGATGTAGTCAACATTGTAATTATACATCTAGTCTATAGTATCGAAATGGTAAAACACAAGTAATTGACACAAATGCATAAAACTCGAGCTCTACCTTGTATCGAGAAAAGAATGTGTGTGTGTGTGTGTGTATAAAGCTTCTTCGACATTTATCACCAACGAACGGTTTAGATTATAGACGTATAATGTACCGAGGTTACACCATAGGCTTATACTTCATAAACATCTCCACTAATCGAGGTCAATCAAAGTCTAGTAGGGTCAGGCAGGACTTGAAGGGTTATAACGTTAGGCTAGGGTCGGGGCTAACGAAAGGGATATTTACGATAAAATAGAAAGTAGAAAGTGCAAGTGAGCTTAATCAAACATCAAACACTAAAACCGAAGCTCTTCCCTTCGTAGTAACGGAAGACTCAACTCCTCATAAGGATGCTCGTTCGAATAGTACAAACCATCAAACGAATTTCAACCTATAATTCATCAAACCTTCCATTTCTCCACATCATTCCACAAGCCGGAGACATACGTCACATCCAGGTCTAGTCCGTACCTAAGCTCGTCAACCAGGAACAAACCGCTACAGAACACAACAACATCTCCTTCTCCGTACTAGATTAGAAGAATTCCCAATCACCAACATCACAATAACAAGCAAATCCCAAATATTGACATTTTTTTTTTTTTTTTTTTTTTTCTTTTTCATTTTTTCATTTTTTTCTTTTTCTTTTTCATTTACTTATTCATACACAAACATATATGTATCAAAATATCCGAACAAAATCGGAGCCAACACACTGTCATACTCTCATACCGGATAACTCGAATAATACAATGTCACAACATCACTCCCATACCACAACACCTCACAACATCGTATAAATGTGCGGAAATAAAAGCTCAATTGCAAGGTAGTCAAGGATACGTAGACCGAAATAAGGCTGGTGACATCGATTATACGGGTTAGTAACAAAATGGTTAGTTCAGGCGGCGGTCTAACCACCCTACAAAAGGCTGAGAGGGGTAACTGAGGATATACATATAAGGGATGGAATTTGGCTCTGATCGGGTCAAAGAAATGCCATAACCGTCATCCCGTACCTAACCAAGACCGACCTTTCTATTTCGCCTCGAAGTTACTAATATAAGTTCTAGGTAACCGGGTCATTAATAGCTACCATAATCGTTCACTAGTCAAGGTGATTCATGAAGTCGAAGCTAACGTGATAGAACTATTCCATTCTCAATACAAGATCCCAACTCAAATGAAATGCATTCGTATAATCACTATACGTTTAACAAAACAATACTATAGGCTCAATGTATCAAAACCAATGTCAAAGGCATCAAAATTTCTAAAAAACGACTCATTTACACCAAAGGGATAACAAGCGGTAAGTATAACTCGTTCCACATGAAACCGAAACATTGAAGCTAAACCAACCACACCCTACTTTAAAACCAAACACGAACGATAAGGGTAGAAAACTTAGCTTACAACCGGAAAAAGGCGCGAGTATGATCATGTGGCATCCGCAAATGTCCTCCCAGGGTACCTGTACTTATAAAGTATACACAACCAACACCAAAGGTGTACAAGTATGGAGTATATCACAATAAAACTACCCGGATTACCACAACTCATCAAAACCAAAAACACCACACTAACCCCCCCAAAACACACTTCTTTGGGTTATATAACAACAAAACTTACCCGAAGTATCAAAATACAAACTAAAGAAACACAGTGAAACACGAGGGGAGAGAAAAGCAATAAAAGTACATTCTGAGTTTATAGTCCTCAGCTCGATTTTCTACCCCCAACTAGGTCAAGGATAGCTGTACCAGAGGAGAGCAAACCTTTGCATCTCCCTACCAAAATCGTAGGAATTGAGCACCCCCTGAAAATGAAATATGAGAAACACGGGGCTCAATCCCCACCACCACGATTTGTTAGATTAGTCCATTGCACAGAACAACGAACTCACTTTCCCCGAAGGATCCATTAACTGCAAACCAAGGAAACAACACGAACACAATCACGGTATCAAGTCACTACCACTACCGGAGTAGATGGTGTGACACTTCAACAAAAACAAAATAAAACAAACTATACATATAAAAAAACAAATAAGAAAAACGACCTAATCCTAAGAACTTAACTAACTTACAAGATATCAACCCGATTCCCCGGCAACGGCGCGAGAAAACTTGATCGGCCTTTTCTAAGTGTCCAATCTCACCGGCGAGTGTACCGGGTCAATCAGTGTAGCCTAGAATTGGTGAGTCAAGGTCGTATCACAGGAATCTGGTCGAATACCAAAGTCGGTCTCGGCCACTAGTTCAGTCAACACATATATTGAGCGTGGTGATTTGTCGGATCACCGGTTCTACACACTAAAATATACACAAAACAAAGATTTTAAACTATATAAAAGAGATAGCCGAGCTATGATCCAATCAACTACTCTACAACCCTAACTCGCTTTTCGGAAGTGTTTCAACAAACTCTAATGTTCTCGGCATCGTTGAAGGTGTCGTCTCTATTTCGAAACTAAGCGCCAATTTCAACAACCTAGTTTCCTATGTCGAATTCAACGATCCCGACCGGATTTAACTCACCGACACACGGTCACGCTCACATGAGACGCTCGTTAACAACGATATAAACCTCACACACGAACCGAATCGAACAACTCGATCGGTTTTACACGGTGACCCTAGAACCCCCTTTTCCGCACCTCTCGCAAAATACATATGTAAAGACGATACGTGTGACACAATTATTGAGTGATCAGTTCAACAAAAGTCATTAAGAATAAGTTCTAGAACATTAACAACACTGAGAATCTAACAATCATAACATCAAAACACTTCAATCAACGAGCTAAGGATTTGATTTTGAAGGCTATCACATATCTCGACTATATAACGGATTAGCTACTCATTAAAACAAGAAAAACAACAAGAAATCAACAATCAAAGGTAACAAAAGCAAGATTAAAAGCAAGAACAAAATATGAAAACAAAATACCAAATATATTATGCCGTAGAAAATCGAGTCTCGAGCGAAATCCCGTCAACAACGCGTCAAGCTATCTTCGAGATCCTCCGGATTACAACGATCTACGACTAATCTAAGCTAATATACCTCTAAACCTAATCTAAGCTAGAAATATGAAGAAAAACGCAGAAAAACAAGTTGGGGCTGATGATAGATCGAAATGAGGGTGTATATATGGTGTTTTTTCAGATCTGGACTCACAGCGCCGCCACTGTCGATTTTTTTCTTCACAAATTCTATCAACAATCGGCTAGCTGTGACACACCTTCAGTAAATCAGTCATAACATTGCGTGTAGACCTCCGAATCGAGTGATTCAAGTTGCGTTGTAAAGCTGATTCAATTGTATACAACTTTCATGAAGATGTCCAGCCCAGAATATGCCTCTAAGGTGGATCAAAATGCAGATAAATGGAAGGTATGGTTGTAGTATCACCGCGTTTTGATCCGTTTGAACGTTTAAGCTTCGGGCACACGTTCCAATCCTCGTATCTCGCCTTCCGGTCATCTCAAACACCTAAGTCCTGTGTAAAATCATAACAAAAACCACACGTAATCCCTACAGGACACTAGGGTGACCGAGAGTATAGTAAATTACACCGAAAAAGACCGAGAATCCCGGACTTTACGTCCTAGGTCCCGAAATGATAACCAAGGTGTAAATACATCAAAATACAACAAAATGTCTCCGGAAACATATAAAATGAGGTATAAACGGGGTATAATCACATAGTAAATGATAGTCAATTTGACTCCCATCACCAACCAAGATCAAGTTGACCTTTGCAAAGCATTTTTGTCATCAAGTTTTTCTATGAAAGACATGGGGGAGGCGGATGTGATTCTAGGAATCAAGATAAAACGGAGTGACAAAGGGTTCTCTTTGACACAATCTCATTACATTGAGAAAGTGTTGAAGAAATTCAATTGTAAAAACTCCACTCCGGATAATACTCCCATGGATCCTAATGAGAAACTCATGCCTAATACGGGAAATCCAATATCACAACTTGAGTATTCTCGGGTAATAGGATGTTTGATGTATGCTATGACTAGCACACGTCCGGATATTGCTTATGCGGTTGGAAAGCTAAGCAGGTTTACGAGTAATCCGAGTAGTCATCATTGGCGTGCGGTAACTCGTGTGCTAAGGTATCTTAAGTTGACCAAGGATTTTGGCTTGACTTATTGGGACATCCTTCGGTAATAGAAGGATACTCAGATGCTAGTTGGATATCCAATGTAGAGGATCATTCTTCTACTAGTGGTTGGTGTTTTTACTTGGAGGAGGTGCCATTTCATGGGCTTCCAAAAAGCAAACATGTATTACTAGCTCGACTATGGAGTCCGAGTTTGTTGCCTTAGCTGCAGCCGGAAAAGAGGCTGAGTGGCTTAGGAATTTGATTTATGAAATTCCATTGTGGCCGAAACCAATATCACCCATTTCTATCCATTGTGATAGTGCTTCTACCTTGTCTAAAGCTTATAGTCAAGTGTATAATGGTAAGTCGCGACACAGGCGTTAGGCACATAGCGGTTCGTGAGTTGATCACTCACGGGTGATTTCGGTTGTGTTTGTGAAATCTCAACATAACTTAGTGATCACTTAACAAAAGGATTGGCTAGAGACTTGGTACAAAAGTCTCATTATCGGGATGGGTTTACAACTCATTTGAATCTTGGTGATAGGATACCCAATTCCCCTTCTAATACAATGTTAGAGGCGAATTCAATGTGGAAGGCCTATTATCTAGATTTGAGCACATGATATTATCCCGAGGTGCTATTACTCGTAAGTTAAGGATGAAGGATTCTTCATAATGAGTCTTTGACAAAGTGCTATCATTGCAGTGCACGATTATATAAAGGCTCACCTATATGAGTATGAAGTTTGGCCGCTTCAAGAAAGTTCGAGAGTTGGCTTCTATATGCTCATGAATGGATATGGACACAAGGCCTGAATAATTAGTGTCAAGAATAAGCTTTTGGAGTTATATTAACTCGTGTGTATGTTATCTTCATGTATTCAAAGCGTGTAAAGGGTTCAATGCTTAGACACACCCTAATGCTCGAATATTTGAAATGTGTAATTTTACTAAGTGATAATTCAATCTTCGTGACATTATCATTGATGCATGAGTTGCTATGTTTTGGTCGTTATTCACTAAACCAAGGATTACACTTAAATGGGGAGAATTGTTGGTAATTTAAGTGTTACCATGTTCATTTATGTAATCGGGGTTTGGTACAAAGATGGGTGAACTCGGAATGCTATAATATGAGTTTGGAGAGTACGGAGTGTACACTCATATAAGTATCTACGAGTTTATGGATTTAAATGATCAAGTATAGTTGGAAAATCACTTAAAAGGGTGAAAATCACTTAAAGGGAATTTGGAGAAAGCAGATAGTTATCCGTGACGGATAAAGCAGATAGTTATCCGTGACGTAGAAGTCGTAAACGAGCGAAACCCTACCGAACATGTGCGGATAAGAATCTATCCGTCGAGTGAACGGATGATAGCGGGTTGAAAGTTATCCATCGAACACGGATATATACAATAGTTCGGATGAAAGGATTCGGAAACGGTGAAAATATCAAATATCGTTGATATGAATCGAACTCGAATCGAGCTTTTTCCGAATCCGGATGATCGAAACGTTCATTTCTGTACTCTATCCGTGACGGATGAAAGGTCAAACGGTGAAAACTTTGATATCGTGATATATCCGTCCGGAATAACTTCATCCAAATGGATGTGTCTTTTCGAAATGATGTGTCTTTTCAATTCTTTTTTATGTTTATGTATATAACTTATTTCCAAAGGTTGCATACATAAGAAGTCGGTTTTTTCCATCAATATATAAGATCCTTTTGAGTGCTTTAAACATATAGAAAAGATAAGCACATTCATCTTTGGAAGTAAAAACACCTTAAACTATCTCCAAAGTAATCTTCATCTTTTGTGCCTAAATTTGAAGGAAAACGTAGTCTTATCTCACAAAAGTATTTGTGTCGCGCCTCAGATTGATAAAGAAGGTAAATAACTTTTGTAGGAAAGTGTTTACGTTCTTCTACGTTCATATATCAAGCAATCATTTTCTGCGTTTTTTGTTTTCCTGCGGTTTTGACATTGTTGTTGTTTTCCAAACCTCAATATATCTAACATTAAACGGCCCGGATAACTATTAGACGAAATCCAGCATCGTCAATGTATATTAATTAAAAAAATATAATTTGTACTACTTTTAATTTTTTACCTTGTGTGAAAGAAGCAACAAGAAATTCTAATAACCATAAACTCCACGTTTTGAGATTTGACACACAGTCTGTCCCTACCCTTTGCTGGTTATAGCTTTGCAAGGCTCATGTGATCCTCTCTTTTATAATGTATTATTATTATTATTAAGTCAACAATAATCAACTCCCTTCACATGTACCGACATTATTCAGCCACTAGAGAGCAGAGTTACCCGTTAAACAGGGAAGAAAATCCATTCACCCAATAATTGAATTGTAATTACCAAATTGAAAAGAGTGATTTTATTCACAACGTAGCTAATTTACCGTAACATCACGAACGATGATGGTGCGACTTAAATCAATTAATATATCATATACACGTTATGAGCCGTGATAGACTGCACGTGTCATTAGTTATAGCATTTAAAGAGCGCAACATTTAATCGTATAGACCCACCCATGCAGTAAGTATACAGTGGTGTGTGTTCTAAGATGGGAAACTGACCATAAAGAAGCAACCATATGCCATTTCAAGCCAAGTTATCAAGAAGTAGTATTGTTTTCCTACACACAAAAACGGGTCATGTATGCCCCGCCATGGGTACCCCATTGTTTACCATTTCTTTTCCTTCTCGCTGTCTATCACATTCATATAATCTGTTTGCTAGCTATGCCTATGTTGGAACATGAAGTACGTAGTATGTTTTTTTTATTTATTTTATTTTGTTGTAATCTTCTTACTCTCATATCATTGACTTTAACACTTGTTTTTTCTCAGCATGTTAGTAATAATCACCCCCTCACCGATAAAACACTTAATTATTCTAATTAAGTCTATGTTAAGAATTACAATGTTACTCCAAAGTGGCATCTATCAGGATCATTTATTAGTCAAAGTGACAACCATTTAAAATGAAAATGCAACAAAGTATAGTACAACAGTACTTATATTACAACCAACTTTGATGAATAAAAAGGGGTAATTCTTATATGAAGAGGATATTTGAGGAGTAAGTGACATGGATGATTCTAGACCACAGAGTTTTATACTAAATTCAAACTGTGTGGTCCAGAATCATCCACGTGTATTCACGGTGTAAATGGAGTGACAATGGAAGACTAACCCAATAAAAAGGGGGAAAAAGTGGGGACTGACTAGCACATGAAGAAAGTGCAAGTGCCATTAGTTGTATGTGTACCTAACACCTAACTCACATGAAATGAAAGCTGTTGAGAAATACAAGTGTTTACTCCATCACTTTATAACATCTACCTCAACTACTTATCATCCATATCACACACTAAAGAGCTTCTTTTTCTGTGAATGTTTTTCTCCTTTTTGGTTTGTCTATCAGCCCCCCCCCCCCAAGAAAGTTTTCACTTTTAAGTCCTGAATTAATATCTTTTCCTAGATCAGCCCACATTTTAATTACTTATCATTTTATTAGTAAATATCTTTTTATATACATATCACTGTCTCTGTCTCTGTCTCTGTTTCTGTCACAATCTTAAGGCATTCCTTTAACTGAAGGGCAGTGCAGTCAGTGAGTTCTTTTTCATCAGTTACAGATTTCTTCATACATACAGATGAGGAAGCTATGTATTGGTCGGATTTTGTATAGATTTCGTCGTTCTTCTTCTGGGTTGGGGTTAATTAGTAATTTCTCCTTCAGCAACAACAACAAGAAGCAAGTATCAGCATCAAGTACCCTTGATGAAATAGTGGAATATAAACCACTTATTGCATCAACATCTGGTCATTTGGTTAATAAGCTCAAAGATGTTACTTCTGGAGGACCACTTACCCTTGCCCTTCACTCCAAGCCTAAGGTAATTATATCTGTCAACCAGTAATCTGTATTTACTTCATTGCACTATGTATATATAGAGATACAAGGAAATGGCTTATTATATTCTGTTGCAGGGAACAAGTATGCATGTATGTTACTACTTTTGCTGCCAGCTTTTACATGGAAAATTCTTACCCGCACTCTTCTCGTGTGCACCGTTCCGTTGGATTCGTCACATGTGCGCAAGAAGACAATATAGTAGTATTTGTCTTCTTGCACACACGACACATGTCGCGAATCCAACCGGGCGGTGTACACAAAGACTCCCCGGGTAAGAATTTCCCTAGTTATATTGCCGTTTCTCTTCTGTACGTACAAGAGTAGTTTATTTCCTCTGTTTGGGACCAGTATGTGTAAATAAATATTTAGAATGCAGGAGGTTGTACTGAAGGTTTCCATGCATTGCAACGGCTGTGCAAGACAAGTCAAGAAACATGTTTTGAAGATGGAAGGTATATATTTCATTTTTCATTTTCCTCAACATTATAATAAAATGCATAATGCCTTTCTTTTCAAGTGAGTTAAACGAACATCTTGTGTAGTTTCGCTTAAAGTAGTGTATACTATAGACACACATACACAAGTACAATAAACGATATAAGGTAAATATTGATGTTTGAAAAACAGGGGTGATTTCATGCAAAGTAGATATGGAAACGAAGACGGTGGTGGTCACCGGAGATATTATACCTTTGCAAGTACTGGAAAGTCTTTCAAAAGTAAAAACTGCCCAACTCTGGTATGATACTCAAACCGATTCACTCAATCCCAATTAGTTCTCCTCACAACGTATATATTCCACTTCCACCACCACCCAAACCAAAAAAAAAAAAAAAAAAAAAAAAAAAAAAAAAACATCATGCTTGTATTGTTTAGCTCGTGGATTTGTGTTAATGCAAAGCTATAGAGTGAATTATATCCAGAGGTGAAGCTTCAAACTGTGTTGCAGAAAGCTAAGAGTTGAAGTACAATATTAAGTAGTATATTATCAAACACTTGTACCTAAAAAGTTTGTTTATTTGACAGTTTGGTGGTTATTATAGTTAATTGAAGTCAGTTTTCTACTTTGTTAAGCTGCATTCCCATCTTATATAAGGGTGCAGTGCTCTGTAAGCTTAATTCTCTCTTTTATGATTCAATGTGAAAACTCTCAAAAAGAAGTTACAATGTTTTTCTATTAGTTTTTCTTTTCTTTGCACCAACTGAAAACATAAGGTAAATATTGATGTTAAACAGGGGTGAATATTGATGTTAGACAGGGTAGATATGGAAACGAAGACGGTGGTGGAAAGTCTTTCAAAAGTTATAACAGCCTATCTTTCGGTTTCATGGCTATAACATATCCATCCACATAACACCAACCGTATGCCAGACTAAGGGCTCGTTAATGGCACCACAATCGATCTATCAGGGCACCATACTTCAGAAAAATTTAGATTTTGTAGAGATAAAAATTTGCTTTCGACCTCTTCAAAGTCGAGTTTTGTACATAATTTCAATTCAAGAGAGGACGATTTTCACTCTAGATTGACCGTGGTGTCAATAACACTGCTCCTAGACTAATCATATTGCTGAGGAGTAATCATTGAACTTGACGCTATCCACGGTTCACTACAGTTGCCTTTCCTTTGCTAAACAAATTCGTTGGCCAAGAGTTTGAACAATTGTTTATATGGTGTAATAAACTTTAAAAAAAAAATATGCATTGATTTACGACAGAACATCAGAAGAAGCAGAGCTAATGAACCTTATTTCAGCTGAAGAAATCTTGAACGCCCTTGCCAGCCAAAACCCGATCAGAAAACTTAGCAAGAACTGTTAGAAAAGATTATGTTAATTATTATGATTAAGTTTTAATTAAGTTTATTATTACCTAAGGCTATGTCAGCCATGTTATTTCCCATTACTAGAGTAGTTTGCACATGTTTCCTATTACCTAGGTAGTTATTTTCGGTTTCAAGCCACGATTCCATGATTCCTATTTTATAAGAAGTGGACTATTGGGTAGTTGTTTTCTACCTGTATTTATATGCTTATTCCATCAATGAAATTCTTAAGTTTTCCCAAAAACTATCTCTTCCATAGAAGTTATCAGTGGTGGCAGAGCCATATTCTCAACTGCAGTTGGAGAAAGATCCTTGGCCAAAACAAATTTTGTTCAGGCTTCCATCCCAAGGTTTGATGGACATCATTATGATCACTGGATCATGTTGATGGAGAACTTCATGCGTTCTAAGGAGTACTGGACCATCATTGAACAAGGAGTGGTTGAACCAGCAGGAAATCCACCCCCAACCGAGGCTTAGAGAGCAGATTTTGAGAGCAAAAAACTCAAAGATCTTAAGGCCAAGAACTATCTGTTTCAAGCAATAGATAGAGCCATCTTGGAGACCATTCTCAGCAAGGAGTCATCAAAGGATATATGGGAAGAAGAGACTTTGAAACCCTACAAATGAAGGAGGGTGAATCTGTCTCAACTTATTGTGCCAGAATCATGGAAATCTGCAATAAAATGAGATTTCTTGGTGAGAAGATGGAGGATGTAGCAGTTGTGGAGAAGATTTGGAGGTCTCTAACCTCAAGATTTGATTATGTCGTGTGTTCCATTGAGGAATCCAAAGACATTGATGCATAGTCTCTTGATGAATTGCAAAGTTCTTTGCAAGTTCATGAACAGAAGATGAAGAGAGGATAATCAGCATCCAATGAAGAGCAGGCCTTAAAGACCACTGCCTATAATAGCAATTATAAGGGCAGGGGTATAAGCCCTCACATGTTTACCGTATCTTGTTTGCGATAAGCCCTCACATGTTTAGAGGCACGCCTTAGCCCCCCTTGTTCAGTTCTCTTTGCTGAGGTTGATTGTGGCTCACACCTTTGAGCCAAGGCTCTTGCCGCGGTATTTGAAGACTTCGTTTGTCTCTTATGGGTCGAAGCGACACCGGGGTTGGTATATTGACCGATTTGTCGTAGTACACCCCTCTTTGAGTTTGGGACTTGTCTCTTTTGGGCCGAAGCGACGCCGGGGTTGGAATATTGACCGGTTAGTCGTAGTACGCCTCAAAGAGACATTTGCACGTTGAAGTTGAAGCGACGCCGGGGTTGGTATATTGACCGGTTTGTTGTAGTACACCGATATGTTGTCTACCCCAATGCGTTGTCCCTCGGTGCCTTGTTCGATTAGTGTCTTTTGTTTCCACCGGAGACCTATAGAGGAAAAAGGTGAGATTTGTAGTCACCCTTGGCAATGTTTTTGTTTGGGCTTGGCTCTTTTTGATAGATTAGATATGCTCTAGTTGTAATTATTAGATCAGTTCCTTTGTAGCTCCCAAACTTTCGTTTGGTGTTTAATATATTTTTACATTTCATCAAAAAAAAAATTATAAGGGCATGGGTAGAGGCAGAGGAAGAGGTAGAGGAGGGATCAGCGTCACCAAAACCAAGACCTTAGAAGCGGCGTCAAGAAAGGGATGAGACCTTTTCTAGGCTAGAGCGGATCTAACCGGCGATGTACCGGATCAAATTGTAGTGATAGAGTGGTGAGTCGTGTGTCGAATCCTCAGGAAAAAGTGGTAATTCTTTTAAGTGTGGTTAAACACCAAAAAGTTTGCTATTAACTCGATCTAAAACCGCAATTTTATAACACAGATTACTATTACTCTAACTAACATAAAATAAATGCGTAATTTAAAAGTTATTCTAATATAATATATATAGATATATAAATATATATAGATGTACATAAATAGTAAAATATATATATATATGTAAATATATAGATACCAATATATAATTTATAGACTAGACTAGCCAAAGTATATGTAATCAATTTATTCGATCTTTTCAATTAATAGAATGTGCTCTATCTTCCTTTTTATTAGGTCCAATTGAGTAAATGAAACGGTGTACTCCTATTGTCAACAATTCATCCTCACACGAGCGTATGAAATTGTCATATGTCAAATTGTCATCAGTCCAATTTCCAATCGCCAGGCTAAACTTAGTTAGTCAAAACAGCAGTACCGAGTATAAATCTACCCCGGATAAAAGAGGTGATTCCGTTTCGTCCAGACGGCCGATGTTATTCAAGAGGCTCCGGTTGTCAAGCGGATCGATTTAACACAAAGCGGTGTAGTTTCAATTAAAGCGTGATTTTAACATTATTAAGATCTCGAGTACAAAGTTAATAAGATTTTTTTCTAGGACAAATCGCCCGGGTAGGAAATAGGATTCCGTTAATCGAAGGCCATTTTTACCCTCCGGTTTTTCTATTTTTACTCATATCGACTTCTCTGGTCGGGTTCATCGCCAAGTTATATGTGGTATTCATCATGATTGATTACTTCATTCGAATATGTTATCTTTACGTGGCGAAATAGAAAAAGATTCATTTTAACTCAATTTTAATCACTTTTACTTAGACATCATTCTTTTAACGAAAAGATCGAAATAATACGATTACATAACTTTTGGCTAGTTATTAGATCTAGCCTAATAACATTATAAAAACTAAAAGAAGAAAATAACAAACATAAACATAAATACTTCGAGAAAAGTTACCCGATTCTGAGATCTTTGATTCGAAATTGTATTCTTCCGGTTATAACAACAACTCGAACAACACGGACTTCGATAATTTCGAGCATTATCACGATACTACTACTACTACTAATTTATTCCTGGCTTAAAGCCTATTTACAAACTAAAGAAAAGAGGGGATAGAGAATATATATAGAATATTGTGTATATATATTGGTACACCTTGAAATGAGCCTCTGATCTCCCTTTTATAGACTTTCCTCCTTCCCGGACCGGTCCTGAAAATTGGCCGGATCGGTCCGGTGTAATGATGACAATCATTACAGTTAGTTATAAGCATGTGAGCCCATGTTACCTTAATCATCACAGATGCTGTGTAATTATATATATAATTATATATAATTACATAGCTAACTTCTAAAAATCATAACTTGAGTTCTCGATATCAGAATGACATAATCAAACTTCCGTTGAAAAGCTCGTTGAATTCTCTACAACTTTCATCAAGGCCACTTCTTCAGAAAATGTATTCTCGATGAGCCATTTGTATTACGTGTCCTTTTCGGGATTTTTCAATAGTACGAATCAATTAGCCACTTGACCACCATTTGAGTTGTAGACCTCTTATCTTCATGATTCAAAGTGCTTTAGAAAGCTTATACGAAGATCTTCAACTTTTATGAAGAACATTTTCCCAGAAAATGTCTTTTAACGAGCCATTAAACGTCGTGTCGTTTTGGGATTTCATTATTAAAAACAACTAACCACTTGACCATTTAAATTGGTGACGCTTTTTATAACTTCCTTCCAACGACTTGAATTGACTTCAAAAAGTGTCTCTACTGGATTTCGGTTCATCTTAGGATTTGCAATGAAATAAACACAAAAAATAAGTGTAAAATAGACACAATATTCAAGTTACTAAAAGTACAAAACTACAACTTTTACTATAAATACTAACTTTTACTACTAACTATACTAAACTATAAAGATTAATATTTCATACTAATTATATCATAATTTCATATATTTTACATAGAATTAATCAATAAAACATAATAAAATCACGTATATTTAATCATATAAAAGTCATACATCAACTACTCCCACGAATTTTGATCGTCATCGAAAGTTAAAAATGTTTGATAATATATAAATGAAAGATAACATAATTGAATAAGTTAAAATTTCCATAGTAATATATATTGCCAATATTATAAACATATAAGTTATAACTTTTATAAAAATTTAATAAGAGAGAAAGTTTATATAACTAAAATAAATTAAGTATCAAATGTTAATCAGATGAAAACATGCATGCAATAATTCATAAATATAAATAAAATATTAGAATTACTTTCTATCTCAATTATTTAATTTACGGAATCATTAACTAAGTCGGATAGAAAACACAATGGCTTATAATATATTAGGATTGGACGTTGGTTAATCGAAAAGATAAAAAAGAAATCAAAAAAAGAAAAAAGATAAGTCGAAATGCGTCATACGTCTTGCATTCTTGATCAAAAACAATTTCGATTAAGTAACATCCTTTTATTCCAACTATTTTTGATTTTCTCTCTTTTTTTTTTTTTAACATTAATATTAATATTAAGAACTAAAGCGTGAGTGTGTGTAGAAAAATCAAATTTTACAAGTATTGCTTCATCAAGATTGATCGAGTACTACTCTTTCGATCTAAAATTACGAGTCCGGTTTCCTTAAACCCGTAATCATTCTTGAGATCTAATGATTCGACTTATGCCTTCATTTAAAAAGAATAGGACATTTCGAGATAATACACTAATTTGGACTACTATCATCAGGCATTATTATTATTTATATATCAGTCGATCAAAGATAGGGAAGATAACACGATATTTGATTAATTACATGTAAAAAATGGTGCTTTGTTCCTAATATAAATTTTTCATAGGATACTAACATATCTGAACTCATTGCCAAAATCGGCTATCTTGTAAGCGTCATGAGGTGAGAACATCTATATTAGAACCTATCTACCCATTCCAATCTCAAAGATATACCATTTTTCTCAACTCTTAACTCTTTTGTCATCATTTTTCTCATAGTAACGCGTACAAACTCGAAGGATTTCAAAGAAATGTAGACCAAAACAAGCTAAGGGTCGGAAATTTCTAGTTAATCAAAATGGCTAAATTCGAGTGAGTCTTGATCACTCTTTAAAAAGCTTAGGTAGGGTCAAAAATTGGAAATTTTATTCGGGTGAATTTATTTTATTTATAGTTATATTTTGTGGTGTCCAAAAATCATCATTCCTAATTTTGATTCCAAATTCATAATTTATCTTGAAAAGAAAATTATCTAAAATTTATTTATAAATATAAAAATTACTTGAATAATTCCATAAAAGAAATATTTGACAAAAATTATTTAGTTATACATACTCAAAATCTTAAAAATCTTATAAAAGATATAAAACATATTCATAGTATATCTAATATATTTTACTAAATCAAAAATTAATCTTCTCAAATTATATCATTTTTATTAATATATTAACTAACTTAAATCATTAAGAAAAACTAATCAAAACTAAGCAAATAAGTAATTAAAGTACTAATTTATATGAAAGATCTAATTTTTTTTTTTTTTGAAAATTTTAATGAAATTTTCTAACCTAACTCTACTCCCAAAACTACGAAGTGGCATCGTCCGATGTTCAATGAGTATGAAAAAGTAGGTTGAAAATTAAACTAAAATTATAGATGATCGTTATAAATATCGATAACACGCGTATATTAAAACAAACAAACATATATATTAAACAAAAAGAAACTATTACACACTAAAAGATTCAAAATAAAACAAACTTACTAACTAACTTACTAACCTTAATCAACTTACTAACTTTATTAAAGCAAACCAACCTTAAACAAACTTAAATAAAACCAACAACAACTATCTCAAATAGTTGGCGAACAACCCGGATTCTCTACGGTAGCAATCTCTACGATAATCACGAGGCGGATATATCTCGTCGGAAGCAATTTGGGGACTTCATTCAAATGAATACATAACCTTGAAATTAACCAAGCAAAAGGCATCGGCCTTCCATTACTATACCGTTCCATCGCAAAGTTTTCTTGCCGTCTTAAAAATCAAAATCCCCAGGTCCCACATGAGCTCCGCTTATCAACGCAAATAACAAAAGTATTTCATTATCACTAACCCACGCAAAGTCACTAGTCGAATAGACTCGTGAGTTAATGAAGTGTTTCCATGCTCTCAGATGAGCAGGTAGAGCTGAAGTGGTAGAGTCGTAATTTTGATCGAACTCTGGAAACAAATATGGAAAAGCTTCCGTGACATAGTTGACAACGTTAAAGGAGTTCCCTAACGCCCATTGATATTCAAAATGAAGATTATGGATTTGATTGAAAATCGGTATTTCGTAAATATGATTGATGATATGAGGTGAAAAGTGAATAAGTGTACCACGAACGGATACAAGTTGTGACGGATCGACAGTACTGACAGTAGAGAGAGCGGAATAAAATTCCCTAACGATAGAAACATTAATCCTACCTCTTGGATTCCTTACAAACTTTCTCCAACCTCTACTCTGAATTAAATCCTTCCCTGACTGATCAATTTTTTCGTAGTTAATACCCTTCTCTACCAATATTGGAGAATTCGCAAACCTCGCACTCACCAACAAATTAACATTTGAAGCGCTAGACTCCGGGACAAAAACATCTAATGCCTCCGGATCATAAGAATTGACTGATGGTGATGACCGGTTTGACATTTTAGTTGAAACAGATGAAAATAATTTAACAGATAGAAAGGTGAAAGTAACTGAGTGAATTTGTAATTTTTCACTCTCAGCTTTCTTTCCTTAAATGAACAAACATTGAGAGTATACGTGGCTGCATATTAACACTCTCAACATGACTAAGCAAATTTTAACTCCCGGATCGGTCCTGAAAACTGACCGGACCGGTCCGGCTTCAAAATGGTGTCACCGTATAAAGGTTGTAAAATTCAAGTTCTCTTGGTTATCTAAAATAGACTCAAGTCTATTAAAATCTATATAGGTTAATAAAGATTATCTAAATGATACGGATAAAACGAAAAAACGACATACGAATGATACAAATATTTTTTAGATTTTTGATTTAAATACTATTAAAAATGATTAAATCTACTACTACGACATAAAACGATTATGAAAAAGAAAAACTATTAAATTAGCAAACTTAGCATTTAAGAAAGTTAAAATGCGGAAAATAAAATAAACAGACAGAAATTGTTTAAAAATAATAAAATTGCTCGAAATCAAACAATGTCAACATCATCATCCTCAGCTGGATAAACTGGATCATTCAAACTTGGAACCGATGACGTAACTGGCTGTGGAAACGTAGTCGTGGTCCGAACTGAACTGTCGAGACCTAACGAACTCATACTCGACGTCATCCTTGCAAAATCCGAAAATCCTCCCCAGCTAGATGTAACAGCACCCTGAGAACCTGTATAAAAGACACCCTGACCACTAGACTGGCTTCCAAAAGGATTTGGCATATGATGAAAGCTCTGAGATGGTGGGATAGGTGCTATCCAATCTGGTAAAGTATATGGGTCAGATTGACAGGGCGGATAGGCAGTTTTATCGAAAGAAGGATTAAGATGCATTTGCTCATGTCTCAACATCCCTCTACGTAAATCATCACTCCACTGCCTACTCTGCTCAGCAAACAAAGCCATATTAGCCTGTCCTCGGGCTACATCTGACACTAAAGATTGAAACATATCGTATGTAATGGTGTTTGGGAGAGAAGTCTGCTGCTGCTGATCAGAAAAAGATGAAAATGCTGAAACTGGTGGAACTGGTGGAGGTGCACTACGTCTAACTATCGAGTCTATCGAACCCTCTGGAGACCTCCTCAGACTAGGGCCTATCAGGGACTCATCTTGCCATAGCTAATTTGTCGTTAGATAGGAAAGGAACTCCTGATCTACGACATAAATCCGAAATAAAGCCAGGAAAGTACATGTGACTCCCTGCCTTGGCAGTAACAATAAACTCGAAAACCCTTCTATACATGATCTTCCCCACATCCACCTTAATATCATGAATCATTGCCCAAGTAATGCATAAATCTTCTTTACCAAAGGCGGTGTGTTTGGTAGTGGGATAGAGAGTATGGCTCAAAAATCTTTTGATTGCCCTCAGATCTCTAAAACACTTCCCATAATTAAATCATTGTCCACCCACTCTGCCGTAGCATCAAATTCCCCTCCGAGCTCTCAGAGGCAATCTGCTCATACATAGCAGGATCATCTAATCTATAAACAAACTCTGTAATCCTCCTCATCTGGAAAAACTTCTATCCCTAAAACAACATTGATAAGTTCCGGACTAAAAGAAACATGTCTAGACCTAAGGGGAATAGACTCTATCATACTACCCTCGGTGGGTGTCAAAGTAGACAGAATCGCATAAAACTCGCCACTAAGGTAGTATTGATCTCTCCTGCCCTCTTAATCGCAAAATCCAACCATTGGCGTCTCGCAAAAATACGCCTAACTTCCTCTCCTAAGTCATCAAAATCTAAGCCTCTTTCCAACACAACTCCACATTTACTATAGATATTCTTATAAGCATTCTTAGCTTGAGGTGAAGTCAGAAAGCGACAAAACTAACAGACTCTTCTTCCGGTGTTAAATCTTTAAGACCTACGACTGGTACTTCTATTGGAATATTAGGCTTTCGTTTCTTAGAGATTTTGCGACTAGATGAGGCCATTCTACGAATTTTGGAATAACAAAAGAACAACAAAACAAAAAACAACACAAATAAAATGTCACAACACACTTAAAAATCAAAACAGTTAAAAATAAATCTAAAAATTATAAAAATCATGAAATTGATAACTAGAGTAAACAAATTATACCTTATAATGAACAAACGGTGAAAAGTGGCCGGAAAAGTCGTAGAAGCCACCGGGATGAAATGGAGCTTGTGTTCGATCTTTTCGAATTTTTCACTTGTGTTGAAGAGAGAGAGTAAAAGAGGAAGAATGTATGTAATGGTGTAGTGTAATTTGTATTTTTGAAGAGAAAAAAGAAAATTTTGGGGGGTGGAGGTGGTGAAAGTAATTTCTGAAAAGAGGAGAAATGAAGAAGAAAGAAATGTCCCGTCCTTTTTAGGTTAAATCGAACCCGGATCGGTCCTGGATAAGGGCCGGATCGGTCCTTGTGAAATTTTTATGATTTTTCGATTTTTTTTTTTTTTTTTGTTTTGAATTTTTGATATAAAAACTTGTAAAACTCAATAAAAACTTAATAAAACTAGAAAATAAAATTTATAAATTTTATAACAATTTCTCAAAATTTATAAAATATTTATAAAACTTATTTAAAAGTTTATAAAAATTCAATAAATTTCTATTAATTCTTATAAAATATCTAAAAACTTAAAAAAAAACTTTTTATAAAACTTTTATAAAACTCCTTAATTTTATAAAGATCCAATTTTATAAAATTTTCAAAGTTATGCAAAAAATTTATAAAACTAAAAACAATAAAAGACTTGAACTTACAGGGTTTCTAATTCTTCAATTTCTACACACTCCAGATTTCTAACATACCGTTCAAGCAAACTAAATCCTAGAAACGTAGCATTTGAATTAAGTCTTGGAATTCCATCGGGATTTTCGGTTAACCACCAATCGTCGCTCCTTCTTAATTACATTCAAACACTCATTTACGAGATTGAGTTATATTTTTCCCACATTGCTTAATTGTGTTCAATCTTTCCACAGATTCTCGCACTTCTTAGAAACTTAGCCCTTCTCTTTATCGAGCTTCGACGTACCATTACAAACTTCTTTCAATTTTTTCTCTCTTAACAATTGCTTGTTCTTTCCAAAAACTAAAGCTTCTATAGTAAAGGCAATATCCCTATCAAAACCTAAATTTAAAAGTAAAACAAAATTCCTAATCTATCTAAAAAAGACATCCGGTTCTTTTACGTCTATCATCCGTAAAAGACGAAACTAGTTTAGACATATAAAAGTAAAGATAAACCTGGTAATTTGATACTTTCAGGTTTATCGAGTTAATCGCTTTTAGTCTTTCGGAGGGTCGATCAAAGAACATCACTTCATTTATCGAGAGACTTCTTCACCTTCAAGAAATAGCTTCACCCCGTGACCATTGGCTATAAAAGTTGTATTCCCATCGATTAGTTCAATGACTCCAGATTTATAAACTCGTGTTACTTTAAATGGTCCTATCCATCTTGATTTAAGCTTTCCGAAACAACTTTAAGCGTGAATTGTACAATAACACTCGATCACCTACATGGAACTCACGACTATAGATTCTCTTATCATGGAAGGATTTCGTATGCGTTCCTTGTAGATTCGAGCATTTTCATAAGAATCAAGGCGAAATTCTTCTAATTTCATTAATCAAGTAATCTATGATCACCGGCTTGACCTTAGGATCGAAATTGTAAATCTAATAGCCCGAAGGCTCGGTGTTCTAACTCTACTTGAGGAGATGACAAGATTTACCAAAGACTAATTTGTAGGAGAACACCAATTGGGGTTTTAAAAGTGCTCGTATGCCCATAACGCATCATCTAGTCTAACCGCTTGAGCTTTTACGGTTTGAGTCCTTTGTTTTTCTATAATTCTTTTAATCTCTCTCTGTTCGACACCTCTACCGACCACCTGTTTTGCGGATGATAAGGTGTTCCTAACTTATGCGTTACACCATATTTTTTTGATTAACTTAGTAAATGGTCGATTGCAAAAGTGTGAACCTCTATCACTAATGATCGCCCTTGGAATGCCATATCTTGTGAATATGTTCTTTTTAAGGAATCGTATGACAACCTTGGTATCATTAGTGGGAAGAGCTTCAGCTTCTACCCATTTCGAGACATAATCTACCATTACAAGAATAAATCTTTTTCCAAACGATATAGGAAAGGTCCCATGAAATCTATACCCCAAACATCAAATAACTCACATTCTAAAATAGGTTGCATAGGCATTTCATGTTTTTTGAAATATTTCCCCATTTTTGACATGATTCACAAGATTTAACATATGTATATGCATCTTTATAAAGTGTAGGCCAATAAAACCACATTGCAAAACTTTAAAAGCGGTTTTCCAACCTCCATGATGACCTCCGCCTCACGATCATGACAAAACGATAAAACACTTAAAATTTCATTATCGGCACACATTTTCCGATTATCCCATCCGAACATTTACCGAAAAAGTGTCCGGTTCCTCCCAAGAATAAAATTTTAAGTCATAAAAGAACTTCTTTTTTCTTTGCCAAGTCAATGAGACGGAATGTAATCACAAAGTTAAGTAATTAATGATATCTCCAAACCAAGGTGAATTTTCCTTAGAAGGAATTTTTCTTTAATAATTTGCATGGTTGACGGAGTATCGATTCTAAGCAGATTGTTCATCAGAAATGAATCTTTAATTTCAATTCCTATTTCTTCATCGATTTCCATTCTACTTAGATGATCTCGCTACTACATTCTCACTTCTTTTTTATCTTTAATCTCAATATCAAATTCTTGAAGTAGGAGAATCCATCTAAGAAAGACGTGGTTTCGCATCTTTCTTACTCATTAAATATTTCAATGTTGAATGGTCTCAGTATAAACTATTACCTTAGAGCCAACAATATACGATCTAAACTTATCTAAGGCAAAAATCACGACCAAGCAGATTCTTTTTTTCAGACTTGCATAGTTCGGTTGATTCGCATTTAACGTATGAGATGCATAGTAAATAGCTTTGAGAATTCTATTATATCTTTGACCTAAAACAGCTCCTACAACTAAATCGCTTGCATCACACATAATCTCAAAAGGTAAATTCCATCTGTGCTACCATCATGGTGCAAGAATCAACTTCGCTTTTTGGTCTTAAATGCTTCCATACATTTACTATCAAAATTAAAAGATACTTCTTTTTCAAGCAAATGACTTAGAGGTTTTGCTATCTTTGAAAAATCTGCAATAAATCTCCTATAAAATCCTCGCATGTCCAAGAAATCCTCTTAACGTTCTTAGATTAATCGGTGGAGGCAATTTTCGATTACCTCGACTTTAGCTTTATCAACTTCGATTCCTACTGAGAGATTCTATGACTAGTACAATTCCTTACGATACCATCAAATGACATTTTTCCCGTTAAGCACTAAATTGGTATCCTCACAGCGTTGTAACACTCGCTCTAAGTGTAACAAACGACCATTAAAAGAGTCTCCGTAAACACTAAAGTCGTCCATAAAATCTCTAAGAATTTCTCAACCATATCGAGAAAATATAGACATCATACATCTTTGAGCGTAGCAGAGCATTACATAAACCAAATGGCATTCATTTTTATACGCGAAAGTTCCATAAGGACAAGTGAAAGTAGTCTTTTCCTATCTCCTGCTTTGCAATGAATATCTCAAATATCCGAATAACCATCTAAGAAAGCAAGAATACTTATGTCCACTTAAACGTTCCAACATTTGTACTATGAATGGAAGTGGATGATGATCTTTCTTAGTATGATCATTTAGTTTTCTAAAATCAATGCACATTCGATATCCTCGTAATTTCCCTTGTTGGAATCCATTCATTCTTATCATTCTCTTTCACCGTGAAACCTCATTTCTTTGGTACAACTTGAGTTGGACTTACCCATTCACTATCCGATATAGGAAAGATTATTCCCATTTCTAATAGCTTAATAACCTCTTTCTTAACGATTAATCGCAAATTCGGGTGAGGCGGCGTTATGTGTTGAATACAAGGTTTAGCATCTTCTTTTAGAATTATCTTATGAACACATATCTCAGGCTAATACCTCGAATATCGGCAATCGTCCATCCAAAAGCTTTCTTATGCTTTCTTAACATTCCTAGTAATTGATCTTCTTGTTGCTCCGTTAAAGACGATGAAATAATAAGCGTAAAAGGTTATTAGTTTCAAGAAAAGCATATTTCGATTTAAAGGTAACGGTTTCAATTCCAGATTCTTAGGCGGATCTTCTATTGATGATTTAAGAACCCCGGTCCTTCTAGTTCTAACTCCAAATACTTATGCCATGGTGGTTTAAAAGTAAAAGCGCCTTTGTTCAGAGAAAGGATTATCTCTTTCATTTCAATGTCTTCCTCATCTTCTTTATAGATAGATAGAGTTAAGCATTCTTCTAATCATCTTCAAAAGTTGGTAATCGATTATCATAGAGCAGAATGAATATCTTCTATAAAAGAACATGATTACGTGATGTGTATTGATGGTTCATAGCTTTGAAAATATTGAAAGCAACTTCATCTTCATTGACTCTCAAAATTAATTCTCCTTTCGAACATCGATTAAAGTTCTCCTGTAGCTAGAATTGGACGCCCTAAGATAAGTGGCGCTGAAAATCCTTCTTCCATTTCCATAACTACAAAGTCTCTTGGAAAATAGAACTTGTCTACCTTAACCAATATGTCCTCAATTATTCCTTTAGGGTACTTAATTGATCTATCGCCATTTGCAGAGTCATTTCGATCTTAGTAAGCTTTCCTATGCCTAGCTTTCTATAATCCTCATAAGACATGAGATTTATACTAGCTCCAAGATCACATAAGACCTTCTTAAACAGTAAATCCTCCAATTTCACATGGAATGGTAAAACTTCCAGTGATCTTTCGGTTTAGGTGGTAACTTATCTTGCAAAATTATGAGAACATTCTTCATTTAGGCATATATTCTCATATTCCTCTAATTTTTTCTTAGTTGATAGTATATCCTTCAAAAAACTTTCCATAGCGGAGCATATTTATCGAGCTTCGATAATGGGGATATTAACATGAATATGACGAAAAGTATCAAGGAAACAAGCATACTTACGATCAGTCTTAATCTTTTTAATTTGATCTTTAGGTGGAAAAGGTAAAGACTCTAAATCTATAACCTTTGGCTTCGAAGTCATGTTCTCTTTTCCTTTATCCTTAAACTTTTGAGTATTACTTGATTGCCATGTTTCAGGTTCTTGATTTTTTTCTTTTAATTTGTTCCCTGAATCAATCTCTACTTCAGATTCCTTCAGTTTTTCCTGTTTCTCATCCTTGTTCTCTTTATCTTTTACTCTCACATGCTCCTTGAATAGATTCCTTAAATCTTTATCCATGGGATCTTTCAAAAGTCTAGGGATTTTTACCCATTTTTCACCTTCATTCTCAGGTTCCAAACTTCTATTCCTTTTCAAGAAATTCACTATGATTTCTTCTTCCTCATCAGTAAATTCAAGTTCATCTTTAGTCTCTTCATTTTTTCTATCTAAATCATTTTCTACTTCATTATTCCTGAAGTTTTCTACTCCATTACTACCGTAGAGTTTCCTACTTCTCGTAACTACAACATTTACCTCTCTTGGGTTTCTTTCAAGATTACTTGGTAATCCTCCGGAGGTCTACTATTGTTACGTTCACCTTCCCTACTCAAATGATCTTCCATATTCCTTAATGAAGCTTCTATCGGTCTCATTCTCGGTATCATGTCCATTCATAGATGTTTTCATTGAACTCATATCCTTCTTGATCGAACCTATAGAAGTCATCATTGTTTCCATATTCTTAGCTTGAGTAGATACTACACCCATCATATTTTCCATCGCTTTTTCCCATTTTTCAACCCCTTCTTCGCAGTTGAGTTGAACTTTGAGTTCTTGGTATACTTTGAGTGGTATGTCGAGGATAGGTTCTAGGTAATGATTGTAAATTTCGATTAGATGTATTTCCTTGATAAACTTGATTATTATTCATATTCTTATCTTTCGCTCGATACGGCGGTTGTCTGGCTTACTAGGGTTTGAGGACCATCTAAAAGTTGGGTGGTCTCTTCTAATAGCATTAAACGAGTTTGAATATGCATTGTTCAAATTCCTATCTTTCAAGAAAACTCACCTCCTCTCTTGAATATCCTGTTGGTTCTTCTATCCCTAATGACACATTATCATGATTTGAGTATTCGGTTGGCATACTATTTTACGAATTTTTATTCTTACCTTGTTGTAATCCATCAAACTTTCTACTCAAATTCTCCAAGTGTGCTAGAACTTCCGTGTTTGACGTACATTCTCCTGCAAAAGCTACTTTTCTAGTGCTAGAACCGGTTTCCCACATTACGTTATTTTTAGAAATCTTTCTATAGCATCGTAAACTATTTGAGCTTCACTCATCATTAACGAACCACCACATGCATGATCTACATCTGCACGCGAATCCTTTCTTAGTTTACGACAGAAAAGTTGAATTTGCATATCTAAAGAATAACCATGATCGGGACAAGCTCTTAACAATTTTTAAACCTTTCCTGCATTCCCAAGCGCTTCTTGAGATCCTTGTCTAAAATTAGCAACCTCGACTTTTAATTCCAAATTCCGTCCCGAGTAAAATATTGTTTTAAATTCGGTTTGAATATCCTCCCAACTAGTTAACGAGTGGTGTGGAAGAGACATAAACCAATCTCGGGCTCGTCCTTTTAGAGAAAAGGAAACATAGTCATCCTCGTTAATTCCTTATGAGCACCTTGACTTTTTGGTCAGATTGCACGCTTCTTCAAACAGATAGAGATGATGATGTGGATCTTCATCATCTTCTCCTAGAAATTGGGCTCTTGCGTCAATTAAACCAAAAAGATGAGACTTAATTTCGAAATTATTTGCTCCTTCATTATGTAACAGTATGGGATTATTAGTCTGGTTTCTCCTAACAGTTTGATCACAGATAGGTCTTGGGTTTGGCGGATTGTTACGATTATTCTGGTTCCGATCTTGATTGATTCTATTATTCTGATTATTATTAGGGTTAACAGGGTTTTGGCCATGCCCTAAAGCATGATCTAGCCTCTGTTCGTTTGTTTCATCACTAGTTTCAAACCATTTCTTTATTTTTATTAGAAAATGATTCCGTTGGAGATTTTCCAAGGAGTCCTGTTTGGTTTGACCACGTTTACTCTCTATCCATGTTTGCGCTTTCGTAAGCGTTTATATCAGGCTTATAAGGAGTAAGTGAGGCTTTACCGCTTCTGGTCATCAACTAACGAAAATAGAAAAATGCTCGAGTTTTAAAGAAGAAGAAAATTGGTACTAAAAGAAAGTAGATACCAACGAAAAATAAAAAAAAGAAATGTGATAAGAAGAGTGTTGGTTTATCCTCGAGAATTTTTAAACTAATACAAGTAGTAACCATAGACACGAAAAAAGAAATTAGCGACGTTTATTCCCCGGCAACGGCGCCAAAATACTGACGTCACCAAAACCAAGACCTTAGAAACGGCGTCAAGAAAGGGACAGACCTTTTCTAGGCTAGACGGATCCTAACCGGCAGTGTACCGGATCAAATTGTAGTGATAGAGTAGTGAGTCAGGTGTCGAATCCTCAGGGAAAAAGTGGTAATTCTTTTAAGTGTGGTTAAACACCAAAAAGCTGCTATTAACTCGATCTAAACCGCAATTTTATAACACAGATTACTATTACTCTAACTAACATAAAATAAATGCGTAATTTAAAAGTTATTCTAATATAATATATATAGATATATAAATACTAGTTGAAACCCCGTGCATAATGCACGGGAAATTTAAACCTAAGAGTGTATGTAAAATAAAATTTAAAAGATGTATACCATATATGCTACACATGGATTCATTAGCATGGAAACTTTTAAGGTGCCGTATAATGGAATCAAGCATTGTGTATCTAAATATATGTGTGTAGTCGATAATTTCGGTGTTTGAATCATTCATGACAAAGGAGTAAATATTAAATTAACTATAGTCGTGTTAAAAACAAATGCATTACGGATATTAATGAAAAGTGGCGGTGCAACCACTTTAGCTCTCACTTGTAAAAATTAAAGTCAAATAGAAAGGGGGTTAAAGGTTTAAAGTAAGAATAAAGTAAATGTGTGTCAACATATTGCATTAACCGATCGATGATAGAAATATAATCTCACTTTCTTGGATCTATCTATGCAGGCATATACCAACTTTGATGCAAAAAAATTCACTTTAGCAAAAGGCGTAAGGATCATCAAGTCCATTTGTCTCTTCACCACGCAATATTTTATCCATTTTGAAATAAAGTGAATGGAAAATTGTATATTGAAAACTTGAAACATTTTAACAGATGTCTCTCTAAGTTTCGATCTATATCATGAGTTCTAAAATCATTGCTAATACCAAATAAAACGCTGGCGTGATTCAATACCAGATTATGCACTGAGGTATAACATTGATTTTTTTGTGAGTATCTATCTAAAGCGAGACTTGATAAACTTAGCAAATGATTTTGGGTGGATAAAATGAATCTTGTCTTTCATGACCATGACCTTTGTATATTCTATAGCAAATGACCTTTGAAGAAAAGAATATCTACAAAATTTAAATACAAAGGCCCCAAACTCTCTCGATCATCCCCATCCTATTGCTTTGTAGATCAATCCCAAACATTTCATTTTCACTACAAATGCAAAATAGCTCAAGTTATGTATTCCTCTTGAGGCCGTAAATTCTTTCTACATTAAAAGAAGATTTCTAACCATCTTCATCTGTCATTCTTTTATATTCATCTCTCTGTTCCTTTCTACCCAAGGACCTCATTTCAAGAACCGTAAATCTAATCTTCATATTTCTATCAATCTTAAACACACACCCTCCCCCCACACACACACACACAAAAACCATCCTAAGGCCCTCATTCGAAGAACCAAAAATTTAATCTCCATATTTTTATCAATCTTAACCCCTCCCCCCCCCCCACCCCCAACAACAAAAAAAACAAAAACCATCCAAAAGGCAAATTTTTAACAACCATTGGGAACGTACTTGTTTCATCGGCCCAACAGTTGCTAAGCTATACCTTGGCCTGAAAATCAGGGTTTGAGCCCCGTTAGGGGCATAATTAGGGTGTGTGAGTAACCTTCCAGATATCTGAATAGAAAAAAACGTTAAAAACGTTTTGATTCCCGTGATTGAATTCTCGTACACAATATCAATTCATCGAACATTAAAAAAACGTTTTGATTCCCGGATAAACATCTAAGCAAAACGAATAGATACACTTCGAACAGATCAAAAAAACATCAATCATCTTGAACCGTTGATCCTTAAGGCCAACATAATCGATCGATGTGTATGGAGCGATTGTGTGCATTTTATTTCCAACATTACCGTAAAAGATTTGAAATCGGAATAAATGCCTCCATCATCACAACAACCAAATTCCTAAAAACAAAGAGTAATTTCAAAGCTAAAACTTTTTTATCAAGAACGGCCAAAATTGTCTGCATGCACGCTTTTTGCGATCATGCTCCGAAGAAGAATCAAACATGCTTTTTTTTTTTTTTTTTTTTTTTTTTTTTTTTTTCCATTCGGTGATTCATCATTCATCCTACGATCTTCGCCGCCTACAGAAAATGAGAAATACTTACACCAATGAGAGAATACACGTGGGAAGGAAAAACCAACGTTGTTTTAAGCGAACTACTCTAATAAAGGTGGAGGAAAGATAATATGTACAGAAACCACTGTTCCAAACTATGCGCTCTCTATCTCAGTGAAAGGTTATCCAAAGTGTACCTATCAAATCCAAATTCGGCCCAATGTTTTATGCCAACTTGTCGCTACACACACAAAAGAGAAAATAGAGTTAAATTCAACATGGCACGCTTCAAATGGTGAGCTAAAAGGTTATTAGGACAACTTGCATCCTCGAATGTTTTCTACCTTAACCCTTGAAGAGTTCTCGCTCTGAACGGGTTGAGAGGCAAACGAGAAATTCAAATTATGACCTTCAAAAGTTTGTTAGATTATAAAAAAATCAATCGCACACTAACAAATTAACTTTGTCTCAACTCATGAAAATGTCACACACTTTTATTCATTCGCCAAACACTTGAAAAGTGAACCAAAACAAAATATTAGTTTCACAAACATATATGGATGAATGAAGTTCAAGGTACCTTATTGGTATCTAAATCCTCCTCATGATTTCTCCTCTTCCAACAAATAGAACTTCAAACCACAAACATGTCATGAAAACGGAAGAACTTGTATCGCATAAAAAAGAGAGGAAGAAATCGGTGAACATCGATGAGATACAAACCCCAACACATGAAAATAAATAATAATTGCGTTCGAAAAATACCGGTGTTAGGGTTTCCGGCTAGTTGAAATATATGCAATAAGCGTGGTCCAAGCACTCTCCCACATATTACGAAAAAGAAGAAACCCAACACATTCTAAAACAAATACGACAAACACAAAACAAACCAAGCAAGAAAATATAAGGCTAAATTACCACCCATATCACATGCGAACCTCTATATGTATCAACATAAATCGTCGTCAATGGAAGTATCTCTCCATCGAAAGCAAATTAAGCGAACCATGTTTACAGCGAATGGATTGTGTACCAATCACTTACTCCTTCCACGGAATTCACCTGAAAAATTCATCAATAAATTTCCGTTAAAAACCAACGCAAACAAACCTAGATAATTGATTTCAAACCAAAGAAGTCCTTAGCTCTTTACGCCTGGCATACACTCTGCTTCTACCGTCTTCGACAATTTAAGACGCATTTTAGATAACTAACTAACAGCTACCGAGTGTGATCATTGTGGAGGGATGATGGTAGAAGACATCAATATAACAATCAACAATAAGATCATTTTCATAAGTTTTTATCCAACTTTAAAAGAAGAAAACCATATCGCAATAAGATTGAAGTACTCAAACATAACATACACGACAATGCACGGTAGAATAAAAAAAAAGGGTTTTGCCACTACATCTCCGAAATCAACTCTTCAATATATGATGAAGGCATGAAGGCACATTGTTCGAAAATTGCACCGAAATGCATAAAATAATTTACAAAGGACCTTATAAAATAAATCAGCTAAGCACAACAACGTGTTGAGACGAAAGTAAGTACTGCAAAGGAAAAGACTTTCAAGGTAATGAGAGATACAATCAAGTCAAACAAAATCAGAAAGAAATATTAATGTCAAGGTACATGATAGCAAAACCTCGATCATATTCCATATCCCTACTTTGGGTAGGTGACACCGGTGCGGACGACATTGTGCCGGAGCCTATTTGGTGCATCGATACTGAAATTTCAACCCATCTCATTACAAACCAACAAAAAAAAAAACAATCCTAAAGCCTTTAGTAACGATATAATTAAATATTTTCACATCAACCACACACAAAACAGAATTTGAAAGTAAGGTAATGGGTCGGAAAAAAAAACCTTTGATTAAGCGGTGCTATCAGGGTACTCAATCCATCTGGTGGTGTCGGGGCTGCTTTTGGTTGCGAGTCATCCCATCAAAAATCTTCTTCTTTGTCTGGAATTCATAGAAAATAAATAATAGAAAAATAAAAACAAAACAAAAATTTATGTTCAGATGATGCCAACAATAAAACAAATAATAATAGTTAAACAAACCATCATTGATACAGGAGATGAACGCATTAGTACTAATGCTCCATATAAGATTAGGTTATGAAGGAAGGAGAGGAATATGCGAACAATGGATCAAATTGAGAATTCAAAAATCAGCAAAATCCGACGTAAAACAAAAAAGACCTAGAGGAGGCATACGGTGGGCGTGGTTCCTTCCCGGTCGGAAACTTTCATGATGTAAATCTCAAATGTCGGTGCTTATCGGCTTGGAGAGGAATCGAAGGAAGGAATAAGGGAGAGATTTGCGGCTTATCATCGAGAGAGGGTTTCGATTTTTGAAATGAGGTTGTCGATCAAATGAATGGGGAATAGAGGATACGCGTTCTTTATGTTGGGTGTGGGAGCGGGTATTTTGCGGGTTTGGAGCGGGTTAATCGGGTAAACGGGCTAAATTGCTTCGTCTATATATTATACTAGTAAGAAACCCGTGCGATGCACGGAGAACATTATAAATGTTGAAGCAATACACATGCACATTAATGTTTTAAATGTATATGATGATTTTCTGTGATGTGAATGTAGCGAATTATTTTTCAAAAAAAAAAGCAAAAAAAAATGTAGCGAATTATATATTTAGCGAAAAGTTTCCAAGTCAAGTGACGCTTCCTATCTGATCATGTATGCGTCGTCATGTATCTTGATGCGTCCGATTCATTGATGTTTTCCACCTTCATCGCATACATCTGGCGCTCCATCTGTTAAAGCGCAACAGTACAAAAATACATCAAATGAATTTCAAGTGCCATCTAAATCCAAGAACCCAATTGTTGAGGAAGACTACTTACTTGAAGAGACCGTGAGGTTCTAAACCGTGACTTACTAACACACAACAATGTTGTTGCTAATATCTGACTACATTGATCTTACCTATCTCAGTATATATACCAATCAAATGAAAAAAATAATAATGGCAGGTGGTGGAAAATAAATGCAACTTCCCCCAAAAAAATATAAGTTTAAGCAATGAATTTAATTGTTTTGCTTGCTTCTTGAAATTATTAGCAACCCTGAAATGGAAAGAAAAGTAGAGTTCTCAATAAACCAAAAGTTGTTCATAATCGCTATACCAAATCCAAAAAAAAACCTGTTGTGTAAGACGAAAGAAAATAAACAATATTGTTTAGCACATTAACCGTTTGGCTCAAGCTTAATACAACATTTTTTAGTAATACATGATGTTTCATTGGAGTACTTTGAACACATCCCCGAATATATATGCATCAAAGGCTTTCATAGAAAAACATGTTGAAATTTGAAAATGTTAAATGATCGTACTCAGCATGAGTGATGTGTGGTACATAAGAATGGAGTACATAATTCAGAAAGATTCACAGTTTTTTGGCCAAAACGGGTCACCGGATGTCTGACAAAAAAAAAATTTAACATAAAACAAACGACTTACCAAGACATGTCCGTTCTTATTGAGATAACGATCACCGAGGATCCAAATTCAATCATCCATTCCTTTATAGCACTTAAATAAATGTGCATTCCATCAACTTCAGACATCCCAGAACCACTTGAGGCATCACAACTATAACCAGATCCATCATCATTGATCATCACCCCTGACCCAAATATAGTAACATCAATATCATCACATGGCTTCATAGGCAGTAGCTCCAGAGAGATAAGCCTTGAGTCAGAGTTGTACAGTGCCCAATTGTTAAGCGCATTTCTTGGTAAATCATCAAAGAAAATGTACAGTGAGTCAAAGATCTGCTGCTTTTTGTTTAGTTTTGGGGATATAATCCAAAGCACATAAAAGTAATAGACAATAGACAACATCACAAAAAGGCAAACCTGCTGTTCTCCATTAGATATTCCGTTGTTTGAAGATGTGACTCCATCCAAGTGCTTCTGAAACGTCTTAAAAGCTCGTTTAATTATGTCCTTATCCCCCATTTGTTCTATAATCAAGGATTTCCTAATTGGCATAGCTGAAGCCAACGTTATTGCACTATTCAAACTCAGAGACTTGTGAAGAGACGCATGTACTGCTCTCTTATGTTCTACAGGAGAAGTAAAATTACTTTTTGGTAATGAAGCCCTGATAGTTTTCTTGGTAGATGGTTGAGAAACAGGCATGATTGTTGACTTTGATAATCCGGAGGTAGACTCAAGCAAGAACCTGGTAGTCGTTAATGACTTTCTTACGGGCGGCGATGCTACTTTCTTTTGGCTTTGATGGTTCGGTTCCTCTCCAGGAAAGTCATCTACAAAAGCGCAAAACACAAAATGGACTTAGGAGATTAAAATTTCAAAAACAGGAACCAAGTTATGAGCTTTAACTGAAATAATTCTCATTAATGAATAAGCGGTAAATTTCCGAACTTTCACCTTTCAGCGAGATCTCGAAAGCGTAACCCTTCATGCTCTTGTTCTTTTTACCAGGGTTCCATTGGTCTCAATGTCCTTTGAAGACTGTTCCACAATAGTCACCTGTGAAATCGTGTGAGATGTCTCTTCTTGAATATTTGCGTTTCTTCTCTTATAGTCAAATGAAAGTCACTTTATTTTGGATAAGTTCTTCCTTGTCATTTGATTCAATGTTGTTTGAAACATCATTCAACTTCTCCTCGGTTTTCATGGTTGAACATTCTTGACGGTCTTCAGCAATTGCAGCATCTTCTTTTCCATCCTTAAAACTTGTTGGATTCACATTCAAATTATCGCCAAAGCATCGTGGTCTAGATTTCCCTCAGCTCTTCCATCGTGGTCTAGATTTCACATTCAAATTACTACCAACCGACGACGTTTGATCGACTCGTGTTTTACGTGTATGCAGGTAGAGATTCAATTTCGACTTCCTCAGATCTAAATCTTCTCCAAATCTGCCATTAGATGAGAGCTCCAGTTCTTCATCAGCAACATATGTAAGCTTGACATGACTTCACTTCTCTGATTCATCACGGGTTGGGGTCGGAGGAGAAGCAATTGGCTTTTCTTGCTCTGATTGCTCAGCTTTTTTAGCTGCGATTTTCTTATAATGGACTTCAAAGTAAGCCTTCTTTTGTGCTACTGATCCAGGAGTTGAATACTTGCCAACTTCTTCAAGATACTTGTTTGGTGAAAAGAAGACCATTTTTCCCAAGAAAGTGAATCATTCTCAAACCTTCCAAAGGAAATCGATACTTCAAGAGCGGTAGCCGCATCGCGACCCGACTCACTCATCTCTGTTAATGTCATGAATCATACATCAAAAATCCCAAACCCCAAAAGAGAATAACTTCAAGCAAATAGGAAAATTGCAACTCATACAAAACAAAGACCATGCCCAAAAATTCCAATGAAATGAACAATCAATAATTCCACCGAAGAAAATAAAAACCGAGGATCTGTTCTCTCCGCCTAGACCATTTTCTATGAATGTTCTCTGCCTAGATCATTTTGATTATCTTTTTTCCTTCCTTTTCCAACCTATTGTCATATCCAAGACGAAAAGCAGACACAGATGCTTTCCATATATGTACTACTCTGATTTTAAAAATAAAAACAAAATGAAAAGTAATAGCAAAAAAGTGACCCCAAAATAAAATAAAACCAAACAGCTTCCTGCTATGTTCTCTAATCTCTGCCTAGATCATTTTTCACATCGAATCCATGGAATTTCTGGTTGCACATTTCGTCACAGAATTAAAAAGCATAACTCACTCAAAAAATTCACTCATAAAACAGAGACCATGCCCAAAAAATTCAATTTCAAGTACTAAAATTAAGAAATAAATCGAAGCAGATAGAATCTTCAACTGGGATCCCATCTAAGAACAAAAGCAGTTTGGGATATATAAGGTACACCAATGAAATGAACAATCAATAAGGACATCTCTTAAAAAAATAATACTAATAAAAAAAACTAAACAGACAGATTATGAGATTAATGAACAAAAACACCTTTAATCGAGCAGATTCATCCAAAACTCTAACACCCAAATCCATAAAGAGTATGTCCCTCCATTTTCAGAGCATAAACCACATCCATAGCATTAACAGTTTTACGGCGATAATTGAAACTCCAGGCACAATCGGTCTCCGCCAAACCATGCACCGTGAAACCCATATGGTTAAGAATCAATAACGAATTGAAGCACCATGTAGCAAGAATGCCAAATCTGTGTTCACGGGGTAATGAACCGAAAAAACACACTATAAAAAACTTGAGAATATTTTCTTTTACGAATTACCTTGAATTTCTTTGGAAATTGCCCTCGATTTGATTCTCTAGGTCTTTCCATTTGTGGTTTCTTTCAAGCAAATCTCATTCTTTCTCACTCTTCAATTTAACTTCGTCGATTCTTCTTTGTCATACAAATCTCCTAATCTGCTTCAACGTCATTTGTATCGGGAAAAATAGATTAATCACCAAAATGAAGGAAAACTTACCAAATCGAATGAAAAGTTACCCTCATTTTTCTCACGAAAACAGTCTCAAATACAATGAAAATCTAGAGCTCTCACGACAATCTTGTAGACAATTCCAATCTTGACCTAACTCGATCAAACCCAAAGCACAATCGCCTCGACGAAAACATAAAAACAAAAATCAACAAAAAACACAGAAGAATAATCTATCCACAAAACGGCATAAATGGTTATACAGTGTCGTGGGTGGGAGGATAAATGAGAGGAGTTTTTCTGTTTTTATTTTAGTTTTGATTTTCAGTTTAGATGATGTGGGTTGAGATAATGGGGTAATGGAGATATTGGAATTGAATTTTTTTTTTTTTTATTTTGGCTGAACGCGTATGAAGAGGCGGGTACGGGTCGGGTCAATTGAGGAAAACGGGCAATCTGACAGTTTTTTCCTTGAAAATATATATAATAAGATATAGATATATAGATGTACATAAATAGTAAAATATATATATATATGTAAATATATAGATACCAATATATAATTTATAGACTAGACTAGCCAAAGTATATGTAATCAATTTATTCGATCTTTTCAATTAATAGAATGTGCTCGATCTTCCTTTTTATTAGGTCCAATTGAGTAAATGAAACGGTGTACTCCTATTGTCAACAATTCCTCCTCACAAGAGCGTATGAAATTGTCATATGTCAAATTGTCATCAGTCCAATGTCCACAACTGCCCCAGGCTAAACTTAGTTAGTCAAAACAGGTACCGAGTATAAATCTACCCCGGATAAAAGAGGTGATTCCGTTCGTCAGACGGCCGATGTTATTCAAGAGGCTCCGGTTGTCAAGCGGATCGATTTAACACAAACGGTGTAGTTTCAATTAAACTGTGATTTTAACATTATTAAGATCTCGAGTACAAAGTTAATAAGATTTTTTTCTAGGACAAATCGCCCCGGGTAGGAAATAGGATTCCGTTAATCGAAGGCCATTTTTACCCTCCGGTTTTTCTATTTTTACTCATATCCCGACTTCTCGGTCGGGTTCATCGCCAAGTTATATGTGGTATTCATCATGATTGATTACTTCATTCGAATATGTTATCTTTACGTAGCGAAATAGAAAAAGATTCATTTTAACTCAATTTTAATCACTTTTACTTAGACATCATTCTTTTAACGAAAAGATCGAAATAATACGATTACATAACTTTGGCTAGTTATTAGATCTAGCCTAATAACATTATAAAAACTAAAAAGAAGAAAATAACAAACATAAACATAAATACTTCAGAAAAGTTACCCGATTACAGATGCTGATTCAGAAATTGTATTCTTCCGGTTATAACAACAACTCGAACAACACCGGACTTCTGATAATTTCCCGAGCATTATCACGATACTACTACTACTACTAATTTATTCCTGGCTTAAAGCCTATTTACAAACTAAAGAAAAGAGGGGATAGAGAATATATATAGAATATTGTGTATATATATTGGTACACCTTGAAATGAGCCTCGATCTCCCTTTTATAGACTTTTCTCCTTCCCGGACCGGTCTCGAAAATTGGCGGATCGGTCCGTGTAATGATGACAATCATTACAGATTAGTTATAAGCATGTGAGCCCATGTTACCTTAATCATCACAGATCTTTGTGTAATTATATATATAATTATATATAATTACATAGCTAACTTCTAAAAATCATAACTTGAGTTCTCGATATCGAATGACATAATCAAACTTCCGTTGAAAAGCTCGTTGAATTCTCTACAACTTTCATCAAGGCCACTTCTTCAGAAAATGTATTCTCGATGAGCCATTTGTATTACGTGTCCTTTTCGGGATTTTTCAATAAAGACGAATCAATTAGCCACTTGACCACCATTTGAGTTGTAGACCTCTTTATCTTCATGATTCAAAGTGCTTTAGAAAGCTTATACGAAGATCTTCAACTTTTATGAAGAACATTTTCCCAGAAAATGTCTTTTAACGAGCCATTCCTAACACGTGTCGTTTCGGGATTTCATTATTAAAAACAACTAACCACTTGACCATTTAAATTGGTGACGCTTTATAACTTCCTTCCAACGACTTGAATTGACTTCAAAAAGTGTCTCTACTCGGGATTTCAGTTCATCTTAGGATTCGCAGAATGAAATAAACACAAAATACCCGTAAAATAGACACAATATTCGGTTACTAAAGCGGTACAAAAACTACAACTTTTACTATAAATACTAACTTTTACTACTAACTATACTAAACTATAAAGATTAATATTTCATACTAATTATATCATAATTTCATATATTTTACATAGAATTTGGTCAATAAAACATAATAAAATCACGTATATTTAATCATATAAAAGTCATACATCAAGGACTACCAGAGATTCTGACAGCAGGGACAACTATTAGGCATCCAAGAATGGAGAAGGTAGAGGTACTGCAAACAAAAAGAATGTTGAATGTTTTAGGTGTCACAAATTTGGACACTACCGGTCAGAGTGCTACAACAGATTGTCAGCAGACAAGGAGAAAGGGACTCAGCAGAGTCACTTTGCTGACAAAGAGGAGGATGAGACTCTGCTGATGACTACTCAAAGATGAAAGCGCACTTCAAAGACCCCAAGTATGGTATGTTGATACAAGATGCACTAATCACATGTATGGTAATAAGATATCATTCTCTCATTTGGATGAATCTTATCATTCAAAGGTGAAGTTTGGAGATAACTCCTCAGTAAGTGTTAAGGGAAAGGCAATAAATGCATCAGATCCAAAAATGGGACATCTGAAACCATTTCTAGTGTTTTATATGTCCCTAATCTGAAGTGCAATCTGTTAAGTGTTGGACAGTTGCAAGAAAAGGGATATGAGATTATTCTGAAGAATAAGGAATGTTAAATCAATGATCCAAGCAAGAGAATCATTGCAATAGTTCCCATGAATGCCAACAGATTATTTCCTTTGGAAATTAAGGAGCCACAAGCATGTCTTATGGATGAATTGAAAGATGCATATTGGTTATGGAATTACAGGTATGGACATCTCAACTTTGGTGGTTTGAGAACTCTACAGCAGAGAGAAATGGTTAAGGACTTCCTCAAATTCAGACTCCTCAACAAGTATGTGAGGAATGCACTAAAGGAAAGCAACATGGGCATCCATTCCCAAAAGGAAAGTCCTGGAAGGCAAAACAAGTGTTGGAACTCATCCATTCTGACTTGTGTGGCCCAATCAACCCATCATCCAATGGAGGTAAGAGGTATTTCATTACATTTATTGATGATTTATCTAGAAAAACTTGGGTTGAATTCTTGTCAGAAAAGTCTGAAGCATTGAATGCATTCAAGAACTTCAAACTGTTAAGAGAAAAGGAGACATGTCAGTATATCAAGAGTCTGAGAACAGACATAGGAGGAGAATTTCGCTCAGCAGAGTTTGAAGATTTTTGTACTAGTAATGGAATCAGAAGGGAATTGACAGCGGCTTATACACCACAACAGAATGGTGTATCTGAGAGGAAGAATAGGACAATTATGGATATGGTAAGAAGCATGTTGGCCTATGGAAATGTGCCTAAAAGATTCTGGCCAGAGGCAGTAAGTTGCAGTGTGCATATTTTGAACAGATGCCCAACATTCTCTGTTCAGAACATGACACCAGAAGAAGCATGGAGCTCAATAAAACCATCTGTAAGTCATTTTAATTTTTTTTGATGCATTGCTTATGCTCATATTCCAGATGCAAACAGGAAGAAGCTGAGTGATAAAGGAGAGCAATGTGTTTTCTTGGGGATCAGTGAAAAGTCCAAGGCATACAAGTTGTTTAATCCTATAACCAAAATGATAGTAATCAGCAGAGATGTGGTGTTTAATGAACTGAACACTTGGAATTGGGAAGCAAATAATGCTCAGTTCCATCCAAATCAGAATCTGATAGATGAAGATTCAGCTGAGGGTCAGCAGACTCAGAATCAGCAGACTCAGAATTAGCAGAGTGAGATTCAGCAGACTCAGGGTCAGCAGACTCAAGACACTGAATTGACAGCAGCAGCTGAGGGTTCAGTAAACCCAAGTTCAGCAGACTCAAGTCCTGAAATAGCAGCTGAGTGTTCAGTAGACAGACCTCAGAGAACCAATAAAAGGCCAGGCTGGATGACAGACTTTGAGGTAACAGGTTTACCACAACCAGAGGAGGCCACTTACTATGCTCTATTTGCTAGTGATGATCCGATCACTTATGAGGAAGCAGCAAAAGACAGAAAATGAAGGCAGGATATGGATGAAGAAATCACAGCCATTGAAAGGAATCAGACTTGGAGTCTTACAGATCTACCAAAAGGACACAAGACTATTGGTGTCAAGTGGAACTATAAGACAAAATTGAATGAAGATGGCAAAGTCAGCAAGTATAAGGCTAGACTAGTAGCCAAAGGATACAAGCAAGAGTATGGGATTGACTACAATGAAGTGTTTGCCCCAGTAGCAAGAATGGAGACTATCAGACTTGTGCTATCTTTGGCAGCACAGAATCAGTGGAAAGTACATCAAATGGATGTAAAATCAGCATTCTTGAATGGTCAGCTGGAAGAAGAGGTATATGTGGATCAACGACAAGGCTATGTGAAACATGGAGCAGAGAACAAAGTATATAGGCTTAACAAAGCCTTGTATGGACTCAAGCAAGCCCCAAAGGCTTGGTACAGCTGTATTGATTCATATTTTGTGAAGGCAGGTTTCACAAGGTGTCCATATGAACCTACCTTGTATGTGAAAGTTAACAGCAAAAGAAGGATTCGGATTGCTTGTTTGTATGTGGATGATCTTATCTTCTCCAGCAGTGAACACAGCATGATAACAGAGTTCAAGGAGGCAATGAAGAACAAATTTAGCATGACAGATATGGGACTAATGCAATATTTTTTAGGCATTGAGGTTCAGCAGACTGAGTCGGGCATACTAGTTTCTCAAAAGAAGTATGTATCTGAAATTCTCAGCAGGTTTGGGATGAAGGATAGCAATCCATCACTCACACCATGTGAAACTGGTGTGAAACTTAGCAAAGAAGGAACATGTAGTAAGGTAAATCCCACCTTATACAAGCAGATGATGTGGTGTCTTTTATACTTGACAGCAACAAGACCTGACATTATGTATACTGTAAGTGCGGCAAGCAGATACATGGAGTCACCATCAGCAGATCACTTAAACTATGTGAAGAGGATTCTAAGATACTTGAATGGAACCATCGACCTTGGCATCAGGTATGGTTCAGCAGAGAAGGCTCAGCTGACTGGATACTCTGACAGTGATTATGCAAGAGACATTGATGACATGAAGAGTACTTTTGGTTTTGTGTTTATGTATGGAAGAAGTGCTATCAGTTGGTCTTCAAAGAAGCAACCAATAGTCATTTTATCCACAACTGAAGCAGAGTTTGTTGCAGCATCACACTGTTCATGTCAGCTGATATGGTTAAGGAGGATGCTGGAAGTTCTAGGTCAAGTTCAGCAGACTAGGAATATTATGTACTGTGATAACAGATCAACTATCAAGATATCCAAGAATCCAGTGTTAAACAACAGGAGCAAGCACATAGATGTGAAGTATCACTTCCTGAGAGACCTATGTGCAGAAGGGATCATTGAGTTGCAGCATTGCAGGAGTGAAGATCAAATAGCTGATATGATGACTAAAAGACTCAAAATGGATCAATTTTTAAAGCTCAGAGGCAAGCTGGGCATGTGCGAAGTAATCTAAACTGCAACTCAGATTAAGGGAATGAATGTTAGAAAAGATTATGTTAATTATTATGATTAAGTTTTAATTAAGTTTATTATTACCTAAGGCTATGTCAGCCATATTATTTCCCATTACAAGAGTAGTTTGCACATGGTTCCCATTATCTAGGTAGTTATTTTCGGTTTCAAGCCATGATCCCATGATTCATATTTTATAGGAAGTGGATTAGTGAGTAGTTGTTTTCTACTTGTATTTATATGCTTATTCCATCAATGAAATTATCAAGTTTTCCCAAAAACTATATCTTCCATAAAAGTTTATCAAGAACACCATTAACAGTAAGCAAAACCACACTAGACCCAGCAATCACCCCCAGCACTATCCCGGTGGTGCCCCAAAGTCGGCCACTCTATTTTGCCGATTTCCTCCGCCACCCTACCCAAGAAACCCGGCTCTTTCTCCTCCGCTCTTTCCTTCAAAACCTTCTTGATTTCATTCAGCACCCAATTTTGATGTCTCCTCATCAATACTCAATTGTCCATCTTGATTGGAGGATATCCCGTGCCACCTTATTTGCAGTGTTTGTTTCTTTTTAAAGCGCTTTTTTGCAGTGTTTTGCTCTTTTGTTTATTATGAAAGGCACCACTCTCTGTTTGTCAAATATATATACTCTTCCTTGTTTTTTTTACTGTTGCAAACAGAAATATCATACTCCCTCCCTCAATCTCAATTTGTTTGATACATTTTTAAACTCATAAAATTTATGGAGAATTAGGTAGAAGGACATGTTTTGGAATATTTTTAAGTAACAGGACAGCTATATATTTTTTATTAGAAGAATGACAACTATTATATTTTTTAATAGGCTAAGGAACAAAGAAAAAAAATCGCGTTGTTTGCTCCTGTAGTTGCGTAGACGTGACCGGCTCCGTGCCGGGCCGAGTTTTCTCCCTAGACCCGCCGGTTCCGGGTACAAAATGGAACCAGACCCGCCGGCTCTAATATCTAGCCGGGTCCTAGGAACCGGCGGGTTCGGCGGTTATCCGGGCCGGTTCCGGGTCTAGGCGGTTCCCGGATCCATACGGTTCAAATCACGATTCCGATCATGGTTCCAAAAAAATCAATATGTTTTTTTAGAAAATTTGTATAATTTACATTAAGATTAGTAATAAATTATAAATAGTTATTAAACTATATATAATATTTAATTTCATAACTATAGTTTAAGAAAAACACATGACTTGGAACTTATTCTAAGTAATTTCTCCTTGGAAAAGTGCTTCGACTTTCGCAGATCTCACCCTCTTTGTCACTTCCCATTTAACTATTCTTGGAAGACCGCTTGTGTTAACAAGGATCCTATTTTTCCGTAAATACGGGATGGTTTCAACTGCCCATACCTACATAACATAATATTTACAAAAACTATTCAACATTTATATAAGAATTCCGAATTAAAATAATGCTGATATTCGAATACATGCCATGAAAGCATGCGGGAATCCATACAATGAATACTTGATCACATCCTCTTTGAACCAATCACTTAAGTCCCGAATGAACACATGAATGGTGCTTTTATAAGACGAGCTCCCCCATGGAAACTTGTTGATTGCATTCAGATCCTCCACCAAATCAAACCACCACCAATCCAACTGTAAATTCTCCTCACAACCCAACACAACATAAGCCAAAACAACCAACAATCCCAGTTTGTATCGATCGGTTTCATTCTTAATGCGTGCTCGATCAAACACGTCGAACAGATCCTTTCTCTTTATTGATGTCTTTTTCTTCAAATAAGTTGTAACAATCGGACTAGATTTTCCTTTTTGTTGATCACCAAAGCCAGCCTCGCCAACATTCAGTCCCGAAACAAGCGTAAACTCTTTTAAACCAAATGTTAGTTGTTTTTCTCCAACAACAAACCAAATTTAAATCATCCTTTTCGCCTTTGCCACCACCGTCACAAAAGCGATGAACAAGTTGATTCAATTTAATTTCACGAATTTCAAGTAACTTACCGAAACATGAAGCTTTAAACAGTTTTTTATGTTTAGCATCTAACTTTTCAAACACATGCTGGGCTTTATCGATGGAACTTCTGTTGAATATATGACACTTTTTGGTCGTGTCTTCCGATGTTAGTTCATATTTGAGCTTCATGTTTTACTACAATACAAAAAAACGATTAGATCAAACAAGAAGAATATACCAACGAGTAATCCAATTTCATAAACAAAATCTAACAAACAATTCATTATACCACAGATTAAACCAGAGCTATCACATTCAAATTCATCATAAACTCCAAATAAATAACTCATTTCACAATTCAACCCATTTGTCAATTAATCTACATGCATTATCATAAACACACTTAATTCAATATACCACAAATTAAAGCAGAGCTACACAGTCTGATTTCACAATCAAATTCATCATAAATTATAAATCAAACAACCCATTACATGAAACCCACGTAAATCGATTAAAGACACAAAACACACTTAAATCGATTAAATACAACAAATTATTTATTACTTACCAATCAATTCGATATTGAGATTCTCCGAAAATTCTGTTTCTTGAAGATCCTCCTCCGAAAATTCGATTCAAATCGTGTGGATTGAAAAGAAGAGCATAAATGCTCAGAAATTGAAGCTAGGTAAACGATTTGAAGAAGAAAGACGAAGACAACGAGAGCAGATTTGGGGAAGAATCGAATAACAAGGTTTTTTGTGTTATGTGTGTTGATAGGAAGAGAAGAGAAGAAGAATATGGGGAATTTGGCTAAGTGTCGGGTGAATTTTGAGGATTTTGGGGCTGATTGAGGGGGCAATTTGAGAAACACAGAGAAATAAGGTTTTGCCTTTTTTTTTAAATACTTGTGTGAATTTTGAGGATTTTGGGCTGATGGAGGGGGCAATTTGAGAAACACAGAGAAATAAGGTTTTGCCTTTTTTTTTTTAAAAAATACTTGTTTAGTCAAAGACTAAATAGACAATGAAAATGAAAAAATGGCTATATGAGCAATTCCCTTTTGTTTTCGAGAAAATATAATTTTAGATCACTGTAACACCTCTTATTATTTTAGGTCGTGTTAGATCTAACATTTTTTAGGTCCCCCGTGCAATTGTGTAGAAAGAGCCCGTGTGATATTTCCACCGGGCTTTGAAGCAAAGTAATATATATATACATACTAGTGAAATGGGACTTCAAGAACGCACTTGAGAAGTGCATCTTATAAGTTTTAACTTATTTGACGATATTAAATACGAAGAAATGTAGCATGTAACGAACCGCACCCTATCCCAACATTTTTTAACACTCACCTATCCAATCCTACCTCACCATGCCCTACACCACATTATCTTACCACACTACCCTATATTACGTACTTTATTCAACCTATCAAACTTTACTTAACTTACGCCACATCATCCAACCATACCATCCTACCCTACCCTACCATACATCACCGCATTACATCTCATACCTCACATCACCTACATTAGCACACCCTACCGCACCCTACCTCTCTACCTACCTACAAACCTTAACCTACCTCCCAACCTACATATTAATTCACTATCCTAGCTAAGCCGATTACACCCTATTTTATCTCATCCCACCCTACCTTACCCTACCCACCACCCCATCCTACTCTACCCTACAACTCCCTACCCTACCGTGCCCACCACCCATCTTACTATACCCTACCCTTCCCACCACCCATCTTACTATACCCTACCCTTCCCACCACCCTAACCCAACCCACCCCACACACCTTTTAGGGTGGCATCAAAACATGTTCATAGAAGAATAATATAAGTGCGTATGAAATGAATATCCGACACATCTTCGACATCTCCCGACATCGTATGGATACTTTTCGACACTACCGAATAATTTTTTTTTCAATTTCTACTTAAATCAATTTTAACCGAAAAAATGAATCTATCTTCGACATTATCTGCAACAACACGCTTCTACCCAAAACACGGCACGACACGCTTCGATACACCCCGACGCCATATCCAACGGTTGTCGGTTGATCAAATGAATATTAATTAAAATTTTAATTAAAATCTAACACACTATCAACACTCTACGACACAAAATTGACACATTTCGACACTACTAAACCATTGACCAAAGAAAAAACCAACACACACAATATATATAAGTAAAAAAAACGAAGACGGAAAAAAATAATCAATACTTGCACCCCAAAAACGACGCCCTAAAAAAGCCGTAGATACACACAATGTAAAAAATATATATACGCAAAAAGGAAAAAAAGAACACACACACAAACAAACTATAGTATATTGAAATATCGCGTTAAGTGCAGTCAGATCGGATAAGGATAAGCAAAAAAAAAAAAAAAAAGAGATCTCGATGGAAAGCAAAATAATATGTAATTAAATTGGAATCGGATACATCTTAAGACAACACACATACATAAGATAAGAAGATTAAGAATAAATTAAAGCTAATGTGTAGATTAAAAATACAATTGAAGTCATCTAAAATGGAACAATTTAACTCAAACCCTTCACATAAAAAGCAACTTTTTTGCTACTTTATCATTAACAAGAAAAAAACAAGTAAAAATCTTAAAAAAAAAAGAAAGTTGACTTAGGTAGAAAATAAATAAAATAAACGAGACCAATAAAAAAAAACATGTGTCAAGCAATGAAGGATTTTCCCTTCTTATTAGTATAGGAAGATATATATATAAGGGAAAGGGATTGCACGTGCACCTGATATTTTTCACCGAGCCCGTGCAAAATTGCAAAGGCTCTTACTACACAATTGCATAGGGGACTTAAAAAAAAAATATCAAATCTGACACGAATTAAAATGAAATAATAAGGCTCCGTTTGTTTTGGGTTGTAGTTTTTTTTTGGAGTTTTTTTGGGAGTTTTTTTTAGATAAAGTGGTTGAAATAATGATTAAAAAGTTGATGGTGTAAAATAAAGTAGAATAATGATTGGTGTAGATTATGAAATGATTGGTGAAATAAAGTAGAATAATGAATAAAATAATGATAAAAAGGTAATAAAGTTGATAAAGTGAAATGATGAGAGATGATTTAATATTTTTTTATTTATAGTTGAAGATTTGAATGATGTGAGAATTGTAAGAAATAATTGGTGATGTGATAGAAAAAAAACTCCAAAAAAAACTTCTTGCAAAACAAACACAACCTAAGTGTTACAGTGACCTAAAATTATATTTCTCTTTGTTTTCTAAGCTTTTTTATCGACCACAGACCACGTAAATCATTTGTCTTCCACAATTAAAAGTCTCACAGCCTAGAATTCGTCGGAGTCGGAGTCGGAAACCATGGCCAAGCTCCTCTTCATCATCGCCGTCGTTCTCTCCTCTTTCATCTTCCTCTCTCACTCCTCTCAATCTCCATCTCCCTCAGCTGCTCACACCGAATTGATTAACTATGGCTTTCCAATCGGCCTACTCCCAACCAACGTCAAAACCTACAATCTCAACCGCACATCGGGACACTTCGTTTTGAAACTAAGTGACGCGTGTCGAGTGACTCTGCCTCCAGACAACTACTTGGCCACTTACTCCAAAACTATTACTGGGAAAATTGTCGAGAGCCGCATCGCCGAGCTGGATGGGATTAGCGTTAGGGCTTTCTTCAAATGGTGGGGGATCACTGGTATCAGATCCAACGGTGATGATTTGACGTTTGAGGTTGGAATGGTTTCGGCTAAGTATCCAGCTAAGAATTTCGATGAAAGTCCTGAGTGTGAGGGCAGCAAACGCTCCTCTGCTTGAGGTATAAGAATTTAATTTAATGATTTTTTTTAATTTGTTTGAAAATCGGAATTAGGGATTTTGCTTAAGCTACATAATTTGTTCATTTACCTGCTTGATATGCTCGAGTATGTTTGATTCAATATAAACTTGATTGGTATATACTAATTACTATTTAAGAGTACATTTTTGGTTACATGGGTGAATAAAGAGAGGAACCACACTTGAGCTAAATCGGAATTTCAGAACACGTGTATGAGAATGCGTCTATTTGAGGGCAGGACAAGGAAGGAATGACGCATCATTAGGGATCATGTGCTTTCATGAGTATGTATGTTGTAAACAAACATTTTCGGGAAATGATGTAGCCTTATGTGGGGAATTTCAGTGTTTGTATTGAATTAGGACATACCGGAACTATTAAGGGACTTGAAAGCATCCCACATTAGCAGGTGGAAAGGCCAAAACTGTTGTCATGAAAATATGGTAAGTTTGGAAGAGTGGATGTTTTCATTTTATAGTAACCAAGGTAATTAAGGCATATGAAGAGAATGAGAATAGTAGTTCTTGGACTTCGAGACATCATGAAGATCTTTCTGGTATATTGGTAGTCTAATTCCATGTGTTTGATGGAGTAGCTGTAAATAATTTGTCTTTCATCTTTGTTAAAAGGCTTATGTAATTGATAAGGCTTGCTTGCATCATCGAGAGAAGAAACCTTATAAAAAAATGGGTCCGTCTCTTAATCATGCTCATGATTTTGGATTCTAGTGTTATGTACCATGTCATGCATTATAGCTACTTGAATGGGATGATCACCACAAGTGGTGGTGCGATCGTTTACATTCAATATAGTTGCAAATTGGGATTCTTGAAGATCCTTAAGAGCGTGCAAATTAATTGCGGTTCGTGTGATCCTTGGGGAAGCTCACTGATGAGCTAGTTGCGGTAAATGATGATTTTTTTTATTCCTAGCTTTATATTTACTTTTATTGTTAATTTCATGTTGACCTTATTTAGTCCTATCTATCGAGTTGAATGCCTAAGACCGTGTTTATTTTGATGGTTATTGGACATGACCTTCTTGTACTAGTGGATTACTGGATTTATTTGAACTTTCCATTTGCTTTGACTGGTTTAGGTTCTCTACAATTTAGGGTCATGCAATCATATCCAAGGTGCTTCTGAACTTGACTTGCTTGTACTAATGGATTGATCTGAACTTACATTGAGGTTGTCTAGTTTTGTTTCTTTTCCAAATTAGGGTTGTGCAGTACATCTCCAAGATGGTAAGAGTTGATTGAGAAACTTTCCTACATATTCTTGCTCTTTCCTGCCCCCTCGTCCGGCTAGGGGGGGGGGGGGGGGTGCGGTTCTTTTTTGCTTTTCAACCTAAAGTTGTAGTCATAGGGGTTAGGGCGGAATGAAACTGAGACATGTTAAGCATGTAGAGGCGGAATCAGCTGAAACTGTCGGCTCATTTGAGTATAACTCAGACCGGGGCCCTGCCCATATCTGAGCCTTTTAAACTTGATATTACATGCACACTAAAATGTGACCTTTTTTTTTTTGTTGTTGTAACAGAGGTGGCCCAAAGGCATACGAATGCAAATAATGTATCCTTGTTGTTTTTGTACTTGTTTTGCATATCAGAGTGTCTGAATAAAATGTTCAGGTCTGTTGTCCTGCACGATGATTCATAAAAGTACATAAGAATAATTACATAGTGTTCAGTTCTTAGTTTCAGTAATCTTCACTTGCCCTTCTTGTGAGCTGTTGATTTTTGTCAGCATTATAGCATGGAATTTGACTGCATCTCCTATTCTCCTATGTAAAAAGCATTTTACTGCACTTGAGATCTTGAAGAAGTGCGTCTGCACACTGCACATCAAATTGTTCGGTTGGTGTTCAAGAAATCTTAACCGTGTATCCATTTCGTGCAGGTTGCCTACATTTGAGCGAGCCTCTCATGTGCGTCTACTTGCAACTAAATAATAAAATAGTTTATGGGGGGGACAAATGCAAGAAGCATGAGAGATCAAATCAATGGAAGGTGATTTGAGTAAAGATGGAAGATGCTCGGATTAGCTGATTCCTCACTGTTATATTGTATGTTGTGTGTTTAGGGTATTTTGTTGGTCCTGAAGAAAACTTCCACTGTATGTAGCAGTAGCTTCTTACCTTTGAAGTTTGAATCGTCATTTGTTGTTCATACAGTATGTTTTTTCTCCTCTCGGGCCCACATGCTTCACCTGGGAAAAAAACTTGTAATTAATGTAATGTAGTAAAGAAAGTTTCCGAATCATATATATATAAAAAATAAAAGTAGCACAATGCGAATCATGTGTTTTTTTCCAAACAATACCCGAACATACTTTCTCCAAGTATGGGAGCTACCTGCACCTGCACGGGCTGCCTTGTCAATGCATTGTCCCGAAACGTCCCTGCAAAGCAGCACAAAAATGAATGGAGAGAGGGGGTCATTTAGTTACAAAACACTGGAAAGAAAATTTATTACTTTTATCTTTATTAGCCAATTAGTCAGTCTCATGTCATACCCACTGTAAATAATATACTACTTTTAATATGATTTGATACGTATTTTTATCAAATTTACACTGTAAATAATATACTTTTAATATGATTAGTTAGATATTTTTATAAAATTTACGCTATATATTGTAGGTGTAATTTTTGTCATAATAATATTCCATGTGATTATTCCTCTTGTCACGTTTTTGTTTTTGTTTTTTTTTTTTTTTTTAGGAGGTCTTGTCACGTTCTTGTATCTTATTTTTCCACCAGTCAGAGAAAAGCCTTCTTTCAGAAAAAAAAAAAAAAAAAAAAAACCTTGACATTTGAGCTATGTGTTCCCCACATTATTTTCTATATTATCCACTATATTATTATTATTATTATAATAGATTATTAAGAAACGAGATTAGACTTTAACATGCATTATTAGTTTAATACAACTGGCTCTATCAGTCTATTGCTTCTTCTAACATGTGCCTAAACTAGGTTGCCCATAGATTAGGTGTATTACACCATATAATTATTGTGTTTCGATGCCACATGAGAAAATTGATGGTAGGGTAGTGATTTTAGAGGTATACCAAGTGGAGGGGTGTGATTAATTCATGTCACACCTACACACCTCTACTGTGTGAGAGAGTTTGTGAGAATTAATCACAACCCTCCACTTGGTATAACTCTAAAATCACTTCCACACTATAACTCTTCTCCACATCATATATATTCATTCATTTAAAAAAGAGTTGCTGCATGTGTTTATATATGCAATCTATTTATCCTTATATTTATGGTTAAATTGCGTGTATACTACCGTAAACAACTTTCTTTTTAGAAATGTAACCTTTATCTTTTTTTTTTTTTGAAGAGAAAATGTAACCTTTATCTAGATATATACATAGCGCTTTCTTTTTAGAAACGTACCCTTCTTCTTTTTTTTTTCTTTCTCATGCGGCTTAAATCGTTCTTATTTTTGTTTCATTCATTGTTAGTTAATTTGAAGATTTAGTATTAGCATATAATTTTTTCCTAAAAAAAAAGTATTAGCATAATTTTATCATTCTGCTAGTAGTATTCTTGGTTTTTATTCTAGTCTCTAGCTGAGGACTCACCTTTCAATACAATATTATTGATTTGATTTGTGTCTGAAGAATGTATTGAAATTAATGTTATTTGTATTGTACCCGATTTCGTGTATTATATATATAATTGATGTAAATGTAATAATGTGTACGTAAGGAAACATTTGATGATAGTTTATTAGCCCAACCAACATATTCTCGCTCCTCCCTCAAAAGAAAAAAAATTATTCTGGCTCCGTCTTTGCTTAGGATACTTGAATCAAATGCTCTTAAGAATTCTCTATTTTATGGTATAAAGTAATATATTTTCAAGTTCACATGATCATTATAAAAAATGAAATACGCACCAGATTCTCTATCTTACGGAATCTGTATGAATGCGATAGATGTGAAATAAATTTTACAGAATCTGTATGAATGCAATAGATGTAAAGAATTTTTTACATAATTTGTCTTTTACGGTAAATATAGAGTATCTTATACAATGTTTTTTTCCCTTAAATTTAAACTTTGAAATTTTTGAAATACAATTTTCATTTACGATATTTATTGGAAGTGATTTTATGGTGAGTTATTTACGCTTTGATTTAGCATTAAATTAGAAGAAAAAAAAAAACATTTGCATGTTTTTAATAGTCAAAATACGCTAGTTGCATTATTTTCATGCCAAATAAGCCATCGATTAAGAGCAAGTTTGTCAACCCTATTTGAGACGAAGTTTCACATGTACTTATTCATTAACAGTTTTATACAGCCAATCAATTTTCTAAAGCATCTCTGTCAACTCTATAATTCTATTTAATTATTTTTGTTATGATAGTAGTATATAAAATTGCACTATTTTGAAGAAAACATTCATCCTCAAAACCTTTTTTTTTTGTTTTGGTTCTAGTGGAACCATAATATTTTTTAAAATAAAAAATTGTGACGATTCAAAAATCGTCCCGGTAAACTTTTAGGGTTCTTGCTCTTGATGATAATCTGGTGGAACTCCTAGAACCTTGAAAACAAAGAAAGGAGAGGGGTGATTGTGTGATGTTTTTTACTGCACTTGATGATGATCAAGTTGCCTACGTATCCAATGCGGAGATTGGAATCAAGTCTCCGTAGTTCCTTATGAATTGTTTATATAGAGGGGCTTGTGCCCTAGAGTTAGCGTGTTGCGTGCCTGTGATGGACACTGATTGGCGTGTTCCCTAAGGAAATGGATTATGATTAGTTAATCTCCTTGATTTTAGGAGATAATTATAGTATCCAAATATTTGTATTATGTGATAAAGATTAGAGCCTTTACGACTCAGGATTCTTTCCATAGTTACCCGTGTATTATACACGTGGGAAATATGATTAAGGATTGACTCCGGCCGACTTAGACGACCAGGGCTAGACTGGTTAAAACCTTCTATGCTTGAGCCGACCTTAAGAGGAGAGTAGCCGAGTTGGAATCAACTCGGACACATGCAAGTATAATGGTAGGTTTGAGAGGGACCTAACCCGACCGACATGATCGGTCATGGGTAGAATAGAGTGCAAGTGTTGGCCGACCTTCAGAGGTCGGGACTGAACCCGGATATATCCACGACTATTGGAAGCTGGTCCTGAGCAGTGGTCGATCTGGAAGGGGATGGGGCGAGTATCCGGGCTATTCTAGTCCGGCCACTGAAACACCAAGCACCGTTTCTCTCCATACTTAATGTTGAGCCACTAAAGATGTGCCACCTAGGTAGGTTCAATTCCTGGCATCGTCATAAGCCCCCCAGATCCAGCCGAGCTTTGGTTGGCTGGCTCGGATCAGCCTATGTGGTGGCTCGACTTAGATGTTTAACTTATAGGGTTTGAATTCGCATTGCCAGGTGGAAAGGCAAGTTGTGATGTCATTACAGCTATACCGTGAATCGATGCGTCGTTGCCCACTAACCAAGGCCGTTTCTCGAGGTAAGTGAGGGGTTATAATCCCGTCATATCAATCGTCTCATAACTACGCGGACTATTAAATCAAAAGATCTACTGCTGGTTGCTGATTGTCATTCTTCGTCTCTTAATCTTTACTTTGCAAGTAAGTTTCCTTTCTTCTCGTAACTTAGCTTTGTAGTTAGATTTCTTTGTCTCTAGATATAAATCTTATTTTCGCCGGAACCCTAAGTTCGATTTCTCCGAGATGGCTATTGCGGATAGTAGAGACGTTGGGTCTATCCTAAATCAAGAAGACCTAGACGAGATATGTGAGCAGTATGAGATTGATAAGGCAAGATTTGCTCTGAAGCTGCCTTCAGAGCCACATCTATTTGCTCCGGACCCGCCGGGAGGTTTCTGTACGGTTCACCGGGAGTATTTCGAGGTGGGCTTAAGGCTACCTTTTTGCCCGGCGCTCCTTGCCGTACTCCAGTATTATGGGCTCGGGATTTCCCAGATAGCCTATAATGGCATCAGGGCCATAATTGGATTTGATATTTGGTGCAGGCTGCTAAACATAAAGTTTGGCGTAAAGAAGTTTAGGTACTTCTACCACCGCGTAGGGGTAAAGGACATCCCCTTCCGGTACTACTTTGCCAGGCGGCAGGGCAAGTCTTCCGATATCCCCATACTGGCACCTGGAAAGGATTCTTTCAAATGATGGAATGAGAGATTCTTCTATATGCGTCACGAGGATCATCCCGAGCTAAGCATGTGGAACATGGCTGATTTGGACAAAGATGATCGTCCGAAGTTACCAGACACGTGGGTGGAGAAGATTCGGGACTCAGGACACTCCATTGAGTGGCAGGATCTGTATGACGATCTGATCGGAGCTGCTCCTCTGGAAGATGCGGGGCCCGACCCCTACGTTGAGTTTAGCAAGGCCGAACGGCAGTCCTGCAGGATCTTTTCCTTTATAACTTAGCTTTACTGTTGTATTTTTGCCTTTGTCCGACTGACGCTTTGTTTATATTAACAGTGGTCGACTTTGCTGACCTGATAGCCAGAGCAGAGAGAGAAGTGGTGGTTCGTCCACCCGTGCCGACGCTAGTCGTTCGGATTATTCCCATGGAGGATTCTGCAGTGGAAGAGGCGGGTACTTCATCTGTTGCTCCCCTTCAGGAGCAGGTCAACCTGAAGGATGCTGAGGAGGTGGCGGAGAGAAACCTGACGCTAGGGAAGAAAGGACGTCCGAGGCCGACCCCACACGATGGTCGTCCCCCAAAGAGAGGAAAATCTAAGGATTCCGAGGGGACTCAGGAGGAATCTACTTACGAGCAGCAGTGGGTTGCCAATGTCTGACGATGAGTTGGCGATCATTGGCTGTAAGACTATGGAGCTGGTAAGCGTTCTGTCCTTACTCCATTTTTGTTTTAGAACCTAGCTGCTTGTGATCCTAATTTTTTTCTCTATGTTTATTCAGGGTGGCACGATTGGCCAGGAGGTTTTCAAGAGGTTGGGCAAAGCCACTGCAGACCTAGCTGCCCAAAAGAATAAGACTGCCGAGCTGAGGCAGACACGGGAAGAGCTCAAGGCGACCGCTAAGCTTAGGGATGCAGAATTGAAGGCCCTGCAAGATCAACTCTTAGCTCAGGAGGAAGAGCTGAAGTCCTTGGTGAGTGAGCTTGCTGAGGAGAAGAAGATGAAAAAAGAAGAGGTTGCCGACCTCCAAGCGAGGGTAGCCGATCTGGAAGCTGCGATTCCGGTTCGGTGTGCCGAGGCCATTCAAGAGTACAAGGCTTCGACAGAGTTTGCCGAGGCCTTGAAGGTGTTGCTGATCCCAGTCCTTAACCATGGGTATACCCAGGGAGTGGACGAGGCGATGATCCAATACCCTTCCCTTGTATTGGACAACCTTCCTAAGAAGGTTTACTATAAACAGGGAATGAGCGCAGTCTACACCGAGCGTGTCCAAGACTTTAAGGCCGGGGTGGACATCGTATCCAAGTATGTTGTCCAGCTGGCTGGTGCTCCTGGTCCGGCCCCTTCATCAGAGCCTCAGAAGAGTCCTACCCCAGACTCTTAAAGTTTTAGGAGTTTATTTATTTTTGATTTGAACAATTTTGTACTATGATTTTATTCAGGAAGTTGCTTTGTTAGTTTTGTGTTCTTGTGTGTTAAGTTTTGTTTTGTTTTTGTTATATTGTCGGGGAAGTATGGCCGGAGGATTGTTCCCCCCAGTATTCCATTTATTAGTCTCAACTTTTGGATGGCATACTTGTTTATGTGTGTTGTTGAGCCTGCCGCGGGAGTTCGACCCGTGCAGACCTAAGTTAGTTACTGAACTCTACTCGTGAGTTCGGGAAACTATTAGCTAGGCCCTGAAATCTCACGAGTCAGTAGCTTTAGTCTTACGACGAGCAGGACTAAGTCTAATCATCTTTAATATAAATAGTTAGCCTAGACGAATAACATTAGGCGAGCAGGGCAGGATTGGCCTAACTAATCATGTAAAGTTTTAAGGGCGAGCAGTTGAAAGTTGCTCTATTTGTTTTGAGTTATCTGTTGCTTATTTACCGTTAATATGTTTGTTATTGTTTGTCATTGTTGGATTAGGTATGCCCTCCTGTATGCAATGTACTACCTAGGATTGGTGGATAACTACCAATTAGGTACTGCATCTACACAAGTCAGGTTAGCTTTAATTAGCTAACAACAAACAGGGCTAAGTTAAACTGACCTTAGGACTAGACAAATTAAACTTGACAGTGTAGATTGACTTCTTACGTGAAGTTTTAAGGACGAGCAGGGCCAGGCTAGTGCTGACTTCTCGTTTAAAAGCACGGCGAGCAGGGCTAGGTCGGACTGACATCTCGCGTGAAGTTTTAAGGACGAGCAGGGCCAAGCTAGTCTCGATTAAAAGCACGGCGAGCAGGGCCAGGTCGGATTGACGTCTCGCATGAAGTTTTAAGGATGAGCAGGGTCAGGCTTGTGCTGACTTCACGTTTAAAAGCACGGCGAGCAGGGCCAGGTCGGACTGACGTCTCACGTGAAGTTTTAGCATGGGGTGTACGGACTCTTGGTGATTTATAAAGTAAATGAGAAAAAGAAAGCATATTGACGCAAAGCAATATTTATTCAACGAAAACGGAAATATCCAGAGCCGATATCAAAAAAGGACAAGACCAAAGTGCGGAAATAAAACAAAAATATCCAATGCAGATAGTGAAAAGAGATAAAAAGAGCTAAAGTGCATAAATAAAGCAATGGATAAAAACTTGCTGAATCGATCAAGCCAGAACGATTTCTTTGTCCTTTATAGTGGCCGCATAGCAACTTCGAGTGACCTCCAGATCTTCTTTAATCTCAACCGAGCCGTGGGCGGTCGGAATTTCAGACTGATGTGAGCTGGGGAGATTACGGCCCGAAGGTCAATCAGGGTTGGTCTTCCAAAGATGATGTTGTATGCTCTTGATGACTTGACCACGACGTAATTGACCATGAGGGTCCTCCCTGCTGATTCCTTTCCGAACATTGTCGCGAGCCAAACCATCCCAGTGGATGAACAGGTGGACCAGCAAATCCGAATAGGGGTGCTGAAACAAGAATCAGTTCGGACTCTTTGAGATTCATAGCCTGAAAAGCTCCAATGTATTGGACGTTGACTGCGCTTCCCGTGTCGACACAATCTCTCTTCGCCAGGTTCTTATTTACCATGACTTCGATAACCAATCCTTCACTGTTCGGGACCAGGGGAGTGGGTCCCTAGGTCCATAGTGATGGATATACATAAACCCGAATCCGGATCCGATCCATAATTAGATCGTCAGATCTGATTCACAGCACCGTTCGAGACGCTCGATCATGCATAGTGGAAGCTATGAATTAAATTCGCTTGCGATTTTACAACGATTTAATTCACATAATTAATTAACATAACTACGAGATAGTTAAAGATTTACCCAACAGAAGAGAAGCCATGATCTTCCGGGTTGTATCTCCAAGCGACGACTGGTGGACGTCGATCCCGCATTCGAACCTCCTCGAATATGACTTCAAGAAAACCTAGTTTTTCTTCTTCCCAATGGCTAAGACAAGAAAACAAAATTTCTCTCTTTTTAAAAAAAAACTGGCGTGTTTTTTCCTTGATAAATAACGTTGGTTTTTGTGTCCATTTTGTGTTAGGAGAAACTCTCTTTATATATAGGATAATAATTAATAATTTGAGAGTTTATCTTTTACACATAAATTTATCTTTTCTTTTTAGGAAAATAAAACCTTTATCGAATAGGAAAACAAATTTCCTATTTATCCAATAACAAAACTAATATCTTATTTATAATAATTTGACACATAAATAATTACATTATCCACATTATAATTAATTAGGAGAAAATTTCTTTTCCCAAAACCAAAATAATATGGCGCCATTTTTATGCCATTTGGGATAATAGAAAATGTCTTTTCTATATTACATATTATTTTACCGAATAAATAATATTGTATATTCATTAAATAGACCAACTATTTAATTTATTCTCGAGGTTTCATAAAACGAGAAAACACTCGCGTGTTAGGAGCCAACCCAGGGACCATGGACCTATAACCAGTAGCTACAATAAATTGAATAAAATATTCATCGAACAAAATATTTCTACTTAACTTATTAATTCCGGAATTACGCCACCATAAATCCGAAACTGAACTCTATCGATTATAGATATAACTTATTCTCAAAGTGTCGAGTGAATAAGTGTCCATTGATATAATCATTACCTACAGACTAACCCTCCATAGACTATCCGTAACGAAGCGGGATTATTTCCGTAAACCTTCTTCGTTACATCTTATCCTTATTTACCATCAACCCACTAGTGATCAATTAGTTCATAACCAATATGAACTCGGCTGATCGATCAGTTTCTAGGATTAACAAATAAGGGGATTGTCTTTCTACTTCTCACAGGAAGGAATGAATTCCATATATGTGAGACACACACACACCTCACTCATTCCAGAATAGTGCCAACATGAAAGTGTTTCGGACCGCGCCTCTTAACAATCCTTAATGAACACATCAAACCCTATCTTGAAACAAGCAGGCGTCTGCAATCACTTCAAGATTAAGGTTAATCCAAATATGATCATCTTGTGATTTAGTAAGATTTCTCAATCGCGGAATTATATGAAAAATGCAGATTAAATCGGTCCAGTCCTATATGACTACATCATATATAAATGCCCTACTTAGATAACCAATATCGACGGTTCGGATAAGACAACCACACCTTAAAGTATTCTGGACGCATTAATGGTGGTTTAATCAATAGACCCCATACTTTGATTAACTTCACAACGGACTAATAGTTCAAGTGTATCACCATAAACTTAATCTTCACGTGTGTCACACACTAAGTTATATGGGTACATATGATACAACTTGGGGTTTTCAGCAGTGTATAATATATAAGCACGAAGCAAATAATAAGATGAGAATAAATCTGTCACTTATTAATTATAAAAACAATTACAGAAATTGTCTTTCGGGCGTTACTTCCAACACATAGCTTACTTCCAGAAAATAAATCTGATTTCCTCTGCTTGTCTGGATGCCTCCCGATCGGGCGTTTAGGCTGCCGACCTCGAAAGCATTGCCAGGGCCTCCTACAATAGTGTTGATGGTGTTGATCGGCCGATTGTCCATCTGCTGCTCCTTATATGGGGACCAATCTCTTCTTCGCTAAGGCTCTCCCTGCCGATTACGATCCTGATTATAGTTCCTCTGAGGGTACTCCCGTCGTCCTCGACATTCGCCATATCGGGGTCGCTCCACGACTTCATCTAACTTTCCTTTTGTAATTGCTGTATCCACGTCTCTTTGAAAGTCTCTATAGTTATCCAGATCGTGCCCCGTGTCCTGGTGATACGTGCAAAACTTGCTCGGATCCCTTCTTTTCGGAGGGATCCGCAGCGGTGTGGGGGTTTTTGCTAGTCCCTTTTGTTCCATGATAGCGAGCACTTGTTCACGAGGCCTATTTTAACGTTAGGAAGTCTCGCGGCTGCAGGGCACTTGTCCTCTCGGGACATCCCCCCCGAGGATCTGGTTGCTTGATCTCCCGATGGCCTTCTTCTCTTGTCGGAAGTATCATCGACCTTATCTTTCCTGGTCTTTGACTTTTCCAGTTCTCGCTTCAGCCGGTTAGCCTCTTCTCATTGACAATGTTTAAATGCCATCTCCATGCACTTCTCCATAGACGTAGGGAGCTTGTTGATCAACTTAGCACACAGCCTGCCTTCACGTAGTCCTGCCACAAAGGATGCGATCCAAACGTGGTCATCGGCGTCTCGCACTTGAAGCGCTTCCTCGCTGAACCGCTTAAGATACTGTAGCATGGTTTTGTCTTTCTTCTGCTTGAGAGAGAACAAGTGGGTAGCATTCTTCTGAAACGGCTTTTCCGTGATGAAAGCATTGAGGAACTTTTTTTTCCTAAAGTGTCAAAGTTGTAAACGGTTCTGGGCGGTATCTTCTTAAACCACTCACGGGAGCGGCACGTAAGCAACGCTGGAAACGCCTTGCACTTCATCTCCTCTGGAGCACAGTCGAGATTCATGTGCGTAAGGTACTAGAACAAATGGTCCTGAGGGTCCTTGGTCCCGTCATAAGGCCTTAACTTTGGGATCTTGAACCTTGTCGGTCGGGGGTAGTTGTCAATCTGTTCAGAAAAAGGGGATTCGAGAGCCAGGAGTGCAGATCTCCTTCCGACTATAGCATCCAGCTCGGCGCGAGCTGCCTCCATTGCCTGGGGTACAACCAACTGCTTTCTTAGATTGGAAGAGGAGGACCGACCATCCTTTCTGTTTCCTATACGCCTTGGTGGTGAAGACGTTTGCTTCCATGACCCGTCATTAGGGTCATCCTCCTCCTCTAACTCTTGATCCTAGGAATTTTCCCCAGATGAACCTCCGTTCGGCTGATCAAGATCTAGTGAGTTTTCGTCAAAGGGGGCTTCTTCTTCTAAACCCTCCCAGTCTTCGTCATCTTTGTCCTCTTCTGCCAAGACAGCGTTGAGAACAGCTTTTTTTGTTGTATCATCTAGAGCCATGAGTTGGTCTACCAACTCCTGGTGGGTTGTGTCGAGAGAGACTGGTCCATGCTGCTGGTTCTAGTTGATGTCATCCGATTCAGTTGCGTTGTTGGCACCGTTGCCGTTAGCGGTTTGTTATCGTGTGGTCACCATGGTCGATCCTAGAGCTTTTCCTGAGATTATCAAATCATAGGCCCTCCTTATAGCGCCAATTGACGATTCAAAAATCATCCGGGTAAACTTTTAGGGTTTTTGCTCTTGTTGATAATCTGGTGGAAATCCTAGAACCTTTTAAAGAAATGAGAGGGGTGATTGTGTGATGTTTTTTACTGCACTTGATGATAATCAAACTGCCTACGTATCCAATACGGGGATTGGAATCAAGTCTCCGCAGTTCCTTAGGATTGTTTATATAGAGGGACTTGTGCCCTAGAGTTAGCGTGTGGCGTGCCTGTGATGGACACTGATTGGCGTGTTCCCTAAGGAAATGGATTATGATTAGTTAATCTCCTTGATTTTAGGAGATAATTATAGTATTCAAATATTTGTATTAAGTGATAAAGATTGGAACCTTTACGACTCAGGATTCTTTCCATAGTTACCCGTGTATTATACACGTGGGAAATATGATTAAGGATTGACTCAGGCCGACTTAGACGACCAGGGCTAGACTGGTTGAAACCTTCTGTGCTTGAGCCGACCTTAAGAGGATAGTAGCCGAACTGGAATCAGCTCGGACACATGCAAGTAGAATGGTAGGTCTGAGAGGGACCTAACCCGACCGACAGGATCGGTCATGGGTAGAATAGAGTGCAAGTGTTGGCCGGCCTTCAGAGGTCGGGACTGAACCCGGATATATCCACGACTATTGGAAGCTGGTCCTGAGCAATGGTCGATCTGGAAGGGGATGAGGCGAGTAGCCGGGCTATTCTAGTCCGCCACTGGAACACCAAGCACCGTTTCTCTCCAAACTTAATGTTGAGCCACTAAAGAGGTGCCACCTAGGTAGGTTCAATTCATGGCATCGTCAAATTGAAAGCTTGTTTGTTTTTTTGAGGAAGAAAGGTTGTTTGGTTATGAAAAATTTCTTATTCAATTTTGAGCTAATAAAACAATTACATTAGCATTGATTAAAGTATAAAAAATCTTATTATCTTGATAAAATACATCACAATTTTATTTTTTATAAGTGTGGGCAATGTGTCCCAACACCCCCTCAAGGGCAATATATCCCAACAGATGCACAGTTTTTCATTCAAGAGTCTGTGAATTTCTCCAACCTCTTCTTGCTGATGTTGGTGCTGGCTAGTTGTAGCATCGGGGTCTTTTTCTCCACCTACTGTCTGTCCAGCTGCTGTTGTAGTGGGATCAACTTCCTAGACCAAAGGATCTTGAACCAAGGTCATTTTTCCTGTATTTTTAGGAGGTGCCATTGCTTGTTCTTGATGAAATCGCTGGAAGAGGCCCTCCTTCTAGAGCTAATTGACGATGTTGGATATCGTCCAATATATGATCCGGGCCTTAATTACTCATAGAACAATTTATCAAGAACTTCTTACAATGGGATGGTGATTATGGTTTGATTTAGACTGAGTTTGAAAGTTAGTTTCTCTCAAGTTGCCTACGTATCCAATGTGTGTAATTGGAATCAAGTCTTTCGTATTTCCTTAGGGTTTGTTTATATAGGAGGCGTTCTAGCCCTATTTCTTGTCCTGCAAGTACCTAGGATTTACTTCCTAGCCCCTAATGATTAAAGCGAATAAATCCCCTTGATTTGGGGATAATTATGATGATATTTGATTGACAGGATCGACATCCTATAATCATGGGATTCTTTCCATGTTTATTTATTACATAATCACGTGGTTGAATTATCAACGTAAGGAAAGGCCCGAACGTCCTGCGTTGGGCTCCTCAGGTCGTCTCGGCCTGGGTTGCATGATTTGCCCTCCGTTATGACCAAGCCATCCTGCGGTGGTCTAGTCGGGAGGGCAAGGGCAGACCTCCCACCCGGGGCCAGGCTTGGGTAATGTGGGGCCCCTGGCCCTAGTAACTACTATTAGCTTCTCTCTTTATTTATTACAGTGCCACTCTTTGAATGACACGTGGCGAGGTCTACTCTGACCCTCGTCAGTGAGTTATTTACGCTTTCACTTAGCATTAAATTAGAAAAAAAACATTTGCATGTTTTTAATAGTCAAAAAAGCTAGTTGCATTATTTTCATGCCAAATAAGCCATCGATTAAGAGCAAGTTTGTCAACCCTATTTGAGAGGAAGTTTCACATGTACTTATCATAAACAGTTTTATACAGCCAATCAATTTTCTAAAGCATCTCTGTCAACTCTATAATTCTATTTAGGATAGTGATTTAGGCAAAAAAAAAAAAAAAAAAAATATATATATATATATATATAAATCATCCACACAACATTATATAACCACATATTTTAACGCTTAAAAGAAAAATAAAATAACACAAAAATTCTGCACCACACAAATGCAAATTCGGGAGATGAGTGGTGCACCAAATCGGTGCCAAAATCATTTTCCTTCTATTTAATTGTTGTTGTTATGATAGCAGTATATAAAATTGCACTATTATTGAAGAAAACATTCATCCTCAAAACCTTTTTTTTTTAAGTGGAACCATAATATTTTTCTAAATAAAAAATTGAAAGGTTTTTTTTTTTTTTTTTTTTTTTTTTTTTTTTTGTTGAGGAAGAAAGGTTGTTTGGTTATGAAAAATTTCTTATTCAATTTTGAACTAATAAAACAATTACATTGGCATTGAATAAAGTATAGAAAATCTTATTATCTTGATAAAATACATCACATTTTTTTTTTATTTTTTATTTTTAAGTATGGGCAATGTGTCCTAACAACCCCCTCAAGGACAATATGTCCCAACAGATCGATGCACAATTTTTCATTCAAGAGTGTGTGAATCTCTACCACATCACATCTTTATTTCATTTAACACAAACCATATATATTAATATAATCAAAACAACAATTTTTTTAGGGTCAAATAACCTTTAACCGAAAAATAAATAAATAATACAACATCCGTCCTAAAATATAAGTCATCCTACACTTTTAGATTTGTCCCACAATATAAGTCATTTTACATTATCAATGCAATATTTATTACTATTTTCTCTATCTTACTCCTAATTAATTTATTATCAATCAAACAACTTTTTTATTATCACTTAACAATTATTGCATTAATGATAGTCAAATGAGCATTTTAGACATCAATATTATAAGGGAATATCTTTTCACACAAATTTTTATCTTACCACACAGATTTTTTTTTTCAATTTCGCACTTTTTTTTTTTATTTTCACGCGCGTTCATTCTATATTATCATATCTTGAAATATGGTCAGAATATACGTGTTGAAGTCACACTGGTTGATTCTCGACCATATTTTGCGTAGAATGTTTGAAGTTTTCCAAACTCATACATAGTCGAGCATCATTCTGACCAATATTGAGTCCGGAATACTCTACACATTCAGACTAGAATTGGGTCAGGATAACAACAACAATATAAGAGCACCACTATTGATTCTGACTGAATTTCAGACAGAATATTAAAAGTTTTTTGTACTCAATTTTAGTCAGAATGTCTTTCGACCGGTATTGAGTATGGAAACATTCAAAAATTAGAATAAAATCAAGATAACGATGATATTCGACTCAAATTTCGAATTGGGTCGAGAATGGGCTAATAATAATGAATTATAAATTGGCGAGAATAGTATATATTTTCCGGACTCATTACTGGGTCGAATGGCGGCGTGTGGAATATCGCAAAAGCGAAGCCTCATTTCTTAGTAAGTGTAAGTGTAAAACAACATTTGTGTGAAAAGATAATCACTATTTAAATTTATGATATTCAACTATTTTCTTAATCTGTTTAAAAACTTTTAAGATTATTTATATTTTGTGAAGAAAGTAGCAATTTTTTTGATTTTGATATCAAAAGTAGCATATTAAACGAAAATTTATCTATTCAATCAGAAAAAATACTATAAATTTTTTTTTGAGGGCAAAAATACTATAAATTAATACTGTATATGTCTAAATAAACTAAACAAAATATTTGAGGTACAAGCTAACGACATCCTATAAATAGCTGTTTTTACATTATTGGCGGGTTGTTTTTACCTTTTCGTGCACCGCGTTGCACTTAATTACGATTCTTCTACGTAAGTAGCCGGTAGCGTGCCTGCAATAGACATCAAAATAGTAATAATACAATTAATAAATCTTTTTTCTCCTACTACTGTTCAGCTAACGTAACAACCGAAGCTTTCCCTCATAAATTTACTCATTATCTCTCCAAATCTTCCTCTGCCCTAAATTTCCCTGTTTTTTTACCGTAAAGGTGAAAGTGTATTGTTTTATTTCCGTAATGCTTCTGTTATTTGATGCGTATTATTACGATTTAGCATATCAATTATTATTTTTTTTGTTCAGATCTGTTGTTTTTTTGCATGGAGTGCGTAATAATTTGTTCCCGTTTCAGGTGGAATGTGGTTTAATTGTGTTTCTGTTTGTGTTGTTGTTATGGTGTGTATTAGAAAGGAAATTTATTGTGTGGCAGTTTGTTGTCCAATATTAGGATGATGAATTGTTTTAGGAGTATTAAGAGGAAATTTGCCGGCTTTATGTGAGGATTTGGGATTTGGACAATGCATGGAGTTAAGTGTGTGAATAGAATGTTAATGTATGTATGTTCCCTTTGTTTTGGATGGGTCTTGCCTCTGCTGGATTTGAGATTGCTATTGTTGACAGTAGTTTTATTGAATAGGAGAGATATATTGTTCATCTAATGGTAAAGGAGGTGTCTTTGGAAGTGCTTAGGTGTTATTGATTGAGAACACTCTTTTGTTTGTGGGAATTCGTTTCTTGTTTCTGAGTGCTATTTCTGTCTGTAGGCAATTTTAGTTTTTTTTTTTTTTTTATCATTTCTGAGCTGCATTGTCTTAGACCAATCCTTTTTATTTCCTTCAGTATCAGTTTTTATTGCATTCTAGAATTGTAAAGAGGGAAACTTTACAGGAGTAACGAATTTGCACTTGCTGCTGTCAATCCAATTCCTTGTTGTTTGTGGTTCTTTCCTTTTCTACTTACATGATCGGATGAATATGGTAAATGTGGCCGGCCATTTGCTTAATTATTGAGAACAGGCTTCCGTTCTTGTCTGAAATTCAGTGCTTCTTAGCCATCCAGTTTGCCTTCGCATAGATACTTCCACTATAGTGAGATTTGCAAGCCTAACATGTGATGTTATGTAAGTGTATCTTGTCTTTTTTTATTAAATTGATGAGGGGGATTACTGCTACGGATACTACTGGTCTGCATTAGAGCAAGTTTTTGTGAGGTGCAGGAGTTTAATCTTTATTGCTTTTGTGAGGCGCAGGTTTATCAGTTTATGATTCTATTCTTGTTAATATATATTTGTTTCCTATATGATAGATGTTTATGTCTTAATAATTAAGTAAATGGCCAATTCTTTTTTATTTTCTTGAGTATCAGTTATTACTTCATTCTAGAATTTTAGGGAGGAAAACTTTACAGGAGTAATGAATTTGCACATTCTGCTGATAATCCAATTCATGGTGTTTGTGGTTCCTTCCTCTTTTATTTATTTATATGATAGGATGAATATGGTAAATGTGATATCCAACCAGGGGTGGCCGTATGAATTGTGACATACGGATCATAAATCGAGAGCAACAACTATTATTTCACATATCCAAGTATGATTACGGGTCAAGGGTCAATTATTAGATTTTAGTGGATAAATTTTTTAACTCCTAAAAGAAATACATCGATTTTTTTTAGGGGTCACTTGACCCACGACCACTTGTAGTGGCGCCGCCCCTGTATCCAACCGAGGCTGGCTGTACGAATAAAATCCTTTTACTTTTATTTTCATCTAGAACAGGTTCCCTTTCTTGTCTGAGATTCAGCGCGTCTTAGTCAAACTATTCATCTTTGTAAGAATACCTCTCACTGTTCTGCTTTGGAGCAATTTCTTTTGAGGTGAAAGTATCATCTTCATTGCATTTGTGAGGTGTAGGCGTATTATTTTATTCCTGTTAATATATATATATTTCCTATTTGTTAGATGTTTATGTCCTGCATTTTCAAATGTACTCCTGTTTGAAGGAATGCTGCTTTTTGTGGGTTTTTTCTGTGTGTTTTCCGCTTCTCTTTCATGAATCTCTGTGCTAAATCTGAAACTTGATAGCCTAATTCTGTGGGTGTTTGAGCCCTGCCTGGTTTGTTTGTTTGTTCATTTGCTTTATTTTTGTTTTGTTTTCCTCAACCACTTCATGGCACAGGGAGGTCGCATCCAAGCAGCTTTTGTTTTTATGGGTTCCGAGGATAAAAGCCTAGCTAAAGGTGAGAATATCTGTGCACTTTGGTTTCTGTCAAAGTCATTTAAATTATCATGGTAATAAAACTACAACTACATATATTGAGGCAACATATTCAAACTTGGAGAAACTGTTTTTATGTTATCTATTTTTTTAGCTTATCTCTGTATTGGTATGCTTCAGAGTTCAGTTTTATTCTTTGAAGTAATTTTATTCAGAATCCTTGTTTACTCTTTCAAGATTGTTGAGCATTTTTTGTCAAAATTACTTGTTTTCTTCTAACCTTGTTGAGGTTAGTCCTTGGTTCATCTTCTAGTTTTCTCTCTCATTTGTAATTGGGATGTTTAGTAGTATGACTAATTTGGTGTGAATTCTTCTTAAGATAAGTAATTCGAATGTTTTATAGTGGAACCACTAGGAGTTTCACAAAGCATGTTTCGCTTTTGGTGTTGAGAAAACGAATGACAATGATCGGCCTAAGGCCAACTTTACCACCCATAGCCCATATTGTCCCAACTGTAATCAGACCTTTAACTTTTTAGTTGATCTTGGAGATTGACATGAAGATGATTCCCTTAGTCATCTCTCCCACTTAAAATCCTTTCATTTAATTAGGAAATATTGTCTGAATTGAATTTGAATTTTCAGGTCTAATATGCCCTCCCTTTTTGGAAGCTATTCATGATGTACTTCTATGCATATAAAAAATCCACACACCCGTATATTATGTAAGCAGGTATTCAGTATATATACCAATAGAATATTCAATCAATAAAAAAATGCCAGAGAAAGAGTCATAATATTGAGTTGGTACAAGAATATATAAAAAAGCGGGAATTATTGATCACTCAAAAAATCTCATTTTGAAAATTAAGGACATGTATTGTGCGGCCTTATTAATTACCTCTACATTTTGGAAACGCTATTAATTTTAAAATGTATAGTATATGTTTTGTATCCATGAATATATATTAAAGTATGTTTAGCTAATGACATGTTATAGCTTCTATTTCATTGCGTTTGCTTCATTCAAAAGAATTATTGTCTCCTTTAGGCTTGCTCAGTGTGGATATGCAGCTAGTTTCTGTTTGTTTGCATTTGCCTTTTTCAAAAGAATGCTGTCATTTACTTGCTTTAATGTGCAGATGTAGCCTTTCTTTGCAAACCTTATAAGCATGTTCTTACATCGCATATGACTTACCATTGCATATGACTGTTCTGTGTTTCTTTTCCTAATCATTCGAGGGTGGGTTTGGTTACTCGTTGTTAAACACTTTTTCCCTTCGTAAATTGTTTAAGTATGAAATTTCACTTTTTCAGGACTTTTATTTTGCTTACCTAGTCACAACAGAACATATTCAGAAAACTTACAAGTCTTCCACTATATTGCTGTAGAAAGTAAAATTTTATTATTAACGGATTTCCTAATCATTCGAGGGTGGGTTTGGTTACTCGTTGTTAAACACTTTTTCCCTTCGTAAATTGTTTGAGTATGAAATTTCACTTTTTCAGGACTTTTATTTTGCTTACCTAGTCACAACAGAACATATTCAGAAAACTTACAAGTCTTCCACTATATTGCTGTAGAAAGTAAAATTTTATTATTAACGGAAAGAGTAAGGAATTGATTGAAACAAGGAAAAGTATGTAGGCTTTTGTAAATTACAACTGTTTTCTGCCTTCTTCATATAGTAGTCATCTCAATAGGATGTGTGTTAGTACTATATGGCAGTCACACATAGACATGTGATGTCAAAGGCTAGTTAACAATCTTTGATGGTGAAAAACAGTCTTATTAAACGTAATGAATGTCCTCTTGGAGTTGAGGATTTCTAGTTTTCTTTCCCCTTGCCATTTCATGTTATTAGGTATGTAAATAGTTATGGGCCTATGTTGATTAAATAATTGATAAACTACTGCACTTCGAAGCGTGTTTACTCTGTAATATAGACATATATTGAACAGTGGTTCTGTTATTTTTTTATTAATTTTTTTGAACATCTTAATTTTTTATTTTTCTAGTCTTATCGTATTTTGTACCAGTATGGAGTTTATTTGGCAAAAATGAAACGTGTAGAACTCTTCCATAGCTAGCTTAGGTTGAATTTTGTGGCCGAAAAATCAGTTTCTTTTGCTATAAATTTGTAGTCATATGGATTATTCTTGTCAGGGCTTTAGAAAGGGTAACACTGGGAAAAAGGGTGAGTATGAAGGGAGAATAGAGTAGTTCCATAAGCGTTTGACATTCGATTGCTAAATGTGCATTCGGCATCACGTTCTTGTGTGACTCCACCTCAGCTTCCAGTCAACATACCTTCCAATCAACTCACGGTATTAGTTGCTCCTCATTTTCCAGGATCACTATACGATTATTCGGGAATGGAGTGTTCAAAGATCTGCTTGGATACGAGCACGTTTTGAATGCTATATGTATGGAATCTGCTTTAATATATATGATTTTTCAGTACTGCTTTAAGCCGAAAGGTGATGGTTAATTATGGTAAGAGTGTAACTAGAAGATCTTCTTTCAAAGCATGGTTGATTTTTTGACATGTGACATGCATGGGATAAATGTCAAGATAGAAGGATATGCTTATACCATCCTTCTGGAAGATTTTCGTCCATTAATGGAATTGATTTCCCAGATAAAACAAATGCATATCTAAGAGGATGATCCGATGTTATTACATGAGTTACTGAAATGAGTACAGGGGGCTGATTTTCAGCTCTGCTGCTTTCAGATCTGATAAAATACTTGATATTTGCAGATCTTTGCATCTCATTCTGTCATTTTTTGGTCATAAGTTTTTGAGGTAATCTTTCAGGTGAGTAAAACATCATGAGTTCTCTTGGGTATCCGTTGTTATTAGTCCAGACGACAATGAACATTTGTATTAGCTTTTGCATTTCTTTATACAGAAAGCATCTTGTTGAGAAAACATTTACCAGGTGGCTTTTGTTGCATTAACATCTACGGTCACAAAAATTACCTATTCATTCAAACTGGAGAATCGCTTCTATGTTTCATTTCTGGGTAGAATCAACATAAGACTTCTTTTCATATCCAAATATCCTACTTCTTCATAAGTTGATTTTCAGTGTGTACAGATGTCAAGTCATGGTGAATTATGCATCAGTATGTGCTGTAGCAAATCAATCCGTCTAATCATTTCCTTCCTCAGTATCTCATTCAAATGAATATTTCTTTTCTTGATTTTTTATTTACATCGATGCTCACATTTTGTGATATCAGTAACGTGAATGAAACTTTTGAGTGTATCCTATTGGATTTGATATGTCTTGCACAATTTTTTTGTAATAAGCAATCTATAGTTAGCCAACATCTGTTTGTATTTTGTTGAATCTGATTTAATTCGAACAGCGCTTTGATTTTCTAGGTATCCATCTTTTGCAAACTCATTAAATTCCAGAAACAGTTATGCCTTGAAAGAAACTCTGATACCACAAAATGTTTGCTTGACTTTGGTCTTACCTAAAAGTATGATATATATTTGAGGTGAGCACAGAAGGTAACTTTGATATATTCACCTTCTCCAAATAGGTGGCATGTTGGTCAAATTTTGTCCATTTCGTTTACTCTTTTATTTGTGTTGATAAAGAAGTTAGAATCAGGACTTTGAGGAAATCCCGATGTTCTACATGTTTAGTCACCAAGTGTCTTTTCAACTTTATATTCTGCTTCACTTGCTTCCTTCATAGACACATACACTGCTGATGAATATTTATATCCAGTTTCTGGCATTCAAAGTCTTTCTTCTAGTGTGCAAAGCACTCCGGACAAGAACGGACAATCTGAAGATGATTCAAGAAGTCCAAAGTCTTTTCAAGAATTTTTGAGATCTGGTCTGAAGCAGGAGGAGGACATTTTTCTTAGTTCCCGGGAAAAGAACAAAAGACACTTGCCTTCATCAAAGGGTAAAATGGCTGAAATAGTTCCCAAGCCTACAAAAAAACCAATGAAGAATCAAGAACAAAAGAAAGCAGTTGCCAGTCCCAAGGAGATGCCTTTGAAAAAGCATAACCGAAAGAATGAAAACCCGGTCCGAATTCCAATTGTTACTGAGCAGTGTTCTGATTACAACTGTTCTAGTTCATGGGTCTGCAAAAATTCTGCATGTCGAGCGACACTTTCGATTGACGACACGTTTTGCAGGCGTTGTTCTTGCTGCATTTGTCACATGTTTGATGAAAACAAGGATCCAAGTCTTTGGGTGGAATGTGCATCTGAATCGGGCCAGGGAGATTATTGTGGCTCATCTTGCCACATTGAATGTGCCCTGCAGCGTGGGAAGGTGGGGGTGGTTGATCTTGGACAATCAATGCAATTGGATGGAAGCTATTGTTGCCCTGCTTGTGGTAAAGTTTCAGGAATACTTGGGTAAGTTCTTCCTTTCAATCATGCATATTGTAGAGTTGCAAGTTGGATGATCTTGAATACTTCGTATCTAAATAGGAAATTAAGAAGAAAGATGAACTTTATAAAATGCAATTCGTCTAAGTGTAAGCTTGTAGGAATAGCGGTACTCACTATGGTGATCTAATGATTAGTTCTCTGTATATCATCATTCTTTCTTTTATAAAACTCCTTTGCTCTTTTGAGCCATGTTCTTTCATCCACCTAGGTTTATTTTTCCTTCTCTAACATTACCATAACATTGCGTTATAACAGTACAGTAATTAGTTACTTTCATCTATCTTGTTGCCGTTTTTTTTCTTCTTTCTGGTACTGCTGTTTGATCGGAGTTATTTCTTTAGAATCATTTGCATTAGAGCTGAGGCTAAGTGTAAAACGGTGTAGCCTTTGTTCTTTCTTCGTTCTTTAATTTGCAGATACTGGAAAAAGCAGTTAAATGTGGCAAAGGACGCACGTAGAGTAGATGTCCTCTGTCACAGGATACTCTTGTGTTACAGGCTTCTGGTTGGTTCTACGAAATTTAAAGAACTTCAAAAAATCATTGAAGAAGCCAAGTCCAAGTTAGAGACAGAGGTGGGCCCTATTGACGGGGTTTCTGCCAAGATGGCACGGGGAATTGTGAGCAGACTTTCTGTTGCTGGTGATGTACAGACACTTTGTTCCCTGGCCAGTGAGAAAGCTGATGAATGGCTTGCCTCAAGGTCTAGTACAGCCAAAAATCACAAAGGTATAAGCAAAAAGATGTCTGAATGTATTAAAAACATAACTAAGGCTAAATTACTACAACTTATTCTCTTGTTTCTGACTTTCCAGAAAGTTCGTTGCCAGCAGCTTGCAGATTCTTCTTTGAGGAAATAACGTCAACCTCGGTTGTGATTGTGTTAATAGAAATACCTAACACAGTATCTAGTGAGGTGAAGGGCTACAAACTCTGGTACTGCAAGACCAGAGAAGAAAATTACACAGAAGACCCTGTCTCTGAATTTCCAAGAGCTCAAAGAAGAATTTTGGTGTCCAATCTGCTACCTTGCACCGAATATTCCTTCCGCATCGTATCTTATACAGAGGAAGGTGATTTAGGTCATTCAGAGGCCAAGTGCTTCACAAAGAGCAAAGAAATATTTCACAAGCATTCCAGCTCAGCAACTCCAGTGAATCACAGGAAGGAAAATCCAGCTGTCGGTGGCTGCTCTACATCTGAGAGTCCGCCAGCTGTTGAATCTGACTCAGCAGGCTTCAAGGTCCGGGATCTTTCGAAGATTTTTAGAATGGCTTGGGCTCAAGAAAATGGTTGTTTTGAGGAATCATGTAATGCAGATGCTGTGAAATGCTGTGGTGGAGTAGCCAGCAAAGCCACCAATACTAGTACTACTACTACTACTACTACTACTACTAAACCAATAGTTATACGAGAAGACCTTCCGTCTGTTTCTCGTGAACTCGACTTAAATGTTGCTTCAGTTCCTGATCTAAATGAAGAACTGATTCCACCAATGGAGTCATCTAGAGACGAAGATAATGGGTGCACTTTGGTGCATACCGTAGAGGTAGATGATGACGTAGTCTCTCATGATTTAGGAGCAAAGAATGAGCTGGCAAGGTCACATGGTAGCGGCGACTCACAGAACTGGAACCACCACCACGGGCCGAACGGAGAGGCGGTGGCAGTTGAATCAAACGGGAACAAAGCATGCCGGAAGAGGGCAGCAGCCGGAGGTGATTCTGATAGCACACTTGTGAATGGCTCACCAGTACAAGTATGCAATAATGGATCAGGTTCATTGGATGAAAACTTTGAGGAATGTGTGAAGATCATTAGATGGCTAGAGTGTGAGGGTTACATTGAAAAGGAGTTCAGATTAAAACTGCTCACCTGGTTCAGCTTAAGATCAACAGAGCAAGAACGCCGCGTTGTAAACACCTTCATTCAAACGCTTATTGATGATCCAAGCAGCTTGGCAGGACAGTTGGTTGACTCCTTTTCAGATATCGTATCGTCCAAGAGGCAAAAGAATGGCTTCTGCAGTAAGCTTTGGCATTGAATTATTGGCCTATCTATGCATGGCTGAATTAATAATTAAGTCTTACCATTGAATCCATCATTCATTTCCCTAGATATGTTATTGCTGATCATCTTTCCCTTCAATTTTAGATTCAATTTTTATTTTTCATTATTACCTAAATCAGATACGATACGTGTCGACTGGATTCCAGATTATGATTTGCATGACAGATTATTGATTTCTACACAAGGGTAGCCAGCCATAGGCCCATAGTGTGTGTGAAGAAGTTTTCATAGTCTATGAGAGTAGGAACAGGGGCTTTCCTCCATTTTCTGAATCCCTTGAATTTATTTTTGGACTCTTTATTTGTACTGCAGTGATTCTATCGGTGTACCACACTAAATCGATCCTTTAATAGTTTGTATTTTGTCTGAAAAACCGACTTTTGAAAGGTAGATTCAGCGTGGTGCATGATAAGTGTAGTGCTTCTGTAAGTTTGACGTGGTGCAAATCGACTTTTTATTTTTTTGGGGGCAACAATTCATTTCAACAATTGGAGTGAATGAAAGAATTGAAATTTCCTGGTTTGGGAAATTTTGTTATGGTTGTGAAATATTGAATTGACGTTTTAAGTTAAATTATTACCAATGAAGTTTCTGATGCATTAAACTAGCTATTTAGTGATATATTTTGTTGGAGAGAAATGATTTTTTTATTCAAAGAACGGTAATTAGGATTTATATTTCTGAAACGGAATCATATTCATTCTAGAGTACAAATATTATATTTCATCATTATACGGAGGCTTCGTTAAGCCAACATGATAGAAACTCAACCATAAAAAATATTACTCAAGGAGAGAATAAATTTCATTTTGCACTGATTAGCTTGATATTATAGCGTATTTTTTTGTCGGTCTTTTGGTTAAGATCAAGTGTATGTAGTATTTGTTCTTATCGGTATATATCTGACATGTAGACCATTCATTGGTCCACACGATTGAAACTTGATCCGATAACAGTATTTGTTCAAATGATTTGAGCTCCTTTACTATGCATGTGTTTAGGGGGTAAACAAGTTGATTCCATATGTAAAGATGCTGCAGGTAGATTTAACACAAAAGTTTGTCGTACTCTTTCATGCACTGTTTGATTAGAGAGTGATGACATTGACAGACAAAATGACTTATAAATAATATATATGTATGTACATTAAACTCATTATTTAAGTATTTGTTTTTAGGTTACACGTTTTACGTAGTCGATATTTTATTTTAAGTTGCCCGTCAAAATTTTTACGCCCCGTGGAAATATTTATCCAGTGAGAAATTTTTCCGATCGAGTTCGAATTTTCCTCAAATCGTGTGGAAATTTACAACTGCAGGATGAAATTTCCACTGCATCATAGCATTTGAGCTCCTTTACTATGCAACCTAAAAGGGGTAAACAAGTTGATTCCATATGTAAAGATGCTGCAGGTAATTTAACACAAAAGTTTGTCGTACTCTTTCAATTTATTAGTTTTCGATTATAGAATCCACAAAAAGTTAAATCAAAATTAAACTTGCTTCTCTGAAATGACCTCCTCCTGCTGTATGCATTGTATGTATATATATATAAAATAGTTTAATCCTTTGTTTGTGGTTTTGGAGAAGAATCAAAACAAGTACCTTTTTTGTGAGACATGCACCCTGCCTGAAAGCAAGTAAGGTCTCTCGGTGTTTTTTTAGAAATTGATGACATGCAGTACTTATACTATTAATATTAAACAAAAACAAAAGGAAATAAATCTAACCTTTTAATTTGTAAAGATACTGATGGAAAAGGACTTTAATATTATCTTGTTTAGTTTGAATATGAATTGTTTCTAATAGTAGTAGTCTATATCCTGGTGACTACTACACATCAATCATCATGTTGGCTTATCACCTTCCACCCTTTCCATAACTAAAAGGCCAAATTAATTCTGCAATATACTTTCCTTCCCCTCTTTTTTGTTCTCTCTCTTTCCCTTCCCCTGTACTGTTCTTGATTTACACCATTAATAATGACGTGTGACCATTTTGTGTTCCACACGTAGAGATATCACATGAGGAGACATCTACCCCACCTATTCATGACACGACATGTACATGTACGGTGTAGCTAGATCGATCTCTCCATATCTCATCTCTGAAGAAACAACAGAGAAATCACCCTCGTCCCATACATATGGTCTTCAATTCAATTCATATCACATGGTCAATAATTATTGTTTTATCTTGTTAATTAACGCAGATCAGACGCTAGCTAATTAATTGCTAGTTTAATCCTTAATTATTGTGCTAAACACAAACAAAGAACTACTTTTTAATGCCGAGCTGTCTGAAAGCAATTCCTCTTGTATTTGAAAAAAAAAAAAAAGACAAAGGGATGACAGAAAGAAAACAGATTTTCACTTTTGGGGAAGGTGATCGAAAGCGACTTTAATAATATCTTTTTATAGCTTGACAAAGTCATGATATTAATTAATTCCGCCGCCATAATCATTCAGACACAAGTAACACAATACATTGTTACAATATTCATTAATTACATTTAGGACTCATTGATTATGAAGTAAACTTATCATAATTAATGATATAAACTTCTACGCTCGTTCAGGCACTACATATTGTATGTCATTCGTTATATTTGAATAGTTACCTATCAAACAAGCATGTACTTGTTACCATTGTTACCGTTCGGTGAGATCCAAATCTAAAAGCTTTTTCGCTTTCAGTCATCTAATTAGTAGCTAGATCTGGAACAATTGACAGCAGTGGCGGGGTCAGCCACACTTACCAGGCCGCTGGCGGCCGCACCCTGGTGAACTTTATTCTGTACTTATATATATATATATATATATATATATATATATACACGTATAGTATTAATGAATTTTTTTTTGTTAGATACATATATATATATATCCAATATTAAGACCCGCCCCAATGACTTTTATGTCTTAATCTAGTTCACAGAATTAATGTTGAATTATCCCCACCTGAGTATAACAAAATGTGAACCTGGAACTGTCAAGGGAGCTCAGCACTCTTTGCCAAGTTTCAATGATTTAAGGGTTAATAAGTTAATTTGATTCCATGTAAAGATGCTGCACTTAGATTTAACACACAAGTTTGTCTTATTCTTTCATTCACTGTTTAGAGTGATGACAATTAATATATAAATATAGGAATCACATAATCTGTTATTTCATATATATTCTGTTATTTATATCAAAAAGCTGACAAAAACTTGCTTTTCTGAACGGAAATGACCTCTCTATTATATATAGTTTAATCCTTGTTAGTTTGTGGTTTTGGACAAAAATGAAACCTAATTAACCTCATGAAAGCAATTAAGTTATCAAGTAATTTAGAAATTAATTGATGACACATGAATTAAACAAAGCAAAAATATTGAAATCTAACGTTTTGTAATTAATTAAGATACTCGATCGAAAGGGACTTTTGATATTATCTTCATTAGTTTGAAGAGGTCATATATATATATATGATGGAATGAAACAATTAAGCTGTATTTTGTTTTCAGCTAGAGATTGAAACTAACTATTATGGTAATATTGTGAATTGGTTCAAGTAGCTAGCTAGTAGTAGTAGTTTAATTATGGTTGTGATGATGCAAAGCTGAAAGCTACTGGTAAGAATGAATATCTATGACTAGTGTCGATCTAGTGTGATTATCTGGTAATCAACTCTGGTTTCCATATATATATATGTCAAGTTAGCTACTAATCTTATGTTAAATACTATATTTTGCATAATTGCATGTATGAACCATATATAATTAAGAGTGGAGTACTTAAATGGCAATATTGCCATGAGGTACGTGATCGATCTCTGTATCATTACTTTGTACCAATATGACAATGTTTGAAAACAATCAAACAGGTTTACCGAGTACATGTCTATTTTTAAACCTACCTTGTTGTGATGCATGGATCAGGTAGATTTAGTGTGGTGCCCTTAAAGGCAACCGTAGTGGCTCTATGATTTATCTTTTATGTTATGCAGTCTAAAGAAATAGATGTACTCCAAAAAATAATCAGTAAATAATGGCTCCTTTTTTTCACCACATCTATATGACTCTCCAAAAGTAGAAGTGTAAAAGGACTTGTTTCTCAAGATACGTATTTTTTAAAGCCAATTACACCTTATTTGTGCAATTAAGTTGCTTTTAATGATTTTTGGAAGTACATGTGTCATGTGCATAATTTATATTATTTTTACATTGGCAAATTGAATTTGGAAGCACATGAACAATTTGATCACTACGGTTGCCCTAAAGACCTCCTAAATTTTATCTCCAGTGTTCATGATTCCTGCAACAAGATACACAAGTCTAAGATCGAGTCTAGAGTGATCCATCAAGTTAGTTTGATGGAGGGGAAAACTTTGTAACATAAATGTACCAAGTAACTTTTATTTCAAGGAATTGTACTTGGGTAATGATGAAGTTGTCGAATTACCGTATTTTCCAAAAGCTGTAGTTATTAGAAAAAACACATTATTTACGTATTAAACACAATTGATTTCAACAATTCCCTCACCTTATATCATAGGTTTTGAGGTTTAGACACATATCAACCGAGCTTTTAAAACTCAACCGGCCGGTGCATAATTAGCTAGTAATGTTTTGTCTAGCATTATAGAAATCGATCACTAGGGTCGGGGACAACTGACCTAGCTAATTTTTGCATATTCATTCATTATCTTATGTATTAATATCGATATATAATGAATTATAATGTACAAGCATACGTTTAAAAGACGAACAATATATATGAATTCGAGATCCAAGTCTGGCAAGCCAGCCTTGAACTCTTATGAGACCTGATTGACCATGGATATATGGTTTTAATTACATGTAGTAGATGAAGTTGCCATGTCACCTTCCACCGTACGTGAAGAGATGGATGGATTCTTTACATTTAAATAAATCTTTGTGACCCTTCCATAATATAACCTGTTTTATTTTATTGTAAGGGGAGGGCGGGAGGCCCTTTCCATAACTAAAAAGCCAAATTGATTCTGCAATTAATTAATATACTTAAAATTTCCCCCTTATTAGTTATTGCTCTCTTTCCCTTCTCCCTGTAATGTTTTTGCTATGATTTCTTATGCCGTGTGTTTACCGTACCCTGCTATAATTTACTAACGACCCCATGATACCTTAATACTATTAACTAATTAAGAAATTGTATTGATCATGACTTACTAATTAGGCTTACTAAACACTTTTCATCTGTATACGAGGGCGGACTATATATAGCCACTTGGGTGGGATCAATGTCTCTACTGAGATTCGAAAATTGTATCAAAATGATGGAGTTTTGTTGCAAAAAAATAAATAGATAACTAATGTCCCTACTTAGATCTTCGATTTTACTTCGGTGTCCCTATTGAGTATTTTTCCTGAGCCCACCACTAATCGTATAAACTATCAAAGATAATCTGCATTTTATTTTATTTGTCGGTTATAGATATGACCTACAATTCAATTCATATCACATGGGCTCTATTATTAATTCTTAGATCTTGTTAACGCATATCAGACGAAATTAAACACTTGTTTTCTCTCAAATGATATGCTAATTGTTACTAGTTTAATCCTTAATTATTGTGCTAAACAAACAAACAAGTACTTTTTGGCTGAGCTGTCTGAAAGCAAGTCCACTTTGTATTTTACAAAATAATGACGCAAAGCAAACAAAATTTCACTTTTTTGAAGGTGACTTTAATAATATCTTTATATAGCTTTGACAAATTCCAAGATAACAAAATCAAACAAAAAAATGTACTATTTTTCAAGGAATTGGTAGGACTGCATGGTTCATGGTTGTTATTATATAGGTGATTGAAAACGAATAGCTACTGGTTTTTGCTTAAGGGCATTTGAGAAATTTCCTGCTTATTGTCTTAATAGAAATTTCTCGATTTAATTATTAACTAACTTGGTAGTCGGATTGTCCTCGATCAGAGGCAAGTTCCGGACCTGTCATGTTTTTGTGTGTTTTGCACGCTCACTATCAAATCCTCTCGAAAAAAACTATTTGGATCATTACACTCTCAAAAAAAAAAAAAAAAAATGTTAGTTTCATCTCCTGTACTCATGACAGCCCACTTTCTTCATCACCTGCCCTCGCCGACAATGGCCCGGCCCTCCTGTCCAAACCCTTTCAAGTAACGAAAATAATAAGTATTATTTACCCAAACCACCGTAGCCACTCTGCTTATTTGCTAGTTATTATTCTTGAACCGGTTACATTGTTTCCATAATAGAGTTCATTATTGATCAGAGAATCCGGCGAGTTACAACTAATTAAGCCACCATCGGAGTATTGTTGAAGGATGATGTATTTTTTTAAAACAATTTTAAAGGCAAGTTGTTTTAGTTTTCACAATTTTCTTCCTTTCGCGAACAATTTATTGTATTTTATTTTATGAAACGCAACCATTCATACGGATTAAAATAATCAATTAATGTGTTGTGTTTTAGTAGTAATAGACATGTATACCCATCTTATAATTAATCCTTGCTTTGGAATATGAAGTAAACATACAACAATAAATATAAAGCTAAGGATATGTTTAGAAAAATAGTGTTAAATAATATATTGATTTTCTAAATGAATATTTTTTATGGAACAAATTTTTTTTTTAAATGTGGACGACGGAGGTAGTCTAAATACGAGGTGATTCACTTCACTGCTTCCGGTCTGAATGATTTTTTAGCGCTAGCATTAATTGCGGCGTAAATTTCTTTCTTTACGTCCACAAACGCCAAAACCTATCTTTTTGATTATTTTCTTTTTTATAATACTCAAACATATTTTCCCCTTAAAAAAAAAAACATATTTTCACCTACTTTCAGAATGATCACAATCATTCATGTGATGATATGTGTTCATTGACTTTGCCAGTTATTGACCACCATAAATTTGTCATTGCAAGTTACCCCCTCCGTTTTAATTTATCTGATACAGTTGTCAAAAACACATATATTAAGGAAGTAAATTAAATGTATTGACTTTAAGAATAAAATGACTAAAGAGCCCTTAAGTATAATTAATGTAGTCTTGTTTTTATCTCTCATGTTGTAATAAATAAGGATAAAAATTGAAAAATACAATAAATACTGTATTGGAAATATAACTGCCTTACATAAAATGAAACAAATTATTTTGGCAACTACATCAGTTATTTTGGAACGGAGGGAGTATAATTTTTTTTAAGGGTCAAGAAAATAATTGCTAGTTATAATTTTAAGTGAAAATTTTCAAAATTTCTTTTGAAACAACTTTAATGTAATTTTTTTTTTGAGAAACTTTAATGTAATTTTTGTAAAGTAGTAAAAGGATGAATAATAAATTATTGATATGATGCAAAAAAAAAATTACAGGTTTGTTTTTAAAAAAAATCTGACAAGATGAAAGAAAATTGTAATTAATATTGTGTTGATGTTTTGAAAAGACTTATATCATACAATAAAAACAAAATAAAAAACATAAAGATCTATATTACTAGCTAGTATATTGATATAGCACCCAATACTAGTATCCTTTATCGAGTAACAAACCAACATTAATGGGCAAACTCAGTGTCATGAATTATGATTTATTTACACAATTGAACGAATAAATCACACACAACATGGAGTGGCACTAACGTACGTTAATTAACATTTATCTAATGAGAGGATTATTTTATCATATCATGTTGTCACTTTATATTCTTTAAGTGTCCAAGTAAATTAAATTTGGCTTGGCCGGTGCCACTAAATGTCTCATTTTTTAATTTTCTTTTGTTAGGTGTGATTTTGACAATTGAGTGTACCGATCAAAGTAAGAGGAATAATATATATATATATATATATATATATTTATTTTTATTTTTATTTTTGTAGATTTTAACGTTCAAAAATATTACTAGTAATGATAATAATTAGAGAGAATTGTAATTAACTTGAGTTGAAGTGGGTGGATCAGGTGTTAACCGGGTCAGCTTAATTATTTTTCCCATAAATACCCCACAACTACAACTACAACTACAACCACAACCACAACCACAACTGAAAAGCAACTGCAAAAAGAAAAGAAAAGAAAAAAGTGAAAATGGTGATGATAGAGAAGAGTGTGTCAAAAGCCATGAACGCTAGAATCCATGGCTCATCATCATCATCAACAGGAGAAGGAAAAGAAACCATAGTCCTTGCACATGGCTATGGAGGAGACCAGTCCATATGGGATAAAGTAGTATCTTCTAACTTGGCTATGGATCATCAGGTTTTGGTTTTTGACTGGTGTTTTTCTGGTGCTGTTACTAATAATTATAATAATAAGGAATCTTCATCGAACGTATTCGATGCTGACAAGTATTCAACATATGAAGCTTTTGCTGATGATTTGATAGCGCTTTTGGAAGAGATGAAGTTGGATTCCACTGTTTTTGTTGGGCACTCAATGTCTGGCATCATTGGTTGTATTGCTTCTGTTAAAAAACCTCTCCTCTTTTCCAAGCTCCTCCTTGTTGGATCTTCTCCCAGGTAGGTATATTTTACTTTTCTTTTTAGGTCACCTAATACATATATGGCTCTTGATCAATATATTATATATATATATTCATGTGTATATTATTTCATTATATATAAATCAAGTGTATATATATATATATATATTCATGAGTTATTGTTATTTGATGATTATATATAGTGAAACCATGCATGATGTGTTAGTATATCTATGTGTGTGAGCTGATGTATGTGATAATTATCAAAGAATGAACTATTGAGAAATACTCTACTTTTGTTCTTGGTATCAAAGCATATAGAAGTTGATGTTCACTACATCAGAAATCAAGTGTACAATAAAGAAGTGTTGTCTGTCACATACCTTTTCAAGATCAAATAGCTGACTGTTTTACTAAGGCTCTGTCAGTGAGTGCATTCAACTGTTTTAGAGACAAACTTAATGTGACAATGCCTCATATTAGTTATTTTGAGAGGGACTGAAAAGATATAAGAGAACATATAGTGTCACACTTGGCATGTATACAATAGTGGCACTTAGCTAGTTAGTTAAATTGGATAAGATCTAGCTAGATTCTCTATGATGATGTGTTGGTATATCTATGTGTGTGAGCTAATGTATGTGATAATTATCAAAGAATGAACTATTGAGAAATACTCTACTTTTGCTCTATGAATATATTTTGTGAATAACTTTATTCCATATTATGATATAAAAGAGTTCAAAAAAATGCATCAAAAGTACAAGATAAATCTCATGAATATACAGAAGCTAATAATAATAATAATAATATAAACAATAAACGTGACCATCATCACAAATTAAATACACATGAAATAGTAGTAGTCTAGTTAGCCTTCGGAAATAAAAACCCAGTAGCACACTAGCACGTAGTTAGTCACTAAGACAACATAGTTATAAAAAAAAAATCTACAGTTAAATTATTTTTACATTTTAGATCTGTAGTTAGATCATTTAAGATTATTCTTTTTTTTAGAGACATTTAATATTACTACTAAAGAGGATGATGGCCGACTCAAGTAGATGAGTCAAAATCATGATATATTAAACAAAAAAACACACTTTACGTGATTATCAAGACAAGATAAACATCACACTCACAAAAAAATATATATTTCTTTTTAAAAATAGTAATGACAATATACATAGATCATTAGAATAGGATAAAATGCTTCTTCCAAAAAACCAAAAAAAGAACAGAATAGGATAAAGTGCTAAACAGCAACCGGAAAAAACGGGAAAATTGACAAATGAGGTTCGGTCAGATTCTCCATTTGTAAAAAAAAAATTACTTTTATAAAATTGTGTTTTTAAATAATACGACAATAATATTATCATAAAACTTCTTCTTACGACAATAGTATCATCGTAAAATCATTGATTTTACGACATTATTATTGTCGTAAGAAGAATTTTATTATTGTCGTAAAGAGTTTTAATGACAATAATATTGTCGTAAAATCTGTTTAACTCTATTATTATTGTCGTAACGAGTGTTTAAATGCCAATATCTTTTACGACAATATTATTATCGTATTACCTAAAAACGAGTTTCTCAAAAAACGATTTTTTTTTTTACGAGTGAACAGGGTTACCGAGCATGATTTTCGAATTTCCCGAAAGAAAAAAACCACGTCCATATATAGGAGAAATGACAGGATAAACATCAGCCGAAAAAAAATATGGGGGAATGAGGGAGAAGGACAAAAATATTTCATCAATTGAGTAGAAGGACAGTCTTTTGAAACTTTTGCATAAAGCGACAAAACTATTTATTCATTGTCGAAATTCACTTGTGTTCAAATTCATTATTTAAATTCATTGCCGAAATTATTCGTCGAAATTCACTAATTTTCAAAATTCATTGTCGAAATTCACTAATTTTAGGATTCACCGTCAAAATTCATCGTCAAAATTCACCGATTTGGGATTCATTGGCGAGATTCACCGATTTTTTTGGGATTCACTGTTTGTTCTACCATTTATAAAATTACGCGATTCTTCTCCCTATAAAAATACGCAATGTCTCCATTCTTAAAAATATTCCAGATTGTGTCCTTATCCCTAATTTTCCAAAAAAATATATACCTCCATTTCTATAACCCTGTCGGCTGTCAGCAAAAAAATAAAAAATAAACACATCCATAAGAAAGAAAAGTATCATATCTAAATAATAATAATAAGAATGATATTATCCATAAACAAACTTATTCGACAAAAATATTTCATCATGATCTTTTAAAGCGACAAAACTATTTATCCACTATGAAATTCACTTGTGTCAAATTATTTGTTTAAATTTAAATTCAACATTGCCGAAATTCACTAATTTTCAAAATTCATTGTCGGGATTCACCGATTTTCGGGATTCATCATCAAAATTCATCATTTAAATTCAATTATTTGATTTGGGATTCACTAGGAGATTCACCGATTTTCGGGATTCATTGTTTGTTCTCATTATAAAATTAAATTGTCATCTTCTCCCTATAAAAAATATGTAGTTGTCTCCGCCGCTTAATAATATTTTGATTGTGTCCTTATCCCTAATTTCCCACTTATTAAATACCATTAATTATTTGCAAATATTATTCATTAAAAAACTTATTTAATATCATTTTTTTCTTATCAAGATACTTGAACGCGGATAATTATGAAGGGGGCTTTGAGATGGAAGTGATTGAGCAGCTTTTCATCAGCATCAAATCCAACTACGAGCAGTGGGCCACCGCCTTCGCTTCCGCGGTGGTCGACGGCGGCGATCCCCACTCCGTCGAGAAATTCGCCAACTCATTGAAGAAAATGGGATCCAATGTGGCACACCCTTTGGCAAAAACCGTGTTCCTCAGCGATCACAGAAGCATTCTTGAGAAAGTCACGGCTCCATGTACCATAGTTCATACTGTAAATGACGTGGTTGTTCCGGATTCCGTCCCTTCCTACATGATGAAAATGATCAAGGGAGAATCAACGGTGGAGATCATTCAAACTCAAGGGCATTTTCCACAACTCACTGCTCATGATCAGTTTCTCCAAGTCCTGGATAAAGTCATGATGAAAAATTAAAAGTATAAGTTAATTAATGCCTAATTAGTGGAGTATAGTAATAATAGTTTTTGTAAGAAATGTAATGAACTTTATAATTTTATAACTCTATATATACGTCGTCTCTAGCTTGTCGTATATGTTTACAATTTAATATGTATAATAACATCTATAACAACAAAACATTGCAAAGCATTGAGGGCACCACAATATTACTTGCTTTAGAATGTTTTGATGTGATAAATGATAAACAAATTTGTTTGTAGACGTATCAATGTCGTTATCCAAAGTTGTTTGGATGAAAGAATATATATTCCGTACGTGTCTGTAAATTGTATTATTGCTCCTCCATATAATATATAAGTATAATAAGAGTTGAGGATTCAAACTAATGGTTTATATATATCTCGTGATCGGTGTTTATCAAATATCTATGTTATATCGATTCAAAGTATCATTTTTTAACACAATGATCATTATGTAAAACCTTATGATTTTTTTTAATGTTTTTCTTCGGATACGAAAGGTTTAATACACCCTGGACGGGGCTCGAACCCATGTCGTTTTGTTAGGGTATAGCCTAGCTAGCTAACCGCTAGGCCGATATACTGAGTACGTAAAACCTTATGATTGGTTTAGTTTCATATTCATTGATGGTTAGAATGTGACGGATCCCTGCAGATCCACAACCGTTTGTCCACCACGATGACGGATCTCTCATCTGTCGGAAGCGTTATTGACGACTTCCGTGCTCTATTACATGTTTTTGTTTCTGTTTCATTCTCTTTTGTTAAGTGGGATGGCAATATCCTGACCACTTATTAGCCTGTGAAGGTCTTCGTCTTTTTGGATGTGTGGAATGTGTCTCGTCCTCCTTCTCATGTAACTAATGCTTCTTTGAGGGATTGTAATTAATAAATTATACGAGAAGTTCTATAAAAGAATGTCTTTTATGTCTATAACAGTAACAATTAAAACTGTTGTAATATCTTTTTCTTAAAGTCTTTGATATCCGAACTCACTTACTCGACTAATTATGATAATAACAATTGTAATTTATTATTGACTATGATGCAATGTGGAAAATATCGACTCAAAACCAAGGAAGAGCACATTTAATAATTTAATAAATATGTAAATACATGTTGTGATGTCATTTTCATATCCCTCCTTTTTGTCTTTTATTATTATCTACACCATATGTTTGAATTACTACATCCGTCATGTTATATTAGTCACCTTTTTTTTTTGGTTACAAAACGGGGGGCTAAAGCCCCCAAAAAGAAAACTACAACCTAGGCAACAGAACGCCTCTTAGATCATCGAAAAGAAAGCTCCTCAAATAGTCCGGAGGATCATTTAACATAACAAAATTAGTATCAAAAGAGTGCCCTCTAGAAGCAAGACAATCTGCAGCACGGTTCCCTTCTCTCAAGGTATGTTGTATGATGCAATTCCAACTTCTCTTCAGGTAAGTTCTACAATCTTCAATGAGTGGACCTTCACTTGAGTCCCATTCTCCGTCATGGTAGATACTGGTGACAGCCGAGAGGGAATCTGATTCAATAATGACGTTGCGGTAGTTAGCTTCCCAAGCCAATTTAAGAGCCTATCTGATAGCTTTGAGCTCTGCACAGAAAATATGAGATATATTAGTATTCCTCAAGAAACCAAACAACCACTTACCTTCGTGATCCCTCGCAAGACCCCCAATAGAGGATGAACCCGATTGATTATTGCAGCTAGCATCGGTGTTTAACTTGACCCAATCCAAAGGAGGGGATTGCCAACCAACCCATCTAATATCCCTTGAAGTCTTGTGCTTAGAACCTGACTGACAATTGAGAATGTATTCATTAGCCAGGAAGACTATTTGATTGCACACATTAACAAGGTTCGATATAACATTATTGAAGACCATGTCATTCCTATCCTTCCAGATAGCCATATTAAATAGAGTATTAGTTGGCCCATTAAAGGACGATCCAGAGATATGAGTCTGATCAGTAGCATTATGGATCAACCACTCCATCGTAGCAAAATTTTGTTGGTCAAAGAAATCTCTAAGAGGTCTTCATTTCTAAATCCTTGAAGCATAATGGCAGGAAGCATATTGGTCACTTTGACACTTTACCTTTTTTCATATCATATGTCACTATAAACACAACAACGACACCCCCCCCCCCCCCCCATATATATATGTATATATATACACATACATATTATTCCGCCAATATTTATTTTTACAACAATAATATAAATCATCCTACACTTTAAGATTTGTTTCATAATATAAATCATTCTACATTATCAATGTAACATTTATTATCAATTTCTCTATTTTATCCCTAATTCATTGTCAATCCGACAATTTTTCATTACTTAACCACTATTGCATTAGTGATAGTCAATGAGAATTCTAGCCATTTACCTTCAAATTTATTACGTTCAACGACTTCTTTAATCTGTGTAGAAACTCCTATGATGACTTATATTTTGGGACGGAGCTAGTAGCATGCAACTTAGTCTATACAAATAATCAAAAGTGATTACTTATGCGGAACAAAATGAGTAGTGAGAGATAAATTGAGATAGAGACGATATGATTATTCGTTTTTTAAGGTATTAGCTTGATCGATCTAAGAATGAAACGAACAATTAATCGGGTCTTTCTTGCTCTAGGATTTTACAGAGAGTAGTGGCATTTTCTTCTTGGACTGAACTTAATCAATAAGCTGCCTACGTATCCAAGTATATACTTGGAATCAAGTCCCCCCGTAGTTCAGGCGGTTATTCGTGATAGTGGGGTTAGTGGGCGGTTGTATAAACCCCCACGCCTCACGTTCAATAACTGCTCTTGATTCAGATGAGGATGTCTTCGATCTGCTTCAGGCGATCAGGGACCTGCCCTGGCCAGTCGCCTTTCTTCTATATCGTGGACACCGCTTCGATCGATCGGGTGCGGTGATCCGTCCCATTCGCCTGGTCGCTCCGTTCTGCCTGACACGTGGACTGATCCGGTCACCCCCAATCAAAGCCCCCCAGATCTTATTCGATCAGGTCTGGCCTTTATTATAGATTAAGATCACGAATTCCAAAGTCGCTCCACGTACCGCCCGGATGGCCTCTCCACCTGTGTCTCGGTTAACTCAAACGTCCCCTCAAGTGCACACGCTTTGCCACTTCAATCAATGCGCAGCCCAAGCGTCCCATCCTTTGGTTAAAAGCTTGTTAAATCTATCGGATTACGCAAAAATCCATCATTATTTAAAGACACGGAGATTCAATTTGACAACTTCGCTCCCTCAATTAACAAGTAAGTCCTTCATCTTTCCGCCATTGAAATCTATTCTCTTTTTTGTTTTTGCTCCTTATGAATCCAAATCTGCCTGAGATTTCCAATCCCGGTGAAAATCCTCTCTTCTCTATTCTTCCCCCGCACTTGATTGCCTCTATTGTTCCTTCCCTTGTCGAATCACCTCCGACCGAATACAACATTTCCGGTTTATCTGCGCCCATAAGAGCATTGAGGAGGACCTACGAGACTAAGAAAATGATGGCTTGCCACGGAATTGATTCCAATCTAAAGGATTGAGATATCACGGATATATCTGCGATAGTTTAGGATAAACAAGAATACTTATGCCCCTATCCGTCCCGCACTGGAAAGAGTGTCGCTTGCTCCTCCTCTGCACCGCATTGCTTGTTTATAAAAAACGATTTTGAATGCGGTCTCAGATTTCCTCTTCCTCCGGCTTTCTTGGAAATACTTCGATATTACGACCTGGGGCTTGGTCAGATAGTTCCCAATAGTATAAGGGCCATTACCGGTTTTTTAATTTGGTGTAGGTGTTTTGTGACCCTTTCTCCTTGTTACTGTTTAGGACCTTTTACCAGTGCAAACAAATTAAGAAGAAACCTGGCCGGTAACTGTTTCTGTAGGAGAACTGATAACCTGAGTGGTGTCCGTTTGATTAAGAAAACCGATCGATCCTCTTCTTTTGGAAGAAACACTTTTTCTTCATTAGCACAACACTATTAGGGATTTGGGTAAATGGAACACTGCCACCAAGAATAGCGATGTGCTAGAGAGCAAAGCAGATAAAAAGTTGTTAAAGGATATCAGTGAGTCCCCGATATATTTGGGTTTGAGACATTCTGATTCTAATCGATTGATCTTTGCTCATTTGGAGCTCAGCCGCCCGAGCCTTACGTTGAACTACCGGATGAAAGATATAATTTAAGTAGGGCCTCCTATTCAAGCATTTATGTTTTCCTTCGTAGCCTATTTAATTTTTTTTTTGTTGTTATTTGCAAAGTGGCAAGCTTCATCGACATCATCCAAATCGGCCGATGAGGCTTCACCTCCCAGAGGCCAGGACGCGGCCTCGGTCTCGTTATCAATCAAGATGTACGGATCATCGCCAAGCTGTTGTGATCATCCAATTGAGCCTTCAAACGAGATTGATCGGGGTGAGGCGATTCGAAGAGACCAATGACTATCGGTTGGTTCCTCGCAGACCGCTTTGATAGAGAATACAGATGAAACCAGACGTGCCTCAAAGCGCATTAGATCTCAAGATCAGGTGACAAGGATCTCGGGACCTCGTAACGCCATCGGGGAAAAGATATGACTTTGGAAAGAATGGTCCAATCAAGATATATCGACATTTGTAAGTGTTTTGTTTCATAGATAATAACTTGTTTCCTCTCTAGAATATATAAATTAATTGTGTACCTGCTTTTCTTGCTAGGGGCTAAACCTGGGAAGGAAATTTTGACCCGACTAAGGAACTCGGGTAAGGTTGAGGAAAACTTAGCCAACTCTTTATCGGAATGGAAAGCTAAGTATGAGGATTTCTTGAGTACCTCTCTGCTTGCGAAAGCGGCTTTATCCGACGAGTGAAAGTTAAAATGACGAAGTGAAAGTTAAAAATGGCGAGTTCCAGACTCAATCGCCACGGCTACTCAAGTCAGAACCAAATTGGAAGAGATAGTAGCTACCCTTGAGAAGGAGAGAGACACTATGAAGAGCAGGCTACCTGAGCACATTGCTGAAGCCCTTGATAGCTATAGGAGGTCTGATCAGCTGGCTGATAATATCAAAATGTTGTTTGCCCCAATAATTTGGTTTGGGTACTCCTCAGCCATTGAGGACATGAAAGCCGCTGGCCTTAATGTCGATGCTACCAAGCTCCCCCACGCGGGCTGGAACAGGAACGACGGATCTCAAATCTACGAGACCAGATTCAAGGAGTTTAGAGATGGGGTGGACTTGGTCTCTAAGTATGGCAAGAAACCTCCACCTGTTCAAACCGGCTCCTCGTCCCAATCTCAAGTTCCTCCGAGTTCCAAGTGAAGACATTCAGCCTATCCTCTCCTTTATTTTTGATTTCAAACATTGTATAACATTATATTTTTGCTGTTGTTGCGTTGCTTTCCAACTCGGTTATCTTTATGAAAGTTTTTGATTTTTGGTTCCATCTGCGTATTTTTGATTTTTGGTTCCATCTGCGTATTGTTTGCCTTTCTGCCTTGTAATGCACTCCTTTATTATACTCACCTCCCCCAGTATGAAGTGTGATTTGCTATGTAGCACACGTCATACTGTAGTTGATTCAGACTTAATCTGATTTTGAAGAAGTGAATTATTCTCCTTAAAGAAATTTCGACCTGGCCTGAGGTCTAAAGTATACGACCTGACCTGAGGTCCAAAATAAATGACGACTGAGGTCAATAAATGATCTGATTTTTCACACTTAACAAATTAGTTTTTCAAAGGGTTTTCGACTGACACGAGGTCTAAATAAATGACGACCGAGGTCAATGAGCGATCCGATTTTTCGATTTTATAAATTTTTCTCTTTTAAAGAGTTTTCGACTGACACGAGGTCTAAATAATTGACGACACGAGGTCAATGAGCGATCCGATTTTCGGACTTAATAAATTTTCTCTCTTAAAGAGTTTTCGACGACTGAGGTCTAAATAAATGACGACCTGAGGTCAATGAGCGATCCGATTTTTCGGACTTAATAAATTTTCTCTCTTAAAGAGTTTTCGACCGACTGAGGTCTAAATAATTGACGACACGAGGTCAATGAACGATCCGATTTTCGGACTTAATAAATTTTCTCTCTTAAAGAGTTTTGCAACAGTAACATAATACAGCAATTCAACATAATTAAGAACTTTAAAAAGTCATAGTGCATAATAGTTTACAAGATAAGATGACAAGCACTTGCCTCAAACATAAAACTTCCTCAAATTAATTGCATTCCAGCTTCTAGGAATGGTCTTCCCTTTGCTATCGGCCAATTGATATGCCCCTTTTCCATGTACTTTGATGATATGATAGGGACCCTCCCAGTTAGGACTGAGAGTTCCGCTTGGTTCCTGCCTGCTGATCTCATTTTTTCGTAGGACCAGATCTCCAACTTTAAAATAACCTTGCTTTACCTTGGAGTTATAATCTTGGGAGACTTCTTTGCTTATACTTAGCCATTTCGATTAAGGCAATATCCCTTTTTCTTCCAAATTTCATCCTTAGTGTGCCTTATTTCCTCTTTTTGGACACTGGTCGTTATGTAACGTTGTCTGGGGATGGCAGTCCAATTTTCTGCCGGAATAACGACTTCACACCCATAAGCCAATGAGAATGGGGTTTCATGTGTAGACATGTTGGGGTAGTCCTATAAGCCCAAAGGATGTTTGGTAGATGCTCTACCCAAAGTGCTTTCCTCTTGCTCAGCCTCTTTTCAACCCGAGCTTGATCTGCTGTTAGTTTGTTCCACTTGACCATTTGCCAGGGATGACCAAGCAGAGGTGAAATCTTTGTTTTATGCCCAACTCGCACACCATTCACGAACTCCACTGTCTTCAAATTGAGTACCGTTATGCGAAATAATGGTTTTTGGTATTCCGCACTGCATATCGAGTTTTTCCACAAGAATTTTGGATCTGTTTTTGGCGTGTGATAGTGGTTAATGGTTCAGCCTCAACCCATTTAGTGAAATAGTCAACAGCCACGACTAAGAACTTATAATTTCCTGGTGCTGCAGGAAGTGGCCCTACCAGATCGACACCCCACTGATCAAAGGGCCAGGCTGCAATGACTGGAGTCAAAATTTCAGATGGTCGATGGGATAGATTACCATGAACGACATGACCCGCACGCCAAGACTAACTCCTCTCGCATCTGTTGCATTTTGGGCCAATAATAGCCGAACAACTGCACTTCCTAGCTAATGCCCTCGACCCATATGGTTTCCACAAATCCCAAGGTGAATTTCTCTCAATAGGTAATTACCTCTTCCACGAGAACACAACGTAGCCAAGGAGATATGAAGGATTTTCTATACAAGATATCATTGAATAAGGCATACCGCGGATAGACGTCGACTCTGCGAGCTTGACCTCGGTCTTACGGCAACCGGCCGTGTTTTAAGTATGATACAATGGAATCCATCCATGTTTCCCTTTGTGTAACCGGTTGCACCTCGGGGATTTCATAGCTATCTTGATTTAAGCATTCAATAAGAACTTTTTTTGTCGATAAAAATTGGAGGCCAACTTAGGCAGGGCATCTGCTCTGCGGTGTTTTGCGATCTGAGACTCGCTCCACCTGTAATTCTTGAAATCGGTTTATGAGTGGATCGGGCGAGAGATAGATATTTCTTCATAGGTTCCTCTTTTGCTTCATAATCTCCCACGATGTGGTTTACCACCAATTGAGAGTCACTTGTAAACTTTGAATTTGTTTAACCCCAGCTTTAGAGCTAAGTTCAAACCGGTAATTAGTGCTTCGTATTCACTTCATTGTTGGTTGCTGGAAGTTAAAGTGTAAAGCATAGGGGAACTCTTCACCTTTTGGACTTATGAGGAGAGACTGCTCTCGACCCATTCTTCTTTGGACGCTCCATCAACAAACAATTTCCATTGACTGATTCTTTCGGATTCACTTGATGATCGATAGAGATTGATTTTCTTCCGCCAGAAGTCCGCCAAACTGTGCTTTCCACAATTTGTTTCGTGGTCTATACTCTCATCATAGCCTCGCCAATTCTACCACCCATTTGGCTAAGCGACCTGAGTTATCAGTCTCGCTCAATATTTGCTTCAAGTGGTGGTCGGTCAAGAGAGATGGACCGGGTGACTCGGAAGTAAGACCTCAATTTCTGGTCGCGTGTACCAATGCAAGTACCAACTTTTCGCGTCTGAGTACCTCACTTCAGTCCATGTAACGCTTTGCTTATGTAATAGACCGGCACGAAATGCGTCCTGTTTGTTTAACCGAAGCAAAGACTAATAGCTTCATCACAAATCGATAGATAAAGTACAGAACCTCTCCTTACGGGGAGAGGTTAGAGTTGGTAACTCTAATGAGATATTTTTCGAGATCATTAAAGGCTTCGTGACAATCGGTCCCCCCAATGAAATGGTGAAGCTTTCCTTAAAATCTTGAAGAAAGCGAGCACGCTGTGTCTTTGAACGTGAAAGGAATACATTCAATCTTTGCCGATCTTCTGTTAATCTTTGAACCTCTTTAATATTGGTAGGAGGTGGCATCATTTTCAAGGCATCCAACTTGTCCGGATTGGCCCGGATTCCATCTTTAGAGATCATATAACCTAAAAACTTTCCAGATCTGACCCCGAATGTGCACTTTTTGGGGTTCAATTTCATCTTAGCTGCTCGAAGCACCTTGCAAACTTCTCTTACATCTTGTAAGTATTGATCTAAAGACCTGCTTTTGATCAGTAAGTCATCAACATAGACCTCCATTGACTTACCTATCTGACCGTGGAAAATTCGATTAACTGCCCTCTGGTATGTGGCACTGCATTCTTCAAATTTAAACGGCATGGTCACATAATAATATGTGCCAAATTACGTGATAAATGCCGTTTCTCTGCATCTCTTGGGTCCATGAATATCCGGTGATACCCTTTATACGCATCCAAGAATCCAAAATCTCAAAACCCACAGTTGAATCCACTAACTTTGTCAGTGCAGGTGAGGTGTAACTATCTTTAGGACAAGCCTTATTTAAATCAGTAAAGTCTACACACATTCTCCATGATCCATCTCGATTTCTTTACTAGAACCGGATTGGCGAGCCATTACGGGTAAACGACCTCGCCTGACAATTCTGCTTGCTTCAACTTGGCAACTTCTGTTCGATGATTGAGATCCTTTCTCGGAGCAAAATGTCTCTTCTTTTGACGAACCGAAGTGCATTCGATCCACATTCAAGGCGTGCACTATGAATTCGGTGACAAACCAGGCATATCATCCATCTTCCATGCGAAGACATCCGGTATTCCCCGAGCAAATCTGTTAACGTTCTTTTACTGGGGTGCGGAATCCATGATCCTATACTCACACTTGACTCATTCTCTGGTTCTCTATCTCGAACAGACTCGGTCCGGGTCTGGCCGTTATCCAGGTCTTTTCTTCCTCCGCAACGACTCTTCAAGAGTCACCTGTTGAACCAACTATTTCTCACCAACCACAGAGGTGTAACAGCTCCTGGCTGTTTCCACATCCCCTTTAATTTCGACCGATCCCAAGCCGACTGGGAACTTCATGCTGTTATGGGTGGTGAGATAAGCGCCGCAGATCGATGATGGCGGTCTTCCCCATGATGACATTGTACGCCGAAGGTGCTTTAACCACGATGTAATTTACCATGAGGGTCCTGCCCTGAGGTAGCTTACCAAAAGTTGTGGGTAATGTGACCATACCCATAGGGTGAATAGGTGGACCGGCAAATCCAAAAAGTGGTGCAGATACTGGTGTTAAATTAGAATCTTTTAACTTCATGGCCTGGAAAGCCCTGTGATATAATATGTTAACAGCACTTCCCGTATCAACGCAAATTCTCTTCACCCAGTTCTTGTTGATCACGGCTTCAATGACCAACCCTTCGTTATTGATTACCAGCGGTAGTGGATCCTCTGGTCCGTACCTCACTTCTCCCGATACCTTTTGACGTTTACCAGAACTTTGGTTTTGACCCGTTAAACCTTTTTCTTCCTCATGATCTCGTCCGCTTAGGGCCTCCCATGATCGTGTTAATTGTGTTTATAGGGACGGTTATCGATTTGTCCGTCTGGTGCAGTGATGGATGTCTCTCGCCTTCTCATTATTTGTTCCTCCCCTGTCATTCTGGTATGGTCCTCTCCTAAATTCCCTCGCGCCTCGGGCCGTTCGTTCTGAGATCATCCACCACCTCATCAAGTTGTCCTTCCATGACGGCCGCGCATCTATATCCCTGATTAACTCCCTGCACGACTCTGTATCGTGACCAACATCTTGGTGGAACTTACAAAATTTTGCTTGATCTCTCTTTTCTCTTGGTCCTTCATAGAAATGGAGTTCGCTATGCCCTTACGCTCCATAATAGCAAGAACTTGCTCGTGATCTATTCAACGGGATCAGGTCTCTGTCCTGCAGAGCGCCTCGTTTCCCCAATCTATCGGTTATGGGTGCCTGCACCCTATCCCAAACTGATTTACGCTTTTTATCGGATTTCTCCTCTGCTTTTCCCTTTCCGTGATCTCCTTTCTCCAACTCGCGCTTGGCACGGTTAGCTTCCTCCCCTTGACAATGTTTAAAAGCAATGGCTAAGCATTCTTCCATAGTTTTGGGATTTTTCCCATTTAACTTAGCGTGTAAACGCCCTTCTCGTAGTCCTGCTACGAATGAGGCTACCAGAAATCGGTCATCCACATGACCACCAGGTTGATTCTCGCATTGAACCTCTTTATGAATCGTAAAACCGTTTTCGTCGGATTTTTGCTTAATAGTAAGCAAATGAGTGCATCGCCTTTGAAACGGCCTCGCAGCAATGAACATGCTCATGAACTTCTTTGTTAAAACTGTAAAGCTGGTAATAGATCTGGATGGCAACTTGTTGAACCAGTCCCTAGCTCTTCCAGATAGGAGCGCGGGAAAAGCTTTGCATTTCATTTCGTCCGGGCGTTGTATAAGCGCATATGTGCTATATCTTGGTGCATATGATCATACGGGTCTTTGGTTCCATCATGGACTCGATTTTAGGTATTTTGAACCCTCTGGGACAGGGGCATGCCTCAATATACTCTGCGAAAGGCGAAGCAAGATGAAATTCATCCTCCTCGTCTTCCAACATCGCATCTAACTCGGCTCTTGCGGCCTCGTAGCGTGACGGGTTTTGCTCTTAGCAACTTGATCATCGGATTCGCAACTTCCTTATGACCACCCCTCGTTCTCGGAAGATAAGCGCTTTTCTTCTCCAAAAGTATCTACTTTTTCCTTTCCTTTCTCACACTCTCAAAAAGAACTCGAAAATCTTCATCTCCCATGGTTTTTTGAGCATCCACTAGGAGTTGTTTCGCCATTTCCTTAGTATTTGGTTGATCTTGCGATTGCTTTTTACGGGTTTCGATCCTGGTTACGATCCACATTTTCCGGATCGTGTGAAGAACTTGCTAATTCTTTCCCTTGTTGATTCTTTTTGGTGGCATTGTTCGATTACTCGCAATTTCCCGCTAGAAACAAGAAAGCCTCCTTCTAGCGCCAATGATCGATCTAAGAATGAAACGAACAATTAATCGGGTCTTTCTTGCTCAGGATTTTACGAGAGTAGTGGCATTTCTTCTTGGGTGAACTTAATCAATAAGCGCGCCACGTATCAAGTATATACTTGGAATCAAGTTCCCCGTAGTTCAGGCGGTTATTCGTGATAGTGGGGTTAGTGGGCGGTTGTATAAACCCCACGCCTCACGCTCAATAAGCGCTCTTGATTCGAGATGAGGATGTCTTCGATCCGCTTCAGCGATCAGGGACCGCCCGCCGGTCACCTTCTTTCTATATCGGGGACCGCCCGATCGATCGGGTCGCGGTCTGTCCTCATTGCATGCCCTGGTCGCTCCGTTCTGCCTGACACGTGGACTGATCCGGGTCACCCCCAATCATAGCTCTACCGTAAAATTGTCACAACAAATTTACATGACACATTTGTACAGCATCGATGATTATTACGAGACATATATCAATCGAATAAATTTTACATTATAATCATTAATTAGCTTAAAAGCATGTTATGTCACATTTGTTTGACAATTTATCATCGAACTATATCCAGGGGCCCTTGGGGCAGTAACAGGGCCATGCCCCCCCTCTCTAATTTAAGGGCCCGTCAATTTTTTACCCAATAGTATATATATTTTGTATTTTTATATTGGACTTCAATAACCTTCCAAACAACATTGTATTGCCTTAGTGGTGAGCAATGAAGTATAATTTAGCAAGTTATACCAGGGTTCGTTCCTTGTAATATGCAGTTTATTTTTATTTAAAACCCCCTCCCTATTTGTCGTCTCAATTCTCAAACATTAAAAAAAATCTCTCTTCGTTAACGACTAGAAGAATTAGTAACACAAATTGAGTTTATGTCAAGATTTTTCAAGAATCAAGATGATAAGAGGATGGGGACGGAGATTCTCATATTTTCCCCCTAAAGATAGAAAACCCTAATCTTCAATTTTTTTTTTTTTTTTGTTTTTTAATTTAAGATCCCTCTCCCTCTTTGTCATCTCAGCTCTCAAGCATTAAAAAAATAAATAAAATAAATTCTCTCTTTTTCATTTCTGTAACAACAACTAGAAGAATTAATAACACAAATTGAGTTTATCTCAAGATTGTTTCAAGAATCAAGATGATAAGAGGATGATGATGAAGATTCTCATTTTCCCCTGAAGATAGAAAACCCTAGTATTCAATTATTGATGTTAAACATTGTCAAAGTATAATTGCAGATTGACTGAACAAGTATGTTTTCTTTAAAAGAAAAAAATTGTTACTGTTTTTTCTTCAGAAGGGCTTAATTTTATTTTTTTGCCCCGGGCCTAAATCTGGACAGGAACACCCCTGACTATATCTACTCAATAATAATTTTTTTGAGACAAAAAATCTAATTATTTTTATTTTTATGATGTGAAATCTCTAACATGGTATGGTATTGGTCAATGATAATGGGTTCAAGTCTCAGTGAAGACAAAATAGTCTGTATATCCTATCTAGGGGAAAAAATGTGAAAATCACTCCACCAGTACAATATTTGATTCACCAATGTTTATATATTGTTTTGTCGAATATAATAACATTCCATGACAACGATTATTTAGTATTAGATAATATGCCACCACAAATATGAAAAGGTCTCCTTTGTTTTCTTTCACTACACTCCATATCCTGAAATCCCTTCCTTTTTTTTTTTTTCCCCCTTCGATTATTGAAGTGAGCAGCCAAATTATTAAGGAAGTTTCTACTTTCCTTTGGTCAAACTACAGAATTTGTCAATTTGCCATCTAATTCCAACAGTACGATTTTTGGAGGATTTGTTTTCTAGTAGTATCGTCTATTTTTTATTGGAATTGATACAAATTAGGGAATCCTGTTCGAATCTAATCAAAATACTACACACACACAAAAGTAGTAGTAGTAATAATAATAATAATAATAATAATTCACAATGTAACTACCTATCCTGACATCTATGCATTTTTTTGCGGAAACAGGCCTTTTAGGGAAACGAATCGTTCGGTAAGTCTGCTAACACTAGACACAAGATCCTTTGGAAACGGATCGTTCTGCATGTAATCCAAGGCCTTAGGCCAAATAGTTTTGTCAATACTGTTGAATTACATCTTTAGAGAAAAAAAAACTTAATCTGATGAGAATGTAGATAATTAAAATCTTAAATGCTTCACCATTAATATATACATAATAATAGGATGAAAATTGAAAAAGAAAAACACTCATATTTTAAATTGTTACCAAAATGTATCATTTTGGCCCGCTAGCCAGCCAATGGTCTACGGACCATGACCATATCATACAATTTGTGGGTTTTATTTGACAGAGGAATGTAAGTAATACTATAATATAATTAAAGAAAATTTTATTAAATCAGAAATGGTTTTCTTTTTCTCTTTTGATTGAATCTAGGCCTAATTATAAATCGTAATAATACTTTGATATTAAGTAAAATGTAGTAAAAAGGTCATTATGCATTAAAGCCACAACACATATCATAGTATATTTATCATTATTGATCATGGTCAACTATTGTGAGCCAATTGGTCATACATAACTCATCAATAATTATTATAGCAATGATACGGATACAACGATTGTGACATAATGAATGACACAACGGTAATCTGCACCGTTAATCATAATGTGTCTAAATTATTCATGATGTAAATCTAACATGATCAACGGTACTGATCAGCGTTATATCACTCGTTGTGGCACAAGCGTTGTGCCCGTATCATTACTCTAATTATAACTATGTCACCCACATATTATTACTTAATGTCTAGTGAATAAAATATTTTTCTACAATGAATTTGGCCCTAAAATACTACTATCAATTATACAAATTTGGGGGTCATTAAAATGTTTATTTTGAGATGAGTCCTAGGCCATGGCCCGGTGGGCCTCTTTGAACCCGTGAAGGCGTGCATGACAAATGCGGTACCAATAAATCTCATTATCGTTTGTTTTCTGGGTTTATGAATTTTAAGATGGTCAACAACCATCTATGCTTTGGTGGTATCAAACCAATATGATTTAATGATGTATTATTCGACCCATCTTTGTAAAGGAAAAAAACAACCCATTTGAAAGAAGAAGAAAAATGCTTGTTAAGGTAGGATCATAAAATTACTTTTATTATCCCATGGATATGGCCTAGTGGTAAAGGGCTTGGGTGTTATAGTGACAGCTGGGCCAAGAGCTGGAGTGTGGAGGTTCGAATCCCGTAAAGGGACGACTTCTTTCAGTTTCTTGGTAAAAATGTAGCCCTCGACTCTGAGCTGTTAGATTCCTGATTAACATCTCCACTCATTCTGTGGGATCGGGCGAGTGGAGACCCTCAAGATTAAGGTTTAACATTTATAAAATTACTTTTATTGGTTTAACAAGATTAGTTGTAATCGAGCTATTTGTTCTGTCTTTTTAGTAGGATGATTATAGTCAATCTATCTATTATATACTCGCAATAAGTTCTAATGAAATTTAAAATTCAACTGTTGTATTATGAAGTTTGTATCAAATTATATGTATTATAGCCTTTAATTTTTTCTCTAAAACACAATAGATGTGTATTATATGAAAATGAGTAAAAATAAATGGTTTTTATTCATGTTATTTGATACAACTTTTATTATATTAGGAAAATACTACACAATCTCTCGTAAGTTTTAGGTTGGTCTACCAAATAAATAACACTAACAAAAAAAAAACCAGCTTTCAAAAAAAATCAAAAAAACAAAAAAAAAAGCCCATATCCTGCAACAGCATAAACCAAATCCAACAACAGCCCGAATTAAAAGAAGCCCAAAAGAAAATATGGCCTTCTTTCCACACCTCGCATGCTACGAGATTCACGCGTGTTATGGAGTTTCCAACAGAAAATTTATATTGCAAGTGTAATGTCATTGATACTGATATTCTTTTCCATGAAGAGAAATATCGGCGATAATGACATTTATAAGAACTTTTATGAGCAATAACATCGTACGTGTGTGGTGTCGAAAGAAACTTTATAATAACCTTATGAAAAGAAATACAATGTTGAAAATAAAAGAAAAAGGGCATGAATAGAATCTTTTATCATAAGCTATAATGCATGATCTTTGGATTCGTCACATATTGCTAGTTTGCGAACTACTAATCAAAGGAAAATTCAGATACATGGACTATTTATTAGAACGGACCGTAGGATGACTGTCACGTGTAGGAAAAAAAACTGTTGTCTATTTATACATATGACAATCATTCAACAATCCGTTTCAATACGAAATTCATGCATCATAAATACCCCGAATCAAATATGTAAGATTGTCACTATTTTCTCATTAATTCCGGTATTTGCACATCTATGTGCCTTTCATATGGGTCACATTGACCATTGAAAAGTACATCAAATTTTACTTCTCTCTACCATAGCCACCACATTATCTTACTCTATCCTACCCACCGTACCATCATACCCTATCCTATCCATTCTATTTTGCTAGAAGGCTTCATTCAATTTAGGCTGAATACAAAAAAAAAAAAAAATTTAGGCCCTTCTAAAAAGAAACATAAGATTTAAGCCTTCTAAGAACACAATAAGCAAAAATATTATATTTTATCCAGGAGCGTTCCTTTTCAAATTTATGTTCGGGGCCAAGAAAAAATTAGGTCCTTCTAAGAAAACATTTTATAATTTAAGCTCTTCTAAAAAAACAGTAAGCAAAAATAAAACATGCCTTTAACAGGACTTGAACCCTAGTCAAGTGTCAAGTTATACTTAAATGCTCACCACTAGAACAATATATTGTTGGTTAGTAAATTATTGAAACTTAATATAAAAATACAAAATATACATATGTTATTGAGTAAAAAATTGACGGCCCTTAAATTCGCCAAATTTGAAGGGAGCCGTGGGCCATGGCCCCGTTCCCTAATGGGCGCCCCTGATTTTACCCCATCCTATCCTACCCAGCTTCACCCACCCCACATCCAACATTACCTTACTCTTACCCACCACCAACTAGTTTTGTCGATTTTCATTATATTCCATCCAATTTCACAGATAATGAAAATGATCATATTTAATTCATTTGATTGAAATAAAATTTCATTACATTCAATTATCTTATAATTATACACACACATTCAAATTGAATAAAAAATCATTTCATTCATGCGTAACAAACATGTCGTATGTGTGATTTTATCGTCATATTCTAAACTTTTAAGATAAAATTTTATGAGAAATAAATTCAGCCCACATGAATAAAAAAAAAAATGACTCGGTCTTCCATTTGGATTAAGAGTAATGATTATGTCATAATAAAACGTGCACAACACGAAAAATTGTGTTGTGGTAGTGGTGTGGTGTCTCCACATGAATGATGCGGAACACCGTATGTGGCGGCCCTCACACAACACAGCTTTTTATTCAAGATTTAAAAATTGTGTAGTTACGATCGTTTACCTGGTCACTTAAACCTTAAATTCCCCCATCACACAATAACTTGCCGTGGTAGTGCGTATTTTATTAATTAGGACATGTTTCTCTGGGATGAAAAGTGAAAAGGGATGACAAGATATCTGGTGTCTTTAATCCTGACCTTTTTGAGTTAAAGGGGAAAAGAAAAAGCACATCTACATCTACAGCAAACATTTCTCATAATATATATACCTTTTTACGATTGATGGAGAAGTCTATCTTCCAACATGGAATTGCACCATGGCATGGGATGGGGCTGTGACTGTGAGCGACGCTCTGTATATAATGTACGGGATATTTGGATATATATTTCAAAAGGTGCAACTTTGCCAAAAAAGAGAAGAGTGTAAAATATGAAAGGTGGAAATGGAGAAATAAACACACGTAGATTATGGTTGGAAAGGTTGACGACTTGCTTAGCTAGTAGCTACTGCTGCTGCTTTCAGGAAAAAACCATAAAGTGGCCGGTGTCTTTTATCTTGTATGTTATTTCTACCAAATCCTTCTTATGAGTCATGCCAACCTGGCTTTTAATTAAAGGAATTACTAAATATTAAACAGTCACAAGCTAAAGAATCTTATCCTTTATTTGAAAGCTCTTTGAGGGATAATTAAGAAACCATTTCCTTTGTCTCCTCGATCCAATTGAGCCCTTTAAAGGAAACCTATGCTATGCAACTTCATCTTCTTTTCTTTTCTTTTTTTCTTTTCTTTTGCTGTTTTCTTTTTAAGGGCTAGGGGATGGAATTTTCATTTTAGTGAGGAGCGAGCTAGCTAGGGACGAGGATTGAACATGGTTGCTACCATAATATGTCACTAATTCAATTTCAATCACCAATATACATACAACTTAACTTGTTAAATATTTGGATTTCAAGAATGCAACACAGAGGTTGAGTTTTTCACCTTAATGATAAGTACGTTTGGATTACTAGAATTGAATGCAATGCAATGGATAAGGATTCATTTCTACGTTTGACAATCAATAAAATGAAGTTGACGAGATTCTAAAAGGATATGACGAGCTACTTGGTGAATGATGTGGCGACGATTAGTGTGTCAAGGGATGAGATATTTATGATCGATACCAAGTGAAATGATGTGATTCATTATTACACTCTCTCACACATAGTAGTAGTGTGTATGAGTGATTTGGATGCATCACACTCATTCACTTCATATAACTTATAAATAACTGTTGGAGTATAATTCTTCTTGCGTGCCGGGTGGTGTGGGGTTAGTGAAGGTGATGGTGGCGGCAGATGGTGTGGGGTGGTAGTGCAGCAGTGGGGTGGTGACGGATTGACAGTGATAGAACCACAACAAAACGCACAACACATAGAACACACATTTACATCATTGATTATGATGTGAGACCTATTAATCTCCATGGGTTTTAATGTTGCGATTATTTTGTTGCGAGATAACATTTTTATTGATAGTAAATATTATTGACGGAATTTTGAAATATATACCTTTTGATAAAAATAGTTTTTTTGGTATACCCTATTTTTTGTCTAACAGCGATAACTCCGATGGGACGGGTAATTTGGATTCGTGGGGCGAGATATATTATCGTGAGGACGGGTTATTTTTCATTGAAAGTCGACTAAAATAACACGCCCTCAATAAATTTTACCATTCGGTAGTATAATAAACCCGTCCTGATATTTATTTATTTATTTTTTTTTGGCAATTGTCCTTACATTTAAGTCCCTGGGGTTTGTCACACGCAGTCCTATAAAAATTCCGACAAATACTAGAAATATTCCGTGAGAATATTCTCAACTGTTTTTCCCGTTTTGCCCTTGTCTTCCAATTATCCAAAACAAACGTAACTTATTTCTCTTCATCAGAAAATTTGATCGACTATTTGATCGACTCTTCTAGAAAAATTAAAGGAGAACGCCGATTGGCGTCTAGGGGTTCCATTTTGGCTGCGATTGACTGCATTCTCCGGCGATTTTGGAGTTTCCGATCTCGATTCCGGCAATTTTGAAGTTCCTTGCTCGGCCGCTGCTCTGTTTCCTTTCTATTCTTTTTTTTTTCTTCTCTATTCTACGATAAAAGTTGCAGGCAAACGATAAAATTCGGAAGATGGGTTTTTGTGCTACTGCTTCAACCTCAGACATGAGGAGGAATAGGACATTTTGGCAGCTTGTTATTTTAGAAATCGTAATTTAAAAAACAAATGATTTGGCCTAAAGAATTGTAATTGACAGCTCTGAATTAATAATTAAAATGTCAGGATAATTGCCAAAAAAAAAATTTAAATAAATATCAGGGACGGGCCATAATACGACCAGAATGAGAAAAATTTATCGAGGGCGTGTTATTTTAATCCGGATTCAATGAAAAATAACCCGTCCTCGCATGACAATATATCTCGTCCCGAACGCCAAATTACCCGTCCCATCTGGAGAGTTATCTTGTAAGTGCTTAAAAATAAAATTATACAAAAATACTATTTTTATCAAAAGGTATATATTTTTAATTCCCCCAATATTATTATCCACAACATTTGTTTAGCACTATTGGAGATGCTGTTTGAGGTTTGAAACAGGGAAAAATGGTTAATTTCTCGTGGAAAAAGTGTTGCAGAAATCCTTTTTTTTTTTCTTTCTTTCTTACACAAAGCATATATAATAACAGAAAGTGGGACGATGAAATCTTTTAGTAGCAGAAGGAAGAAAGAAGAAAAAAGAAAAGAAAATCCCATGAAAGCTGGAATGCCTTTTATCCACCCATTCCACGATACTCTGACACGGAGGACACTGCTATAAAGACAAACTCCATGCTCTGCATTGCTGCTGCTGCACCACCAACCGTTTTTTTCTTTTTCTGCTCTTTTTTTTTTTAATTTTTAATTTATACACAAATACTGAGCATCCACTAATTGAAGAAAGGAATCTACCGTCCTATTTCCCTCAACACCTTTTTTTTTTTGTTTTCGTACACTCATAATTTTCTCATGACCCAATCAATTCATATCACCTTTGGTCATAAACTATGCACATATGGAGCCATGCCCCCTCAATCCTCATCATGTTCCATTTATCTCCCTTTTCCCCTTTCCAAGTTCCAACCTTTTTCCATAATTGATAAAACCCACAATTCTTTTAAGCAAACAACATCTTTCATCTTAATTGGGTGTGCAGAAAGAAGAAGAATGGAAACTTTGGAGATTCAAAATGTTTTGGGTTTTTTAACAATTACATGGCTTGTTTTAACGGTTTCGAGGTGTTCGAGCATAGGGATTAACTGGGGTACCATGGCATCCCAGCAGTTACCACCAGAGACTGTGGTCCAGATGCTGAAAGATAATGGTTTTGATAAGGTGAAGCTTTTTGAAGCTGATGAAAAGATTATGGAAGCATTGAAAGGGACAGACATTGAAGTAATGGTTGGAATTCCAAATTACATGTTGCAGCAGATGAGTGAGCATCCAGATGCTGCTGCTGCTTGGGTTGATGCCAATGTCACCTCCTACTTTTACCCTTCTGGTGTCAAGATCAGGTTTTTACATCACTTACTTTTTCCTTTCCTTTTCCTTCGACTTATTCAACTTCTTGAATTAATGGAAAAAGGAAATGCTGCTTTCACAATAATATCGTCACAACATGATGAGGCCTAGGATATCTCACAATAATATCGTCACAACATTGATACGGTGTGAAAGTGTGTTGTGTCATTTTTTTTGTAACGATTTTGATGTGGAACAAGCACTATTGCTTAGATTTGTTTATTTGAAAGAGTAGTGCTAGTTCCACTACAGACAGGACACAACAAATAACTACAACACATCCTATATATACACTTATGACAAATTTGTTATGGCACCATCACTCTTCTTTATTATTATGAAGATTTCTCTCATGTTTACTTTGATATATATAGTCTAGCACAGTAAGTTCTAAAGAATTCTTGATAGATAAATCTTCTCCATTTGTTAAAATTTCTATGATCATGTACCCCATCACAGTGATTTTTTCTTGGTTGTTGTAGTCATATGGCATTAGCTATTTCCTATCATTCTTACTTGTGACACAAAATCAAAATCTGTACATGTAGATATGTTGCTGTAGGCAATGAGCCTTTCTTAAAGAGCTACAATGACTCCTTCTTGAAACAGACATTACCAGCTCTTAAGAACATACAGGAAGCCATCAATCAGGCTGGCTTAGGAGCAGATGTGAAAGCAGTCGTTCCGTTCAACGCTGATGTGTACAACTCGCCTGACTCGAATCCCGTCCCATCAGCTGGTGAGTTCAGGCCGGATATCCGGGATCCGACGATTGAAATAATTCAGTACTTATACACAAATGATGCACCTTTTGTAGTCAACATCTATCCTTTCTTGAGTCTGTACTATGGAAATGATTACTTTCCTCTTGACTACGCGTTTTTTGATGGTGCAAATAAGCCTGTGAAAGATGGTTCTTATGTCTACACAAATGTGTTTGATGCAAATTATGATACATTGGTTTCATCATTGAGGAAAGCTGGATATCCTGAGATGAGGATTGTTGTTGGAGAAGTGGGGTGGCCAACAGATGGTGACAAATACGCGAATAATGACTACGCGGAAAGATTTAATCAGGGATTGATTCATCATGTAATGAGTGGAAATGGTACCCCTGCTATGAAAGGTGAAATTGATGTGTACTTATTTAGCCTCATCGACGAAAACACTAAAAGCATCGAACCGGGTAGCTTCGAGCGGCATTGGGGGATATTCGAGTTTGATGGGATGCCTAAATATCAGTTAGACATGTCAGGTTCAATGGAAAACAAAGGATTAGTACCAGCAGAAGGTGTTAAATACATGCTTAAAAGGTGGTGTGTATTGAACCCACATGTTAAAGATCTGGAAGGTTTGGCTAAGAATGTTGATTATGCATGTAGTTTATCAGATTGCACTGCTTTAGGGTATGGTTCTTCTTGCAATAAATTGAGTGCTATTGGAAATGCATCTTATGCTTTTAACATGTACTATCAATTCAAGAATCAGAATAGTTGGGACTGCGATTTCGATGGTTTAGGTATGGTAACAGATGAAGATCCATCTGATAATAATTGTAGGTTTCCTGTGATGATTGCTTATAATCATTCAGTGGTGTTGCTTCTGCATAAGAAATTGTTGAGCATTTTCTTGGCAATTCTTGAAGGATGCATTGTCATTTTGCTGCTCATCTCTTAGGAAAACATAGGAACAAAAGATGATTTTTTTTTTTTCCTGCAAAATTATCAGATGGTGGTTGTGGAAACTAGGAGATTTACTGTCTAAGTTTGAAATTGTTTTTACTCCTTTTTTTTTTTTTTGTAAATATTTGATTGCTCAACAGGAACAGGTGCAGTAGAAAATTGACTAAAGCATATGGTTCAAAAGTTCTTTTTGATGTGAAATTCATTTACTGCTTTCTTTTGTATTGTGAAATACATAATCTCTAAATTATGATACTCGTTAAAGCACTTACAATTACATAGTTACATCAGTTTTTGTTAAGATATTCTTTTTTTTACAGACTTAAACAACAACAGTCTATGTTGTACAGACTCACTGATTTGGAAAGTGCTCTCGTTGCAGTCAAATTGACACGGTGTTAAAAGGAAGGGACTCTTTAATGTCATCCTGCAAAACCTTTTTTTTTTTTTACGGATGCAAAATATACGCTTTTTATCCTACTGAATTTCGAACCCGAAACCTTCAGATCAAAGGCCAATATAATTACTAAGTCAATGCCTTGTTGGCTCCTCATGCAAAACTCTATATTTTATCTCAATTCAATTTATATACTCTAGAGTCCGGATTTCCTTTACCATAAATTTGTAAACTCATAGCCTTTCCAAGCGGATATCCACGGGTCCGTGAATATCTATAAACACCTGATTTTATTTACAATTACGTATCACAACTTCATATAATAAAGAAAGCCAAGTCGTAAATCATAAAAGTTGACATAGACAAAGTCGAAGTTGTACATCAAGATGATGTGAATTGTGAGATGACACGCTTATAGAGTTTTCCGACTGGATCAAGATCGATACTAAGTAGTCAAAATACTAGTGAACTGAAACAAAGATTTCCTAATTAAACAAAATTTTGTGATTTGTATTCGTTCGAATGTATAATCCAGAAAAGGAAAAAAAAAAAAAAAAATCACTGGAATGATAAATGATAATGCTCTTTCTACAAAGAGTGACTAAAATGAAAAATCAAAAGGATGAATCACATTAAAGAAAGAAAAAAATTACAATAATGCCGCAGTCCCCTGCTTGTGTCTAAAAGACTACTGTAGTGAATTAACACAACATTTTGCGCAACATACTTTGACATCATTAATTATGATATGAGATATATTGAATCATATGAGTTCCATAAAAATCAATCTCGTAAAAAGTGTTTTCCAAATTTTGTTGTGCCAACATTTCTCTACTTTTTTTTACTCGGATATTTTGTTTGAGAAATTTTTATACAACAACAAAATGTACATAAAATTCTTTTTCATCATGAATTTTAATAGGACTCGTTAAAATCAATATATCTCACATCATAAAAAAAAAAAAATACAAAATATATGTTTTATTATTGTGGTCGTTTTGTTGTTTTGTTGTAGTAGTATCATTAATCATTTTGTATTGCACATTCCTCTTTTAAAAATGGTGTAAGGAGACGCTTTAAGCGGATTTGGCATCTCAGGCGGCGATCAGAGTTTCCATGAGACAATGCATCCAAAACCGGTGTCGTATAAGGATCGGACGGTCGAGTTCAACAGTATAACCGTGAAGCTCAAGCCGCTCCCTTCTTTAACTTCGACGAGTGGCGCCACCACAAGCGGCTTCCATGACGGCGGCTCTGTTTCAACACTCCAGCCGGCTTCGCGATCCGGTGCTACTCCGATTAAATCGGAGTTTAATAAGAGAGCTTCAAAGATCGGGTTAGGGATCCACAATACTTCTCAAAAGCTCTCTCGGCTTGCCCAATGTATGTCGTTGCTTTCCTTCCTTTTCACTCGCTGTATTGGATCATCTTGATTTTTTCATTTGTAAGTTTCCAATATAATTTATTTTTTTTGTTGTTGTTTTTATTTGTCCGTCTTATAAACGTAGAAATTAGTGTGACGACTTCTGCTTTTAATTTTATGAGCTACTTGTTTTAGTTATGATCTAGGGTTCCTTTTAGCACCGAGTGTCATAATTCCTCTGAATTTTAAGTTTTCTACTGAATGGCTAACTTCAACTATTCAAGTGCCGAGGTTTGAGCACACGTGTGGCACCGCATTAATTGTATGGCTTAGGATATGATGCACTGGACTGGATTTCGACTTAGATTATGATATATTGCATTCTTGAAAAATTAGAATTGCTGATATGAATTGCGGAAATGGTGGTAGCTTATGTTTGGCTTTGAAGCAGAATGCTGCCTCTTTTTCTGGCTAAAAGGATTGTTATATCCATCCATGTATGATTGATTGTGTAAACCATATGCTCCAAAATGTATATCATATAGGGATCACTGTTTTCCTGTTTGGTTAACTTCTGCTTTTGTGCAGCAGTTTGATCAGGGCATGTTGTGTATTTGGATGTTTTATGAAATATTAAGTATTTCTTTCTTTCGTTTCTGAAGATATACTCCCCTTCCCCTCACCGGTAAAACATCAAAATATAGTTGGATGCAACATCAGAAGACTGGAATCTTTATTTTTGTGTTGAAACAGTGGCGAAGAGGACATCAGTATTTGATGATCCTGCTCGGGAGATTCAGGAATTGACAGCTGTAATCAAGCAGGAAATTTCTGCACTGAATTCAGCTGTGGTGGACCTTCAGCTCATGTGCAAATCCCAGAATGAAGGAAATCCGTCAAGTGATAGCAATGCTCATTCCTATACTGTTGTTGATAGTCTAAAGAATAGCTTGATGAGCGCGACAAAAGAGTTCAAAGAAGTCCTGACCATGCGAACAGAGGTTTATTTTATGATCCTTGGGTTGTAGGAGACAGTATGTTGAATCTGTTTTGCTGCTAATATTCGAGTCTTTTCTCCTGTAGAATCTGAAGGTTCATGAAAACCGAAGGCAATTGTTTTCTTCATCTGCTTCCAAGGACTCATCAAATCCTTTTATTCGCCAACGACCTTTAGGTACCAGAGCAGCAGCAGCTGCTGCTGCTATATCTCCCCCTCCATGGGCTAGTGACTCTGGTACTTCATCCCAGTCATTTTCAAGGTAAAAAATTGCTGTTGTTGGCACTTTTTTTTCTTAGAAACATATATCACCTTGCAAATGTTTACTTGGGAGCTAGTTTTCTATTTCATTTTCTGTGTTCTTTAATCTTGTGCTGCCTTGTAAATACAGAAAGAACGAGTTACTTCAATTTCATCACTTTGTCCCAGGGCTTTTACTTTGTTAAACTATTCCAGTATGGAGTGTATTTAGTGACTCAATTTAGTTGTCGCTTTTTTTTTTCTTGCCCAAGCTCGCCTGGCCATGCTATGCGATCATGGAAAAAGTTGAAAAATAGAAGCCAATTGACGAGAAAATCATTAAAAGTCCACAAAAGGCCAATTCCTATCAAACAAATATTCAAACGTGCCTTGTAAGCACCGTAAGCTCCAACCACATCAAACCAATTGCAGGCGCCAGCATGTGTAGTATGTCTTACTTACCCAATGATATCAATTAAAGTAGTCATACATGTACTACTAAGTCTTTAATGTACACACACACAACCCCCTTTTAGTACAACATCTTGTCGAGGCAACCGTTGCTTACCATTTAGGCGGTAAGACCTCGACTCTCGCCTAGGCGAGTGCCTTAACAACTATGGACTAATTCAGTTGAGGACATGAAGTTATGGCTCATGAAACTGAACATGGTTTCCATCTGAATTTTAGATTTTATTTTTCCTATTTGTCTTTGTCCCAAGTTTCCTTATATATCTGCTTTTAGGTGAAATTGTTAATTGCTGGATATAAGTAGTGGTCGTTTGGATGATGTTTCAGAATTGCTTTTGCGGAAAAGGGATGCTAAGCTTGTTTTATCATTTGCAGAAAATGAGTTAGGGATTGGTAGGTTTATTCCCAGTGTTTCACTTGCTTGAGCTATAGTCTTGGGGTTTGAGTTGGCCCTCAGTTTTATCTAAAGTCTAGAATTTATTAAACTTCAAATGTATTAGATTCTTGCTGTTTCACATTTCAATGAATTGGACAAAATCTTATGGTACATTTGTTGTACCAAGTGACTTCCGTACTTGATACAACTCTTCTACTGATAGCTAGACATGTGTACATTGTAACAATTATCGGCCATGAATGTTTCTCCAAGAATTAAACATTTTGCAATGTGTATGCCCACTTTTTTCATATATCAGAAACCAGGGGGACGGGGAGTCAACACCATTCTTACAGCAGCAACAAAGTCAGCAACAGCAGCAGTTAGCCGCCCCATTGCAAGATACATACATGCAAAGCAGATCAGAAGCTCTTCACAGTGTTCAGTCAACTGTCCATGAGATAGGCGCCATTTTCAATCAATTGGCTACAATGGTCTCTCAGCAAAGTGATGTTATCGTCAGGTAGGCTCGTTAATATCAATAATCGAATTTGTTTTGTACCCCTTTTCTTGTACCTAAATTCATACAATGAAGTTTTTCTATGAGAATTGTTTTTTTTTTTTTTTTTTGAGGATATTTCTATGAGAATTTTGTGATGGGTTAAAATTAGTTCCTGGGATGGTGATTTTGCAGAATAGATGAGGACATGGAGGATACCCTTACAAACGTTGAAGGGGGACAAGAGCAATTAGTTCGCTACTTTAGAAGTATATCACCAAACAGATGGCTGATGATAAAGATATTTTTTATACTAATTTTATTCCTTATGGTTTTCTTATTCTTTGTTGCCTAAGGTTTAGTAAATTAATTTATTTTTTTTATATTTTATGTGAGAAGTTTTTTTTTTTTTTTGAGTGTTCACTTGTTTTGCTTTCTCCAGCAACAACAACAACATATGTGGAAGAGCATTGTAAATTGAAGCACGTCTTCTAAATACTACTTCCACACCGGCAAATTTCATGAATTGGTGATAATTACATTTGAATACATATATTCAGGATTTAGCTTGTTCAATGTTTTGTTTCGAATTGTGAATTGTTTTATGAGTAGTGGATGGATTTTTTATTTTTTATTTTTTATTTTTTATTTTTTATTTTGCTTAAAGCCTTCGGTGCTAATCCGGAGTTTGGTACGGGTTGCCATGCGTCAGGCTCTTAGTCGGGCAGTAAGGTCGATTTAAGATTTCTTCTTTCAATACGACGCTGAGGAGAATTGAACCGGTGATTTCTCTAAACATTCTCAATTCACTCAGTGGTGGATGGATTTATGATCAATGATATAGTTGAAAATAGAGTAATAAATGATATATTTTGATTGCAAATGACAAATTCATAAGACCAAAAATAATAATATTGAGGAATGAGAAAGTACGCAGTATCTTTCATATTTTGATACATCTATGTAGCACGGACGGACATGCCATATGATACGGATACGGTGATGCGGTTAATTTCAAAATTTAAGGATACGACACGCCGCCGACATGTTATATAAGAAAGGTTTTACATAAACTCTTTGAATATCTAAAATAGATATTTGACCTTTATACGGTGCCAAATAAATTGTTATCGACCTTCAAAATTACAAATTGTAAAAATGATTATCAATCAACTAGAAAAGAAAGTGACACGGCACCGACACTCTCCGATACTCCTGAACCTAATTTTTTAAATTTTATTTGTTGACAGCGTGTCTGATATTAAAATTTTTAATAATATTATTTTAATTAGCCGACACGTGTCGGACGCGTGTCAGAGCGTGTTAGTCGCGTATCGTGTCGGAAATGTGTCGGACGCGGCGCACGGCTCCCAGATTGAAGTATCGGTGCTTCATAGATATACATCAAGCTTTCAGTACCGTAATTTTTTACAAAAAAAAAAAAGAAGAAGAAGAAGAAGAAGATAGGCTAACTATAGAATTCTAACGTCTCCACCTAATATCAGTTTGTGGTCCCCAGGACATGACCTAGTGGTAAAGGGTTTGAGTGTCGTAATAACAACTGAATCGGGAGCTGGAGTGTGGAGGTTCGAATCCTGTAAAGGGATGACTTCTTTCATACTCTTGGAATAATAGCATTAGCAGCCCATGACTCTGAGTCACAAAATTACCTGATTAACCTCTTCACTCATTCCGTGAGACAGGGGAGTGTTGATGGTGGAAAATACATGAGTAAAAATGCACTTGCAACTTGGTGCCAAGTATGGAGGGAATCATGAGCCAAAGACGAATACCACTCCCTTGCCTTTCCTTTTATAGCAAAAGGAAACAAAAGAAGCCGAATCGCTTCCTCACTAACCCCGTTGATCTTCACTATCTTGCATACCTCTAGGAAGCCATTGATAAAAGTATTCGGATCATCCGTAGCTCTTCCTTCAAACTCAGCATTATTCGCAAGTAGGTGCCACGTGTGTTGCCTTATGTCCAAGTTATTAGCCGCAACATTGGGTACTCGAATAGGGCTATGTCCCGTGGTAGCCATGGGTGTCACATAGTCTCTACAAAGTCTCACCGGTCGATTACCCGCTTGGTTCACTTGAGCTTGAGGTATAAATTGTTGAGGATTCACCATAGGGGCCGGTTGAGGATTAGCTTGAGGGACATATGGTGGAGCACAAGGGTTGGGAATTTGAAGGAATTGATTCATCATCGGATTCATCACAGGATTGAATTGGGTCATTTGCATCATTTTGTTGATATTGTTGGAACAAGTGAGTGTCTATTTGTGGAAGTTGTTGTGCTTGAGGTTGCGCTCCGAAAAGATTGGGAATTTGAGGAGGTTGGAGAGGGATATTGGCTTGTTAGTGAAGGTTGTTGTTCACTTGAGCATTGTGAACAATAGTCCCTTCTCGGGATAGAGGCTCCATTCTTGGGGGAGGAGGTGGATTAGATTGTTGACCTTGGTCTCGGCCCTGACTTGTACCCCTTCTCCAAATGGATTAACATTCACCGTTTGATTCACATTCATATCGTCACCATGATCTTCGTTTCCCGTAGCCATACTCGATTTTTCGGATCTCGAACTTGCACTTTCCAATAAAGGATCCAAATCTTCAATTATAACACCCTTGTTTCGCAAACTGTTGCATTTTCTAGCAAAAGTCTCGATCTCAGAAATGTATGGATACAATGGTTCCTTAGAGCTTCGGTTCATGCACTACAAAAAGGCAAACAACAAGAAAACAATAAAAATAAAACAACCTAAGCCCAAGTCTTCCAATGACTTAAGAGATATCGATTAATTCCTCGGCAATGGCGCCAGAAAACTTGATGACTGAAATAGTGACGTCCGACCTTAACTGGCAGAGTACCAGGTCGGATGCACCATAGTGGAAAGCAAGGTCGTATCCCACGAGGAATCAATCGACTACCAAAGTCATTCTCATACTTAGTTTAGGTTAATCAAGTGCGTTCAAGTTCTGATTATGCAAAAACAATATTTAAACGAGAGATAAAAAGAGAAAGAGACATAGCCAAATCACAATCCAATTGAATACTTTCGTCCCTCTAATCGACTATTTGGGAATGGGAACAACCAACCAGTTAGGTGTAGTGCCCGAAAGACAATTTGTGTAATTGTTTTTAATAATGAATGACATAATTTATCTCACCTTATTACTTGCTTTGTGCTTGTAAGTAATACACTGCTACAAACCCTAAGTATATCAGTATGTAGCCACTTAACTCAGTGTATGGCATGCACGTGAGGATTGAGTTAGTGGTGATATACTTAAACTGTTAGTCCGTGGTGAACTTAATCAAAGTTTAGGGTCTCTTGATTAAAACACCAATAATGCGCGAGAACACCTTAGGGTGTGTGATAGTCTTATCCGGTTTGTCGGTAGAGAGGTACTACGTGGGGCATTTATATATGATGGCATTCATATAGATGGACCGATTTAATCTGAATTTCTCGATATAATTCCGTAATCGAGGAATCTTATTAAATCATTAGATGATCATATATGGATCAACCTTAATCCCGAGGTGATCACGAGGTGCCGCTTGTCTCGGGGTAGTGTTTGATGTGTTAGTTACGGTTCACTTGGATATGTGTTCCAAGCCACTTCTCATTGGCACTATCTCGCGATGAGTGAGTAGTTCGATTTTCACAGACATGGAATCCATTCCTTCCTGCGGGAAGTAGAGAGACAATCCCCTTATTTGTTAGCCCTAAGAAAGTGATCGATCCGGGAGTTCACATTTGACTAATTAGCTACTAGTCAGACATGTGTACTGATTGATTATCAGGGAGTTAATGGTAAATAAGGATAAGATATTCGAAGTCGGGTTCACGGAGACTTCCCACTCGAGAATGGACGATCTATGGAGGGTTAATCCGTATGTAGTGATTATATCAATGGACGCTTATTCACTACATGGGTTGAGTATAAGTATATATCTATAATTGGTAGAGTTCGGTTTCGGGTTTATGGTGGCGTAATCCCGGAATTAATAATTAATGTACTTATTACATTCGATGAATAACTAATTATTGGAGCTACGGTTATAGAGTCCAGTGGCCCCGATGTGATGTAGACACGTAATTCGGACTAATAATCTTGTTATTTGGGCCTCGGTGATAATTAATTGGTTGAAATTTAATTAATTGATATGCATGGATATTGTTTAGTTGGGCTAAATAATATAATACACATAAAAGACATTTTATGTGGGCTTAGTAACCCTTAATGGTGGCGCCAATATATGTTGTTTAATTAGAGAGAAATTAGTTTTCTTGGATAATTATTTGACATGTGATTTATTTTTTATTTGTTAAATGATAATTCATGGAATATTAGATAATAATATGATTTATCCTAATTTGTTTGGGATAATCATTTTATTTATCTTTTATTTGGAATAAAGGATTTATGTAATAATTATCTCTTAATTATTAAATCCTTAGAGGACAAGGATTACTCTCCTATATAAAGAGAGTTCTCACAAGCCTTAATGATTGGCAAATTTCGACTTACCACATAAAAAGAGAGAAGAAAATTTTGTTTCTTGTCTTGGTTTTCTGGTTGTTCGTTTATCAAGAAGGGTGTCCACCAACCGCCGTTTGGAGAACACATCGGAAGATCTTGGGTTCTCTTCCTACTATTGGTAACATGATCTTAACCCCTTGTAGTAGTTTAAGTCCTTTAATTATGTATTGTGATATATAAGTCGTGATCCATCCGCTGCGCGTAGATCTAACTCGTTTAGATCTAAGAACCTGCATCCTTCATGTGGTATCAGAGAAAGGTTCCACGGTTTATATAGTCATAATCATAATTAAACGATTTAAAGAAGTGGAATTGCATATAGGTAAATTTTATTTATTGTTTTATGCTTTGATAATGATTAATTGCTATGGTTGAAGAGATGGATTGGGGGTTGGCACTGTTTAACCGTTAGATCTATTGTAAACTCATATAAACGATGAAAATTCGTTCATATGAGTATAGGAAATTATGTAATTTATTTTTATTGCAATTTTAATTTCCAGAAAATAGATTTGTTTAGTAGCTGTTTAGTTATTTTGTTTTTCCCGTTGATCGAGCTGCTGAAACGACGATCCCTCCGGTTAGAATCAAGATTGGAAGATGATGAACAATTTCACAAAATTTGGCGTCAATCGGAGTCTGTTATGATATCCGTTCGTTGCTGCAAGGAAGCTGCTGTAACAGAAAAACGTTGATTCATAGAAACCCTACCTGTGACTTCCTCGAATTTCTGGGAGAGTTTGGACCGTTGAAACGAAAATCCAACCGGTCAGATCGATGAATATGGAGTTTTGGACGTGGAATAAAAATTTCAGGTCGATCGGGATTCATCTCGATCCCCGATCTGCCTCGGGAAGTCTCTGATGCGCTGCTGTAAAAGTCAGATTCAGCATCAAGTTGGGCGGCTCACTGGAGAAAATTGACAAGTCAAACCTCCGATCCAACCGTCCGTATTGAAGCCCGAGGAATGAAGAACAGATCAGGAAAGTTTCGTCGCGATCCGAGTTCGTTTGGTTTGCCGATCGTCGATGTTTTGAACAGCTACAGATTAGGGTTTTATTTTATTTTCTAAATAGATTAGCTACGGGGGTGCCAACGGTCCATCTCGGTGTTTATTTTCCGCACTAGAATACATGTTTAGATTAAATGTGTAGAACCGGAAAATTGCCATGGCATGCATCATATCATGAATTTCACTCCATATGCATACATGTAGAAATTAATTCGAGAAATTAGTTAGACATGTATAAAACACGCAATTAGTTTTAATTAATTGTTTGATATTAATTAGAAACTAATTAGGGTAAAAACCGAGGAACACGGTTTTTTTTTTCAATCGTCGAGGTTGGGTGATGGATTCTCGGTGAATCCCACTCTGCGAAAGCATAAGGAGTAAAATCCCGAAACCTCGTGGTTAAGGTGTTGGATTCTCTGTGAATTCCACCTTACCTAGACGAGATTACGTTTTTGTTCCGTAGTGTCTACGTGAAATTTTGATGTTTAAGGATTGGATAATCACGGGCAAACATGGTTCGAAAGTGGTTTAACCACGGTTGGGTGGTCAACAGTAGCTACGGCTCGATCGACTTCACCCTCCACGTGTGGCGTTTCCACGGGGGTCTGGCAAGGCTGAGCCATCCGAAGTGCCACTACGGCTCAACGGAGCTCCCTTAGTCTTGACCCGTCCGACGGCCACATATGTTCCAACGAATAGGTCGGGTGGGCTACCCCACGTAACCAACAACATTCGGGCCTATGATTTATTGTTCCTTAATGTAACATCAAGTCCAAAAACGTGATCAGTAAACCCACCACTTTTTTCAAAATATTGAGTGGGAGCGGGAGAGGCGACAGCCGACCCCACGGCCTTTACTGTTGACACATGCAACGTGAGAGAACGGTGACGCCTCGTGCCGGCTTTGATTTCGGCCCCCTAAGGAAGGCCTTCACCGCTATCAAAATTCAAGGCTTGGTCTCCGAAAGGATAGGATTTTGGGTACTCGCCGGTCACCGACCGACCCTAAGGCAAAGACACTCTCGGGTCTACCTAAAATCTGAGACAGTGAGGTCACACTCATAAAAGGTATTTTTGGTAGTATCTTCATTTGAAAAAAGGAAAGGTGATTGACGATCACAAATGAGATGTTCGATTCTCAATCGATCTTCAATATTAATCGAAACCTCTTTGACCTACCTAAGGCGGCCTTTGAGGCATTAGATTAAATCCTTGGAACAGTAGGATAGACTATAAGTATTTAGTTTATGTTCTAAATTTATTAGTAGTGTATGATTTGGATTTATTTTCTCATCAATTTTATTCATAACTATATATATATATATATATATATATATATATATATATATATATATATATATATATATATATATATATAGGTAATTGATTGCTAATGTATGTATTAAATTGACTAGTAACGACTTCGTTAAAAATGGAAAGTAACTAGAACATTGTACTCATTAGTCTTAAAAGCGATTAATCTTTCGGAAGAGATATTTCTCTTGAGCCTTCAAGACTTAAGTGACGTAAATAAGTATGTCACTTCTTTGTCACACTGTTTAACGAGAGACAACCATAGTTAGTTTGAAAGATGATTGGGACGGTAAAATTCTTTTAGTGAATTTTTAATAGTGTAGTGACTACACGAGAAATTTTCTAATAGAAAAATTGGAGAATCATAAATTAAAGTGTCGCTAGTTAGACGGTATTTGGAACCGATAAACTAGTGGGAGCTTTTATCTTATGTTTTTCTGATTGATTAGAAAATTAGTCCCACTGGGTAACGCTTTTATTAGACATCCCACAGTTCATGAGTAGTGTCTACTCAAACGAACTGCTAGTTCAAGACTATTTCTTTTAAGGAAAGTCAAGAATGAGAAAGAATGTCTACAAGTGTTAATCATCTAAACTAAGTTTGAGGCTAAACCGAAGTATTAATTTAAGAAAGTATATAGGATAAGGAAAGTGATTTCGGATCACTAACCAATGAATCCTTAGCGACTTTCTTAACCGAGTAACTCGACTCGGGAGCTAAGTTCTCTGGAAGAACAAGGGAGCTTTGCATTAACGATTAATAGAGTAACAACGGGCAGTAATTTCAGCTAGAATAGTGGGAGTGATATAAGGAAATGAATTTGGATTCTCATTATTGAATATCACGAAAAATTTATTTTTCTCATTTACTGATTCGTTGAAACAAATGGATTCACTTTCATCTCGATACTACGATTTGCCTTAAACAAAGTGAAGATGACATTTGTATACGAATCGAGACTCGGACTTTTGTTTGATAAAGACAGAACCACTTAGAAATGCTGAAAAGGTATATGTAACACGTCTTAAACTATTATAGGCGAATGGTTTCCGTATTAAGATAAACGATTCTTCAAAATCTATTAATTAGTGCATATATCCTAGAGATTAGACCTAATGACTGGCTAAGGGTGATTCCTATCTCCCGAGTCTCGAATTTCTTGTCTTAAAGGAACAATGACTAAGCTTCCTTTCAATTGGGAAAGGGTAATAGATTTGAAGGGTAACATAGCTTGTTCATCATAACCTTCGGGTCTAGTGAGAGATACAAGCTAGTGGGAGATTTTGAGTGGTGACATTTTGTCGATAACTACTCAAACGTGATTTAGTTTATCAAAAGAATACGAAGAGGAGTCTCTCGATTTTAGCGGAGAGAATAGAGTATTCCATGCTCAAAAATAGGCTATAGCATAGTCTTGAGATCGATGCTCACCGCCTCCTAGTGGAATGTTTCACCGAGAAAGAAACCATAGACTTGCCCTATATAGTTATTGATGTACTACAATACTTTCGCTAAACTCGATTAAGATAATTGGTTGCAAAATAACGGTTAACATTATTTTGTAAACCGAGAAGTCTACCTAGAAGATGCTAGTGAATTTATGGATAAGGAGTGACTTCGGTTCACACCACTTCCATAAATGTAGGCATTTAGCATTTAATGCTTGAAGGTAGGATGGAGATTTTGCGCATCGTACGCTTTGATTTTGACCGTTCGTGAAATGCCTTAATGAGACGAGTGAAGGTTGGTTATAAGATTCTTGAGATCAGAATGTGACAGTTGAACTATCACAAGGTTTCTGATAGAATCTATAAATAATGACCTTAAACCCAGAGTACGGTTACCCAAAGGTAGTTACTATCTGATTTAATCAGACCACGTCCAACATCGGTTGTTGGTGATTACACTGATAAATACTACTAGATCAGAATGTCAATCCACCCAAAACACAGTGGGAGTATGGTTTAACCGTTGACCCATTGTGGTTTTATGGACTTTATAGTGTGCTGGGTGGTTGATAACCTATGGCTCTTAGTGGGCTGTATAGGATTCTGATCATGGAGGTTGGTTTGAAAGCCTTAACCCAATGAATGGAGTTTTAGTACTCCCGTTCTGTTCAGCCTCTTGTAGAACCACCTGAGTGTCTCAGGCCCAGTGGGAGTAATTGGATCTACGCTAGAAAAGAGTCGAATGAATAGGAAAGTTTAACTTTCAGCACAAAGCTGAGTGGTATAGGGGTGATTCCCTGACAAGTAGAGAGTTGACCAGACCTTGAACTCTCTCACCACTCAGTCTTGCAAGATTTCGTTAGAAAGCGGAAAATAGGGGTGATACCTTGAGACTTTCTTGCCAAAAAAAACGGATTCTGAATTCATTCGGAACATAAGGGTCTTGGTTAGAACAAACGGCAAGATGACTGCCGGGGCTTATATCCTTTGTGGATTTAAGAGAACCTCTCGGTCATTTAAAGTCACATGTTTTAAAATATGTGGACTTGACCAGAATATTGATAAGTCTTTAGTAGACTGGATATCAATATTGGTAAAGTAGTAGTATTAGTGTTCATGAATGATAACACTGAAACGGTTGGAAACAACATGTGTGTGCTATCTGAAGTCGGAAACTGACAGGCCAAGATTCTCCGGATGAGAGAATTGGACTATATTCTAAGAATTTAATTCGGTCAAATTCACAGGAATGAGTCATTGGCTATCCCATCCGTCTTATTGGTTAAGATAATCTTGCATATACGGATGCAACATTCAACGAGAGTAGTCCTACCCTAACTCTCAGGAATGATTCTCCAAATCTTCGGATAAAGAGAAAATGGGATAGAGTCGCTCTGGGATAAGGGCAAGTCAGCTTAACACGAGTCAATTGCAATCGAATCTTGGATTTGAGCAATAAGTAGCGGTTTAGTACGTACTCAAGTATCTTTAGAGAACGATGAATCGTATGCTTGTATATTCAGGTGCAAACTTGAATATGGTTGACTACACTGATTCTGACTTGTAGTCAGATTAAGGATGATCATTAAGTTGATCTCGGGCTCAGTGTTTACTTATAGAGCTTAGAATTTCCTTTTTAGTCTGGGAGTAATTCCAGGTCTGATAAGCCGATATCACTTTATTGTGAAAACAGTGAAGAGATAGCTTAGAAGGATCGTCTCAGTCATAAGAAGTCAAAAGCATATTGAGAGAGAGAGTACCGCCTGATTGGAAGGACCGGCAACGTTTCAATCCTAAAGATCGTCTCGAGTCGACAACCTAACTAATCAGTGTACCAAGTCGAGTGCTTGGAGGGTACGGCATTGATGGATATGTCTCATCTGCTTTTAGAGCAAGTGGGAGAGTGTTGTGAATAAGATGAGAAATGGTGTGCTCTAAAAACAATTGTTGCTTGTCATTTCGTGCAAGTGGGAGATTGTTAGGTGTAGTGCCCGAAAGACAATTTGTGTAATTGTTTTTAATAATGAATGACAGAATTTATCTCACCTTATTACTTGTTTTGTGCTTGTAAGTAATACACTGCTGCAAAGAACAAGTTTATAAAAGTGGTGTGTGAGCTCATGAACTAGGTGTATAAGCTAATTCAAGCATTAAGAACAAGTTTTAAGACATGAATTCATCGATATAACAACAATTAAACACTATCAATTCCCAATTTCATCAATTAGAGGGAGATTTCTTTAACATTCACATGGTTTGGCTATGTAAGAAATTAGCTACTCATCACAAAACAAGAAATAACAAGCAAGAAAGAGATTAAAGCCATAAAACAAGAAAAGAAACTAGATTAGTTACCAAAATAAGAAGGAGATGATGTTTCTTCAAGCTTCAACAACACCTATGCCACTTTGGGGAAGAAGAAGATCCAAAAGACACCAAATTCCAAGAGTTTGAGCTAAGAATTTAAGCTAATTTAAGTCTAATCTAAGAGAAATTAAAGTAAGAAAGAGTTTAGAGGAGCTAAAAGAAAATGGGTCGAGCTATGCTAATAGTCAGGGTTCTAAAATGCACCAGATGCAGCTGCACCAGATGCATCATGTACGTCATATTTTCCATCTATTTGACAGTTTGGCTCAAAGTGAGTTGTATTTTCCATCTATTTGACGGTTTGCCTCAAAGTGAGTGTGCAATGCATTTTGCCCTATAAATTGTCTAAAACTAATACAACGTACATGATGCAGCTGCACCAGATGCATCATGTACGTTGTATTTTCCATCTATTTGACGGTTTGTCTCAAAGTGAGTGTGCAATGCATTTTGCCCTATAAATTGTCTAAAACTACCTAATACAAGCCAAAAGTGTCATAAATGGGAGTTAAAACATGCACCAAAACATAGTAATGTTGACTCTCATCAAGTGTGAGCTCTTTCGGTTAGAGTTTAACCGTTTTTTTAATATCAGTTTGTGTCGGTAAAAGCTCCAATTTCTTAAATAAATAAATATATATATATATATATATATATATATATATATATATATATATATATATATATATATATAAAGAAGTTTTAAATCACACCATATATACGGAATCTGTTTATGTAGCAAAATGTACAAATGGTTTCTGAACGAGATGATAAGAATATAGGTTAAAAGTTTTGGATGACTGTTTTTATCTAAAATGAGGAAAAATGACAATAAAAAAATATAGTGGTTGAGAAGGAAAAAAACGCGCGTATTATTACACGTTACTACAATGCACGTAGTAATACGTATGCGTTTTTGTTCTTCGTAATAATTTTTTTTTTTTTCATTTTTTTTTCATTTCATATCTTTATTTTGTTCTTATGGCGCCTACCAGCGGAAAATATTGACTCTAGGTAACAAAATTAAGGTAAATCTATAGTTCAACATTATAAGGCGAGTTTTTCGTCAAAAAAAAAAAAAACATTATAAGGCGAGAATATAGTTTTAAAAAAAAAAAAAAAAAAAAAAAATCATCAAAAAAAAAAAAAAAAAAAATTATATTCCCAGCGAGGAAACGCCAACACCTGATGGGGCCGACCCCAAAATTCAAACTTCAAAATCTGCCCAAGTGAAGAAGAAAGACACCGCAGCGGGGGCTGTTCATTTTTTGAATTTTGGCAACGGCTATACTCAGGTTCAGGTAACGGCCTACATCTACTTCTCTCCACCATTACGATATTTCAGTATTTCTTAGTTAGCTCCCCCTCTTCTTCTTCTTCGTCCTCCAATTCAACCCCCAATAATGGCAACCCTAACTCCCGGAATCCTCTTAAAGCTACTCCAAAACATGAATTCCACCATTCGTGTCACCGGCGACCACCGTTCCCCTCTTCTACAAGTCATCGGCATTGTTCCTGCACTCTCCACCTCCGATTCTCTGTGGCCTAACCACGGTTTCTACGTTCAGCTCTCCGACTCAGTCAATTCCACTTACATTTCTCTTTCCGAGAAGGACACTGATCTTATCCTCACCAATCGTCTTCAGCTTGGCCAATTTGTACACCTGGACCGTTTTCATTTCGACTCTCCTCCGGTTCCTCGTGCTGTTAATCTCCGTCCTATTGCTGGCCGTCAAGCTTTCATTGGATCTCCGGAACCTCTTATTGCTCGCATCTCACCTAATAAAAACGGTTTCATTATTCAACCTGTATCTGATTCTGATAATGCTTTTACCTCTTTTCTGTCAAGAAATGATAGAATTCCAGAAGTGTCTGCTCCGGAGAAAGCTTCTGTTGAGGCTAAATTTGAGAGGAGGAAAGCTGTTAGGGCTCCTACCCCAAAAGAGAATGTTTGTGTAAATGTAATTGTTGAAAAAGGAAGTGATGGTGGGTCTAAAGCTTCTGCTGAGAAAATAGCGCAGAGATTTTCTTCACCGGCAAATTCGAAACAAAGGTCAATTTCTGTTGGAAGAAAAACCACTGGAGCATCAGAGAGAGATCCGTCTCCAGCTGGGAAGACAAAGCGGTCATCTTCCCCTGTTCCGTCAAAATGTGCGGTCCCGAGTTTGATGGCGGCCAAGGAAGAGAATCGAAAGACATCGAAGGAGCCAGCGATTGTTGTTCCGTCTAGGTACAGGCAGCCGTCGCCGTCTGCTGGAGGTGGTAGGCGTCAAGCAAGTCCTATTGTACCCAGGCGGATGTCGTTGTCACCTGGACGTCGTTTGTCAGCTGGAATCAAGGTTTCACCGGCTGTGGATTCTTCTGGGAGAAAGAAGATGGCTAATATTGCTGCTGGGATTTCCAAGGTTTCTGAAGCCCTTGTGGCTGCGTCAAAACCAAATAGGAAGAGTTGGGAAGAAGGACCAACTGCTGGCCATGGCATTTCGGAGCTCAAAGAAAAGTCTGCGTCTAAGCACAAGCCAGATCTGCAAGCAATTTTAAGGACTCAGGTGATGCTTATTTTCCCATTAGATTAATTTTCTTACTGTATACATGGACAATTATACACATAAATTGGCATGTTGATGTATGTATGATCAGATATGAAGCTTGCTAAATGTTTGAAGGAGGTCAAAAGTTGAAATTTGAGATTGAGTTTTTTCAACATCCTTGCTTATAATTAGGATTTGCAGCTTTCGCTTGGGCCAGAACATTGTTGTTTTTGTTCCAAACTCGTTGTATAAAGCACGTAGTCCCCATGGTAGCATTGTCTATGAGGTCATTGATTACTAAAATTATATCCAAATCAACCTTAGTGTAAGCTCTAAGATACAGATATACACACACACACGCACACACACATACATGCTTCAAAATTTACTTTGTGCTGCTTGTACATAAACTAGTATGTGTTTACATTACTTGCAGCCTGCAGCCCCATTGTTTAATGGCCTCGTAAATTTAACAATCTGAACTTTGGGTTATTAAGTTGTTGGGGAGAACTATTCCTTAGGCGGATGTCGAAAAGACTGTTGTAATTAGTCTGCAGTTGAGACTAGCATTAAGTTAAATTTTCTGAATGTGATTATATAGTTTATTCCTCTCAAAAAAAAAAAATTTATTAACAAGTTTATCCTTTTTCAGGCAGCTATTTCTAGGAGACTTAGTGATGTAAGTATTAGAGATCCAGGTGAAGACGATCTTTTGTCAGATGGAAACTCAAAATCATGTTCAATGGAAAGTTTGAATACAACCGACGATCTACCTCCGGTTATACCCGTTCATGAGAAGAAATGGACTGATGGTAGCATTCCCTTGGATGCTGTTTCCTCTGACCTGGCTAAATTTGGAAAGGTTGGTGGTTTATGATTGCAAATGCCTTTTCTTTATTTGAAAAGAAATCTACAAGTAATAGACTTCAGATGATTAACGTTGTGTTACATGTAATTAGTAGTCTGCGTAGTTCATATTGATGACTTGTGTATCTGGCTGAGATGATGCTTGCTGAATTTTTTTTTAATTTTTTTTACAGGCAGCTATGCAGAGAAGAATTATTGCTTCAACAGCCGCCGCTGAAGCTTTGGAAGAGGCTATCGCAACAGAGTCGATCATCAGGTGTTTGAGGTATTTACGGTAGCTTTCATGCCTTGTGATTATCTCCATGGACTCAGAAAATAATTAGCAAAATGATCAAGATTCGGCATGGTCGTTAAAGTTAGGTGGTTAAGGCCAGTTGACTCTGTGAAATTACTACCATTTGCAGCATTTGATTTCTTCAAGCTTTCATTGAGGTGTAGTAGTATGAGTAAAATTTATTAATCGTCTTGTGTGCAGCATGTTTTCGGATCTGTGTTCGGTCTCAAGGCCTGATAATCCTTTACCTACAATAGACCGGTTTATGTCAATCTACGAAGAAGTTGTGAAATCATGTGTCATAGCTCAATCAGTTTCCATGAACCATTCTGTTGGTAAAGGTCATGAAGATGTTCCAACCGAGCATGCAAAATCCAGCTTACTTTGGGTTGAAGCTGCTTTGGCAACTGACCTTGAAGTGGTCTCACTCTTAACTGCTCCAAACTTTCAAACTCCATCAATGCTTGAAAAGAGTTCATCAAAGAAAAAGGGCTCAACAATCGATCCTTTTAAGAAACGTGTGATGGCTGGCCCTCCTCCTCCATTGGTAGCAGAAACATGGACGAGGGGACGTGGTATGAATGAGACATTGGACTTTTCTAAGAAGCTGCAATTGGAAATGAAAATCTGGTTTGTGAAATTTGTTGAGGAGTCCTTAGATGCTGGTTTTAGGGTGTTTGAGAAAACGGCACCGGTTGCTAATTGTGGGCCTATAGCAGCAATATTATCGCAGCTGAAGCGTGTGAATGACTGGTTGGATCGTGCAGCCTCAAAGCAAGATGTGTTTCTAATGGATAAGATTGAGCGGTTGAAACGAAAGATATATGGTTTTGTTATCCAGCACGTCGGAACCAATATGGATAACTCATCACCTTCTTCCTACAGCTCGTCTTGAATTTTCATGTTTCTTTCAGCGTGCCACACAAAAGGAAGCCCCCCCCCCCCCACCCCCACCCCCTCTCTTTCCTGCAAATTTCCTTAGAAGAGCTACATGAGTTGTATGTACATCCCTGCATATGGGGGAAATTATTGCATGGTACATACGTACATGCGGATAGCCCATGTGGCTTAATCCCTACCATCAGTTTTACAACTGGATACAAACTGTGTGGTTCTGATCGTTTCATCCATCACTTCATCCTTATTACTCTCTCCATGCAATAATTTCCCTGCATATGGTGCAGTCAATGGATGTGTTGGTGAAAATAACATTGCTGTCTTTTTTTAACTCTTCATTAGTGTGCTGTGGGACGCATTGCTGTTTTTTGTGTTTAGCTTTCGGAAGCATCGCATTTTATCCTTGTGTCAAAGTTATCAATTCTATATATACAATCGTTTTTTTCCTGTTCATTTACCGTGTGTTGGCTTTTTGAAAGTTTATTCTTTAGTCAAAAGTCGGGTCTCACGATCAATTTTGTGTAGCGGAATATATATATATATAGGTATAGTATGCTGAAATTTGTGTAGTGTTGATACTTTTTTTTTTTTTTTTTGAAAAACGATCTTTTATTAATAAACAAGAATGGAAGTCTACAAATTACATGAGTAAACAAAACTCAAAACGAGACTATCACAAATCATCCAAATTCCAAGCTAATCTAAGTTCGAATACGGAACTGGCTCCCTACAGTTCCACGATAAAATCTTCATAAGAAAATTATGTAGGAGGGTGGGCGTTCACCACCACCACCTCATAGAGGGGGTTAAGGCCTAGAGTGACCTTTTGCTCATCACAGGCACTTTGGATTTGCCCAGCATCAGGAGGTTTACTTTTGACATTGGCAACCTCTTTGTTGGTGTCAAACGAGAGATCCGAAAGGGTTGATCTCGACGTATTTTTCTGCTTAGAAGAGGCTGATCTCTTTATTTGTTGCCCTTGAATTCCCAACTCCGATCTTTGGTCCTTTGCTTTTCCCAGATCAGAAGATTTTTGGTTCGATCTGTTGCCTCCCTTAGCTGCTCTTGACCCTTGTTTGTTGGCATTAGATTCAACAGATACATGTTTATCCTTATTATTTAAACGGCTTGAATTTGATTTGTGTACCTCTTTAATTATTGGTGTACCTCCATGTGACTCCAACTGCCTAACAGATTCCCTTAATTTCTGTACCACATCAGGTATGCCTATTGTTTCCTCCTCTTCATCCATAAGGACTTCAAATCTTGACCCAGAAACTTGAAGCTCTGCGGTCACAGCAGTTTGGTGGCTCTCAACCTGTTGTTGGGTTTTGACGGTATCCTCTTGTATGACTTCAAAGGATTCGTTAACTTTTTCTTTGCCATTTTGAATGACATAAGTCGTCTGCCCAGTTTTACCTTTGTCTGGGGTCCATTTTCTTCTGGCAAGCTACGAGTGGAGTTGACATCGTAAAAGGGAGGTATGCTGACTCTGCCATTTATATTGGGGAAGATGAAAATGACGAGATGGGAGCATACAAAGAAGTAATAGAAAATTTTATCGGGTCAGAAACAGATGAAGATGCCCTGGTCATTCCAATGGAGGAATGCCTTGATCTATGGCGCCCCTATAGAAAAGCTCTTATAATCAAGCTTCTAGGTAAATCCATTACGTACAAGCTCTTGTGTCAAAGGCTTTCAGAATTATGGAAGCACCAGGGAAGAATTGAGATCACCGACCTCGAACATGGATTTTACGTGGTAAGATTCACGAGGAAGGAAGACTACGAGATTGCCCTGAAGAATGGCCCATGGGTGATAATAGGGCACTACCTAGCTGTTTGAAAATGGAGACCTTTTTTTTCAACCGGAGAAGGAGACCATTAATACCACTCTTGCTTGGGTCCGATTTTCCAGCCTGCCACTTGAAATCTTCAAGAACAACCTCTTGATGAAATTGGGTAACATTGTGGGACGAGCTGTCCGAATCGATCCTAAAACTGCATTCAACGAAAGAGGACGATTGCGAGAATGTGTTGAGGTGAATCTTGAAAAGAGACTAAAATCCTCAGTGGTGATTAATGGGAGGAGGTTCAAGATAGAGTATGAAGGCCTTCAACAAATTTGTTATAGCCGTGGAAAATTCGGGCACAGTAAGGAGACATGCCCTTCTCGTCTTGTAGAGGAACGACAAGATGGTGGGTCTGCTTCAGAGGGAAATCAACAGCAAAAGAATCAAGGGCCTACACCAGAAAATCCGTAGGGCCCGTGGATGAGTGTTGATACTTTTTTTATGACTGCATTATTCTATCTTTCATTTCTCAGCCATCGTTTGGATTTTTTTTCTTTCTTTACCAATACGACTTAGTACTTATTGAATAGAATGTGATAATATAATGAGCCATATAAGTAAAAGGAACGAAATTTGTCTATCGTGGGATAAATATGTGTTATTAGATACACTTTCTTACGATGTCTAAGTTGTGGTAGTATTTGTAGCAAAAAGACAAACCGAACCAAATCAAACCGAAAAAATATATGACCGAACCGAACCAAACCGATTTGAATAAGATTGGTTTCGGTTTCACATTTCTCAAACCGAAATAATTGGTTTGGTTCGAAAATCCTCAAAAGCGAACCACACCGAACCGTGAACATCCCTACTTATTTTGTTGTAAGCATCACATTTTTACCCCTCATTTCATCGCAAATTCTCTCACCACACAAGTATTTGCCCGCAACTATTGATAGTTATTAATTTTTTATTTTTTTTGAAGAATTGGTTTGTTAATTTTTTTATTACAATTAAAAGAAATAAACTATAACTATTGACAACCACATATCTCGCCTCGGACAAGCACGGCTAAGTCGAAGTTCTTTGTATCCCCAAATGCCACCGCCCACAACTGGTATGAGCCGCACATATAATATAATCTAGAACTAGCCAGTTAAGCTAGACTTTATTGGCAATTGGTTTATTAATTTGATGAAACTATTTCATCATCAATGAAATCTTACGTTAAAATTTGGTTATGATAGTAATATTTCAGACCTAAAATAAGGCTCTACCCCTAAATAAATAAAAATTTCTCCACACAAAAAAAATTAAAAAAAATAAACCTCTATAATCCCCTATTTATGTTTTTTTTTTTCGAGTAGTATAAAGCTTATCCATTTGTCGCGTTAATTGCAACTGTAATCCATATAACTTAGCTTAATCTTTAAATGGCTCATCAAACTCCGAGTCATCATCCACAATGAAATCAGGTGAACTGTCCTCTTCTTCACTGAAATTCAGGTACGATAATCGTTGTCTTTCAAGTTCAGTGGGACGCAGCTTCGGATGTATCTCCAACTGCATTGACATCAGCTTAATTAATTTTAAAACGTCAACCTACAATTTCAAAAAAATATAATGAAATAAATAAAACAAAAACCACTAAACCTTTCTTCCTTGCAATGTAAATTCCAAGTTGGACGATGAAAGACTCTTTTTCAATTTCCATTTTTGCATACGAGGATAGCTTTTTTGTTTATTAACTTACAAAGCTCATTTACGCATGGAATGGCTTCAAAAGCCCATACCTAAAGCAAATAAAACATAGTTTTTTATATATATATTTCACATAAACTATAAACATCTAAGGACAAATACAATTATCTCAAATACAAATTAGAACAAACGAATGCATACCATTATAGCCAAGGAAACCCATACAATGAATATTGTATTTTCTCCACGTCGTCACTAAACCATGCCGACATGTCCCGTTTGAAGATTCATCTGGTGCTATGATAAGCCAAACTCCCCCAAGGATATCGGGTTGAATGATTTCAAATCATCCACCAACTCGAACCACCACCATTCCATTGTTCCGCACTCCTCCGCCCCAACAAAACATATGCTAAAATAACTATCAAACCTAACTTATAACGATCCGTTTTTCATTGTCTACTCTACCAACAAATACATTCATCAACTCCTTCCTATTTATCGCCTTCATATTTGCAAAAAATATCGAGTCACAAGACGACTCTCTTACCTTCGTCTTGTCGTAATGACTATCACTACCGATCATAAATCCAAAGAACTAGAGCAAATTCTTCGATCCCAAATCTCAACGCCTTACCACCACCTTAAACCAAACACCATCATCAGTTAATTCATCATTTTCCGTTCAATTACCTTTCCTTTTCCCTTACTTTTTTCTTTTCCTTTTCCTCTCATTTTCATTATCTTTGTAAATCAACACTCATCAACAAATGATGAACTAATTGCTTTGCTTGAATCTCTCACATCTAATAAGCTACTAAAGCACTCTGTTCAAATAATTCTTTATGAATGTCATCTAATTTTTGTAGACCGTTGAAACAATTTTCATGAGGCTCGGTTGCAAATTTCACATTTTCTTTTATCACGGGCTTTTGGGGTGAGTTTAAATCTTTAAAATCAGAAATTCTGTCTCCACACCACCACCGGCCACCACCCACCGTCATCTCCGCCTCTGCTCCACCCTGAATTTCCCCATCGTCTTCATTGACATACCTAGCATAACCTTCTCCTCTTTATCACAACTACCTCATCCTCTTGTTTTTGCAGTGTTTCCGAGTACGATTTCCGGAAATAGCTCCATTTCCGATTCTCCAGGATATTCATCCTTTTTTCCCCTCAAAATATCTATTTATTCCATACGGTTTCCTTGTCTTTTCCTTTTTCCTGTTTGGTTTCTTTTTGGTTTCATACCCTGAACAAAATATATTCTGTCAAATTTTGTTAATTTTTTAATTTTCTCGAGAGATTAGGAACTTCAAATCTAAATCCCTACTTTCGTAATTCTTATCCATCTGTTGTTTCTGCTGGCTGTTTTCTGTTGCGAAATTATTTTCGTGTTACAGATTCGTTTTTTTTATCTATCTGTCTGGTCATTTGTGGACTAAATTTTACAGGCGTTATTTTTGCTCGATATACATCGGAATCTAAAGTCTTGCTTTATAGTTTTGTGTTTTGTCGGTATATTATCGAAAATCAACTTACAATCTGGAAGAATAATCAAATAACGAACCAAAGAATTACAATTTCTAAAGATTTGATAGATTTAGACTTGTTTAGGATTTCATAATATAAGATATCGGTTCCAGCCGGAGATAGTTTTGAAGAGGTTATTTGGCTGAACTAAAACTGTTTTTGAAAATGGTGGGAGGAGGCGCCAATAGAAAGGACGATTTGGTGATAAGCAATAACAATGTATTTGCTGCTTTGGGTTCTCTAAAGAAGAAGAAAAAGTCTTCCTCAGATAAGGACTCTAAGAGTAAGTCTAGTTCATCTAAGAAGCAGGATCAGAAGGAACCTGAGCCTCAGGTTATCTGGGCACCCGCGCCATTGACGGTGAAATCTTGGGCTGATGTTGAGGATGAGGATGATGACGATTATTATGCTATGACTGCCCCGCCAGTGTCTAATTGGGCAGGGGCTCCTGCGGCTGCTGAACAAGAGTCCAAGACTAAAGAGAGCTCAATCCTTGTTGAGGTCTGAATTTTTAGGCTTTTATATGTTTTGCTTTTATTGTAATTGTTTCATATGTGCTGCTTTGTGAATAGTTACTAGTAACCAATGCCTGCTTAAATAATGCCCAGTCATGGATAGTAGGAAGTCCTAATATTCTAAAAAGGGCTTCCGCAATATGGGGTGTAGTAGAAAGTCAGATTTTTGTGGTGGAAAGAAGAACCAAGCCTTAAAAGCAAATTTAGTGTATAATCATTATATATTACTGACCATGTCCTATGGGAGCCCAAATTTGGATTTTCTAGTGTGAGTTATGGTTTCTTGCAAGGTAATGACTATCATGTTGTCTACTAATGGTAGCCATTTCCTGTTGCCTTTTCCTCCTCTTTCTGTTGCCAAGCGTATATTGTCCCTATTTTGTCTGAACGTATAGCCTCTGCTTTGAGCTACTGGCTGTTTCAGAATTTTTTTTATTTAATCTTTCGTCAAATGCTTCTGCATGTTTGTTGGTGATGTTTAGCGTGCTACTTCTTCACATTGATGTTTAGCGTGCTACTTCTTCACTTTTTGAGTTGCATTTAATCTTCTTGTTACGATCCCTGGGAACCTAGTTTTTACTTTTCTTTCTGGCGACTTACATCCTCTTTCTTTATAAATCTGTTCTTGTTCATCTTTGTCTTGTTCATCTGTCTGCTTAGAATCCCAAGAGCATCAGGTGATTTGAGAGTTTTGCTATCATGTTCTTGGAACGATAGTAGGGTAACAGTGACGGTTTATGATTATTTGACATTTACTTTCATAGAGTGTATAAGTACGTAAGAGAAGTAAACATCTTTCAGCCTTTTTGTAAGTTCCATCATGTTTTCAAGAAATGCAGTTTCTTAGACACCAGTAGTTTTGGGGATCAGCTTCTTAAAGTAATGAACTTTGTGCCTGGATTTTGGTCATTCAGTTTTGCTATACAGTGGACATCCCTGCCTGTGGTTTCCTTGCATTAGTTCTCTACTCACCATTGTGTTTACTCTCATGCCTTTGCAACTGTTATGCAGTGAATGTTATTTTGAAAAATGGGATGAAAACAGAATCGATATAAAGTATCAGGTTTCATTAAAGAAAAACTTTTGATATGGTTGATGGTCAGGAAAGTGAAAGTGAAGAAGACAATATAGATGAAATTGATGATGATAATGAGGAAGTTGATGACCATGAACCGGAAACGGCAGTGGAGGAGAAGGTCGTTAAGATGGTGCCTACTGAAGTTGTAGTAGCCCCTCCTAAGGAGCCTGAAAGACAGATGTCAAAGAAGGAGTTGAAGAAAAAAGAACTTGCAGAATTGGAAGCCATGCTTGCTCAGTTCGGTTTTAACAAACCTGATGGTGAAGACGCTCCTTCACAAGGTTATCCATTTATTATTCTATAAGCCTGTGTCTTTTTTATTACATTTTCGGATTGTAATTTTTGTTTACTGTTGTATACTATGTATCCTATTTAGATGTCCAAGAAGACAAAAATGCTGAGAAAAATTCAGAAGAGTTGATGAAAAAGGATGCCGCCGGTGGTGCAGGGGACAGCAAAAATGCAAAAAAGAAGAAAAAGAAAGATAAAGCAGCGTCAAAGGAGGCTAATAAAGGCCAACAAGGGGAAGAGCCCAACATTGAGGCACACGATAAAAATGGTGTTGAAGAGGAAACTGAAAATGGGGATGGTGTTGTTGTAGATGTGAAGAAAGACAAGATAAAGAAAATTGGTTCGATTAAGAAGAAGAAATCAAGCAAGGAGATGGACGCTGCTGCAAAAGCTGCAGCAAGCGAGGCTGCAGCAAGGAGTGCAAAACTAGCTGCAGCAAAGAAAAAAGAGAAGAACCACTACAATCAACAGCCTTTGCGATGAATATACATACATTTCGTGAGCCCCCACAATCTCTTCTTGTTCATTTGTTAATTGCAAAATAAATGGTCTGGTTGATTTCCTTAATACGGATTTTGGTTTTAAACTTGAGATTAAAGAAACTTTGAGTTTTCTAAGTTTTAGGTTCAGTGGATATCCCTCCCCCTATTTCCTGTCCTAAACCCTCTGCAATCTTCAATCTTGTTTTGCCTGGCTTTTTCAGTCAGTGTTGTTTCATGTAAAGGTGTTGTTATGGATACTCTTTTGTCCCCGTCCTGTTATCTGTAACTGAATGATATCTTGCAGATTGATAAAATTCTATTGCCTCAGTCTTTAATTATTGATTGAATAATTTATTGATCAGTGTGCCTAACCTTAATCAGCGAGATTTGCATTCATTAGCTGAGATTTTATTGATTATAATAGCCTTTGCATTCAGTCTCCTTTGGTTTTGCTTTTCCTTTTGAGGTTGTTTCTGCTGTTTTGGGTTTTGTTTTGGGTTTTGTTTTGCCAATGTACAAAGGCTCAGGCTCTTTTCCTAGCACCTGGTTTTTCCCTCTCACCTGGTTTTTCCCATTCGGGGGTTTCTAGACTAGGGTTTTAGAGGGGTGGGATTTTTTCTGGACTAGGTTTTTAAGAAGATGGGGATGTACATTGAGGACATGTGTTTTATGGGGGCCGGGAGAGGCCCAAAATCTTGTAATCTTTTTCTCTATCTTAATAAAACTACAAGGTTTTTTTGAAGGAAAATTTTTTTAAAAAAAGGATTTTGAATGATTGCACATCTTTTGAATATGCCAATTACATCTTTGATTTGATAAAAAGTCGCTCTGACCACCTTTAGTTCTATGACACCCTACCTTTAAACCCCCTGCTTATCATAACCACTCCCACCATTATCACCCTACCCTCTCGTCATTCTCACCACCCTTACCACCCCACACATCACTATTACGCCATTACCCTTGAATGAATATACCCCACCCTACCCTACTGCCTCACTCCTCCATCATCACCCACCAAGTCATCTATTGGAAAACCTCACCCATTTTATTTCATCGTGTAGTAGTAATATCATACTAATTATGCTACATTCATCCAAAGTGATCATAGGGGGGGTTACACTCGCTCGATGTACACTTGTTACCCTAAAAATATTAGTGTGGTCCCTAAAAGAATTGCCCGAGTTAAATGTTTAGATAGTATTTCTATATGTGACAAGATATATAGGATCATATTTAGGTGGTCCTACTCCTATCTTCACATGCGGAGACTCTCCGGATGTAAAATGTAAAAATCGATCACCCAATCAAAATTGAAGTGGGAGAGTATGGAACCATAATGATAATAAATAAAATGAAGAAACATATGAAATGAGAATTTGCAGCTATAACCCACTACTTCCTTTATTAGTCAGTTTGGCAGATTTAAAATTTCTAGTGGCACTTGGAGACAGATGTTCTACTAATTTCTTATTCGGTTGTCTGTTTGTTTTCATTATTAAATACCGATATTACAATCATATTTAGTACTCTTGTAATATGTCTATGTCGTTTAACTACATTATTTATTTATTTATTTATTTAAGAGACAGAGACTAATTTTGTCTAAACCAAAGTTTATGGATATAAAACAAGGTTTACTAAGGTAATGGTTGATCAATTGAAGAATGATGTTACTAAGGGTCAAATAATTGGAGTTGATAATGAACAGAAAATGGGGGGTTGAGCATGTGGTTAAAAGGCTTTAAATGTTGGTTCTCATGTAAGCAATGTATCTACTCTTCTTAAGGTTGTGAATGATATTTCTCAAACCGGTACTGCATTTTCTGCCCTTGAGGATATGCCGAAAGTGGGCCCCTATTGTCGATTTCATTGTTAACGAGACGATAATATTGAACTTTGATCCTGGCGGCATCCGGATGCTTAATAGCGATGATGGACAGCGGCAATTAAAGTTTGTAGTTTGTGTTGTCCATAACTTATGGTTGATAGACAATATTTATTTGCATCAATTTAATACTCCCGGTAAGTGTTTTTGTCCTAGCTGGTCTATGTCAACCGAGGAATATCAGGAAATCGAAGCGGATGGAAGCTGCCAGCTGAAAACTTCATGTCCTGTTGATGTGGCTACTCCTTTCAATTTCGGGACCGATTTGCAGTATGTTGGTTCTTGGCTCCATTGTTTTCAAAGGGGGTACTACAAAAATTGAAATTGAGTCCATCTTTAACTTGCATAGTACCAAATTTTAGGAGAAATTTGTCTCCAGCAAACTGTTTGAAGGGTCATTATCTGAAACCATGAAAGAATACTTGGGCCATCCTTCTGGAGTCTGAAATTATATTTGGCATGTTAAGCATGCTCATAGCAAACAAAATGTCTATCACATTAGGGCCATCCCATTCACTTTTGCTGCGATGGTTATTGTGTGTTAATTATGTATACCACAGGTCCCTTCGCATAGATCCAAAAGTCATTATGTTGCTGTTCTCGAAAGTGATTGAAACATTGACTTCAACATTCAACAAAGGGGTTGGTGGTGGATCTTACGAGTTGTTGGAGGATCGAGTTTTGTTGGAGATTTAACATTTTAGTTGGTTACACAAATGTTATTTGGAATTCTGTACGCGGAAGGGAGACACGTGTTGTATTCCCATCTTTCTACCCGAACATAAATACCTATCTTCCAAAGGCACCACATAGTGAAACTCTTTCAACTCTTGTGTTTTTGTCGGTGCAAAATCTGGGCAATGCATTTGGAGTTCCATGATAATAAAGGCTCTCTGCTACAAACGCTAGAAGCTGAGATAAGAAAATTCATGTCACCCTCAGCTCAGCTGCTTGGTATTTTGACAAAACCTCAATTGTATAAGGTAAGACACTTACTCCCGTAGCTTTGGGCTCTCTGAAAACTTCATCTCCCGTAGCTTCAATATTTCCAAACTTTTATCATTCTGGTGCTTATCCAAATCCAAGGTGCATGTTTTGTATATGGTGTTTACGTTCGACCCGGGTGGTATTTTCTCATGACTCTAGTATCTTGTCGAGGAATGAAACCACAAATGAACAATCATGAATCACATGGAAGTTAATGGTCGAACAAAACCGGAACCTGGAGTTGAGAGCATCGTGTCAAATCTTAATATCACTTCTATAAAGAGTGATGAAATCGTCAAGGATGAGCTAGTAGTATCTGTTGTCAAAAAAAATTTATGGTCTTGGGCCGGAGCTTGCTGGGTATTGTTCACTTTTTGGTGTAATTGGTACTAATATGCATCAAGGCCAGAAAGTGGCAAAACAAGCTTGATAATTTGGGATCGTAAATCGAGCGTTTAATAGTTTAAGATTGTAATAAATTATAGTTTAAGATTGTCAATAGAGCAAATAATTACTTGAGGTTGTAAATTTTTTACATAAGAGATAGTTGAAGGGGAGGTTAATTGTATTTCTCCCATATTAGTATTATACAATCATTATGATCCGTTCACATTTTGTTTTTCATTTGTTTTTATTACTATAATTTTAAAAATAAAATAAAATAAAATAAAAACTATCACTTTGATAAAAAGAATTGTTAATTTACTCGTTTGTATTATACGGCAGAAGATATACAGCAGGCAGAAAAAAATGCTAGAAAATACACTAACGTATTTAACCGGCCCTGGACAAAAGAATACCTCTAATTTATATATGCCAACAAAGAAATTATACATCGAGTAAATATACTACACAGCCGGCCAAACAGTAAGTATTTTGAAAGGTAATAAACACAGGAAGGGGAAATGATGTTACAGGCAAATTTGCCATAAAAATTCAGAGGCAAACAGCAAATTTTCTGCAAATGTTCTCATGGCTGCTGAAACTGATGAGCATGAATTCTCCCTCCCATTCTGATTTTCATGAAACTAAACTTTCAAAAAAAAAAAAAAAGTTGGTCAACTCACGGGGACACCGATAGCTTGCAGTATTCCTTTCCTTTTATGTAATCGACACATTTAACGTGCATATATATTGTCCAGAACTTCATCAAGCAGACCAGAATCAACTCCTCGTCCGATTACAGCAACAGATACATCAACACAAATAAAACAACAGCAATCGTATTTCGAGTCATCCAACCAGACCCCATCATTTCTGCCCTCCCTGCCATGCCATGCAAGAAAGTTTTGGAAAATTCCTCCAACAAGAATTTCGACAATTTGATCTCTATAAATTCTAATGAAGTATAAAATTAGAGAAGCTAATTTGCAGTCTGAAAATCAGGTCTACATCAAATATTAAATAATAAACCAACAAACTTAGAAACAAACCTCATTGTCTTCTCCTTTAGAAGTCTGCTTGGAATAACACCAAAGCGCATTATATGAACTCCAATACTGCGAGATCTGCAAGAAACAGAGACTTCTATATCATTATATGTTGGAAAAAACCACTTAATGCTTAGTCTTATATTGCATAGACAGAAAGCACTAATAACGCACCTAGAAAATGAATGCATTCCATCCATCCAAAAAGAAAACTGTAAGCTATCTTCTCATCTGTGTGAAGAGGTCAGATTGAGGTCTCCCAGAAGCAGCAGTACTACTTCCAAATGCAGAAAAGCCACCCCCACCTCCTCCTCCTCCTTGATTGTTGCCGAAACTTCCAAACCCACCACCACCAAAACCACCCACTGCACCAGTAGCTGGAACACCAGCAAAACCACCCACTGCACCAGTTGCAGCACCAGCAAAACCACCCGTTGCACCAGTTGCAGCACCAGCAAAACCACCAGCACTAGTTTTAGCCAGACTAGCAAATCCACCACTAGCAAAGCCACCTGTGGGCATGATAGGAGAGCTGCTTGGAGGCACAACACCTACTCCAGGTAAGCCACCACCGATCTGCCGAGACTGTCCAAAAGTACCAAGAATTGTTCCAAGAGAACCACTTTGAGCAGGCTGCCCAAATCCACTGGCTGCTGGAGGAACTGGACTATTACTAGTACTGGTAAAGTTTCCAACAACACTTGTAGGCTGTGAAGATTGCGAAGGCTGTGGGAATTGAAAACTAAAGGATGCAGGTCGAAAAAGCTCAGTTTTAGGAGGTTGTGTTGTAAACGGGGAGCTATTACTTGGAAACGGAGATTGATTCTGGACTACTGCTACTCCTCCAAATGGATTATTTGGTTTTACACGAGTTAAATCGGGAGATGATGAACCAATCCCAAAACCACCAAAAATTCCCAGAGAAAGTTGTGTTGCCAAAACAGCCTCTGAAGCTTCCTCCTCCATTTCATCTTCCTCCTCGTTAGAAATCGCAAGCGACTTGCCACTTTTCTCACCATTTTTCGTCACAGAATTCACCATGACATCTTGCAAACTTCCATCTCTAGATACCTCAAGTTGTTGAGGCTTAATGTTTTTGGAAATACCTGGATCTGAAATGGGAGTGGATATGCTGCGTTGATGCACATTCAGCTGATTCTCGGAATTCAATCTAGGCAAGAAGTCAGCAGCAAGAGGTGTTGTGGCCATTTTACCATCAATTTTCGCATCAGACGCTGCAATAGGCAGCAGCGTCTGTGAAGCAGAGCCCAAGCTTTTGGTAGCAGAATTCTCCCCTGTCAATGAAGTTGAATTTGAAGGCCTTTTTCCCGCTGCACTAGTAGTAGGATGGTCATCTTTTGAAGGGATAACATCAGACAGAGGCACAGATTCAGGGGACAAAGACACTCCATGTGTTAAACTACTGCCAGTGGTAGTAATAGCTTGAAGGCTATCATCCTTAACCGTCGAAATTGGTAAGGTGGAAAGGAAACTAGAAACAAGAGATGCCTGAGATTGTGATGCCGTTATGTTAGTGCCCCCATATACCTGAGCACTGGAAAGAACTTTCGCTTCCGATGAGAACCCAGATGAAGAAGCTGTTGGAATCTGCTTTGGAGCCGCTGGTAAGGTAACTAAAGAACGTAAATCCACTGATAAGGATGGTGATTCAAATGTTCCAATATTATGGCTTTTCTCCTCAGCACTTTTGAGGCCTAAAAAAGTATTGGTAAAGAAACAAGATGTCTATGAAAACCGAAACAACAAAAAACAACCCTGACAAAAGCCAAAATCAAATAACTAAACAAAGATTAAATTATGCTAAAGGTTAGAGGGGATAGCTACCTTTAGGTGTCAAACCAACTGTCGTCTCGGGAGGTGCTGATTTATCAGAAGCCGCGGCATGTACAAATGTTCCACTATGACGACTTTTCTCCTCAGCACTTTTGAAGCCTAAAAAAGTATTGGGATAGCTACCTTTAGGTGTCAAACCAACTGTCGTCTCGGGGGGTGTAGATTTATCAAGAGCCGCAGCAGGTACAAATGCTCCACTATGACGGCTTTTCTCCTCAGCACTTTTGAAGCCTAAAAAAGTATTGGGATAGCTTCCTTTAGGTGTCAAACCAACTGTCGTCTTAGGGGGTGTAGATTTATCAGAAGCCACGGCATGTACAACTACAGATTCCTTCTTTGGCTCAAGTATGAAACACTGTTTCTCCACTTTCTGCAGTGATTTATTCTTCTTTTGAAGATCTTGTATAAGCATCCTTTCTACAGTGGCTCTGGGAGGCTGATAGGAAGACCAGTTCTGGTCCAGTGAATCTCTGCGCCGTCTCACACTTTCTGGTTCAGGAATTTCCCGTCGAGTGACATGATTTTTCATGGACAATTCTTTGCGTTCAGCAGAAAACGAAGTTCTCCATAGTTGGTTCTTTTGTGGAGTGCAAGAAGCTCTTTCCTTGCCTGGAGATTTAGCAATTGGGGAATCATATGCTAGCCCAATATTTTCGAATAACTCTCTTTTTATGTTTTGCTGCTTGTCTGCATGTGATTCTATATTCAGGGCAGCCATCTGTTTTGAGAGGCATTCAGACAGCTTCTGTGCTACAGTTAATTGGGCACCCACAGTATTACGTATATTACGTATACTGTGCAATGACTGGACTTGACTCGATTTTCCTAGCCTACTCAGCATGGCTCTTCGATTTATTTGAACTCTGTTTTCCCCAAACTTAGTAAGCTCTACAGCATTCAAATGTCTTTCCAATTCATATAGCTGAGCTGTCAACTCCTGATTAGTTTCCAGGATTTGTCGTCGCTTTAGTTCTAGTTCAGAACTTAGCTTCTGACCATGCCAGAGATCCCAATAATTTTTATCAGTAGCTTGCCTCAAAAGTCCTTGGACATATGTTTTCCTAGCCAAGGCTTGAACTGTTTTATCAAGGAGAAGTTTGATTTCCTCCACTCGTTCATCAAATAACCCCTTCCACTCTGCACATTCTTCTGAAAGCTTCCACAAACCCTCCTCTAAACTTGCAACTGAGTTTTCCTGCTTAGCTATCGAAGCATCCATAAAACCACCTCTTCCTTCTATTGCTTTCAGTAAGCTATCCATACCATTGACCATCTCACCAACATTGTGCATCTGTTTTGGCAATTTTTGCTCGGAATTTGACCACCCTGTCTTAAAAGAAGCAGCAGAACTTTCTTCGCCCGGACGAGACCTGGAAGATTTTACTGAATCCAACTTCTCATAAGAATTAGAATTAGTTTTTCTACTCATTTCAGCGTACTTAGTTTCCTGGGGAAATCCAACACTCCCATGTAAATGCAAACTTTTTTCACTAGATTCTGGGCCAGATATTTTTGTCAACATCTTCCCAGTGGAGGAATTTGAATGAGATTCAGCATCAGCAAACGATCTAGTTTCTGCCCCACCAAAGTTGACAGCCAGATCAGGCTTCTCTGCGAATATTGATTGTGGGATACGTCTATCGCTGTTCAGCAGGGAATTTTGTACATGATCGCCTTCTGGAGTTCCAAGACTTAAAATAGTCTTTTGCTCTTGTTTCACAAAAGTAGTATCCCCATGGGACTTACCTTCCTGACAAGGTGCAGACATGTTATTTCCTGTAGCATTCACTTTAACCCATTCTATATCATGTTCCTTGTTGCTCTTGATAGCATTGGTAGGCATCGTATCCAATGGCTTTATTTTAATGTTTTCCTCGACAAGTTCAGGAGAGGAAATTTTGAGTGGCGTATTTTCAGACAGGACATCATGGTAATCTATAACCTCTTTTCCACCAGATTCAGCAAGCGTCTCAGATGATAATGAAGGAGCCACAGCACTGAAAAAATGGAAGAGTGCTAGTTTTCCATCAATAGTAAGACAAAGAAGAATACAACAAGGTGAAACCTCTATCGGCACTTCTCCAAGGATAAACTTAACTTGGGTTTCCTGGAAAACTTTGTCTATGGCGACTCCCAAAAGAAAATTATCATCGCCGTTTTCTTGAGATTCAATATATGCACACCAACCATCATCAGCAAACTCAACTACTGAAGCTTTGCTCTCTTTACCATCTGATGACCAATGGAGCAACACAACATGCTGACACAGATTCTTCCTATTGGCAATAAAAGCAAGCTCTTGATGATCTAAGTAACTGAGAAAGAGATTCGGTCCATTAGCATGCACCATATCAGCTTGGAAACCCATAAAAATACCTTCAAAGGTATGAACAATTGGCTTGAAAGATGCCGTGGTGATTTCCTGGCCATGGCTACAGCTGATGACTTGAACCAAGTAATTTGCTTGCTCACAATCATCTCCTTCAAAACACCCAAGAACAATACTGTCGGATCGAGTCCATTGGATACAATCTACTAAAAGTGATTTAGGTGACAAGGAAAAGGTCAACTTCTCAACAAACTCTGATGACAAGATGCTTAATTTGTTCTTTCTTGCCAAAGCAACAAAATCCCCTTTTGGACTCCATTCAACAGAATCAACATTATCCATGACATCCTTGGGGGTGCCTTGACCACATCCATGGTACAACTTTCCGTTACTTGACAGAATAAAATAACCCTTGTTTTCTTTGCTTGCCCATTTCATGTCTTTGATGCAACTATTAGCGTCTTCTAAAAGGACAGAGTGTGACGGTTTTTGTTCCTTATGAAGTAGGGCGCTAACTGAGAAAATATGCAGTTGATTACCAACAGAAGCAGCGAGGAATGAATCACCTGCAGATAAAGCCAGTATTGCAACTTTTCCAATTGAAACATCCGCTATGCTCAATTCTTGTATTGACTGACCACTCCCATCCTTTTCTATATTCTCCGCCGATTTAATCACTTCCTCGGTCCTGGCAGCATAGAACCCTGAACAACACACACCAGAATTAAGAATGCGTTGGGGAAAGAAAAAAAGAATAGAATGATTTTGCTTAATTTATAAGTTGGAAAAAGCAATAATGACCATCTGCATGAGCGATGAAGAGGAGGTGAAATCGTTGTGAGACGACCAAGGGTTGCGCCGGTGCCGGTGACTCAAAATGAAAACCTGGTTCCGGCTGGATTGGTACAGCTTTCCCAAGCCGTGAGAAGCGGTAATTTTTTGAAATGGTTTGGTTGCCCTCCAATACTTGGTCCATTTCAATTTCTTGAAGGTGAGAATCAGCCATCAGAGCTTGTGTCTAAATTAAACAGTGTTTTCTGTAGTAATAGTAGCACGATCAGTGGCGGATCCAGAAAATATTTCAAGCTAGGTCCAAATACACATCATATTCCATTACGTTGCTTAGTTCATAAGATACAACTGCACTGTTTATTAGCAATAAATTGTACAACTAAACTCATGACCTAAAGTTCAGAATACAGTGATATACACAAAAATTTGGCAAGATTAACATATGGACTCAAATATTTAACTGCCCAAAAATTTTAGACTAATACTTTAATTCGATGATACAACAAGTAAATCCCTTAAAAAAAACAAGTAAATCAACTGATTATCCTGGAAAAAAAAAAACAACAGTCACCTGACCTGGACCTGCCTTGCTTGACTGCTTGGTCAGCTTCTTCTAATTGTCACCGGGATAATTGATTCATTCTTCTTACAATACAACAATAAATCCCCTTAAAAAAAACAAGTAAATCAACTATTAATTACATGAAGAGTGGAGAATGCTAGAAACAGAAAAGACGAACAAAAAAACTCACCTGTTCGGTTGGTTCGGCTTCTTCTTTATTCAAATGAAGACGGTGGAGGGAACCGCGCAAAAAGCACCGGTGGGGCTGGGAGCTGAAAGCGACTATGTTCAGTTCCTCTCTTCCTCGGGCCTCGGCTCGAGTTTTCCGGAGCCGGTTTTAAGTTCCTCGGCGTGAAAAATTCAACAATCGGCAGCGGGAGATTGATGGGGAAAGGGTTTAGGCTTTATTTAAAGAACGTGGTTTTCATTTAAAAGCTCTTTTTCATCACCGATTTTACACACAAAATCAAAACCTTTTAAACTAATCACTCCCAAAAAAGTTCCATTTGTTAGAATCATTTATTTTTTAAATAAATTTTTTTAGGGTAGGGGATAAAGGTGGTTTTTATCGCACCACCGATTTACTATTGACATCATTTATTTTATTATTTTTATTTATTTTTACACATTATCAAATTACTCAACACAACACATAAATATTCTAACAATAAAAAATTTACATTTTAGTCTATTATTTATTTATTGACAAGATTCCACAATTAATAAAAAAAAACGAATTTTACTTCTCTTCTCCAAACCCCAACTCTAATTAATCATCACCCTCCTCCCCCACCTTCCGGCCGCCACCTCCGGGCCATGATAAAAGCCACCCTTCCACCTCCCTCAACCACTCCCTTCCTCTTCCATCAACCACCCCAAATCAAACCCTCTTCCCCGCAACTCCACCGTTCCCAAGCCGCAAATCAACCCCACATCCCTTCCCTGCTGCAATCTCAGTCCCACCTCCCCTTCCCGCTCCCTGCTGCAATCGCGGCTCCCCCTTCCCCTCCTCCCTTCCCCGTTGCAATCGTGGCTCCCCTTCTACAGTTTTTTTTTTAAGGAAACCTTGCAGATCTGAAAAACAAAATGGCGAAATTTGATGTTTACATCGCGACTCTCATCCCTCCCAGATCTGTTTTTACATTTCTTTAAGGGAAAGACCTCCCCGATCTGAAAAATGACCAAAAATTGATCTTTTGGGTGGTGGGTGGTGGGTGGTGGTGGCCGGTGTTAATGGCTGTTGGGGGCTGGAAAATGGTGAAAGTTGATGTTTTGAGTGGTGGGTGGTGGTGGCCGGTGTTAATGGCAATTGGTGGTTGAAAAAATGGCAAAAGTTTATGTTTTGGGTGGTGGGTGGTGGGTGGTGGGTGGTGGGTGGTGGTGGTGGTGGTGGCGGTGGCCGGTGTTGGTGGTTGTTGGTGACTATTGAGGGAGGAGGAAGGGTGGCTGATGGTGGTTTTGGTGTTAAATGGTGGCCGTTGGTGGCGGGTGTTGTGTGTAAGAGGGAGATGAGGGTGAGAGGTGTTTGATTATGGAAGGTGAAAGGTGGAAGGTGGAGGAGATGAAGAAGATGGTGGTGGAGATGGATGGTGTTGATGATGATTATGGTAATAGAGAAAGGATTAAATTGATCCAATTTTATTAGCATTGGACTCAATTGTATTTTTTAAAATTTGTGGTATAAGTAGTAATTGTGTTATTTTGTGTGTGGTGTTGAAGTAAAAAAATAATAAAAATATTCAATGTGGTCCTAAAAGTAATTTATAGGGTGCCGGAAGTAATCGTTGTGCCGGAAGCAAATTCGTGGTGCCGGAAGCAAATTCATGGTGCCGATAGAAGCCACCTAGATAAAATGGGGAAAATTTTTGGATTTTGGGAATAGATAATTTTTTGGGAATTATCTCTTATCTAATGACAAATATCTTTTCATTGTGGGAATAGATAATTATGGTGTGAAAATGATAACTCTCTCTTGGCTAGTTATTTTCCTATATAAAGAGAGTTCCTCATAGCACAAATTACATGGAAAATTGCGCCACATACTAAATATAAGAAGAGAAAAATTAGTTTCTTGTTCTAGTCATTAAGAGAAGAAAACCCTAGGGTTTTTCTTGAGTATATTAGATGAGGTTCTGCGGCGAGGATCGACGTCCACCAGTCGTCACTAGGAGATACAATCCGGAAGACTGCGGCTTCTCCCCTTGGTCGATTGCTTCTTCCTTTTTGGGTAATCTTCAACCTTCTCATATTTATATTAATTATTTATGTGGATCATATCGTAGTAAAATCAAATGCGAATTTATTCGTAGCTTCCGCTGTGCATGATCGAGTGTCTCAATCGGTGCTGTGAATCAGATCCGACGATATAATTATGGATCGGATATGGATTCGAGTTTCTGTATATCCAGCAGAATTCAAAGCTTGTAAACTGAAATCTGGATACTCAGCTGAGGGCAGATCAACTGAGTGGATTCTGAGGAGAAGTATAGTACTGTGCATCCTAGCATTGACGAATACATCTGGTATAAGTACATCTGATTATGCAATCTGAAGAGAGTTTGAGAAAGTAAATTATACTTGAGTAAACTTCAACTTGTTTATTCATGTTGAAAGAATGAGTATAAATAGATACAAGAGAGGATCATAGCTAGTAAAGTAAAAGTAACTAGAGCCGGCTAGAATAAATGCTAGAGTCGGCTATGTATAAGCTATTACATAATAGGACAAAAGATAGTTACTTTATGACTTTAAGGACATATTAATTGTTTATTTAATATAATTAATATGTCTCTTTGATACATAAGGTACATGTTACAATGCAACGTGTTCAATGTAATATTAACCATAATATTTCCACACACCCCCCCTCAAACTGGGTTGTATATGTTAATACAACCAAGTTTGCTTCTTAGTCTGCTGAACATAAGCGGTGGAATTGCCTTTGTGAGAATATCAGCATTTTGGTCTGCTGAGGGAACATACTGAAGTTGAATGATCTTGGCATCGATCTTCTCTTTAAGGAAATGTCTGTCAATATCAACATGTTTGGTTTTATCATGATGAACTGGATCCTCTGCCATGCATAAGGCTGAATTATTGTCACAACAGAGTGTGATAGGTTGCTGAAGGGGCTATTGAAGTTCAGTCAGGACCCTTTTTATCCATAGAGCTTCACAGATACCCAAAACTAGTGCCCTGAGTTCAAACTTCAAGATCGCTTCTAGAGACGATGGGTTGTTTCTTGCTCCTCAGGTGACAAGATTTCCCATACATAAAAACGATGCTTTGTAGTAGATCTTACATGCGTGTGATGAAACACCAAATCGACATCGGTGTAAACCTTGATAGATCTCTCTCACAGATTTGGTGAAATGTAAGCCTTGGCGAGTGGACTTGGTACCTCAAGATCCTGTTCACAAAGCATCCCAATGTTGCTCGGTAGGGCAATGCATGAATCAAGCTAACAGATCGACTCCATATGCAATATCAGGTCTTGTATGGGATGAGATAAGTGAGTTTCCTACAAGTCATTGATATTGATCCTTTTCGACAAACAATGTCACCATGCGTGAGGTATTACTTGGGGTACTCTGGGGATACAAAGAGTTTGCATCCCAAAGATACCGCTTCTTCAACAGTCCAAAGACATATTTCCTTTGAGAGATAGAGATACCCTGGTTGTTTCTTGCAATTTCCATACCAAGGAAGTATTTAAGATAGCCCAAATCCTTGACTTGAAAAACCTTTGCGGTAGAGTCTTCAAATTCGGATCTCAAGTAGAGTCATCACCGGTGAGGATGATATCATCCACATATACAATAAGAATAGATCTTTTACGGCTAGTGGTCTTGATAAACATGGTGTGATCTCGAGTTGCATTGATGATATCCAGCGACTTTAACCACGTGAGTGAGTTTCCCAAACCAGGCTCTTGGGGATTGCTTTTAGGCCATATAGATTTCCTCAATTTACAAACGTTTCCTTGAGTGTGAGGATTGGTAAAACCAGGAGGTACATTCATATAGACTTCCTCGGTAATGTCACCATTTAGGAAAGCATTCTTGATATCCAATTGGTGGAGAGAGGCGGTGAAGTTGGACATCAAGTGAGATCGATACCACTGGACAGTGTTTAGCTTTGCCACAGTGCAAAGGTCTCTTTGTAGTCAAGTCCATATGTTTGAGTGAATCCCTTGCAACTTGATCTAGCTTTGTATTTGTCAATAGTACCATCAAGCATTGTACTTGATAGTGAGCGACCACTTACAAATTGAATGTCTTCTTTCCGTGTGGGAGAGTGGTGAGGTCCTGTATGGTTGTCAAGAGAGCATTCATTTCGGTTTTTGATACCGCTTCCACTTATCGTGTTGGAGAGCTTCTGTATATTCTTAGGAATAGAGTGAGTATCCAAATCTGTGTAAACATGGCAAAAGCGGTGATAAAGCGATCATAAGATAAATAATTATGAATAGAATGATCAGTGAGTGCAAGATCTCTTTCCCTTCCTAATAGCAATAGTCTATCATCAATGTCACAGTGTTCTTTGAGAGTCGATGAGGTTCTTTGAGTATCGATGAGGCTCGGGTCGAGTGAGCTCTTCGGTTCGATGGTTTGCCGAGGATCGCAAGTCGCTTGAGAGTCGATAAGTCTTGAGGTTCATCTCTTGAGAATCGATGAGTTCTTTGAGGTTAAGAGTTTCTTTGAGTGAACGGATTTAGGTCAATTTCAATCAGTTTCCATCGGTGATCGCCTCAGTGGACTTGTTGTAGTAGGAGTTCTTTCAAAGAATTTTACATCCATAGAATTGTAAAATCTCTTTTCGGAATGAGAATAACACTGTAACCTTTCTCGCCCTTTGCATATCTAGGAAAATGCACTTTGTGAGCTTTGGGATCAAGTTTGCTTACATGTTGGCCATGGATATAAACAAATACAGTGCAACCAAAGATATTTGGAGGTAATTGGGAAATAAGATGAGGGCAGTAGTGTGTGGTCAGGAGGGTTTGGATATGAGTTTTGAAGCCTAACACTCTGCTGGGAAGTCTGTTGATTAAGTAAGTGGCGATTAATATATAGCTTCACCCCACATATACTTTGGAACATGTGTGGTGAACATGATTGATCTAGCCATCTCCAAAGAAAAAGTGCTGTTCTTTCTCTCAACAACCCCATTTTGTTGAGGTGTTTCCACACAACTACCGATATGGACAATCCCCTTATTCATCAAGAAATACCGAGGTTAGACTCATAGTACTCAAGTGCATTATCGATCTTTAAGATCTTGATCTTAGTGTCAAATTAGGTAGAGATCATGTTGTAAAATTCACGAAAAATTGTTCCAACATCGATTTATCCTTCATTAAAAACAACCATGTGTTCTAGTATGATCATCAATGAAAGTGACAAACCACCTTTTTTCTGTTATACTTTTTACTCTTGAAGGTCCCCATACATCACTATGAATTAAAGTGAAAGGTGTGGATGGCACATAAGGCGATTTGGTATATCTGATTTGGTAAGTTTGGCAAATTGGCAAATATCACATTGAAGATCATTGACATTATATCCTTTAAATAATTCAGGAATTACAGACTTCAAATAACCAAAACTTGGATGTCCTAGTCTATAATGCCATAACATGATATTGTCTAAGGTTGAAGTGCAGGCTGCTGAGGCGATTCGATCTTGATCTTGGCGAGGTTGACCACATACAATCTCGAGCGGAGGTTTAGCCCTCCCAATCACTTCTGTGAAGAAGGGTCTGGAAAGTGCACCGATTCTTATTAAAAACAATAGTCCAATTCAAATCTTTTTGCTAGTCTCTTGTGAGATATGAGATTGCAGTCTAAGTTTGGAACAAATAGGACATCCTTTATGCATATCTTATTAGTGAGTTTTAACAGTTCCAAACCTTTTGCACACGAGATAGATCCATCGCCAGATCTTAACTTTGTGAATTTGATGACATGGTATAAGTTGAGTTATGAGGTTTTTATTGCCGATCATATGGGAGGAGCCCCAGAATCAACAATCCATGTTTCATTACTAATAGAAGAGTAGAATTTACCCGCACTAGCTTTGAGTAGCTATGTCGGTAGAGGACTACCTTCTTTTGTTGGGTGAGGAAAGCTTTGAATGCAAACAAACCGAGCATTGACTTGTTATCATTCTCCTCTTCATTGACATGCATGCCTTGACTTTCCCTGGTAGGCCTGGAGGAGTTAGGCTTGCCATGTAGCTTCCAGCAAGTGTCCTTGGTGTGATTTGTGCGTTTGCAGTGCTCACAGAACAACTTTTCGATTCTATCGTGAGCTTCTGGATGTCTCAGTACCTCAAAGAGCTTCCCGACAAATGTCAGGTAGCACTTTCAGCAGGGTTGTCAGCAGGGGAGTTCAGCAGCATCACTTTCCTCCTGCTTTCCTCATGTTTGACCTCAGCAAACATGGATTTGAGATTGGGGAGAGGTTTTGTGGCAATGATTCTTCCTCTAACATCATCAAGAGTAGGATTCAGTCCAGTAAGAAATTTGAATACTCTCTTTTTCTCAATAATGTCCTTATAAAGGGCAGCATCCTTAACATCATTCCAGGGGTGAGTTTCCAACATATCTAGGTGTTTCCATGCCCTAGATAGTTGGTTGAAGTATTGAGTTACAGACATATCCCCTTGCCTGCAATTTTGGATTTGAGCTTCAAGATCATAGACCTCGGATGTATTGTCCTTTTTGAGTAAAGGTCTCCGGCATTGTCCAGCATTTCGCTTTGCATTATCATACATCATGAAGTTCTCACTGATATCTTTTGTCATTGACCTCGTGAGGATGGTCATGACTTGGTTATTTTCTGTATCCCATGCTTCAAACTTGGGGTCAGTTTCAGCAGGGGCAGGTTTGGAACCAGACAAATATCCCATCTTGCTATGGCCTGAGATATACATTTTCATAGATCTTGACCACAGCAGGTAGTTGTTGCCATCAAGTCTGTGATTTGTAAAAGAGTGGTTTTCAGTGACCCTAGTCTGCTTGAGGCGGTGGGACTCAATCGAGGTGATGAAGCTTCGGATAATGAAGACATTCTTGATTCAAAGAGGTACGATAATTTTGCGGTGATTCAGGAGTTTAACGCTCTGATACCATGAAGAGAGTTTGAGAAAGTAAATTATACTTGAGTAAACTTCAACTTGTTTATTCATGTTGAAAGAACGAGTATAAATAGATACAAGAGAGGATCCTAGCTAGTAAAGTAAAAGTAACTAGAGCCGGCTAGAATAAATGCTAGAGTCGGCTATGTATAAGCTATTACATAATAGGACAAAAGATAGTTACTTTATGACTTTTAGGACATATTAATTGTTTATTTAATACAATTAATATGTCTCTTTGATACATAAGTAACATGTTACAATGTAACGTGTTCAATGTAATATTATGTAATATTAACCATAATATTTCCACACAATCTATTGACGTTGAATGTGAGTTCAAGTCAAGGTGGAGATTTGTCAGTTTTGGTGACTTGATATCTAAACTGATAAATGATATGGTGGAACTAATCTGAGAAACTGAAGACTGAGAATGATGGTCAGTTTCAGTTAAGTATATTCAGTTCTGTGAAAGTCAGTTTGATGAAGTGCAACACTGCTGCAATCGAGTTTCTTTCAAGTCGCCGATCGATTCTGATCTGCGAGTATAGTTGAGTTCTACATCTGATCAGTTGATTACAAGTCTGGAAAGTCAGTTTTGAACTGAGTTTCGTCTGATGGATTACAGTTGAAGTTGGGGTCCAAATCTGGGGCATTTATGGCAGTTCCGACAAAGATCCTTGGCGGTTAGGGTTTGAGACTTGTGTCTATAAATACCAATGTTGTAATCAATGCAAGAGTGTGTCTTTCAAGAGTGTTGTTCACACACTTGTGAAAACCTTATAATTCTGTGCATAATAAAATATCTCATTTTCTATCCGTGGAGTAGTCGGCACAACGCCGGAAAGTTAAATTGCTGTGTTCTCTCTGTTTTATGTGTTTTATCAATTCCGCCATTCTTTATGTTTGCATTGTTTCTGTGTTTGTTTTTTTTTTTATACTGCAAGCTTTCTGTCTGTGTCTTCAATTCTTTCACGACGATTTGCATTTCGTGCATGAAAGTCTCAACCTTGTGGTCTAAATCTTCCGCATCTGTAAGGGATTTCGGTTCTCGATCTTCGTCAGAGTTCTGGCCAATCATTGCTTCGTAACTGCTATCAATGGAGCTAGGGAAACGACCTAGGCTCTTGATACCAAATAACGTAAATGGCAATAGATTAAGAAGAAACTCACAGAGCTGAACTGCAGATTAATTATATTTTTCTCATTTTATCTCTCATTTTTTATATACCACTCATTTTTTCGCTACTTTGAATTAATAACAGTCAAATGTTATTTCAGACTTTTTTTTATCAAAATTAATGACACATAACTAATTTAACCAACTTTTTTAATATATTTGAAAAAATCTAAACGGACCTACATTTTGGGACGGAGGTATTAACAACTAAAAGCAGAAAATGGTAATTCTTCCCTAGTCACTCCATTTATACTGCAGACAACCGTAGATGATTCTTAACCACACAATTAACATTTGAGTTGAAACTATATACTCTAGATTCATCCACATATTTCACTTCTCAAATAGACTCACTGTTGAAGAACTTTCTGGAAAAAAGAACAAATACAAATCCAAATCTATTTAAAGATTCCTAGGTCCCGGTGAAGGATGTCCCTACATCATTTTATTATTTTAATTTCATTTAATTTAAATTTTTTTTTTGTGAACCATTTAATTTAAAAAATTATTAGGACACATCAAACTCCAAAAATAAAATAAAAATGTGGTACATTGTCCGCCAGCAGAACTCTTATCGTATTACACGTCCACAAAACCACATACTGCCACTGATGCATATGCTTTTCTCAGTACATGCGTCAGTGACTGATACTAAAAGCCAAGCAGAAATAAAACTGTTCTTTTTGCCGGGAATTTTGGTAGAGGAAGATGGGGAGGAAAGAGGAGGAGGAAGAGCGATTGGTGGGCGAGAGGGTGGTTGGAGGGCAAGTAGTGGTGGTGAACCCAAAGCCCAGCAAAGGTTTGGCTTCAAAATTTGTGGATTGGTTGGAGACAGTGGTGGTGAAATTGATGCATGATTCTAAACAGCCTCTTCACTATTTATCTGGGAATTTTGGTCCTGTTCTTGATGAAACTCCCCCGTGCAAGGACCTCCCTGTCAAGGGTCATCTCCCTGTGAGTTGTAATTCTTCATCAAAGCGGCTTCTTTCGCCTATGTTTTACTGAATTTTGTTTATTTCACGGTTTTCACCTGAATTTTATGTCATTCTTGGCGGGTTCTTGATTTTTGAATTTTATTTTACTATTTTGGTGTGTGCTTGCTTTGATTAAGCTTGGTCTCTTAAAAGCCGAGTTCGACCAAATCCAACTGTTGGGCAGCCTAATTGATTATGCGATTACATGTTTCGAGCTTGTGTAGTGTCCCTGGAAATATGTCAAAGGCATGCAAAAGAGAAACTTATCTTTGTATTTTGTGGGTACTCAGGAGTATGTTCTGGATTTCATTTTAGGATACTATTTTGATCAATCTTATGAGCAAAGAAACCGAAAAACGGAAATTTGTATTCAATTTAATGTGTATTCATGACCATCATAAAGGAATATGATGCTAAGATACATGGCTGCACTCCAAGCTAGGTTCACAAATATAGTGTAAGTAGATTCCATTTTCTTCATTTTCCATTCTGAGTTTATATGTCAGGAGAAGAGAACAACTATGGATCAAATATATAGGCAGTAATTCCATGTCAGTAATGTAGAAAACACTAAAAGATGAAGAAGACGGCAGAGCAACTGCAGCTCTATTCTCAGATTAAAAAAGTTTAGAGGATATTCTGCCCCTCTCCAAAGAGAGTAACAAGCAAATATATCCTAGAGTAGTACAAGCCAGCTGGTTTTAAAAGGGAAAATTGCAAAAGACAAACAGACAAATATAACGGAAAAGATAAAAGTTTTAGCTGTAGTTATTTACACGTAGGCTAAAGGATGTCCCTACACCAGTCAGAACTTAGGACCAATACACTTTTTGACAATTAGTCTGTACGTGAAAATGGTAGTCTTAAGAGGTGAAATTACGTGATACATTACGACGGAATCCTTCTTTTTTTCTTTCTTTTTTTTGATAAATTCTTTTTTTCTTTCTTCTTTGGGAATCCTGTATATTTTCATTGATTATCATAATCAAGACATGACTTTGATAGTTGTTTTTGAGCTCCTATATATGAATTATCGAAGAGTTTCTGTTTGACCGCTTGCAATTATTGATTGAATTACATTTGAAGAAAGAACAAAATAATTCATACTGATACCGTTCAAAACTTTATCGCTATGAATTTAAGTATTTCCATTTTGTCAATCTGATAAAATATGGCATCCTTGCCCTGCAGCCATGCCTAGATGGGGAGTTCGTAAGGGTTGGTCCCAATCCCAAGTTTGCTCCTGTGGCTGGATATCACTGGTATGACCTTTTCAACTCTTTTACGTCTGTCACACAAGGATCACATATTTATTTCAAATTTATATTTGAGTCTGCTGATGGATTCCTGTTGAGCTGAAAAACAAGTGTACTACAGTGTTCCTACCCTATGTGGTTTCACGCCACTTAACATTATTAGCATCATTTGTATTGTCAATATCATTCGGCGGTACCACTGCTGTTAAAGGTAACCCCTGACCTTATGTTTATTTTCCTTGTGCAGGTTTGATGGAGATGGGTGTGTATTTCTACTCTTTGATGACAGATATGGGATCCTAGATGTGAATTAGACTTTCCTGTATCGTATTTTTTGTTCCTTATGTGTTTTTGGTGTAACATGGTAGTCATCCACCCAATATGCATATGGCTATGGGTCTGGCAATATTTCATTGTATAGTCTTACAGTTATAAAACCTGGAGATATGGTTGTGATCTGCCTTTAGATGTTCATACGTTTAGCAATCCTTGTGGCGTTCTATGTTCTCATACTTCCCTAGCAATTTTCATGCAATGATAATGATAAGTATTAAGAAACAAAATTCTTATCTCCTTCGAGCATGAGCAAGAGATGATTAAACGAGACAAAAACGAAAGCCATGAGTTGGTCAAAAGGATATCTGTTAGTACATTGAAGGAAAACCAGTAAGAATAACATTGTAGAAACTGTGCTTTACCTTGCTGGTGAACCTGATGGGAACTGCATTTGTGGTATTCAGTAATTATGACAAAAGCATTTACTTAGCTCGTTGTTAATTTTTTTTTTCCTTTTTCAGAATGGTTCATGGTATCCGTGTGAAAGACGGAAAAGCATCATATGTCTCTCGTTATGTGAGGACATCAAAGCTAAAACAAGAAGAATATTTTGGAAGTGCCAAATTTATGAAGGTATAGTACAAGTTTAGTTTTTACTTCCTCTCCAGGAAACAGATATACCCGGGTCGCTTCTAGCTATTTCCATACCAAGAAAGTACTGAGGTAGCCCAAATCTTTAACTTGAAATACTTTTGCCAAAGCAGGTCTTCAAGTGTTGGATCTCAGCAGAGGTCATCACCAAGTAGATGATATCATCCACATAGACAATAAGAATGGACCTTTTCTCGGTTTGTTGTTTTGATAAACATTGTGTGATCTCGAGTTGCATTGATGGTATCCAGCAGCTTTAACCACAAGGTGAGTTTGCCAAACCAGGCTCTGGGATCTGCTTTAGGCCATATAGAGATTTCCTCAATTTGCAAACTTTCCTCGAGAGTGTGAGTGTTGGAAAACCAGGAGGCACATTCATATAGACTTCTCAGAAGGTCACCATTAGAAAGCATTCTTGATATCCAATTGGTGTAGAGGCCGATCAAGTTGACAAAGAATTGAGATCAAGACTGACAGTTGTTTAGTTTTGCCACAGTGCAAAGGTTTTGTAGTCAAGGCCATATGTTTGAGTGAATCCCCTGCAAACCGCCTAGCTTTGTATTTGTCAATAGTACCATCAAGATTGTACTTGATAAAGGAATGACCATTTGCAAAATGACCGCCTTCTTTCCATGTGAGAGAGTGGTGAGATCCCAAGTATGGTTGTCAGGCGAGAGCACTATTTGGGCTTTGATACCGCTTTCCACTTATCATGTTGAGAGCTTCCCCAGATATTCTTAGAATAGAGTGAGAATCCAAGTCCTGTGTAAACATGGCAAAAACAGTGATAACTGATCATAGGATAGATAATTATGAATAGAGTGATCAAGAAGGCAAGATCTCTTTCCCTTCCTCGATAGCAATAGTTCACATCAACGCCGCCAGTCGCCGAGAGTCGCTGGGGGCCGAGGTTCATCCGCCGTGACTCAAGAGTTGCCGAGTGTGTCGGTCTGGGTCCGGTCGGAGACTCTGGTTCAGGAGGTTGCTGAGGATCGATGAGATGCCGAGAGTCGCCCGGTGCCGAGGTTCAAGAGTTTGCCGGTCGAGGAAAGGATTTAGGTCAAGCTCAATCAGTTTCCACTGACTCGATCGCCTGGACTTCATTGAGTAGAGTCCTTTCAAAGAATTTTACATCCATAGAATTGTAAAATCTCTTTCGTATGAGAGTAACACTTGTAACCTTTCCCGCGCCCTTGCATATCCTAGAAAATGCACTTGTGAGCTTTGGGATCAAGTTTGCTTCTTGTGTTGGGCATGGATATAAACAAATACAAGATACAACCAAAGATTTTTGGTGGTAATTGGGAAATAAGACGAGTAAGGAGAGTGTGTTCGTGAGGGTTTGATAGGAGTTTTGAAGCCTAACACTCTGGCTGGAAGTCTGTTGATTAAGTATGTGGCGCTTAATATAGCTTCACCCCACATATACTTGGGGACGGGTAGTGAACATGATTGATCGAGCCATCTCCAAGAGGGTGCGTGTTTCTCTCTCAAGAACCCCATTTTACTGAGGCTGTTATAATCGCTATAAGACAACTCCTATTCATAAACAATTACTATGTTAATTTGTAGTATTCAGATATTATCGCTTTAAAGACTGATTCATATCAATTGAGTGAGACTGTTGCTGTAATCAAAACTGGTCCAACTTCATCATCATTAAAAACAAATAATATGTTCTGCACATCACCATCAAGCGACAACCACTGTTATACTTTTACTCAATATCTCATACATCACTGTGAATTAAAGAAAAAGGTGGAAGCGCAAATAAGTAGTTTGGCATACACAGATTTGTAAGTTTGGCAAATTGACAAATATCACATTGAAGATCATTGACATTACATCCTTAAATAATCAGAATTACAGATCAACAAATCAAAACTTGACTACCTAGCCCAGAACAATATATGATATTATCCAAGGCTGAGCAGCCACTAAGAGTGACTACCAAGCCTTCTCTTTGAGGCAGGTCGACATACAATCCTAAGCAGTGGTTTAGCCCTCCCAATCACTTCCTCGTGAAGAAGGTCCCGGAAAGTGCAATCGATTCTTATTAAAAACAATCCCTAAGCGAGGTTTAGCTCCTCCAGATCGAGATTGCAAATAATTTTGGAACAAATAGACAAGGGTATATATATCTGAAAGTTTAACATTTCCAAATTCTGCATTAGAAAATCCACTGCTAGCCTTAACATTTGAATATGTTGACATGGCATAAGGTGAGTTGATGATATTTAGATTGCAAATCTAATTTTGGAACAAATAGGACATCCTTTAGATATATCTTGTTAGTGAGTTTAACATTTCCAAAACCTTTTACATGTATATAGAGATAACATTTCCAAAACCACGAGATAGATCCATCAAGCAGCCTTAACATTGTGAATATGTTGACATGGCATAAGGTGAGTTATGAGGTTTTTATTAAGCATATGGGAGGAGGGCCCGTAATCACTTACATTTCTGTTGTAGTTTCACAAGGTAAATTATGGTGTCTATTGTATGAAAGTTTGCATCTTGTTATGCCAACATAGATTCTCCTCTTACCATAAAATGCACTATCCTTTAGAGACATTCCTATTTTCTTTGCTGAAAAATTTGAGCAGAAGAGGATAAGTTAACATATAAATTTAACTATTAGAGAAGAGATATGAGCAGGGAGGAAGAGTTAAATTATTTCTACCTCTTTTCTCTTTTTTGACATATTTGTTTTTGGGAGAATTCCCACGTTGTCATCTGATAAAAGGTGGACATTTACTGTATTGTGAAGAAGTGCGTTGATTACTTCTTCGGTGCATCTTCTAAATTTTTGACATTATGATTACCATTGAACTTTCGCCAGCTTTAAGTGCTGATGCTTACCATTTAACGCTTTTCAGGTTCACTTATGTTCCGTATATTTCATATGCCTGTGTTGCTTAATCACATGTAATTTCACATTGCACATTTTTTTTTCCAGGTTGGAGACATGAAGGGATTTTTTGGGTTAGTTTCTGTGTACATGCAGATGCTAAGAGGAAAGCTTAAAGTGCTGGATCTTTCTTATGGAGCTGGAACAGGTACATAAAAGTTTCCTTTTATACTCTGCATTGCTGAGTGCAATAATTTTAATGTTTATTGTGTTAGAGTCAAATATACACTATTCCTTTGTTTATGTGTTGGTGATGCCATAATTTGCTAGTATTTTAGTAGGAGGCATTTGAGCTCCAATTTGCTTCCTCTGTCCTTTCATGGCTAAATATAAAATTTTGGCATTATATCCTGTATCTTTGTATCACAAACATTCTCTCTTCGCTCGTTAGATTGCAGATGAAGTAAAGTCTGTAATTGGGTTATTACTCACACAAAGTGAATTGTTGTGGACCTTCTGTTTGACATTAATTTGATGATGTTAATATTGGATCTCAGCAGGGTAACTGAGCCTGTTGAGTACAAGTCTACTGGATTACAGCAGGGTAACTGTGCCTACTGAATTAATTGGATCACAGCAGGGTATCTGACCCTGCTGAATATAAGTCTGCTGATAACTTTGCTGATGTAACATATTTTTTACGTAGTATTATTTTTTAATGTGTACAAATGTAGTAGTGTAACTTTATTACTTTTGATAGGATAACTTGAGTATAACCACTCTATTAAGTTTGTAACCACCCTATAAAGGGTATCTAGGTTGTTATTACTTGCTTTTTACTTTATCTAGGAAAGTTACTTTTTCACTTTATGCTTTATAAGCATGCTTTGTATTTCTCCTATTTATACCAACCTTATTGGGTTGAGTTTAATACAAGAGTTATATTTCTCTTTTCACTCTCTTCTCTTAATTCCTATAGTTAACCATGTGAACAATGAATGTGATAATATATAATGTGTATTCTCTTTTGTTCTATCAGCGAATACAGCTCTGATATATCACCATGGACAGCTCTTGGCTCTTCAAGAGGCCGATAAGCCATGTAAGGTTTCTTTCTCTTTTCTCACGTTGTTTAACAATTGAATGTGGTAGTCATAACCAGATGTCAGGGACTCAGGCTTGCTAGATTGATCTTTTACTCAACAAACGATTTATGTTATGTGTGACACATGGCATGTTTTTGGCCAATTTCCATTTCATAAGTAAAGCATAAGATGCTCTTATCTAATGTGGCACTCCCTCTTGCACATTGTTATAACTGTATCACATTTCTGAACATATTGCAGACGTCCTCAAAGTCTTGGAAGATGGAGATTTACAAACTCTTGGCATGTTGGATTATGACAAGAGATTAACACATTCCTTCACTGCTCATCCCAAAGTGGACCCTGTCACTGGTAAGAGAACTCCATGTGCCACGTCTTTATTTCATAACTGATATTCAGTAACGATTGAGACTCACAGTTGACATAACTAATACTCTCTTCCATTATCAGTTTTGAACACTTTTATCTCAGTTCCAACTTCCAAATTGTGTTTTAATCATCTTATAAAAGTTTTTAAACACATTTCCAGCCTTAGCTTTTTCTTTGAGTAGGAACGACCATGTTATCCTGGTGTGGTCATCAACAAATGTGATGAACCATCTTGCCCCATTCACATTTTTAATCTTAGAGGGTCCATATGTCACTCCTATGCAGATTACAGAAGATAATCCCTGTGACAAGAAGCCTTAATAACATTTGTTAGACTGCAATTTCACAATGCAATTGTGTTCAGAAATCAGTCTTCCAACAGAGAAAAGATTATATTTTAAATTTGGAACATACAGAACATTAGTTAAGAGCAAGTGATTGTTGATAGGAACCATCCCTTTTCCTGTTACAAGGGATGCAGAACCATCTGCATTTCGAACAAGATGAGTTGCTTGACAAGTTTCAAGTTTCGAAAAAAGTTTTGAGTTCCCTGTCATATGATGATCTGAGGCCCCTGAATTAATGATCCAATGGTCCTTCAGAATGCATTTTGATAGAAGAGCAAAAGGACAAGTACCTGAATTTGCGATAGTAGCATTATCTTCATGAACAGAGATTTATTATTTGAGGAGTTTAAAAGCCTTTTTAGTGCCTCGATCTGGTCTTTGCCAAGACATCCAAGTTCAGCTTTACATGAATCATCTGAGGAGGCCACCTTTCCTGAGCTTTCTTTCCCTGGTTCAGATATAGATTTTCAGTTTGGAGGCTTCCCTTGAAGCTTCCAACAAGTTTCTTTTGTATGCCCTGGCTTTTTTCATGAGTGTTTCACTTTCATTTCTGGCTTATTTCCGCATTTCCTTTCTGGAAATTCTTATCAGACTTTTCAGCTTCAGGCCTTCCATGTAATTTCTAGCACTTGTCTTCTGTGTGACCAATTTTCTTACAATGGTCACACTTAGGCTTCTCCTTTTCCTCTTTTCCAGTTTGCCCCCATTGAGTGTTGTGTTTGACAGCAAAAACAGGGCCTTCCTGAGAGCAATCTGTGGGGGTACTTCCTTTTAGCATGACCTTGCGTTTGTTTTCTTCGTTTTACAGTTGAAAATGCAGCTTTGAGAGACGGTAGAGGTTTAGAACTCAAGATTCGACCTCTTACCTCATCAAGACTTTGATTTAGCCCAATGAGAAAAACGATAGACTCTCTCTAGCTCAACTATTTCCTTGTACTTTTTAGCATCATCACTGCATTTCCATGCAAAGTCTTCAAACAAATCCAGTAGTTGCCAAACCCTTGGCAGTATATTAAAATACTGAGTGACAAAATGTTCACCTTGGCAACCCCCTTGAATCTGAGCTTTGATTTCAAAAATCTCAGCAGTTTTATCATGCTTAGAGTACAATTTTCTAGCAGCAACCCATTTTTCATGAGCTGACTCATAAAGGATAAAGTTTTCCCCGGTTTTAGGTGTCATGGATCGAATCAACCTCGACATTACTAGGGTTTTTTTCAGTATCCCGTATCTTAAATTCAGATCAGAGGCAGCAGGTGGGGCTGTTTCTCCAGTGAGGTACCCATGTTCCCTTGACCCGTAACAAACATCACTACTGACGTAGACCATTGAATGTAATTATTACCATTAAGCCTATGGACTGAGATGGTAGAAGCTTGATGTTCGGAATTGAAGGAGGGTTGAGATCCTCCATCAGCCAAAACAATTTCAGTTGAAGAGGAGGAAGAGATCGTTGACATTTTAGCGAAGAAGCTCGAAGATTTATTTATCTATTTATTTTACAGAAAAGCACTAGATGGCTCTGATACCATGAAGAGAAAGATAATTAGTAAAAAGAACTCTTCTATTGTTTCTAAGAGTACAAGGAAGAGTTTATATACGTTACATCTTTTGTCTAGCTGTCTAGACAAACCAATAGATAAGGCTGCTCAAGAAAGGGAAGCCCACTACTTAACGTTAACATTAATTTCTTAACAAGCTGTAGAAACAGCCAAGTAACACCAGCTAACAAATTAAACAGTCTGAAATAATAAGTCTTTATGCAAAAAACATATATTCTAATACATATGTGTCTACAAAACATAATATCATGAAATCTGGATGTTGTCAGACCAGTGATCGTTATTGCGACAAGGTAGGTGGGCTTTATAGGGAGTTGAAGCTCAAGAGTGCGTGTGCTATTGGTATTTGTTTGCTTCTGTAACTCATGTCCTCCTTCTATGCCTTAAAAATCACTTTTAAAAAGATTTGTCCCATAAGAAGTGTCATTTTACAAAACCAACACATCATTTATTACTCTTTTTCATATACACCCTTAATCTTCTACCCATTAATTAATCATGATCCTTTCACCTTTTAAAATAAAGCATTGAATAAAGGCATATAAATCCATACACATACTAGCAAAACACAAACACGTTTATTTTCTTAGTATGTGTGAAAAGCAAAAGAGCGATACTTTTTAAGGGAGGGAGGGAGTGTGATGTTTGGCCCTATGAAAACACCATATAAGTTAGTTCATCTTCAAGTCCCACTTTCATCCAGATAAAATGGTTTAGCTAAAATATTTAATTTGAATTATTGATTTGTTCTTTGTATTGTAGTATTGTCGTCATGGACAATTTTTTTTAATGCAGGTGAGATGTTTACCTTTGGCTACTCACATGAACCACCATTCATCACCTATAGAGTTATCTCCAAAGAGGGCGTAATGAATGATCCTGTGCCAATAACAATATCAGAGTCAATAATGATGCATGATTTTGCCATAACTGAAAATTATGCAATTTTCATGGATCTTCCTTTGTATTTCAGACCTAAGGTATGTAAATCGTTTGGAAATTCAGTCATCAGTGCAAGTGTTATTTCTTATTCTTAAATTTTGTTTTCACACAAGCATTCATTACAAGTCAAAGTATCCTGTGTCTCTCTTGGGTATCTACACAACTACTGAGAGTTTATGTTAGAAAATTGCACCCACAATTCTTCATTTTGGCAGTGTTGTGTTCCTTCTAATTACATGCCAAGGACTTTGTCTGGTACCTTTTTAATGACAAAAACTTCTGCGATTCGACAGGCCAATTTTATCGAACTTGCTAACGTGTTTTCTGCAACTTTTGACTTTACTTGTTTTGATGCCACAGAAGAAACAAAAGGAAGCTCTTTAGAAAGCAGTTAGTCATTGTAGAAGTTCAATTATCTAATATTCAAGAGTTTGGGAAGTAAAAATGGTTATTACGAGTATGCATTGTATGCAATGCTTGTAATGGGGGCGTGCTTATTATGAATGTTAACTGAGACATAAAGGACGTGACAGGGGACTGGGGGGCAGTTCTGATAACAATCTCCTCGGGTAAAGATTCTAGATATTATTGATGAATAAAGGAGCATTTCGCCGGTAGCTGAATTTACACTCAAGAATGACAGCGGGCTTGGATGTTGTATACATCTTATAGTCATAATACAATATTGAAGGCCAAATGACGTAGGACAGGAAAATGTCGGATGTTTCCGAAAAACAGTATGTGAGGCTCCCCGGTTGCTTAAGGAGGGGGTTGTACATTACAATTTCTTGGGTTATTGAGTATTAATTGCTTGTATAACTTTAAATTTGTCCAACATTATGCACTTTTAGAGCCCATGCACACTTCTTATATAATCCTCGTGTATATAACTGATAGGTTGTCTAGAATTCAGTTCTAGTTTGATTTTATGACAGATTGAGATTTATGAATGTATTCGGGTTGAGTTTAAGTTTTATATTTCAGGAAATGGTGAAGAATAACCAGTTGATATTCACATTTGATGCCACAAAAAAGGCTCGGTTTGGTGTCCTTCCACGGTATGACAAGAATGAGTCCACAATAAAGTGGTTTGAGCTACCAAATTGCTTCATATTCCACAATGGTGAGCTTCTTAATTTACTAGTCTCTGAAGAGGTAAAATAGGCATTCACTATGTTATCATCCCTTGTTATGAATTGAGAAGAAGATAATACTATTTCACTTAATCTGAATGAGAGCAGTACAAGAGTATAAATAGAGAGATTACATGAAGAGACTAAAAGGAAATAACTACAGCTGTCAAACATAACAGCTAGAAAACCTTTCACCTATCCTCATAGCCGTTGACTTTAATAAGAAGGGAAGACTTATTTAAAAGAAAAATATTAAATATTAGACTAAAAGGATATCTTAATAATCTAATAATCTAACACTCCTCCTCAAGCTTGTGTATAGGGGTCAACCATGCCAAGCTTGTGTCTGAGTTCTTGAAAGTCTGTCCTAGAAAATCCTTTGGTTAGAATGTCTGTAGCTTGATCCTTGGACAAATGGTGTGCAAATTAGACCACAATCAATCTTTTCCTTAATAAAGTTTATGTCAACCTCAACGTGTTTGGTTCTATCATGTTGAACTGGATCATGATCAATGCTGACGGCTGACCTATTATCACTGTAGAGACGCATAGGCTTCTTCCAAGAAATCTTCAAGTCTTCCGGTATTATCTTAAGCCACAAAAGTTCACAACTTGACATTAAGAATGCATTGTAATCAATTTGGACTGGCCTTTAACACAACTTGACATTAAGAATGCATTTCTTAAAGGTGATCTGAAGGAGGAAGTTTACATGTATATTCCTCTTGGTTTTGAAAAACTGGGAAAAAGAGGTGATGTATGTAAACTGAAAAAGTCTCTATACGGCCTCAAACAATCCCCAAGAGCTTGGTTTGGGAGATTCTCCAAATTTATCACTAAGCATGGAATGATGAGGTCTCTAACATAAAAAGAAAGCTCATCATAGTTAAGTTAAGTGATGTTAGGATTGAGTCATGTTTGAACACTGTGTGCAAGATTGGACAACTTATGGGGGCTTTGAAATTGTTTTATTAGTTGGTGAACCTTGGTGCATGTATGCTAACAACAATACCGGACACATGCTTGAAAGAAGGCAGGCCTAAGGATTTTTATTGCCACGCAATGGGGGAGTCACAAAGAAGGTCCAATTTGAGGGCTTATTGTAGGTTATTGATGGGTGGTTTTGGTCCCAGGTAGCATTGAGGTAAAAGTGTACCAACTAAAAGAAGATGATTGGGTATGCGCAGCTTTAACAAATGCATCGTTCGAGGTTGGTAAGCAAAGGAGATTTGGGTTACTTGGTCACATACTGAAACCTCTAGCTGGGAATATATACACAGCAAATTGGAAAATTCTTCTATCCTTGTTTATGCAATTCTTATTTGTGATACCCGTTCCAGCTTTGTTGTTTCCTTTTCACCCGGGAGGGGGTTACGAATGTGTTTTTATAGAAAAGAGAAGAAGAGAAAGAGAAATATAACTCTTATTGTTGAAAGATGGTTATATTTTATAGTTCATATTTTTTATAGTCTTGTTCTATGGCTAGTTTGTATTAGTTTACCTCCTAGTTCCCTCTTTTCTCCTAGATAAATCTAACTAACAGTAAACTGCTTTTACTGTTCAATAGCCGTTGGTTTACTTTTATAGCCGTTGGGAGGCTTTTCTATATATTGTAACCTTTCCTTATCTACCCGATAAGAGAACTAAGCAATAATACTTGAGTTTCCCATCTTCTTTCTTCTTCTTTCTCTAATTCTACATGGTATCAGAGACTGATCTTACAAAAACTCTGTAAATCTCTTTTTCAAAATGGCGTCTGAGCATTCTTCAGAGGTTAACTCAAGGGAAGAAGCCACAAATCCTTCTTCCTGGACCACTGAACCCTCTATTATGTCATTTTCCACTCATAAACTCAATGGTGATAACTATCTCCAGTGGTCTAGATCCATCAGACTCCTTATCATTGGGAGAGACAAGGAAGAATTCCTTACTGGAGAGAGCAAAGCACCAGAAAAAGGTCAACCCAACTACAAGAAGTGGAGGGTTGACAACAGCCAAGTCATGGCAATTCTTCTGGGGTCTATGACCACTGATACAGCTGAGAATTTCATCCTTATGGACACTGCTGAAGAGATATGGAATGGGGCTGCTGAACTATATTCAAAAAATGAAAATATCTCTGCTGTCTATGAGATTGAAGCTAAGGTACAAGATATGAAGCAAGGTGATCTCGGTGTCACCATGTTACACAACTCTCTGTCTAAGTCTTGGCAGCATGACTTGTGATCTGGAAAATATTTCTGGCGATCCGATGATGCAAAGACTTATATGTCTTTGAAAAACCAAAGAAGAATCTTCAAGTTCCTCATGGGACTTAACTCCAATCTTGATGATGTGAGGGGGAGGATATTAAGTAAAAAACCCCTCCCCTCTGTTAAAGAGGTTTTTGCTGAGGTTAAACATGAAGAGAGTAGGAGGAAACTCATGCTGAGTAATACTACTCGTCCTACATCTCTGGAAAACAGTGCTCTTTTTACTAAGAGTACTTCACTATCTCAGTCCAGTCAAAATCAAAAGCAAAAGAACACAAGGCCTGTCTGTGATCATTGCAAAAGGACAGGCCATACTAAGGAGACTTGCTGGAAACTCCATGGCAAGCCTCCAATGGAAAGCCTAAAAATTATGAAAATTACGCCAAACTTGCTACCTTTGAGGAACTTAAGTCTGAGAATGATTTTAGTAAAGAGCAAATTGAGGCTCTGAAAAGGCTTCTATCTGCTCAAACTTCTCAGACTACTGCTCCTCAAGGAGTTGCAACAATGGCCAATGCAGGTGTGTTCTTTAAGGCCTATACTAGTAATCATGTTGTTAGAAATATTTGGCTGGTTGATTCTGGGGCTTCCAGTCATATGACTGGAAATCCTGAGCTCTTTGTAAGAATCACCAAGTGTAATTATCCTAATACTGTAAAAATTGCTGATGGGACTTCTTCCCAAGTTTCTGGCACAGGGGATGTTGTTCTCAGTGAACTAATAACTCTTAAAAATGTTCTTTATGTTCCTAACTTACAATGTAACCTTTTATCTGTTAGTAAACTGGTAAAAGATTCCAAGTGTGCTGTTTTGTTTCACTCTAATGGCTGTAAGTTTCAGGACTTATGCTCCAAGATGGAGATTGGCAGTGCTGAAGCTTACTCTGGGCTGTTTGTGTTCAAGACTCACTTCACTGAAAAGTTTTTTGATGGTATCCCTAAAGGCTTAGCTAGCTATAACAATTCTGTTTCCACTTGTAACCAGATTATGTTATTGCATTATAGGCTAGGTCATCCTAATTTTGCTTATATGAAAAACTTGTATCCTGATTTGTTTAATGGAAAAATTATTTCTGAACTTTCTTGTGAAGTGTGCCAACTTGCTAAACATACTAGATCTGTTTTTCCTAGTGGAGGTTACTCTCCATCCAAACCTTTCTCCTTGATTCATAGTGACATCTGGGGCCCTTCTAAAAGGGCTACAACATCAGGGAAAAGATGGTTTGTAAGCTTTATAGATGACCATAGTAGAGTCACTTGGCTATTCCTTTTAAAAGAAAAATCTGAAGTTGGAGAAATCTTTAAGAATTTCTATACCATGGTCAAAACTCAATTTGAATCTAAGATTCAAATACTGAAAACTGATAATGGTACTGAGTATTTTGAGAAATCTCTTGCTATGTTCTTAACTGAACAAGGCATTGTTCATTTAAGCACTTGTGTTGACACACCCCAACAGAATGGGGTGGCAGAAAGAAAAAATAGACATCTGTTAGATGTGGCAAGAAGTATTATGTTCACTATGCATGTACCAAAGTATTTATGGGGTGATGCCATTCTAATGACTACTACCGATCAATAGGATGCCCTCGAGGGTCCTAAAGTTCAAAACTCCTATTGGAGTCCTTAAGGAATACTACCCTAAGTCTCAACTCTTTGGCAGTCTTCCTATGAAAGTGTTTGGGAGTACTTGTTTTGTACACATCCATGCCCAACACAGAGGAAAACTTGATCCCAGATCTGTGAAATGTATCTTTGTGGGTTACTCCTCCACCAAGAAGGGGTACAAATGCTACTGTCCCACTACTAAGAAAGTTTACACTACTATGGATGTCACTTTCTCTGAAAATATGCCCTATTACAGTGCATTAACTCAGGGAGAGGGATTTGATGAATATCACAACTCATGGAACACAGTGAGTCCTAGAGATGATGATAGTCATATTCCTCTACTTGCAAATCAAGAAACTCCTACTACTGAGGAATCTGAAAAAGGGGAAAATGATGAAATCCCTCTTCATGGTACTACGAATGAGCCTAATATCATTGTATACACCAGGAAAAGGAAAGCTGTCCACCAAAATCCTGAAGTCACTGATACATATCTTAATGATTCTGGGTCATCCCCTGGAATTAATGATTCAAAAGGATCCTCAGAAACTGATGAATCTGAGGACCCCAATGAATTGGGAGATGAGCTTGATGAAAAGGCCTATTGCCCAAAGAAAAGGGGTTAGGAAGTGCACCACTGCTCATCCTTTATACAACTTCTTGTCCTATGACAAGCTGTCACCTGAGTTCCATGGTTTCACTGCTAACTTGGATAATATCAACATTCCAAAGAATGTTCATGATGCTATGCAAGTCCCTGAATGGAGGGCTGCACTTAAAGAGGAAATGGATGCCCTTACCAAGAACAAAACATGGGTCATTACTCCTTTACCAAAGGGCAAACATCCAGTAGGGTGTAAATGAATATTCACAGTTAAATACAATGCTGATGGATCTCTGAATAGGTATAAGGCTAGGCTAGTGGCCAAAGGTTTCACTCAATCCTATGGGATTGACTATCATGAGACCTTTGCCCCAGTAGCCAAGCTAAATACCATCAGGATCCTAATGAGCATTGTGGTTAACCTTGATTGGTCCCTAACACAACTGGATGTTAAAAATGCCTTTCTGAATGGAGAAATACAAGAGGAGGTTTATATGCATCTCCCTCCTGGATTTGAAAGCCTAGGGGAGAAAGGGACCGTCTATAAATTGCAAAAGTCCTTGTATGGACTCAAACAGTCCCCAAGGGCATGGTTTGGCAGATTTACCAACTTTATGAAAAAGAATGGCTTTAATCAATGTCACTCTGATCATACTTTATTTACAAAGTTCAGATCAAGAAAAACTACTGTATTAGTAGTTTATGTGGATGACATCATTCTAACAGGGAATGATGATACTGAAATCAAACACATTAAAGATATGTTGGCTTCTGAGTTTGAAATAAAAAACTTAGGAAATCTAAAGTATTTCCTTGGAATGGAGATTGCCAGAAACTCTGAGGGCATCTCCATATCCCAAAGAAAATATACTTTAGATCTCCTAAAAGAAACTGGTATGCTAGGCTGTAAGCCTGCAGAAACTCCAGTTGAACCTAATTTAAAACTGGGAAATGAACCTGACAGTCCCTTTGTTGACAAAGGGAGATATCAAAGGTTGGTAGGAAGACTTATATATCTTTCACATACAAGACCTGATATCTGTTTTGCTGTAGGATTGGTGAGCCAATTCATGCATCAACCCACTGAAAGGCACATGCAAATGGCTGAAAGAATTTTGAGGTTCCTAAAGAAGAATCCTGGTCAAGGTCTTCTGTTCAAGAAAGATACCTCTAAGGGAGTAAAGATCTACACCGATCTTTGATTATGCGCAGGGATCGGACTAATGGGAGATCAACTTTGGTTATTGCACTATGTATGGGGCAATCTTGCTACTTGGAGGAGCAAGAAACAACATGTTGTTTCAGGAGCGATCAGAAACCGAGCTCAGAGCACTTTGCTTTGGGAATTTGTGAAGGAAACGGATAAAAGAGTCCTTAATGAACTAGGGTTCAAGAATCATGCTCCTATCCAAATTCTGTGTGACAATACTTCTGCACTAAGTATTGCAGAGAATCCTACCCATCATGACAAGACCAAACATGTTGAAGTAGACAGACATTTTCTAAGGGAAAAAGTGGATGCTGGTGAGATAACTCTCATCCATGTTAAGACACAGGACCAAGTTGCTGATATACTCACAAAGGCTGTATCTACAAAGATTTTTACCCATCTACACCCCAAGTTTGGCTGCATCAACATCTACAACCAAACTTGAGGGGGAGTGTTGAAAGATGGTTATATTTTATAGTTCATATTTTTTATAGTCTTGTTCTATGGCTAGTTTGTATTAGTTTACCTCCTAGTTCCCTCTTTTCTCCTAGATAAATCTAACTAACAGTAAACTGCTTTTACTGTTCAATAGCCGTTGGTTTACTTTTATAGCCGTTGGGAGGCTTTTCTATATATTGTAACCTTTCCTTATCTACCCGATAAGAGAACTAAGCAATAATACTTGAGTTTCCCATCTTCTTTCTTCTTCTTTCTCTAATTCTACACTTATTATTAAACTTAACCTCTTAAGGTTAGTATATATCGGAGAATACAAAAGTGCTAAGCATGCTAAAAGTAAAAAAAGCATAAAGCATAAAGCATAAAGCATAAAGTAACTACATTAACTACCTAGATACCTTTTAGGGTGGTTACATTGATAAGTAGAGAAGTAAAAAATGTTCATCTGCCTACTGTGTACAGAATTAATTAATAAAGCTAACTATAACATTAATTATAAGTATCATTTCGAGGTGTCGACTCATCGACCTCTTGACCGAGATGAAGCCTGGCTTGATATAAGTCATTGATGTAAACTATCAGCATACTAACTCTTTCAATACTCCTCCTCAAGCTGATAGGTAGATGTCAAGTAATCCCAGTTTCTCTGTACACATTTGAAAATCCTTTTTAGGAAGACCTTTGGTGAAGATGTCACTACCGAAGCTTGGACTTGATGTATGATAGGTTGATCTCGCCATTAGTGACCTTTTCTCACGATGAAGTGCTATCAACTTCAATGTGTTTAGTCCTATCATGTTGAAGCTGGATTATTAGATATGTCAATAGCGACCTTTGCATCCATTGTACAAACACATAGGCTCAGACATCTGTATTCTTAGTTCAGACATGATTTTCTTAATCCATAAGAGCTCACATATGCCAAGAGCAACTTCTCTAAATTCAACTTCAATTTGTACTTCGACACCACTCGATTGTTTCTTGCTCCTCCAAGAGACCAGGTTTCCAAAACATAAATACACCAACCGAAGTGGATTTTACTTCCACTTTATCACCGCCCAATCAAGATCTACATATCCTTCAATGGAGTTTCTTGAGCTCTAAACATGACACCCTTCCTGGACATCCTTTTTAGAACCTCGGTAATCTTAAGGCGACATTGTAGTGAATAACTTTAGGGGCATGCATAAACTGACTCAGTTGGCTTACAGCAAATGAGATATCTGGTCTTGTATGAGAGAGGTAGATCAATCTCCCTACTAGCCTCTGATATTGTTCAAGGTCATAATCACCACCATCTTCATCCTTTCCAAATTTCACAAAGACAGATCCACGGGGGTTTCATTGAGTTTGCACCACAAGAGTCCATAATCTGAAAGTAGGTCCAGAGTATATTTTCTCTGAGTGAGTAGGATACCCCTTGAAGACCTTGTAATTTCAATACCCAAGAAGTATTTAAGAGAGCCAAGGTCTTTTACATCAAACTGTTGTTGCAGGAATCCCTTTAGGTTATTGATTTCCAAAGCTGAACTGCCTGTAATAACAATGTCATCAACATATACTATGAGAATGGTAATATCCCCCTTTGTCAGAATGTTTATAGAACATTGTGTGATCTCCATGCCCTTGGGTATATGATGCAAGTTTCATGGCACAGGTGAACTCTTTGAACCATGCCCACAGGACTGCTTTTAGTCCATAGATGGATTTATTCGAGTTTTAGGACATGGTTTGGTTTTGGAGCAAATCCAGGTGGGAATTGCATATACACATCCTCTCTGTAGTTCCCATTCAAGAATGCATTCTTGATGTCAAGTTGGTGAAGAGGCCAATTCCTGGCTGCTGCAATAGAGACCAATATTCTAACAGAATTGAGCTTTGCAACCGGTGCAAAGGTCTCATTATAATCAATTCCCATAGATTGAGTATATCCCTTTGCCACAAGTCTTGCCTTATACCTGTTGACAGTGCCATCAGCATTGTGTTTGATATTAAACAGCCATCTACACCCTACAGGTTTAACCCCTTTAGGTGTAGGAATGTGGTCCCATGTGTGATTTCTCTCAGAGCATTCAATTCCTCCATAATGACTGTTTCCATTGAGGGTGACTTAGAGCACATTGGGCGGTGGTAGGTGTTTTTGTGGCATCTAAGTTGGTCTGAAAGATCCTAAGTTGGTTGGACACTTTCCCATAGGACATATATCTGTTGATGGGATGTTTAGTGCACTCTCTAGGTTTCTTTCGCAGGGCAATGGGTAAGACAGTGGAGGTTTCAATTTCTGGAGGTATAACCGCTTGATTTAGGGCAGTTTGTTCTGTATTATCTTCCGGTTGTACATGACAGATAGGGTTAGGCTGGGATTCAGACATGGTTTTCTTCTGTCTGGTATAAATGATGGGAGGAGGAATGGCGGAGATGGTAGGCTCTTCCTGGCTAGTTGTTGGAGGAGTGGTTGAGGTGGAATACTCCTCATGGTTTAGAGGGGCAGTAGGATCCTCTTCAGAGTTAGATGGATGGATAGGTATTTCTGGAGTAGGATTGAAAGGCAGGTTGAAGTTAGATATGGGAAGAGTTGGTCCACTTTCTAGGAATTGGTATGATTCAGAGTTTCGGTCTTTGTTTTTGTGATAGAAAGGCTGATCTTCAAAAAAGGTGATATCATTAGTCACATAGAATTTGTGAGTGATAGGATCAAAGCATTTGTATCCTTTCTGAGTGGCAGAATAACCAAGAAAAATGGTTTTGATGGCCCTAGGATCAAGTTTGCTTTTATTTGGAGAGTGATTGTGCACAAAGGCTAGGCACCCAAAGACTTTTAAAGGCAAGGAGTTTGTGAGTTTAGAATCAGGGAAGAAGTTGTTGAAGACATCAATAGGAGTTTTAAACTTGAAGCACTGGATGGCATTCTGTTTATCAAAAAAGTGGCTGTGAGGACAGCCTCACCCCAGTAGATTGTTGGAACATTATAGGCATACAGAATGGTTCTGGCAACTTCTAGGAGGTGTCTGTTTTTTCTTTCTCAATTCCATTCTGTTGAGGGGTGTTGGTACAAGTTGTTTGGTGAATAATCCCCTTTTTGGTTACAAAAGGATTGAGTGAAGTATTAAGGTACTCAGTGCCTTTGTCAGACCTTAGCACTTGAATCTTGGTTTTAAATTGAGTTTCAATCATATTGTAAAAGTTTTCAAATAGGGCAGGTACTTCTGATTTTTGTTTCATAAGGTATACCCATGTCAGTCTAGTATGATCATCAATGAAAGATACAAACCAAGGTTTATGTGTGAGATTGGGGTTTCTTGAAGGTCCCCAAACATCAGAGTGTATAAGAGTAAAAGGCATAGAAGCTTTATAAGGAATAGATTTGAACACATTTCTAGTTTGCTTTCCCAAAATGCAATGTTCACATTTCAAATTGTCAATACAAATTTCAGAAAATAGAGAGGGGTACATCCTTTTCAAATAGGGAAATTGGGATGACCTAATCTAAAATGTAACATCATAATCCTATTACATTTAGAATCTAAACAGACAACAAGGCTTTCTTCACTCTTAAAATTGTTGCTATGGATGTAATACAAACCACCCTCTCTTCTACAGATTGCCAATCTTCATCTGTGATCTCATTTCCTGAAACTCACAATGAGTGGAATCAAAGTTAGCAATACATTTCCTATCCTTACAGAATTGGCTGACAGAGAATAGGTTGCACTCAAGCTTAGGGACATATAAGACAGATTTCAGGGTAAGGTTTGGTAGGATATTAACAGACCCTAGACCAGCCACCTTGGAAACAGAGCCATCTGCAATAGTAACATAATGGTTTGCATTACTATTATGGAAAGATTGAAATAGAGAGTAGTTACCAGTCATGTGGCTAGAGGCTCCTGGGTCTACAATCCAAGTGGCATTCTTATTCTGTGCAGTAGTTCCAGCTAAAGAGTCTGCACCAGAAGTAGTCACAGACCATACTTATTCTTTAATGTGCCCCTTTTTCTTGCAGTAGTCACAGACCATACTGAGCCTCTGCTCATTTTTCTTGTTGTTTCCCTTATTGTAGGCAGCATTTGCCATCTCAGTTGCAATAAGGGCTGAATTCTCAGCAATAGGGGTAGGAAGAAGTCCTCCATTCATCACCCCTTTCCTACTTTCTTCTTTCCTGATTGCCTGGAAAGCTTCTTGAATGGTAGGGAAAGGATCTTGGGCTAAAACTCTTTCTCTGGCAGCATTAAAGTTAGAATTGAGGCCACTGAGAAAGTCAAAAACTCTTTCTTGCTGGATCCATTCGAGATGTTTGGCAGCATCATTAGTGCAGGTCCATTTAATGAGGGCGAGTTGATCATATTCTTGCCAAATTTTGTTGAGTCACATTGCGATACATAGTGACATCTAGGTTTCTCGCTTTGTGTCCTCAAAGTATTTCAAGACCAAAAGCTGAATAAAGTTGCCTTTATCGTAAAAAAGACTTGGCAACATTTTCCCAGATTTCATGGGCTGATTTTGCAAACATGTGTACTTGGCTTATATCATCAATCATGGAATTGATGAGCCAAGACATAACTGTAGCATTTTCAGTCCTCCATGTGTTGTAGGCTTTAGATTTTTTATCAGCAGGGGGTTGGGTTTCTCCAGTGAGATAACCAAGTTTATCTCTCCCTGTGATGTACATAAAGCATTGCGCCCATTGCATGTAGTTGTGTCCAGTGAGTTTTTTAGATGTAATTTGGAGTGAAGGATTGTCAAGAGTCATAGGAGTTGAGTCTTGATTAAAATCTGTCATTCTGAGTATAAACAGAATATGCAGGAAGAGAGAGAGAGAAAAAAAAGGTGAAGAAAAAGAAGCAGGAAAAAAAAAATCTGAATAAAGATTCAGAGCTCCGATACCGTATAGAAAAGAGAAGAAGAGAAAGAGAAATATAACTCTTATTATTAAACTTAACCTCTTAAGGTTAGTATATATAGGAGAATACAAAAGTGCTAAGCATGCTAAAAGTAAAAGCATAAAGCATAAAGCATAAAGTAACTACATTAACTACCTAGATACCTTTTAGGGTGGTTACATTGATAAGTAGAAAAGTAAAAACTGTTCATCTGCCTACTGTGTACAGAATTAATTAATAAAGCTAACTATAACATTAATTATAAGTATCATTCAAGAGGTGTCGACTCATCGACCTCTTGACCGAGATGAAGCTCTTTGATGTAAACTATCAGCATACTAACTCTTTCAATAGTTTTCAACGTTACTACAACTTTCATGAAACTTGTGGACGAGTTTTCCTTGGGGTGGGATGGAGATGATGCAGTGAACGAAGACTGAGTTATTTTTATATATAAACATGTCGAGGGTTGTTTATTTCATTTTATGTTTAGGGTCAATTATGTCATTTTGGTGTATTTATGAGCTAGGGTATTTAAGCCCCAAACCCTATCCCTTTTATGTTACGTTTTGGAATTCCTGAAAATGTATGAACATTACTGAGTTTTTCAGCCTTTTTAATCATCTATCAAATCGCCTTTGCATCAGGATAGACACTTCATTAGGGAAAAAATGGATAATGGAGAGATCTTCCTAATCCATGTATCCAGTAAAGATCAAGTTGCTGACATTTTAACCAAGGTTTTCGCAAATCAAGTCTTTCAACATTTTCACTCCAAGCTTGGCTGCATTGATATCTACCACCAACTTTGAGGGGGAGTGTTGACATATGTTAATTATCAGGCCTAGTTTCTATCCTTAACCTAGGTTTTGCTACCTTATTAGCTATAGGTAATTAGCCTCCCCGTTTTTAGTTCAGTTAATCTTGTTTTTCAAAGGATACACTGTTCATAGCCGTTGTTGCCTATGCAACTTGTACTTTCTAGCCATCGCAGGCCCTTTCTATATATTGTAGCCTCTCTTATCTCGCCCGATAAGCACTTTGGATAATATAGCATCTTCTTTCTCCAATTTCTTTACTTAAATTCTCTGAAGTATATAAATGGTTACTATACTTTTTTGTTTTTTCTGATTAAGCCAATGCTTGGGAGGAAGGAGATGAGGTCGTTCTTGTGACTTGTCGTCTACAAAACCCAGACCTAGACATGGTTAGTGGAGCTGTGAAGAAAAAGCTGGAGAACTTCACAAATGAGCTGTAAGACAACGACTATTAGGCTGATGATTTTGACTCCACGTCTCAAAAGTCCTTATATTTGGTTATATTTGTCAGGTATGAAATGAGATTCAATATGAAAACCGGTCTAGCTTCACAAAAGCAACTATCAGTATCTGCTGTTGATTTTCCAAGGGTGAACGAAAGCTACACGGGCAGGTACCTGCCTGTCTATCTATTGGATTAAGTCAATCGTAATGAAGTTCTCTTGGACTGCCTTTTCGTTTAATCGTGGCAGATTTAATTTATTTTAAGCTGTTTGTTTATTTTTTAGAATTGTCAGTCGATCGAGGCCTTATGTAGTAATAATCCAAATACAGTAGTTCCGACTTTCACATTTTTTGAAAGAAACTAACTTGTGGCTTATGTGTCCTACTCAATTTGGCTTAATGCAAATTCAGAAAACAACGGTATGTATATGGGACAATACTGGATAGCATTGCAAAGGTCACTGGGATTATCAAGTTTGATTTGCATGCTGAACCAGAGCCTGGAAAAAGAAATCTTGAAGTTGGGGGCAATGTTCAAGGTATCTTTGACCTTGGACCTGAAAGATTTGGGTCAGAGGCTGTCTTCGTGCCACGTGAGACAGGTGAAGAAGACGATGGCTACTTGATATTCTTTGTATACGATGAATCAACCGGGTACTTTTCTGCCTCTCTCATTCAACATCTACTGATGACATGGATTATAATTCCTATTGTACTACTTCCTATTTACATCTGTAATTTTGCTCATGTAAGGAAAATTATTCTCTTTATTTAACCTCTGCAGTAAGTCGGCGGTGAATGTGATTGATGCGAAAACAATGTCGTCTGATCCTGTGGCTGTAATCGAATTACCTAAAAGAGTTCCATATGGATTCCATGCCTTGTTTGTGACGGAGGTAAGTCGATTCTTTTGCAGAGACTCTGCATGATATTGCACTGCTCAGTTAATTGGCATACCATCATCATGCATGTAAATAGACAAAACACATATCAAAGTTTTAATGTAAATGCAAATTAACCCTGGACCGTGTTGGAATTTTGCATGCTCAAATCGGCTGGTTCTTTTTCTATGTTGTACTCTATTTACTCATCATACCGTTGGTGTTTTCTTCTTCAACAGGAGCAACTCAAAGAACAAGCAAAACTATGAAAAGAAGAACAGGCACACACAACATGAGCAAAAGTTTTCTGCTATGATCAAGTTTTACTTCATAATTAATGAAAAGATGCCGCCTGTTTGGCGTTGAAACAAATTAAAAATACACAGACATTAAAGGATTTGCATTTGCATGATTCTATTGTACTGTGTATATGTTGGATGACAGTATCCACCATTCATGGTGTATATGTTATAGCTTATTATTGGCTACACTGCAAATTGATAAATATTTTTCTACCATGCATACACTATTCAATTGATATCGATGGATTATTCTAAACTCTGAATTTATCGAAAGGTAAAACTGCATTTGATCTCACGTATCACACAAATTTCAAAATGGTAGTGTACCTTCACTTCTTTATTAACTATTTTTAACTTTCTTGAACCATTTTTACAAATATTTAAGAGTTGATCCCTTGTTGTCGATAGTACCATTACATTTATAAGAATCAAATCATTAATGTTTCCTAGTAACTAGACAGTAAGGATAAAAGTAATAATATTGTTGCCGTAGCTTTCATGACTATATATATATATATATATAGTTATTATTATTTAATTAAACACATTCAACATGCAGATTGTGACATACATGCAGATGGCTTGTGGGAAACTTGAAAAAAATATGTTTAAAAGATTATTATTTATGTAGTATGCCTTAAAAGAATAACGTGTAAAAAATATGCCCGGAAAACGTTTCGTAATGATTCCGTAACTATTTCGCAGCGAAATGGTTTTGAGACATTTTTTAAATGTTATTCTTTTGAAATTTGAAACATACTACACCAATAATAAGTTTTTAAAACATATTTTCTCAAGTTTCCCGATGCTTATTTCCTTGTAAGAGAGGTAGGACCGGAGGAGAGTGCCAGAGTGGGACTCATTTTATTACAAAACGCCAAAAATAAATTTTGAATTATATTATATATATATATATATTCAACATGAAGATAGTGACAAACATGCAGATGCTTATTTCCTTGTAAGAGAGCCAGTACTTTGAACTAATACAATTAAGACCTTATTTTTATTAGAATATATGGAATTAGCAGTGTTGTTAATGAGAGGATTTTAAAATCACCGTGGAATATCAAAGTAAAGCCGCGTAATAAGCATTTCATTTCGAAGCTCTCACAGAGCACGTGGCTTGAAAAGCAAAGGCATGGGAGATTGAAGGTGTCAAGCAGTCGCGGGTTCAAAAAAATAATTCAGCGGGCGCACAATTTTTCTCGAGGGTTGTAATTTGTTTTTCTAAGAGTGTTTAAAAGTTTCATGGTGTAATATTTACTACATTTTCCGGTTGAGCGGGGTCCGCGGAGTTCATTGTTTACCACATACACCTGCCTCTGATGTCAAGGGTGCAATTCAGCATAGGAAATTACTTGGCACTGCTTATTTGAATGTGTGATCCCTCAAGTGATGTGGACGAATTATAATAGGACGATTTTTTTGGGCAAATCGTCGGCTCCAATCTTTTAATGATCTTTTTTATTTAATGATGAATTATGTGGAAGAGCTCGATTCTATGCATTTTGTTTGCATGTTGTGGAATAATTGGAAGACGGGATATGTTTGGATCCACCAAGGCAAAGAATTCATATTTCCTCGATCTTAAACCAATATAGCGCTGAAGCGGATGAATACATTTTAGCTACTTTGCGACATCTCTCCACTGCTACACCGGACCCTTTACATACGGTTTGGCAGCCACCTGGATAGAGCGTTGTTAAATTTAATGTTGATGCAACGCTCAAAGATTGTAAAATGGAAGTTGGAGGTCTTTTGTGGAACTCCAAAGGAAAACCACTTAACTTTTTTTCTATGCGTTTGGATGGTAGTTTTGATATATTTACCGGAGAGACTCTCGCTATAATCATTCTTTTATGCTATTGACTGGGGCTTCTTACACGTGATATTTGAAGGTGACTCACTCATTCTACATCAACGACTTATGGCTTAGTCGGATCACCGGTGGGAGACATCATTGAAGATATTAAACAAAATCTACCTTGTTTTTGTCTTCATTTCATTTTCCTTTATTAAGAGACAAGAGAATGTTCTCGCACATCTCGTTGTAAAGGAAGGTCTTAACCTAAGAGCAACTCCAAGGGCTTTCGGATAATTTTACACCAAATCATCAATTTGATGTAATTTTTACACCAAATGTTATCAATCAACTCCAATGTTCTACACCGAAAAGGAATAATCTTGAAATATTTCATCTTAAAATAGTCTTCTTCTTCACAAAAGAAAAAGAAAAAGAAAAAGAAAATGAATAGTAATTGCCGGTGCTCCATTTCACCGGCAAATTTGATGGTGATTTTCATCTTTCCACCAATTTGATGGGAGAAAAACATACCCATTGAAGTCTCATTTTCCACCAAATTATTGATTTGCTGTTGAAATCACTCCCCCTTAGAGTTGCTCTAAATGGGTGTAAAATACGGGGTGTTTTATCTCCCTCACATGTAATTTTGGCTTGTATTACTGATTGCAGAATATAAATAAAACTTCTGTTTAGTTCTAAAAAAAATTATAAAGAATATAAAAACATCAATTTATTATTGTAAAAATAGACGGAAATAATGTCGTATTAAGCACCTCAATACGGCACCCGCAACGTGCTTATCCAAAAAATTTCTTTGTCTTTGGATAATTTTTGTTCTAATTAATAAGCTCCACCACCTAACTAATCATTAGCAAAATACTAATCTGAATTAACAACAAGGGAATCTAGCCATTCTTCAATGTTTTATAGAGGAAGCCGACAGTTTTAAGTCCACCGGTGAATGTGTTCAAAATCTACCTAAAAATTAGTTGTTGTATATACTAACTCCGTCTAAAATGTAAATTCATTTAGCTTTTTTATTTAGTATCAAAATATAAGTTTATTTAGAAAATCAATAAAGTAGTTTTTACAATTTTTTTCATTCTATCCATCATTTATTATACTCTACCATTTATCGTTACTTTGCATTAATATTAATGAAATATCATTTTAGTTTTTTTAATCAAAATTAATGATACATAATAAATTTAATCAACTTTCTTAATAAATGTTTAAAAATCTAAACGGACTTATATTTTAAGACGGATGTAGTATATATTTAAATAAAAAGCAGGTCAATATCTAATACCACAACGACAATCCAAGCATAACGTGCTGCAACATGACAAATACGCCGCATCTTTTTTTTAAGCGAAGACGCCGCATCTTATCAATCCACATGTCTAGCTAATAATGCTCCCTCTTCCACAAAAGAAATTGACTAATGATACAAATACAACACTTATATCGCAACTATTATTACGATGGTAATTTGCATCGTTAATAATTATTTATATCATGACCAACGGTGCAGATTGATATTGTTTCACGGATGATGATATAACGATTGTGCTTGTATCATCAATCAAACAAATTTCACATATGCATCGAAGGTTTCGGATTCGACTTTCAATAAAGATAAAAGTATACGTCCATACATATATTTTGTATCCGTAAAAAAATAGTTGTATTTCAAAGGTATCTATGATTCAGTCCTCCACAACACAAATTTTCATCACAAACTATCTATTTTATTTTAGAGTGTTGAAATTTATTATATTTATTCACTTTTTTAATTTGTTTATAAACTTATGAAATGACTTTTATTTTAGGATGAATGTAGAGGCATATGTATGTATACTTTAACGGTGTCTGCGGACACCGTTAAAATGATAAATTAATTAATTTTTACCTATAAATAACATTTATGGACACCATCGGAAAAAAATTACTCTTCAAAAAAATTTATTGATCCCGCTGAACAAAAATCATGCATACGTTCGCCCTGGATTAACGAAGTATTGTTTACTCCCTTAAGCCGATCCGAAGACTATAACCCTTTGACTTGATTCAAATAAACTTTATTGAAATATACTGTTTGGTTCGTATTGAGTTTCATGTTGAATAAAATGTATGTGGTGTATGTGGGAAAAAAAAGGTAAGGATGAGATCTTTACTTTATGGGAAACAGTATGTGCACTACATATTTGTGTAGTGTACATACTACTATATGCCTTATTTCCATTTATTAAAGTAATTAATTATTTATTGTGATGGGTCTCAACAAAATATGTGGTGCTGAATGTGTTGTGTAGGATGTTGAAGTAAAAGGAGTAGTACTGAATGAATTAATACTCTTACTTTATTCAAGATGAATAAATATTTTTTGGTCTAAGTTAGAGGTAGCTCCAGAAAGTTTGAGATGCGAGTCATAAATTTGTCTATTTTATTGTGTTTTAAATTTTATATATTTTAAAATTCGAAATGCGAGTCATAATATTCAAACCGAATATGAACGGTGTGGTTGTGATCATTATACACGTAACTTCACGAGCAACTAAAAATCACATCAGTAAACAAGGACTGAGATTCTGTTATAAGTATAGATGACTGTGAAATGAAAATATTACTATTAATTAAGTAGCTAGACATTGTTTACTTAAAGTGTCTCTAATCATGGAGGGTTTGAAGTTGAAGACCCTATTGAAGATTTACAGGCTTTTAAAAAAATCTTCATCTTTTTATTCAATCGGTATTCTTTAAACTTTGACTCTGGGGATCTTTTAGCAGGTTTTATGCTATGGGCTCGCCCATTGAGGGTAAAAAGAAAGGGAAAACAAAAAGTTGATTTTGTAATTAACGAGTTCATAGTTTCACGGACGGGACAATTTAATACAATATGAAATAGATAATTATATCTCATATTGTTTCTATTTGTCCACTGTACGGTAAATTTTATGGTGGTTAATAATCACCCCTCGTATCATTACATGGCTAATTGTTATCATGTGTATAAAATATCAACCATGAAAATCAGAAGTGAGTTTGATGATAATTGACCATCATAAAATTTATCGATCGTGTGTATACATCGGTAGAGTATCATTTGTAGGAAAATTTTATAATACAACCGTTGTATGGAATACGTTACAACCATTTATTTCTAACATTTCACACACGGTAAAAGTGTATTATATGAAAGAGAGTAAAATGAGAGACTCTAATGTATGTCGCTTAGTATAACCTTCATACAATCGTTGCACCATAAAACCTCTTTTCATTTATGTATGTTGATACAAGTATTCAAGATTGGTCGCAAGTATTTGAGCCGAGTTTTATGATGTTTGTGTGTTGTTTAAAGTATAATCGAATCAAATTCAAGTTCGCGTTTGCATGACCCGAGTCAATTTGAATATCGACTCAAGTGGATTCGGAGCTATTCACGGGTAACTAAAATGACTCTTGTAGAAGTTTTATTGTTTAAATAGTCTTGCTATAGTTTTTTTTTTTTTTTTTTTATATAAATAGATTTTTCATCATCAAACAACATTTTTATACCTATAATACTCCTTATCACCCCTAAATTGAACAAACATAACCCTAAATTGAAATTGAACAACCCGAATCATAAATTGCAATTGAAGACCCCCCAGCCCTAAATTGAACAATCCAAACCGTAATTACAATTGAAGAACCCTTAGCTCTAGATTGAAGAACACAAACCCTAATTGAAATTCAAGAATCCTAAACACTAAATTGAAGAACCCAAATATAATTGAAATAGAGAAACCGTAGTTGAATCCCACCCAATCCACCGCCGGAAACCCCCCAAATCGCTGCCAAACCTATTAACAATCTTGTTGTTATTACTCGTTGAACTGTGATTCATCTCCTTCCAAATCCTTATTATTATGTAGAACCTCATTCAGAGTGATAGCGTTGCTGCTACATTCCCCCTCCCCCCTCCCCCTTTTTTTATGTAGAACGTTGTTGTTGCGTTCGCTATTATTATTATTATTATTATTATTATTATTATTATTATTAAGGTTAAAGGTTGTAAAGGACTGTTTTTGATCTAAAATGAGGAAAAAGGACAAGAAAAAAAGATAGTGGTCGAGAAGGACAAAAACGCGCATGTTACTACATGTGTTACTACATGTTGCTACAACCAAATGTAGTAACACATGTAGTAACAGGTGCGTTTTTGTCATTCTCAACCATTATTTTTTTTTCTTGTCCTTTTTTACCATTTTGTATCTTTTTTTGTCCTTCTGGCTATTATGTAGAACGTCAGTTTTTTTTAGCGAAGGGGAATGATGACACTGATGCTTTTGGTCAGAAATTGGAAAATCAGGTCGGGTCAGACCTGACACTTGAAAATCAGGTTGTGCCTTTTCTGACATGAAAATTATGGTAAACGTAGAGATCCTTACGTTCGAGGCGTAGATATATCTACGTTCAGACGTAAGGAAATATAACAAACATTAAACGTTGCAGTTGATCTTTCCCTACGTTTAAACGTAGGTTTTCTACGTTTGAACGTTAGGTTTCCACGTTTAAAGCGTAGATAAACCACGCGTTTAAACGTAGTGGAAATCAAAGGAGATATTTTGAAAATTAGCTACGTCTAAACGTAATAAAATCTACGTTTAAACGTAGGTTTTGTTACGTTTAGACGTAGCTTTTCTACGTTTGACAGTGGTAGATGGGTATTAATGTTGTTGTAAGGTGCTTGTTGAATATACACCACATTAACGAGATTTTTCTCATTCCTTCAAAGGCTTTGAATCTAATATCAATTTTGTGCTCACTTCTTCATCTTTCAAGTCCATTTCTTCATCATTCAAGTGCTAAAATGGGTAAGTTATTGCTATCTTATTTATCTTAATTCAAGTGCTCAATGTGTGTATGTTATTTATATTTGTAGTAATCATATGTCTAAAACCGAAACGTGTGTTTTAAGTAGGTTGTTTATGTAATGTTCATACTTCTAAGTAGTGTATTTAAGTATTTTCTTAGGGTTCAATTACTAGGTTTTAGTGTAATTAATGATATTTATTTAACCGAAATTTGTGTTTTGAGTAGTGATTATGTTATTTATATTGTAGAAATGATATGTATTTATCGAAAATGTGTGTTTTAAGTAGGTTGTTTATGTAATTTTATACATCTAAGAACGATAGTGTTATAATTTTTGATTTGATAATGTAGTGTAATTTATGAAAGTGTAATAAATACATATCATGTTTACCATTTTTTGGAAACAATCCTTTTTAAGTTGATAATGATTTAGTTGATCCGACTTGAATCTTTTTTTTTTTTTGTTTTAAACAGATAATCGCAACACTATGATTGTTGTCTCGTTCAACGGAGAATTTACGTATGATCCTATCTATAACCGGTGGAATTATGTAAATGGATCGATGTTCTCATTATTTGTCCCAAAGAAAATAGGATTGAATGCGTTATTGGATAAAGTGTATTTGAGGCTTGGTATTGATCGGTCGATTCAAAGCTCAACCTAAAAGCTTTGTTTACTTACGGTAGTGTGGGAAATATACCACCGATGATATCTTAGGCGACGAGACCTTAAATGGTTACATCGAAGCGGCCTATGATGATGTAAGAATGTAATTTTTGTGTGAATGCGACACAGTGGAGGCAAACAATGAACCGATAAATGAGGAGGATGATGGCATTGATTTAAATGAGGAGGATGATGGCATTGATTTAAATGAAGATTGCAATACTCGGATTACGAGATTGGAAATTTCCTTCTCGGTACAAGAACTTGCTACATATCCAGATTTTAATCCGTTCGAGCAACAATATGGATGTAGTGGGTATGAAAACAATGTTGCTACACAAAGGCTTGGTGAAGCTTGGACCAACCGTTTGGTATCAACCGTAAGACCAAGTCATAATCTGTCAAATCATCCTTCAAGTAGTCGTAATATTGTCATAAGCGACCAACCACACCATTCGTTTGGTGATCCTCCTAACCAACCTTCAAGTAGTCGTGTTCCACCCATCCAACAAACCATATAATATGTTTGGTGGATCAAGAACTAGTTTTTGGCTTCTCCGTTTGCACCTCATATACAAACCGATCAAACCGGCAGAGATGACAACAATAATAAGTGGTGCACATGCTAAAGCAAGCGTGACGAGAAGATTATTCATGGAGGATTCCCACATTTGAAGATGATGATTTACCGAGGTGTTTATCCACCGGCACGTTACATATGAATGACGTGAACGAATTGTTCATTGGGAAGAAATACGATTCAAAAGAAGATTTTAATTTGAAAATAAAATCGTTTTATGCGGTTGCGAACAATTTTCGGATGAGATTGGGTAGGTCGGACACACGTTGCTTGTATTACAAATGTCTTAACGATACATGCAAATGGCATGTAAGAGGCTAAAGCGGGTGAAGGTGAATACTGGATGTCACACGTACATTTGAGATCACAACGTTGAATGATGTCCATACTTGTGCCTCTCGAGAATCGCGAGATAATGACAATCGACAAGCAACACCTATTGTTATTCATGAGTCCGCTAAGTCGAGAAAATGGAAGAACTCGGCAATGAGTATAAGCCCGGACAAATTATAGAGGACATGCTCACAACTTACGAAGCATACGGTTGACTTATGACCAAGCATACCGAGCTCACGAGATGATGAGAATGATGGTGAGAGGTTCACCGACGGAGTGTTACAACGCGATACCCTGCGTACTTGTGGATGGTGCGTAATGCCAATGAAGGGACCTATATTGACTTTCGACTTGATAATCCGGGAAGGTTCGACAGCTTGTTTCATGTCTTTGGGAGCAAGCCGTCGTGGGTTCAAGTATTGTCGACCTATTTTGTGTGTGGACGCAACTCATCCGAAAACCCGTTTCTCGGACAACTATTTATTCTTTGTTCTTTGTAGATGCCGGTGACCACCTATTCCCTGTAGCCTTCGGTATTCTTTGAAAAAGAATGCAACGATTCATGGGGTATTTCATGAGACATTTGAGGTGGCCATTGGAGGTATCCATGATGAAAACTTGAGCTTTATTTTCGGCGGACACCAGGCTATTAGAAATGCGGTTGGTCGAGTATTTCCGATGCATATCATGGTGTTTGCTATCATCATTTAAAAGGCAATCGACCAAAAATGGAAAGATCACGGTTTTGTGAAGATACATTCTATCAAACAACCTATGCATTTCGGAGGCCGAATTTCTCCGAAAGTTCGCACGATTAAGGCACAATGTCTTGGCGCATATAAACAACTTGAAGAAATAGGTGTTGAGCGGTGGCGCGTGCCAAATTTCTGGGAAAAGATACGCCTTAATGACAAGCAATTTGTTGAAAGTTTCAACTGTGCGATTAGAGGAGCTCGTCGTTGGCTGTTCAGCCTCTTGGAATTCATTAGAGCTACACTGCTTGAGATGGTATAATGATAGACGATGAAGGCGTTTGATTGTGCGACTATGTTAGCACCGGAGATCGATGAAATAGTGGCTTGAATATTATTGCTAGAAGGAAGTTCGAGGGTTAAGCTCGTAACCCCGATGAATTTGAGATTCATGGAAATAACTTGCTTCATGGGGTGGTAAATCTAAGAGAGCGGAAGTGTTATTGTGGTTATTTCGGAAAATGGAAATACGTGTATACGCATGCTATAGCGACGCGGCATCATCGCGTAATTAGTCCACCCGAACTCATTCACCGTATTATAGGGGTGAATGTTTCAAAAGATTTACATGGCTAGCATATATCCAATTCCTAACGAGAGAGGATTGGGATGTTCAGTCGGTAAGAAACATGAAAGTCGGAGTGCCTAATATGATATATGCTTTGATGCCGGTGGAGCACCAAGAAGAGGTAGAATTAATACCACTAGAATCCTTACGAATGGGAGCGTCCAGGCCATCGTGAATGTGTGTAGCAACTGTAAACATCCAGGACATAACAGAGCTAGTTGCACGCAATACCGGTAGGATTGTTATTGATTTTTGTTATGGTGGTATAATATGGATTGTTATTGATTGTTATTGATTTTTGTTATGTAGTATTTTATTAATGGATTGTAGTAATGATTGTATTCGGTTATTAATCGGTATCAAGTTTGTCTTGCATTACACTACCTCTGTAAAACTAACAGTAATTATTACGGGGTTTACACACAAGAAAAAAGAGTAAACTATACATTGAGTTAACAATAAGATGACGCTTAAATAAACTAAGGGTGATCAATAAATAGGATAGGATGACGCCTAAATAAATGATCTTCAATATTTAGTAATCACCACATTAAACACGACGTGATTTTCTATAGGTTGATCAATGACTTCAAAGTGGAATTCATCTCCCGCATTTAGGTCATTGTCCGTAATGAAATCATACAACCCGCTTAAACGAACTTTTCATTTGTCATATAGACAATTCTAGCGAGCCATGATTCCCCTGTGGCAATTCGCAGTTCCACGGACTTGTTTTGCAACATGTCGTTTGTTCTCGCAAATGCCTTTGGAATACTCTACAAATCAGAAACAAATTTAAAAACTTTTTCAAAATGGGGAAAATAATATCAAACATGAAAATAACTAAAAATATATTAAATATCTCACCACATAATAACAACCATGTGAAAATACCCAGTTTAGCGTAAATGCGAAAATGGGGATTTCGTTACTCCACACTGCACTGCATCATCAACTGCATCATCACCTGCATCATCATCTGCATCATCGGTCTCAAAAAAAGTCTTCTGACAAGAAGTTTGATCATAAAGAAGAGTGTCGAAAATGAAATCCCCCATGTGTTCAAACACTATAAACTCCCTCTCATTCAAGTAATGAGCCGCCACATACTCCTCCCAACCTTCCCCAAAGAAACGAAGAATTCCATTGTCTGTGGCTCCAACTCTCACTTCCCATGTCCCTAATCGGCTTTTGAGAACGGCCCTATCTAGGTTCCTCAGCGTGTCGTTCAACCTATTAACGTATGCTGGAGGTAGTGTCTATGAAAAAAGAAACATTTCACGTTTGTTTGATCATAATAATACAAGTGATATAAAAGTAAATAAATTAATAATGACATACCAAACTTGTTGCGAAACCGCCATCAAGAACTTTAAAGAAACGATCATTATCCATTTCAAAGAGTTTGAAGGTGAAGAAGTGTAAATTGAAAGGTGAAGAAGTGCTTCTCTTTACACTACTTAAAAGAGTAGTTTGAAGAAATCATTTAAAGGGCTCGTACTTATACAACAACAATAATTGCATGTACCACACTAGTACTTGCATTCCCTACGTTTGAACGTAGAGAATGTTGCATTACCTACGTTTGAACGTAGATAATGTTGCTTTGCTACGTTTGGACGTAGGGAATGCAACATTCCCTACGTTTGAACGTAGATAATGCAACATTATCTACGTTCAAACGTAGGTAATGCAACATTCTCTACGTTTGAACGTAGAGAATGTTGCATTATCTACGTTCAAACGTAGGGAATGTTGCAGCCATACATTTATAGTTAAAGAACGATCATTATCCATTTTAAGTTGAGTTGTTTTTTAAACAAATTGAATACTCATCAAAACAACATCACCAAAAATATAAATGGCTACCAACATACAACAAAATACCAAAAATATAACATACACCAAAAATTTCCAAAATTAACATACACCAAAAATTCCAAAATTAACATACACCAAAACAATGTTTATACAAATTAGTTTACAACCGTACTATTTGATTAAAAAGTTGATGAAACTTTTTCGGAACAACGGCATGTTCTTATGATGGAGGAGCGAAAAATCTTCCTTGTGCAACAAATGCTCAATGAATTTTGCCGTGTATAACCCACAATCACCCCTGTATAAAATGGATAGTGTCAGAATAGTGTAGATTGTATATAATGTGATAAATAGTTAGAAGTTTATAACACTTACGGAATTGGCATTTGTGGTACGCCTTCTACTATTTTCACTTCCAAAGGAGGCTTCGCCGGATCAACCATTTTTGGGAGTTGACATAATCGTGCATCGGTCTCGAACACTTTCCTAAACGAAACTCCCAACCTATTGATGCTGGCTTCTACATCAGGCTTGTACTTTTGACCCGACAGACAATCAAACAACCTAACCTTCCATTGGGGAATAGACACTTCCACGGCTGCCCAGTGAGATGTAGTAATGGCCTAGGGAGTGTATATCACAGTGTTTTCATCCCACTTTTGAAGGTACTGAGTCACAAACACTGGAATTTCAGTATTTGTGAGTGCATCAACTGATCCGCAATAATAAGCAAAATCTGAGTACGCAATGGCTGAATGTGGTGTGAAGCATGCTGGATATGATTCCATTTGGCGTTCTACCAAGTCCATATACGCATCCACATCTTTGCACGTATTCAAAATTGAAGTTAGAGATAATGAAATAAGAAATATGCATGTGAAGTCAAAAGAATATACCGTAGCCTCCAACTCCATAAGTGGATCATGGAGACGTGTCCACCAAGCCTTGGGAAGCGGTAGAGTCAGGCGAAAACCAGCTGACATCCCGACGGGAATTTCAATTGGGGGCGGATTTTCTTGATTGAACCATTTGATGAACTTGTTTTCAAACTCGTCCGAAAACTTTTTTCGCGGTGTCCACCTCACAACGGTATCTCCGGAAAAGCGACTATATGCGACCAGTGAGTTAAATAACGTGGACGGGTCACGATCTGACGTGTCCTCAATCTTCTATCAGAAGCATCGTCCGCTTTTCGTTTACCCAATTGTTTCTCACTTGGACCCCCAGCTACACAAAATTCAATAAATGAACAACTTATATACTTTTTCACATTATAATTTAAATAACTTACTATAGTTTTGAATTTTAAATTCAAATTACTTACTATCTCAAGCGTGAAGCGATGCCTGGTCGGTGGTGGTCGTGAAATTGAGCCTCTGTCGTAGCCTCGTTAGAAGCAGAGGTGTAGCCTCGTGAGGAGTAGGAGAGGCCGTAGCATCGCCGACCTCTGCATCCATATAAGGATCGTCCACCAATAAATCGTCTACTTAAATCCTCCCCATGCACACCCTCTTCAACGGGCTCGGAAACTCCAAAGAAGAATCGTATCAAACCCGAACGTCAACGCCTGGTCGTCGTGAGCTCTGATCATCATCGCGACCATGTAGTAGCCGGTAGGTATCATGTGGAGGAGGTGGAGGAGGTGGAGGAGATGGTTGCCGATGAGGGGTAGTCTGAAAAATATGTGTCTTAGTTAGTATCATAATACATATAACTAAATTTTGACAATGATATAATTTTTTACCTGTGGAGAAGATGGAGGAGGTGGATGAGATGGATGCCGATGAGGGGTAGTGCGAAAAAATGTGGCCCGATTAGTATCATAATACAAACAAATAAATTTATCGCATAAAAATTTGACAATGATATAATTTTTACGATCTCTGGATAACAACGTTTGCATCATCCCCTTGAGTTTAGAAGTATCGCCCCATGCTCATTCTCGACGAGCGAGCCACTGGCGAATTTCCTCCAAGCTCATTCAACCCACTATCAATCCTTCTCTCTCACGGCTCTATAAAGGGCAGCAGACTTCATCCTCTTCATCAGATTGGTCATCTTCCGCCTCAGCATCCCGACGTAGGAAGTGTGCGGCTGCACACGCCGTGAAGTGGTGGCATGTGAATGAGAGGATCAGTAGGAGGTCGTGAAGTAGGGGTGTTGTTGTGTAGCATGGGCTAAGCTGGCATGTGTAGCGGTCGTGGCTTCTTTGTGTAGTGGATGCATGTCTCAGGGTGTGGGCGTGCAATAAGTGCGAGGCGATTGATCACACGTGGCGGCTCGTTAATCTCGGCATCCCGAATGCCCCTACCTAGCATCAAGCGCCTATCAACATCCCTTGCGATCGGATACCTATCACACGACTCTGCGAACAATGTATATTTCATTACAATTAATTAAGAATAACAAAATGTTTACCAAATCCGGATATAATTAAAGACAATAACAATGTTTATTAAGCTTATTACCTTATTTGCCTTCGCCGATAATCCTTTCCCACTGCGGAGGGGTAGTTTTGCAACTCCATCTCATCATCCGATGAGTGCATCGAGAGCTATGAGGGTGGCGCAACGATCGGAACAAGCAATGTCGGGAGGGTCTCGTAAGCCCAAAATCAGAACGCATGTATAACCCCTGTCACGGTCACCCCGCCTCCGAACTTTCCTTGTATGTGTTCATCAAATGACATATCTTTCTAAAAGTCGGTCCCACAAATAAGTGCCCCATGGATAGTCGTTTATGCTTTCTACATTCTCCACCAAATAAAAAGCGGAACGGGTACCCTACTTTGGTCTCATCGTGACCCATCATTATCCCGTTAATTAGGTAGACTAAACCTACACGTTGGAGAACTTCAGGATGCTCTGCTCATCCAATAACCACTTCTCAATATCCGGTATGGTTATCGGTTTATTGTTAGGAAAATGGATGTGGCCGTATGTCCCCTCTTCAAAACACCTTGAATAAGGTTGGGGATCTTACGGGAGATCACCAAGCGGTAAACCAGTGATCATGCTAAACTCCCTCCTACCGAACTTTGCAAATCGTACTACCGAATCTAAAGCGCAACTCATTAGGCATATTCGGATATATGGCATGAAACATACATATTAGCGGACTTTGGAGAAAAGCGCGGTGCTCGTACATTTGAATAAATTCTTTAAAAACCCAGATTTCAACGTGTCTTCAAATCCGATCCTTCTCATGTGGATCTCGAGAAGTTGCTTGAGCTTGGTCTTTTCCCCTAAAGGTCCAAGTCAAATTTTCTCTTACCTTGTATACATCAGATTACCATGAGGGCCAACCAATCATCAACATGAACATATACATTGTAAATAGGATATGTATTTATTTACTCATATATATATATATATATATATATATATATATATATATATATATATATATATATATATATGTGTGTGTGTGTGTGTGTGTGTGTGTGTGTGTATAGTATATATATATATACACATATAGATATATGTGTATATATATGTATTTATTTACTCCAATATGTATATATGTAGATATATATCTATGTATGTGTGTATATATATGTATATATATATACATATATATATATATATATATATATATGTGTGTGTGTGTGTGTGTGTGTGTGTGTATATAAGTATAGACACATATATAGACACATATGTATACATATATATATACATATATATATATATATATATATATATACGTGAAATGTCTTATCATCTCTTTTTGTTTTTGGAACATCGTTGTTTTGTGTTGTGTTTGTTGTTTGTAACGTTAGGGGTAAGAGAAGAAGATAATATGGTTTTACCACGTCATAGAATACTTGATGATGCGAGGAGAACAAAGGCCGACTGGAGCCGGCGAGAATGGACCTTATATTTTCAATCTAAAGGGTGCCTCACTTCCGGTGAGGATTACCAGTCTTTGGGACAGAAAAGATGCTCTGTTGAGCGACCTAATGAAATTTTCTATGAGCTACCTACCAGGAGCCCCAATATAAAGCACTGGAGCTTAGGCATGACACAAATGGATCGGAAGGAATCGAAAACACCACAGGGAAAGCATGCAATTCTAAGAACCTCATCAAAGCCGAGGCGTACCATGGAATTCAGTCCGAGATATTGATTTTTGGATTTTCAAACAACAATAGTTTGTCGTTTGGTTCAATTTTTTAATTAACATACATGTTAGCCATAATTTCAAGGGCATTTTTATTGTTCCCTATGTTAGCCATACTTTCAAGGGCATAATTAGGTCATTAGCAATACTACTATCGTGCTACCTTACAATGAAAGCAAACATAAATCACAATCAAACAACATATACATTATCAATCCCAATGTAACACCATACACATGCTTCCATTTCCCAATTTTCTATCAAATTCAATATCATAAATTACACTACATTATCAAATCAAAAATTATAACACTATCATACATATTCTCACATATTAATAATTTTACATTAATTTACTTCTAAAAACCTATCATACATATCATTCTGATTCATTTCAATAGAATTAGCCCATTAATTGAATCAAATAACAATATGAAAAACATATACATTAAATTCAATATAAAGTAGAAATGCGACTTTCTACGTCCAAGCGTAGTGTTTACGCCAAAAGCGTAGACAAATCACGTTCAGACGTAGAGATCTGCGGTCTCTACGATCAAACGTAAAAACCTTACGTCGCAGGCGTAGAGACTGCGCAGATCTCTACGATCCAAGCATAATCCGTGCGTTCAGGCGTAGAGACACGCATTTTCTACGTCCAAACGTATAATACTTCCTTCATACGCCCAAGCGTATGAACCTTCATACAAAAACCCATCTTAAACCAGAAAGCGACAAATCATACAATCAAAATCAATATAATGATTATCAAGGACCACCACAAACCACTCTACAATAAATATTCGGAAATAACAAGTACATGCTAAAGTGAAATTAATATGATATACTATAAAAGAATATTAGGGAAAATACATACCCTTTCGCTTTCAACCGCCATTGCACTTGAGAGATTGTGAAATTGTGAAATTGCTCTATCAGAATTTCTTGCCAAAATCGCCAAAAATCGCCACTCAGAATTTGAAATATGATAGGAAGAAAGAAGATTAAGGATTATGCGAGATTATGAAGGACAAGTATGTGAACCGTTTAAACATATTGACACCTACGTCTGAACGTAGATATATCTACGTTTAGACGTAGATATATCTACGTTCAGACGTATATAAATTTCAAAAATAAACCTTTGGATTCCCTACGTTTAAACGTAGTTTATCTACGTTTGAGCGTAGAAAAGCTACGTTGGGCGTAGAACATCTACGCTGGCGTGAGGAAAGATCAAGCCGTAACGTTTTATGTTACTTATATTTTCACGCCCGAAGCGTAGATATCTCTACGTCTGACGTAGATATCTCTACGTTACCATATTTTTTCGTCGCCGAAAAACGCACAACGCGATTTTCAAGTGTCAGGTCTGACACGACCTGATTTTCCAATTTCTGGCTTTTGGTTTGTTTTAGGAAAGTGTTGGCGTGAGAGTTAAAAATATGGATATTTTTGTTGTTTTTATTATTATTTTTTAGGAAAATGATATGTGCACTACACATTTATGTAGTGCACAAACCATTACATGCTTGATACCATTGATTAAAGTGATCAATTATTTATTGTGATGAGTCCCAATAAAATATGTGGTGTTGATTGTGTTGTGTAAGATGTTGTGATAGAAAAACATATAATTTTCCTTCATTTTAAACCAAACCAGTATGATGAATTTCAATAGCTTGGAAAATATATATTGTGGGACATATAGCATAACGCGTCCAAGTCATTGTGAATTGCAAACAATATCAGGGATGACCAAGCGATAAAATTACGTGTCATGTTAAAGATGACGTAAAGAAATATTTACGTGGAGAGGAGATTTTGAGGTGAAGTGGTGGATGAACGATTAGAACCATACAATTTATATATAGAATGAAACTGTGTGGTTTATATTGAATCACACGGTGTCTTCACACATGTGGAGACAACACACAAGTATTTCCCTGTATGGGAGGATTATTAAGGTTTGTCTATTCCTCTAATAAAAGCAGTTAAAACCCTAACTGCTGAAAGGTCGCACTCACTGTCGCGGAATGAGTGGAGATGTTAATCGTGTAACCAGTGCATACCGAGAGACTTAGAGTCATGTGCTGCTATTATTTCAAGAGATTGAAAGAAGTTCTCCTTTTACGGAATTCGAATCTCCACACTCCAGCTCCCAGTCCAGCTGTTATTACGACATCCAAACCTTTATCACTAGGCCATATTCTGAGGACATCTATTCCTCTAATATGGTCAATGTCTAGTGGGAGAATTCAGTATCCGTTTAGATATGAGTTATTTCATTTTTATTTTTACAAAGAATAAATTTTAATCAAAATACGTTTGTATTGCATCAATGTATCGTGCTAAATAAATAGACGTTATTGTGATGGATGTTGGGACATATTGTCCACACCCTTAATGTATAAGAAATAAAGTTGCACATTTACTATCACCAATTGATTTTAGTAGAATGGTAAACGATTGATCTTAACATGGTATCTGAGCCAGGGGTCAAATGATCGAACTCTGGTTGGAACAATAATTTAAAAAAAATGTGCAAGTGTTGGGACACAATATTTTAAAAAAATGTGCAAGTGTTGAGACAGTTTGCCCACACTTGATGATGGTGTTAGAGATTGCCCACACCAATTAGTTTTAGTAGAATGGTAAGTGCTTAATATTAACAATGGAAAAAAGCGTAAATTAGAATATTACTTTCTTCAAAAGAAAAAAATTCATTATTTAAAAAAAATGTGCAAGTGTTGAGACAGATTGCCCACGATATTTTAAAAAAATGTGTAAGTGTTGGGAGAGATTGCTCACACTCTTGAATACCTAAAGTAATATAGTAGTGTCTTTACTGACCCCAATTGGTTTTAGTAGAATGGTAAGCGCTTAATTTTAACAATGGAAAAAAACGTAAATTATAATATTACTTTCTTCAAAAGAAAAAAAAATCATTATTCAGACAAAATGTTGCAATTAAGGGCTTGTTTGGTAAACAAATTAAGGACTTATTCTGAAAAAGTTAAGTGGTAGTTGAAATTAGATGTGTTTGATAATATTTTTTACACATCTTAATTAATTAAATACCACTTAATTCTACATGTAAAATAATAAAAACTTTTCAACGCTAGCACATACGCTTATCGCTGAAAAAACTACCGACCACTTCCTGATTACATGCTTACCATGTATTTGAGGAGAAGTTATTGTGTGGTGTCTCTACACGGTGTGGAGACACCACACACTCTCATTCTGTATTTAAACTGTGTGGTTCTAATCGTTTCACCCGTCATTTCACCTCAAATTCCTTCACCACATAATAACTTCCCATATTTGAGTGCTCTTTCATTTTTTTACAACCAATAGTATTTTCTCTTTTGTTCACTTTTTTCTTTATTTTTTATTTTTTGATAATTCCAGTATATTCTTCTTAATCCATGACAAAAAAATCTTCACCCCAAACTTATGTGTGATATCTATCATATAAAAGTTGTCACCTTAATTTATAGTGTTATCAAACAATCTATTCGATTTCAGCACGTAATTCATTCAGTTACTTGAAAAACTCAAACTTCAGACTTTAGATTCAGACTTCAGATTTATCAAACAGCCCCTAAGTGAATCGACTTTTACACAATTGTATTACCTACGTCCCATAAAAAATGTCAACTTTTTGTGCATGAAAATTAATAAAACAATTAATGTGTTGTATTTTAAACACTAATTGACATATATATCTCTATATTTTAATAAATGATTGTTTTGGAATATAAAAGAAATATACAAATATTAAATGCTAAGATAAGTATATGTTTAAAAAAATATATATTAAATGATGCATAGATTTTCTAAATTAACACTTTTATAAGACGAAGGTAATACATTTTAAATCCAACAGTGGAATAATTCAAAAAAAAAAAAAAAAAATCCAACATTGGGATGAGTAACTACATATGAGTTTTATTTTTTGGGGAAATTGCAAATTTCCCTCTTAAACTATGCACCATACAACCCCTCAAAAAAAAACTATGCACCATACAAAATTTATCATTGTGAAATTTTATATGTTCAATTTACAACCTTAGATTATAGTATATTTGATCAATTTATAACGCCAAACTAGCATTTTACAACCCCTTTTGACATTTAATCCAAGTTAATTGTTAAATTAAGGGTATAATAGTCTTTTTAAGTATCATCTTCCTAAATCTCCCCTGCAACTCATTTTCAATTCACACCACTTCAACACATCCTACGATCCTCGCATCCCCTCCCCCGCTCTGCTTTGCCAATTTATGCAACAAACCCACCTTCTCGAGCTTGATACAATGAGAATAAACATGGCATGATGATGAAATGAGAATAACGATGCTCCAGATCTGGGAGCCTTTCTGCGTTCAATAGTGGACAAATAAAAACTTGATATGCTTGTCATATTCCCAATCATAATTACGATTGATCTGACGGGTTTATAACTCCCCACTTACCTCGATAAACGGTCTCCGTAAAAATTAGTAGGCAACGACGCCTCGTTTCTCGGAACAACTATAACCGTGTCATAACTAGCTTGGCCACGTGGTAACTCCTGGTTTAATTTCAAAATCTATAAGCTAAAACATCCGAACCGACCCACCACTTCGATAGATCCGAACCGACCCATCCAGGGATCAATTTGGATCTAGAGGGCTTATGATCTTCGCGGAAAATGGGCTGCCTTTTTGACACCATTTTTATGACTCGCAGACTGGTAAAGAGAGGAGGCTGTATTTGACTTCCGATAACGGCCCCTGGGGCTCGGTTATCCGCCTTGTAACCTCTCGCCCCGAGAGTCGTGTCCGACTCTCTAGTATATCGGACGTCTTAAGCCTTGGCTTTGGGGAGAAGCTTTGGACCGAACCTCGGACGATCGCGCGTTCGGGGTGAGCTCCTTGACTTATACGGCTGTGGTAGTAGGAGCTCAGCCATCATCCCCGACCTCCGTAGGTCGGCTCCAACAGTATGGCTAGATTCGGCCAGGGTCCGTCCTAAATCTTATCCTGACGCGTATAATAATTAGATAACGGCAAGAGAATCTTGAGCCATAATGACTCCAATCTTTATCATTTAATATCAATATTTGAATACTACAATTATCTCCTATAATCAAGGAGATTAATCAATCATGATCTTTTCCTTAGGGAATACGTCAATCAGTGTCCATCACAGACACGCCACATCGAACTCTAGGGCATAAGCCCCTCTATATAAACTGTCCCTAAGGAACTACGAAGACTTGATTCCAAATCAATCATTGGATACATAGGCAGCTTGATTATCATCAAGTGCAGTCTAGAAACGAATCAAATCACCCCCTCCATCATCGTTTTTCTGTGTTCTTGAGGCGTCCATAGGTTATAATCAAAGAAACGAGCTTAGAGGATTACCTTGACGATTTTTGGATCGTCAATTTTGTATAACTCTAAAATTAGTGTTGCAACATAATTATTCATTCCCTATTTACACTCAGGAAAAAATCAAGAAGAGTGAAGAGAGAGGAAAACATCAACAATATCGAACTTTCTCAAGAACTAAGTGTTGGAAAATGATGGTTAAAATGGATATGTTAAATGATATGTCATATTGGGCCTATTGGGCCTAAGTGGTGAATGGAAAGTGTTAGTAATAAAGGGAAAATTGGAGAAACCAATTTCTCCCACATTGAAAGGAATGAAGGAAAATAGCCAACATATATATGATGTTGTTTTAGTGTAGTGGTAAGAAATTACCAACTTTATACACCGTTCTCTACGCGCGAGCGCAGGGGGTGCAAATCCATCTGGATTTCAGCTTGAACTTGTGTGCGAGCGCGCGTCCTGCGGACACGAATGCGGCTCCCAGCGAAGGTTCGTTTTTGCAACCTGAACCTTTATTTTTCGGACTGAATACTGATAATTCAGAGACTTTCCAGCTGACTCGGACTGAATACTGATAATTCAGAGACTTTCCAGCTGACAACACTTATGGCATCCAAGCTGCTGTTGTGCCTATTCCATTTCCTTGCTGTAATGACATTCAATACGAGCTGAGGCTATTCCACTTCGAATTCCATCTGTTTTATGACATCCTCTACAGAATAAAGCCTATATAAAGAACAACATACATGACCGAATTAAGACACCAGCAATCTGCCTCTTCTTACTTCTTTTCTACATGAAAACTGAGAGTTCAAACTACAAGGTTCTTAAGCAATTGAAGGCGTTCTGCTTCGTGTCATTGCTATCCGTTCTATCCTGGGAGATTAACGTCCCGCTGAAGCTCACGGCACACGAAGGTGAGGGGACGAATTAGTCTTAAGGAAACTGCGTGCAACACAGGGCTCGGATCATATATCCTTTTTCGTTTCCTTACCAATTGTAATTCGAATTTGTTGTTATTCGTTTTTTTGTAATTTTTCTTTCGTTTTTGAATAAGATTGTCCAACACTAAGAGTACAAAGAAAATCAAGAATTAGCGAAACTCAATGATGTTCAAGAAAAAAGCAGATGATATATGACTCTCTCCTTCATGGCAAACATATTTTAACAGTAGTTACAAGAAAAAGAACAAAGCTTCATGTCTGTTAATCCATAATTATCATAATCCTAATTAAGACCTGTTTTTGTTGTTGCTGTTGTTGAAGAACAAAGCCTCCCAAATCTCATTGAAAACCTTGACAATAACCTTGTGATGACGTGACGAATTGAGAGATAGAAAACATTGCAACAAATCTTCCAAATCCTTAGCTTCAAATATCTGTTTTTCAATGATCATTTCCACCATTGACGTCCTGAAATCATTGTATGGATCGTTCGAACGCTTCATCACTGCAAAGCTCTTATTTTCCACTTTCGTTTCTAATTCTGGTGATTGATCCTCCATTACACAACTCGATTCAAATTTTTTCCCATCTTCTTCAATCATAACGTCCTTAAATGCTCTGCTACTCCGACTACCTGTAATTTTTGTCACCCAGCAGGGACAAATGTCACAAATCATAAAATCTTAAATCCAGCAATTGAACAAAAATCCAATTTGAAAACCGAAAATATATAACAAGCTAAGTTACATGAAAAATTCGAATGGCACAACATTATATATATGCCGATTGATGGTAGTTTACCTTGTCTGAAGGACTGAGAAGATTCAGAAGAAAGCGATCTAGAAGAGAAAAAAGTAGTGTTATCATCATCATCATCATCCTCGTCGCTACTGAATAAACCATTGTAGCTGCAAGCAGGGAAATTGTTCATACCAAAGCTTCTGGTTCTTGAGCGCCGTGGTCGATTAGTACTAGCCCTTTTGCTTCTTTTTTTAACCCTGCTTTTTGGCAGAGGAGTTTGGAAGTCATAGAAAGAGTTGTTGAAAGGAGTAATCGGCGAGGCAGGTGGGCATTTTTGACCTTTGTCAGGTGGAGGAGGCAGCGGCGGCGGCGGATGAGGAGGGAGCAGCAGGTTTTCTCTGTCGGAAAGGAGCGAGATTTTCCTGACAATGCAGCTGCTGTTGTTGTCGGTTTGGAAACATTCGTGCCATCTGGGCTTGCAAAGAGAAGGAAAAAGAGTGTGATTTTTGGGTGAGAAAAGGTGGATTAACTGATCGTGGTGGTGGTGGTGGTGCTGCTGCTCGTCGGCGGCGGGGTGGACTGTAGATTCGACGACATGATCTGTGATGTGTTTTGATCGGCAAGATGATCGGAAAATGCGGGAGATTCGTTGCTGGAATTGATTAATGTCCATATGCAGCAAATGAGTTAAAAGAGAGAGAATGAAGAGGGTGGGGGAAAGGGGGCTGCAATTAATTCATAGAGGTTGGCGATCATTATTTATATTAGGGTATTAAATATTTATTAGGAAACGAAACTTTTTTCTCTTTAACTGTAATCATCAGCTGCTGCACTTTTAAATAAATTTCCCTATTTATATTAGGGTATTAAATATTTATTAGGAAACGAAACTTTTTTTTAAGACAAAAAAAAAAAAAAAAAAAAAAAAAAAAAAAAAAAAAAAAAAAAAGGTTAAAGGTCGTAAATGACCGATTTTAATCTAAAATTGTTGAGAAGGACAAACATGTAGTAACACATGTATAAAAATGTAATAACACATGTGGTGACTGTCCTTCTCAACCATTTAAATTTAAAACATGTCCTTATGGACTCTGACCCCCAAAAAATAATACATCCGTTTCTAAATTTAATTCTTATTAAAAAAAAGTACTCCCTCCGTCCCGCAATATAAGTTCTTTTGGACTTTTCACATAGATTAAGAAAAATAATAAATGAGTTCATTTTTAATATTTCAAGACAAAATATTGTATTGTTTTTTATGAGTGGCTTATAATATTGCATTGTTTAGTGTGAAAGTGAAAATAATGCATTAATCTTGTATTGAAATATGAAAAAGACTTATATTTTGAGACACCACAATAAAGTTAAAAAGACTTATATTGCGGGACGGAGGAGTAGTTCAGTGTTGTTAATTTTAATGGTAAAAATTTACAATATCCTTTAATTTTTATTAATGTAATATTACTTTGGTGTCAAAATGTACATCCGTTAAAGTTTTTGATTCTATTTCATAATATAAGTTCTTTTAGAATATCAATAAAATATTTATACATTTTTTTTCTCCTTTTAACTCTCAATTATTATAGGCAGCTGGTATGGACAGGGCAAAAAATTATTACCAGGGCAACTACTCACCTATAATTAGGAATTGACCAATATACCCTTTAACTCCGCATTTCTTCTTTTGAAAAAAAAAATGGAAAATTAGGGATAACGACACAATCTGGAATATTTTTAAGTAACATGACAACTACATATTTTTTATAGGGAGAAGGACAACTGCATAATTTTTATAGCGAGAATAACAAACAGTGAATCAGAAAATCATTGAATCTCCCAAGTGAATCCCGAAATCGGTGAATTTTGATGATGAATTTCGACAGTGAATCCGAAAATTAGGGAATTTGAATGATGAATTTTGAAAATTAGTGAATTTCGATGATGAATTTAAGCGATGAATTTAAGCAATGAATTTCGAACACAAGTGAATTTCGGATAAGTGAATAAATAGTTTTGTTCTTTATGCAAAAGTTTCAAAAGACTGTCCTTCTACTCAATTGATGAAATATTTTTGTCCTTCTCCCTCATTCCCCCAAAAAAAAAACTTCAAGCTTTCACCTGTTTTGTTTCATGCCCATTTGTTGAAGCCGGTCATTCATAGCCATCTCTCCCTTCCATACACTCTTTCAGTCTTTCTTCAACTGAATCTCCTGCATATGGCTACAGTGGTAGGAGGCAGGTGTTATAGTAATGATGACAGGTAGCCATGTTGGAGGTCGAGGTTCGATTCCTCATAATGAGGGGTTGATTTTCAATGATAAAACTTCAAGATCTGATGGTCTTAGACTCTGTTTACAGGTCCTTGATTAACCTCTCATCGCATTCTTGTGAAATCGGAAACTAGAGGGCCCTCATGGTTAGGGTATAACTATTTTTTTTTTTAGTTAAAGATCGTGAAGGACTGAAATTCAAGATGAAATAATGTACTAGTTAGTATATCTATCAAGCCATCTTTTCAATTCGCTGTTCTAAATTTCAAGGTGGAAATATTCATTCGTCCTGAAAAATTCCCCTTTCATTTCACCATTCTGATTCTAAGTTCTAACGCCAAATTCTACATCTACAGCTGAGGCGAAAGACTCCTGTGATGGCTTTGAACGGTGGGGAGTGGAGACATTCTTCGGCAATGTGTATTTCAATATGGGCTAGAGAAAACAATTAATTTACGGTTTGGAGGGTGAGGAACTGTCGAGCAAATTTCATAATATAATGAGTTTCTATAGATGGAGGCTTGAGCCTTTGTTATATGAACTTTTTTCCCCTTCCATTTCTGAAGAGTTATCTATAAATGAGTGAGAAATAAACAATTGAAAAGGAGGATTATTATTGTTGTTGACATTTACCTGCGTGTGATTTTCAACAGAGACTTCTAAGCGGCAGATTTTTAGTATCAGAGAAAATGGACAAAAAAATAAATAATGATGGATGAAAAATTGCAGGAAAATAGATGAACTTGAATGTGTTTTAGGTGGGTTAGGGTTGGGGGGATCGAGGTGGAGAAGATGCTTGATTTTGAGAAGGAAAAGCACAGCACAGAGCGATGGCCCTTTTGAGAAGATGATCAAGATGATTAAAAGGGTATTTATGTCAAGAGTAATTAGTGCAAAACACCTCTATCTTCGGGTCAACTTTGGAACTTGCCACGCATCTTTAAATACCATCTATCTTGTGCAATATTTTGCAACAAACACATTTTTTCGAATTTGACGTTAAATGAAGCAGAAAATACATGTTTGTCATTCACTAGTCATCAACATTTCACGGCTTAACAATAACAATAAAAATAAACTTTATTTTAGTTATTTCCCCAAAATCGTCGTTTATTCTCAACCCAATTGTCGAATATCAATCCCCTGTCATTCTCGATTTCTAATCTCTCTTTCCATCTACAAAAACATCTAATTCCCTTCCCATCAATAGAAGATTAATCAATTGTGGGTACTTTCTGTCAACGCTGTCGAGTGTCTACCGGCGCCGGCGAGAATTATGCTCAAGCTGGCAATTCGAGGAATGGGTGTTGAGCAATTTATTTCTGGAACCATTGCTTCAAACATCTTTTGAAGGCTGAGGAAGAAAATGGCGAACAACTATTCACCTGATTGAGAGATGGAAAATAAAATGGCGGAGGCAATTGCTGGTCGACAAATTAGGGTTTAATAGGAGAGGGGGATTTAATTGCGCAAAAAAAAGCTGATTAATTTAACACTGAGGAAGAAAATGGTTTAAGAAGATTTATTTGATTAAAAGAAACAAAAAAAGTAAAAATGTGAAAGCGCGTGAAAGGTTGATGGTAGTGAATAACAAACGCGTGCTTTCCGTTTCATTTAACGTCAAATTCGAAAAAAGGTGTTTGTTGTAAAATATTACACAATATAGATGGTAAAAGTGTTAAATTTAAAGATACATAGCAAGTCTCCAAAGTTGACCCATAGATAGGGGTGTTTTGAGCTAATAAAATGGTGTTTGTTGCAAAAGATTACACAATATAGATGGTAAGAGTGCTAAATCTAAAGATACATGGCAAGTCTCAAAGTTGATCTAAAAATATGGGGTGTTTTGCGCTAATTACTCTTTATGTCAATTCCAAATTATAGGTGAGAAGTTGCCCTGGTAATAATTTTTTGGCCCTGTCCATACCAAGTGCCATTATTATATATTCACCAATTTTTCATTAATTTACAACTATTGCATTAATTACATTCAAATATTATTTTAGAATTTTACTATTGAAATTAATGAAACGTAATCAAGTTAACAATTTTTTTTAATAGGATAAGGTCATAAAGGACAAGTTTACATCTTATTTATGTAAAAAGGACAAGAAAATAATGCAATGGTTGTGAAGGACAAAAAATAATGTATATCCAAAAATACCCTTTATAATTATAACTAGCATCATTTCTCCATTATCCCAAAATGTAGAAACCCTAGCTTCAATCATCTTCTCTTCTCTGCAAATTTCACATAACCTATCCCAGAAACCCAACTTTGAAAAAACCCCCAGCCGTTGCTTCTTCATTCACGCCTCATTCAATGAAGAATCCTTACGATTCTCCAAAATCATCCCCATATCTCCTTCATTCAATGCTCTGTATCATCCCAGAAACTTCCATCCTTTGCTGCCCGGATTCTCAGCAAAACCGTTCTTTCTTCTCCTTCGTAATCTGATTTCCACATGTGACGATCCCTTTTTGAATCAAAACAAATTTCACATCTGTGAAGGATTCTTCATTCATTTGAGCAACCACGTGCCGAATTGCGTTTATGGGGGACTCGGTTTTGGAAAGTTACCTCTTTTGGACTCTCCTTGGCATTCCGGACTCGAAGAAACGTAGAAATTTTGCTATGAAGGATTTGAATCCTTGAAAAGATTGGAGCTTTCTGATGTCCATGATTTCCGTTTCGGTGGATCCATAATATCACCATGAAGTATTTCTAGAGATCTTGGAGTTATTGATCTGTTCCCAACCTTTTGATCCAAACTCAAAGGTAATTTCTTTTTCATTTGTATGATTTCAGATTTTAGCTTGTACAATTGAAGATTCGATGTTTGTTCATTTTGAAAGTTTGAGTTTTTGATTTTGGATGGTATTATGGTTGATTTTAGCTTATTAAGTTCGCTTTTTTTTTCCAGATCAAGAGAAGGCGGGAGTCGTTAGATTAGATCCGATCGGGTTTTTGCATTTGAAGAAATTTCACCTTTTGGTTTAGCTTGATTGGAAGTATTAGTGAATATATTGTAGAAAAGCGTGGCTTTTTTCTTTAATTGTGTTGAGAAATGTCATTGGCAAATTTTCACTAACTTCAATTGAGGAGAATAACGTTCTTTGATGAATGATCTTTTCCTTTTGATAATTAATATTTATTTTTTCCTCATATAAATGATTCGTAGACATTTAAACAACAACGCAGTAACATTTGAACAGCGAAGTAGTAACATTGCTACATAATGTAGTAACAGTCTAAACAATCGTAGTAACATTTCACGAAAAATATACTAACATCTGTAAAAATTAACTGGCCACTAAAAAAATTTGAACATTTCCAAGGAAAATGTAGTAACGTTTCGGCATTTTTTTCTATGAATGTGCACGATCTTAAGGTACACAAATCCCCTATTAGGGTTCCCCTTCCCAAGTAGGGTATAGAAAGAGTAACGTTTCGGCATTTTTTCTATGAATGTGCACGATCTTAAGGTACACAAATCCCCTATTGGGGTTCCCCTTCTCAAGTAGGGTATAGAAAGCTGTCAGAAGCAATGGAAACACCCTCAAACATAGTAACACATAATGTAGTAACTCGTAGTAACACCAACACGTAGTAACACCAGCACGACTTTAATGTGAAAAGAAAAAAAAATGTTATCATTAAAGGTATTTTTGTACATCTTTTTTTTTTGTCCTTCTCAACCACTGTCTTTGTTTTTCGTCTTTTTTCATCATTTACCATCTTATATTGTCCTTTAGACCCACCACCCGTTTTTTTTAAATTGTGTGAAAAAATCCAAATTGAATAATAGTTTTGGACGAAGGTAGTACTACCTCCGATCCAAAATATAAGTCATCCTAGAATTTCCACATTGATTAAGAAAGTAGTTAAATGTAATTAATGTATTGATAAAATGTCTAATACACCCCTTGATTATCATAAAGCAACAATTGTGGAGTATATAGAAGTGGTTGGATTGATATATTAGGGGTAAGATAAGGAAAATTGTTCATTAATGATCTCTTGGTATTGTGAATGACTTATATTATGAGACCAAAGTAAAAAATAAAAATAAAATAAGACGACTTATATTTTGAACCGGAGGTAGTAGTTGTACAGTAGATGAATGTACAATAAATTAGGGGTAAAACTAATTGAAGAGAGTTTGAGAATGTGATAAACACAAGAGTAAACTTCAACTTTTTATTCATTGAGTAAAAAAATGTATAAATAGATACAATTGAGATAGAGAGACTAGCTAGCTAGCTTGGGCGGCCACTTGAGTATGTAGATGTGGACGGCAAGCATGCAAAAGTAAAAAGTAAAAGTTATGTCTATGACATAAAGTAAACTAGAGTTTGACATATTAATTGTTTATATGAATCACAATTAATATCACAATTAATATGTCTTTTACAATTAAATAAGGTGTACAAAATATTATGCACGAAATCTCGAGGCTCAAGAGAGTCTGCTGAGCACCTGCTGAAACCTCGCAGACTCAACTCGATATGATGTATCTTTGAGTAATATTTCTACACCCCCTCAACCTGGTTTGTATATGTTGATGCGACCAAGTTTGCTACTTAATCTCTTGAACATAAGAGGTGGAATAGCCTTGGTAAGAATATTAGCATTACGATCTCTTTGAGGAACATCTTTGGAGTTGAATAATCTTGGCATCAATCTTCTCCTTCGAAAGTGTCTGTCAATGTCCACATGCTTGGTTTTATCATGATGGGTGGATCTTCCGCCATGCATAAGGTGAATTATTATCACAACATGATTGTGATAGGTTCTTGTCTGATTTGCTAAAGTTCGATCAGTACCACTTTTTAGCCATAGAGCTTCACAAATGCCAAGTACAAGTGCCCTTAGTTCGACTTCAAAGATCGCTTCTTGACACGATGAGGTTGTTTCTTGCTCCTCCAAGTAACCAGGTTCCCCATATATATGAAGCGAGAGCTGTGGTAGACCTCTCGTCAATGTGACATCCGGCCCAATCAACATCGGTGCAGACTTGATTGATCTATCGGTGAGACTTTGTGAAAGCAGGCCTTGGCCAGGAGTGGATTTTAAATACCTCAAGTATCCTATTCATTGCATCCCAATGTTGCTCAAGAGGGCAATGCATGAATTATTGACCAGGATCGACCCATATGCAATATCGAGTCTTGTGTGAGAAAGGTATATGAGTTTGCCTACAAGCCTTTGATATTGTTCTTTCCTCGACAAAGAATGTCACCATGCATTAGGGTATGACTGGGTCTCACGGAGATACTGAAGAGTTTGCATCCCATCATGCTAGTTTCCTTGATAGAGTCCAGGACATACTTCCTTTGGGAGCCCGAAATGCCATTGGTGTTTCTAGCTACTTCCATACCAAGAAAGTACTTGAGGTAGCCCAGATCTTTAACTTGGAACACCTTTGCCAGTAGAGTCTTCAAGTTCGGATCTCCGTTAGAGTCATCTCCAGTAAGGATGATATCATCCACATATACAATTAGAATGGACCTCCTCTGGTTGGTTGTCTTGACAAACATGGTGTGATCAGAGTTGCATTGATGATATCCAGCGACTTTAACCACGGTAGTGAGTTTTCCAAACCATGCCCTTGGTGATTGCTTGAGCCATATAGAGATTTTCTCGTTTGCACACCTTGCCTTGAGTATGAGGATTGATGAAACAGAGAAGTGCGGTCATATAAACCTCCTCGGTGAGGTCCCCATTTAGAAAGGCATTTTGATGTCCAATTGGTGAAGAGGCAGTCAAGTTGGACAATTTAGGGAAATCGATACCACTGCAGCGGTGTTGAGCTTTGCTCTTTGGTGCAAAAGTTTCCTTATAGTCAATGCCATAAGTTTGAGTGAATCCTTTGCTACCAATCGGCTTTATACTTGTCAATTTTACCATCGGCATTGTATTTGATAGTGAATAACCATCTGCGACTATTCTTGTTTTCTTGCCTTTGGGAAGAGTTGTGAGGTCCCAAGTATGATTATCCAGGAAGCGATCATCTCTGTTTTAACAAAGCTGACCTTCCACTTATCATTTTGAAGGGCCTCTGAATATTTCTAGGGATAGAGTGAGAGTCCAGTCTGTGTAAACATGGAAAAAGACAGAGACAATCGACCATAAGATAAATAAGTATGAATAGAATGATCGGTGCATGATCTTTTCCCCTTTCCTTAAAGCAATAGAGTCGTCATCCACTTGATGAGCTGGCGAGAGTCGATGGCGAGGGCCGCGGACTCTGGTTGATGAGGTTCTTGAGGTTACAGTTCGGTGAGGCTCTGGATCGCCAGACTGGTCGCCGTGATTGCCGAGGTCGATAATGTGAGTATCCGCAGGATCTTTGAAGGTTATGAGTCTGGCGAGGGTTAGGACTCTCTGCGAGGGTAAATAGTTTTACGAGGAGCGGACTTAGTTCAATCTCAATCGAGTTTCCATCGAGTGGTGGCTCTCGATGAGGTTTCTTTGTAATATGGAGTCCTTTCAAAGAATTTCACATCCATAGAATTGTAAAATTTCTTTCGAGTAGGAGAGTAACACTTGTAACCTTTCTGTCTGTGCATATCCAAGGAAAATGCACTTATGAGCTTTAGGATCAAGTTTTACTGTGTGTTGAGCATGGATATAAACAAACACAAGTACAACCAAAGATCTTTGGAGGCAATTGGGTAATAAGATGAGAGCAGAGTGTGTGGTCGGGGTTTGGAGAGGAGTTTTGAAACCTAACACTCTGCTTTGGGAAGTCTGTTGATTAAATATGTTGCGATCAATATAGCTTCACCCCACATGTATTTAGGAACATGTGTAGTGAACATGATTGATCTGGCCATTTCCAGCAGATGCTGTTCTTTCTTTCAAAGCAACCCGAATTCTGTTGAGGTGTTTCCACACAACTACCGATATGAACAATTCCTCTGTTTGTCAAGAAGTTCTTGAGGTTAGACTCATAGTATTCCGAGCATTATCGTCTTTAAGATCTTGATCTTAGTATCAAATTGGGTGGAGACCATGTGATAAAATTCTTGGAAGATAGGTCCAACTTGATTTGTCTTTCATTAAGAACGACCAAGTGTTTACGGTATGATCATCAATGAAGGTTACAAACCACCTTTTTTCTGTTATACTTTTCACTCTTGAGGTCCCATACATCACTTTGTGAATTAGGGTGAAAGGGAAGAAGGCAAGTGAGGTAACTTAGCATACACAGATTTGGTGAGTTTAGCAAATTGACAAATATCACATTGAAGATCATTAAGATTACATCCTTTAAACAATTCAGGATTAAAGACTTTAAATAACCAAAACTTGGATGTCCTAGTCTATAATGCCATAACATGATATTGTCTAGGTTTTTTGCGTGCAGTTCTTGAGGCGGTCTGTCTTGATCTTACATCTTGGCGAGGTTGATCACAAAGCTTGATCCTGAAAGCGGGGTTTAGCTTGCCCAATCACTTCTCGAGAAGAAAGATCCTAGAATGTGCACCGATTCTTATTAAAAACAACGGTCCAATTCGGATCTTTAGTGAGTTTCTTGTGAGATATAAGGTTCTGATCTAACTTTGGAACAAAGCAGGACATTCGTAGATATATCGATTATTAAGTTTAACCTTCCCAACACCTTTTGCATAAAGCAGAACCATCGCTGAGTCTTATTGCGTGAATTTGGTTGCATGGCATATATTGGGTAATAAGGTTTTATTACGGTCATATGGGAAGAAGCCCCAGAATCAACAATCCAAGTCTCATTACTAAGAGGTGAGTAAAATATACTGTTTTAGCATGAGTGGCCATTTCAATGGGGAGCTACCTTCACGATCTTGAGCAATAAAGGCTTTAAAGGCGAAAGAAGCGAGCATTGACTTCTTGTCATTCTCCTCTTCACCGATAAGTTTGCCTTGACTTTCCCTGGTTGGTTTTGAGGTTTTAGAGGGGTTAGGTTTGCCATGTAGCTTCCAACAATTGTCCTTGGTGTGATTTGTGCGTTTGCGGTGATCACGCAACGACTTTCCGGCTTTCTCGGTGAGGCTTCTGCGTAAGTCTCATTAACCTTGATGAGGCGGTACCTCAGTAGGGTTGTCGGCGGGGAGTTCAAAATGACATCACTTTCCTCCTCGCTTTCCTCATGTTTGACCTCGGCAAACATGGATTTGAGATTTGGAAGAGGTTTAGTAGCAAGAATTCTACCTCGACATCATCAAGAGTAGGATTCGATCCAGGTAAGGAATTTGAATACTCTCTTTTCTCGATAATGTCTTTAAAGAGTGCGGCATCTTTAATATCATTCCAGGGTGAGTTTCCAACATATCTAGGTGTTGCCATGCCTTAGATAGTTGATTAAAGTATTGAGTTCTGTATATCCCCTTGTCGCAATTTTGAATCTGAGCCGAGTTCATAGACTTGAGATGTATTGTCCTTTTTTGAGTAAAGGTCTACGGCATTGTCCCAGCATTTCTAAGCGATGTCATACATCATGAAGTTCTCATCGATCTCTTTTGTCATAGACCTCGTGAGGATGGTCATGACTTGGTTATTTTCTCGTGCCCCATGCTTCAAACTTGGGGTCGGTTTAAGACAGGCGAGTTTGGAACCAGACAGATATCCCATCTTGCCCTGGCCGGAGATATACATTTTCATAGACCTTGACCATAGCAAGTAATTGTTACCATCAAGTTTATGATTTGTAAAAGAAGAGTGTTCGATTATCGATCTCACGAGGCATTTGTGGGTCATGAAGAAGATGAAACTTCGAGATAATGTTGACATTTTTTCTGAAAAAGAATCGAGTTTTGCAATGGATTTTAGAACTCGTAAAGGCTCGATACCGTGAAGAGAGTTTGAGAATGTGATAAACACAAGAGTAAACTTCAACTTTTTATTCATTGAGTAAACAAATGTATAAATAGATACAATTGAGATAGAGAGACTACTAGCTAGCTTGGGCAGTGCCACTTGAGTATGTAGATGTGGGCGGCAAGCATGCAAAAGTAAAAGTAAAAGTTATGTCTATGACATAAAGTAAACTAGAGTTTGACATATTAATTGTTTATATGAATCACAATTAATATCACAATTAATATGTCTTTTACAATTAAATAAGGTGTACAAAATATTATGCACGAAATCTGAGGCTCAAAGAGTCTGCCGAGCACCTCATGAAACCTCAAGCAGACTCAACTCAAAGATATCTTTGTATCTTTGAGTAATATTTCTACACTAATATTAATGTAATAAATGTTCCATTTTATTTTAAATGAATTTATATTATGAGACAAATTCAAAAAGTTAAACAGAAATATATTTTGGGACGAATGTAGTCGAAATTAACTAGTTTTGCCTTGTTTTTTCATTTATTGTTGTGCTCTGAGGTATTAAAGAAACATAGTTGCTTGAAAACAAGTTCCTATTTATCTTGTGAGTATTTGTGGTCGTTTGTTTATTTAGAGTAATGAATTAAATTTGGATAGAATTATAAGTTCGTTTCCTGACTAAACGAATATGGTTTTGACTCACAAAATTCGATTATATTCGTGACCTGCTTACATAGATAAACCAATGTATAACATAATCATAATACATTATATGATAAGTCATATGTTATCTAACAGATACTATATACTACTCCGGCCTTCCATTCTTAACTATCTAAGGCAGTTGCCAAAATACGGTTATTAAGAAAGTAATTTAATGCTGTGATTTTAAGGATGAAATGACTAAAAAATCAATATAATACAATTAATGCAGTTTTCCTTTTAACTTCTTACCTAGTAGTAGTACTAAATAAGCGCAAAGTAGGAAAATGAGCAGTAAATGCTGTTTTGGAAAATATTTTGTATCAGATAAAGTGAAATAATTTTTTATAATTGTATCAGTTATTTTGAAACGGATAGATTAAATAGTAATTTTATAGAATATTTATAGAGTTATTCTAATACATATTGTACTATATATAATGTTTGAATATTGTTTTATAATTTTTAAATTATGCTTTTGAACTTGATTTTTATACCTCAACGAGCCGAAGTCAAACTGCGCTCGAGGTGGAAGGCAAATATACATCTAACGAGACGAACCCGAACTCGAGTTTGAATATTTGTATTATAAGCGAGTCAAGCTTGAACGCAACTTTTTCGTTCGATTATTAAACGAACGATCACGAACAAATTCGTGAATTAAACAAACCAAGATTGAACATAATTTTTTGATCTTTTAATAAATGAACGATCACAAACAAGCTCGTGAAAGGAACAAAGCTTGAACAATAGATACTCGGCTCATATCGTAAATGGCTCTTATTGTGCGGCAATGAGTAACATTACAAATTATTCACTATTGATGACGATGTACAACCCATTGATCATGATGAAAATACATCATAATCAAGTGTGTAAAAACGTATTGTGTCACTCACTATGTCACAATCGTTACGGTGGTAGCATCACCAAGTTGGAAATGCTAGTTACTCCATGTATTATGTTGTGATGAGCTGGTGTGGGTTGGTTTTCGAGGTTAATTTCTGAATGCATCAGATTGTTTTTGTCTTTGTTTCTTGGTTTGGGAAGCTTTGGTTTTTTTTTTTTTTTGATAATGGGAAGCTTTGGTTTTGGGTATGATTTCATGCATCTTTCATAGCTTTCAATACAATTCACCGGCGGATCTATATGACGAGGGTGGGTCACGTGACCCTATTGAGATCCAGAATTTTCTTCTACTAGAAAAACTTAGTTTTTAAGTTAAAAAATATTGTTTTGTCGTTAGAAAATATTGTTTTAAGTTCCGTGACCTCACCGGAACAAATTCTTAAATCCAAAACGATGTGAAGAAAGAAACGGATGTGAGCCAATTCGAATCTTTTACTAAAGTAAGGAGGCAGTGAGAGCAGATGAACAGGTTAGATTAAGTAGTATTATATTTATGATGGATAACAACTTAACAACTACCAACTCTTTTATTTTTCCTAATAGAGATCAGAGCACCTTACATCATGTTTGAAAGACCACTGAAAGATTGTTGGATTATAAAATTATTTCAAAATTTTGAAAAGTATTGCATGTGGAATTTGTAGAAGTTCAAAATTTACCAAATGTGGTATGTATTTTTGAACCTGAGTTTCGTTTTATATTTGAACCTAACTAATTCGAAAGCATGGATATAATAATGGGTTGGAGAATTTTTGGGTGTACCCGCCATGTGCAGAGTGAATCCGTGTGACCGAATTTACATTGAATATTTCTAAACTTGATTCAAATCGTGTGGTCCATATTTATTTAACAGTCACTTCTCCACAAATGAAAATATCATCGAAGAACTTCCCAGGTTGGGGTTAGCAGTCAATTCTCCATAAATGGACATACCACCCAAGTCTATGTAGGTTAAGTTCACCCGAACAAAACTTTTTTCTATTAACTCATCCAAGTTGAAATCGTAACTCCTCCTTGTTAGACTAAACATAGAGGAGTCTCCATGACATAGCCTAGTGGTAAAGGATTTTGATGCATTAAAAGGGCAGCTGGACCTGGAGATCGAATGTGGAGGTTCGAATCTCGTAAATGACAACTTCTTTCAATCTTTTTAATATAATAGCAAGCACCCATAACTATGAGCTACTAGATAACCTTATTAATATTTCCACTCATCCCGTAACACAGAGAAATGGAGACCCTTGTGGTAAGGGTTTAACCAATTTTTTTTTTTTTTTTGGAAGGGTTGTGGTGAATTTTATTTCCAATAAAGTTGTCTTGTCTTAAAAATATCTTTAAAAAAATTTCAAATAGCTTTACAAAATTAAATCTCAGCCCATTCCTCTGTAGGCATAAATACAAAGGTACTCTTTTACAATCCAAGATTTTGAACGGCGATCCTGGATCATTATGTCACACTTGTTTCATCGATAAAAATTCTTATAAGAACGGTAAATTTATAAAAACATGTCATTTATATTTTACACAATAAGGCCTCATATGTTTTTTAGATTACTAAGTCATATTTGATCAAAACAATATTAAAATTTGCGTTAAACTAAAAGAAAGGTTTCACCTTGAATCCACAAATTTCTGACATAAACAATTTATTACCTCATCGATTTGTGTTATCAACTTTTTTTATTATCAAATGTGTTGAAAAAACCACGATTCCCACAACTTGCCAATCATAAATTACTTGGATGGTCTCCATATCCCATGTTTCATGGGAGATTTTTTTTCCCTTTTTTCTTTTTTTATGGTGAGTCAATATTCTATATGGAGTGAAGAAAGGAACGAGCAAAGCAATCAGAACTGAATATAAAATGTGTGGTTCTGATCGTCTCGCACACTAGTATTTCACTACAAATGAAGGTAGCATGTAAATATTTCCCATGTTTCATTGCAACTTGTATTACTATATATTTCATCTTACTATATAAAATGTGTCACGTGGATTAATTATTTGCTAAACATTGTCCTTCAAATAAAACACAACATGCATATATAGCTTGTACAACACGTTAAAAAAGAAAGATCATTTCATTACAATTCATATAAACTAATTAACCCTTCATGGTTAATTTTTTGCTAGTACTTAGCTCCATAATCTTATGCTTATTATCATCTTTAATATCAACTTCATCCTCAAAAAGTGTTGCTATATCTTCAAGGCTCTTCCCTTTTGTTTCAGGCAAAAAGAAATAAAAGAAAATTGTTGCTATAACCATCATTCCACTTAGCCCAAAAAACACCCCTGCAAATGTTATCTTTTTTGCTACTGTTAAAAAAGTCATGGACACAACCCCACTGACCAATCTGTTGACTGATACTGCCAAGCTTGCACCTTGGGCCCTTAGCCTCATTGGAAAAATCTCTGTGGAGTATACCCATGTCACTGGCCCAAGCCCAATCGAGAAGAACGACACGTCAGCACATACTGCTACCACACACAACGCGATAGCCCACATGGGCTTTTTATGCGAATTGTGTAAGAACATTGATCCAACTCCAAGCCCAGCTAGTGAAATGGACATACCGACTGTGCCCAACAGGAGTAAGGGCCTTCTTCCGTAATGGTCCAAGAACAAAGCCGAGACCAAAACGAAAGAAGTTTTTACTATTCCCATTATGACGGTCACTCCGACGAGCTCTTTCCGTTTTCGAATTCCGGCGGACTTGAACACTTCCGGCGTGTAGTAGACTACGGCGTCGTTTCCGGATGCTTGCATGAAGAAGTTTAGTCCGATGGCGGCGGTGAGGATCCGGCGAAGTGGCGGAGATGGGCGTAGAATTTCCTTCCATACCCCTTGTCCATTCCAGGTTGTTGGATTTCCGGTTTTGGAATTAGGGTTAGCTTCGTGATCGGTGATAACCAAAGAAGCAGCTTTTGTAATTTCATCCAGTCTTTCTTGTGCTTCTTCTTCGTTATGGGAAGTTTTAAGCAATACTTGTTTAGCTTCACCGATCCTGTTTTTCATGACCAGCCACCGGGGAGATTCCGGCATTGTCATCACACCAAGTGCAATTCCGACCGCCGGAACAGCAGCAAGCCCTAGCATCAGCCTCCAATTAAGATGTTGTGGTAAACCGGACAAACCAAAGTTGACAATATACCCCAAAAGTATTCCAACGTTGATAAAAACTTCCGGTAACGACGATAGAAATCCACGAGTTACCGCCGGTGAAAGTTCAGCGGTGTAAACCGGAGCTATCATGAGGGAGAATCCGACACCGATGCCGGCGATTACCCTTCCTGCCATAAGGAATGCGAAGGACGGTGCAAGTCCCATAAGAATTGCACCTATAAAGAACGTTGCGGCAGCTAATACTATAGTGTAGCGCCGGCCAATCATATCAGAAGTCTTGCCGGAGGCTAATGATCCGATTAATGAACAAACATTTAATGTACCGATCAAGATTTCTTCTTGAACCGATGAGATTTTCAGATTGTCTTTTATGTACAAGATTGCTCCACTCATCACTCCAATATCTGTATTACACTTTCAATTAATTAATTAATGTGGGATGATCAATTAGAAAGAAAAAGAAAAGGAAAAATTAAAATGGTGAAAATGGGGATTAATTACCATAACCCAAGAGAATGGAATTCGTAGAAGCCAAAAGGGCACAAGCAAGTGCGTACTTGTTTAATCCAGGACGGTTGTGCGGTGGCGGAAGTGGCGGAAAAGGAGGAGGAGCAACCTGAGTTTCAGATACATTTGATGGTGGTGTGGTTTCCATGTTTAATTTATTCTACTATTTGCGGCAGTTTCTCCATAAATACTACGTATATATTTATATAAATGGATACATGCATGTTAGTAGTATAATACAGTAAATTCTTTTATTTGTGTGATAAAATAGGACAAACATACAGAGCTTTGTCTCTTTCAAACATGTACAATGTTGATGACTGCGAATGCAAGAGGTTGGTTTCTGTTTGCTTCTTACTTTTCCCGAAACAAACTCCATTAAACTAACTTGATTTGGACACAACAAATGAATTAAATTAATGTGATGTTGGAGGGGAGAAAATTTATGGTGCAACAGTGATTTATGGGTTATACCAAATAGAGGGTTGAGATTCATTTTCATGTATTCTCTCACATAGTAGTGGTGTGTAGGATTGATTTGTAAGAATGAGTTTCATCCTCCACTCAAAATAGAATCCATAAATCATCGTCGAATGACGGAGTCAGGATTTCAATTTGAGATGGGTTAATGAACAATATCGAATTCTTCGGGTGGGCTGGATTGCAACATAACTTTTCTCTGTTGGAGGGATAGTGTAAACTAAACTACGTATTTTTTTTTTTTTTTTTTCTTTCCAAAAAACTGTAATTTTCATTGATGAAGGTGAAAGATTACAGATTTGATGCCAACCATGGCCACCTCACTCCAATATGTCATCAATGTGCCACCTCACCTCCTCAAAACCCTAGTCCACAAAACCCGGGATGGGAAAAACGGGTGCTAGAAAAAGAGTATGGGCATAAATATGTTTTTATTATATTTCTTTCTTGATGATTAAATATAATAAAAATGTACGGCGTCGCGACATGCGTCTATAAAGCTATCATTATTGTCAAGATAATTTTGGTATTGTCAAGACAAAAGTAATATACTCCTCTAGTAATATTAAAGTTGTATATGTATATTGTTTCAAACAATATCTCGTGTAATTATCTATTTAGCTCAATTGGTTGGAAGTTTTGTTATTTATCCTTATATCATGATTTGTGAGTTGAGTTTTTAAATTATTCCCCATGAAAAAATTTCGCAGCACTAACGCTGCATATAATATCTGGCGATGAGGAGGGAAGAGGGCCAATTTATTCTTTAGGTTGGACAGTTTTGTATAAGCTTCAAATTCATACAGCAAAATTGGTAAATAAATATCTCTTTTTGATATAACTGGTAAATAAATATCGAAAATAGATTTGTTTATTTTTTAAACATAACATAATCCTTTGGATTGTTTTTTTTTTTTTACTCATAATCCTTTGGATTGTTTATTTCCCCTTCTAATGTTACGTGAAAACTTGGTCAAGAAAATGTTATTTGTTGAGGAAAAAAGTATATAATCAAATAGAGAGGATACTATGCATTCATCCATTCATTTTCAAAATATGAAAAATCAGGGAATTGAACTTGCATTGGTTTACTGTTAACCAATGTACTTTTTGGTATTGACCAAAATTCGAATCATTATATCCCGTCCTCAAATAAGAAAAAAAAAAATTTGCTTCCTCCCTCCCATACCCCAAAAAAAAAAAAAAAAAAAAAAAAAATCTCCTACCCCTCTAAGTTTGTGATGTATATATAAGATTTCTGTTATAATACGATATTGTTATTTAATATTATATTTTATTAAATAGCTAAAAAAACATTTGAGGAGTAGTCTTGAATATTGTGTCCTAACTGACATTTTCGGTTAAATCCGCCACTAATCGTGATACCTAACAAATGTGTTTTAGGATTATAAACAATTTTCATTGCCTAAATTTTATAAATTAAAACACAACAAATCAGGTAATTAAGATACACAATTTTAACGATTGCGTGTGTGATTACAATCTCTGGAAGAATCCTTGCATGTATATAACATACAGGATGCTTTTTATTCTCCTTTTTGATTTCTTCCGATATATTGCTACATGGATTTATTTATGTATTTTGTTAGTGTTCTTCCGAGTTGTTAGGAAGTGCTTCTTTGTTTGTCGAAGATTGCTGTATTTCTTCGATGATCTGATTTTCAATTTGTTGAATAGTTTATCTTCAATGATTGAAGATGACTTGAATGCTTGTGTTGCTATTTTAATCTTTTCTGTGTTTGATTATAGGGTTTAATTTTATTCCTTTGGCATTCTTCACCCTGTTGCTATCTTTTGGGTAGTCAAAAAGACATGTACGTGTGATTACAATTTAATTAAATAATACATCCGTTTCATACAAAGTGTCCATATTTTACTATTCACGCAGATTAAAAAAGTCAATTAATATGTTGTGCTTTAGTAGTAATAGACATATATACCCCTATATTATAATTAATTCTTGTTTTGGAATATGAAATGAACATACAACAATAAGTGCTAGGTTAGGGGTATGTTGAAAAAAAAAAAACATTAAATTATGTATTGGTTTTTTAAATGGAAACAAAACTTTTTTTTAATTGGACATTTTTTATGGGACGGAGGTAGTAAGTGATTTAATTTATTATCGTTTTATTTTTATTCTTAATAAAGTATAATTAGAATTGATTTTGATAGATCTCTTATAATCTCATAATAATTTAAGATTTAAGCGCACACGAGGGGAAAAAAAAAAAAAAAAAACACAAATATGTGACATGTTAGATATTTCAACTCTTTCAAAACAAAAAAAAAAAAGAGTTAAGGTTGATGCTGAGAACCACTTTCAAACAAATCAAAAACGGTTCATAGACAGAGGGATAACAGTATTGTAAGTATTACTATAAGGCATCATATTCATAGTATGTGGAAGCCACTTGGACAAAGTTTGTACATAAAAACCATTTAAATGTGGACAAAATTTAGTTTTCAATTCCTTCAAAACTAGGGTTTGCTAATCAATACAAATTAACAAATCTTTTTTTCTTTGCACTTCATAAGGTATATCAGTATATGTACGAGGACGGACCGTATTCGGGTGGGCTAAATCTTTTTATAAACTGTCTTCCTATGATATTAAAACATGATAACTAAATATATAGGTGGGTTTACGTGACCAGGTGTAATCGATGGTCTTAGGTCAAACAAACAAACAAACAAAAAAAAAAAAAAAAAAAAAAAAAAATCAAATCTAGATCCTTTTGTTTTGTGAAAATTTATCATGTAAGTATATTTTATATTAGGTCCTGTACAAAATATGTTACACATTGTTTTTTCTTTTGTTTTTTTTCTAATTCGAGATCGAGATGGAGGTTTTGCAGGCTAAAATTCTTCATCAAAATATCCCTTTCAGAAGACGTGTCACCCATGTTCCCATTTGACTGCATAAAAAAAATTCCTCAAAGCAAACTGATATTGATATTGTATGTATGTACATAGATACATCATATGAGGTCAAGATCAAAGGTGGGGTTGGGTGAGGGGTGATTCGTGTATGATAACTACATTTTCACTGTATGAGTTATCGTATAATTCTATGTGGATCAATTTAAACAACTATCTTTTTATATATATATTTTTTTTAAGTTCAAAACCATAAATCTACGAAAATGCTTCTAATTGAGGGCCTAAAATATCATTCACCAAGTTTTATTATTGATTTATGCATTAAGCTACTAGGAAAGAAAATGATTCTAATTAATGATGCATATATGCAATAAATATTTACACTAATTGTTTCGAGATCGATTTGTGAAAATACCGTTACCAGAAGTGTTGGATATTTTGCTGAGATATTAAGTGTTTATTTTCTGTTTTGTAATAATTTGACTCAGTCATAGTTTGTTAAAAATGTTGAGTCCAAATAGGAAGAAGTCTTCCACATTTTCCTAGTTTGTAGGTAATGGTTGCATGGCTGCAACTAACTCCCTGTTTTTCGACTTTCAGTTTGTGTACTTTGGCTATTTAAAGCCTTTTATGCATCAGTAATAAATAAGAAAAGTTCTCAGCATTTTCTTGTGTTAAAAGTTAAGTGTTTCTAAATTAAATTAAACAGTGGTATCGGAGCCAAATGGCTGAATCAAATTTTGTTCAAGCTGCCATTCCTAAGTTTGATGGTCACTATGACCATTGGAGCATGTTGATGGAAAACTTCCTTAGGTCCAAGGAGTTTTGGTCAGTCATAGAGGGAGGTGTGCCTAATGCAACTGGCACACTCAATGAAAGCTCAGAACCGAAATTTGGAAGGCAAGAAGTTGAAGGATTTGAAGGCCAAGAACTATCTATTTCGTGCAATAGATAGATCCATTTTGAAACGGTTCGAGCAAAGAAGCGCAAAGGACATTTGGGATTCCATGAAGAAGAAATATCAAAGGAATGCTAGGGTAAAAGATCTCAACTCCAAGCCTTGAGGAGAGATTTTGAAACCATGTCTATGAAGGATGGTGAAGCGATTCTCGCATATTGCTCGAGAACCATGGAGATATGCAACAAGATGAGATTCTTGGAGAAAAGATGGAAGATGTTGCAGTTGTTGAGAAGATTTTGAGGTCCTCACCCAAAATTCAATTATGTAGTGTGCTCCATTGAGGAATCAAAGGATGTACACACTCTCATTGGATGAATTGCAAGCCTCACTGCAAGTTCATGAGCGAAAATGACCGAGCAGGAAGGTCGCGAGAGCAAGCTTTGAAGGCTACCTCTTTCAATTCAAGAGGAAGAGGAAGGGTAGAGAGAGAAAAGGAAGGGCAGAGGTGGTGGCAGAGACTCTAACAGATGGTGAGAGAGGGTTCCAAGAATGCGAATCTTGATCGAGAAGTAAAGGGCATGACAAATCCCAGTGGAGTGTTATAGATGCCACAAGTTTGGACCTTATAAGTCCGAATGCTACACCAAGATGCTGGAGACAAGGACAAGGACCACAAAGGCAAAGGAGAGGTGTCAAATTTCATGGAGGCGAGGGCAGTGCTACACTTCTCATGGTCATCCATTCCACATATGAAGCTTCAAACAATGTCCGGTATGTTGATACGAGGATGTAGTAATCATATGTGTGGAGATAAGTCTTTGTTCACTACTTTACATGATACTCACCACTCTAAGATTAGTTTTGGTGATAAACTGGTGTCATGACTTGTAGAAAGGGAAACATAGAAATTCGAGACTAAAAATGGTGGTGTAGAGACCATTCTTGATGTGTTATATGTGCCTAAACTAAAATGCAATCTGTTGAGTGTTGGCGATTCTGAGAAAAGAACTATGAAGTCACATTTAAGGATAAAATGTGTAAAATCCATGATCTGCAAGAGGCACGATTCTTTGTGGTAAAAATGAATGCAGTGATTGTTTCCCTACATGTTACACTGTTAAGAGGTGTTTGATGACCAAAAGTGGAGATGTATCATGGTTATGGCATTACTGGTATGGTCATCTGAACTTTGGTGGTTTCTGAGATCGCTGCAGAGAAATATGGTGGAGGACTACCAAAAATTCAGGCTCTGCACAAGTGTGTGAGAGTGCACCACTGTGGGAAACAAAGATGAGACTTCCATTTTCAAAAGGCAAGGCACAAAAGGCAAAGAGATGTGCTAGGACTAATTCACACAGACTTGTGTGGTCCAATCACTCCAACTTCAAATGGTGGAATAAGGTATGTAATTACTTTTACAGATGATAAAACAAGGAAAACTTGGGTTAGTTTTTTTGAGGAAAAGTCCGAGGCATTTCTGACCTTCAAGACTTTCAAAAACCATGTTGAAAGTTGAGCAAGTAAGAAGATTCGAGAGATCGAGATCGAGACGGGGTGGAGAGTTTTGCTCACATGAATTTGAACAATTCTGTGATGAACATGGCATCAAAAAAAGGAGGTGTGGCAGACTTATACTCCACAACAAAATGGAGTATCCGAAAGAAAGAAACAGGACCATACTCATATATGGTGAGAGTATGATGCTTTTGACAGTGTACCAAAAAGCACGGCCTGAAGTCAGAAAACCTGAGTGTGTATGTCTTTGAATAAGAAGCCTACAAGTCTTGTGTGAATGACATGACACCACAACAAGCATGGTCGGGACATACACCCAATGTAAGTAATTTGAGAATATTTGGTTGTATTGCCTTTGCACATATGCACGATGTGAGCAGGAAGAAGCTCGGTGACAAAGGGAGAAATGTGTGTTCTTGGGACTAAGTGAACGGTCCAAGGCATACAAATTATATAATCCAAAGTAACAAGGAAGGTTGTCATAAGCAGAGATGTGGTTTTGATGAATCAAAGGCACAGGCTGGAATCACAAAGGTAAAAATGATGATGTTTTGGTTGATACTGACATTGAAAATGTGCAGACAGATGAGGAGGCTGCAACACAAACTGAAAACACAGATGGTGCTGAAAATGATGAACCTGTGGGAGCAGAGAATGTAAATGATGAATCAAGTGAAAGCACTGAGTATCACACTGATACTTCACCAAATGAGGAGGAAACAAGACCACAAAGATCAAGGAAAAGACCTTTGTGGATGACTGAATATGATGTTCCAACGTTGCCAGGTGAAACCAACTACTATGCTCTCATGACAGAAGGAGATCCTACCACCTTTGATGAAGCTATAAAAGATTCAAAGTGGAAGGCTGCTATGAATGAAGAAATGGCATCCATTTTGAAGAATGACACATGGGAACTTACAGAATTACCAGCTGGACACAAGACTATTGGGGTAAAGTGGTTGTACAAAACTAAACTCAATGAGAAAGGGAAGGTGGACAAGATGAAGGCAAGACTAGTGGCAAAGGGGTACAAGCAAGAGTATGGCATTGATTATAATGAGGTGTTTGCACCTGTTGCAAGGCTGGACACCATCAGACTGGTGTTGTCTGTGGCTGCACAACAAAATTGGAAGGTGCAGCAGCTTGATGTGAAGTCTGCATTTCTAAATGGCAGAATTACTGAGGAGGTGTACACTGATCAGCCTCAAGGATATGTCAAGGCTGGACATGAAGACAAAGTGTGCAAACTTAAAAAGGCATTATATGGATTGAAGCAGGCCCCTAGAGCCTGGTACAGCTGCATTGATTCGTACTTCATCAAAAATGAGTTTCAGAGATGTCCACATGAACCTACACTGTATGTGAAGAAAGGAAAGAATGGTGATATGCTAGTGGTCTGTGTATATGTTGATGACCTGATTTATACAGGTAATAGCATGACATGATGGTGATTTCAAGAAAGATATGATGAAGACCTTTCAAATGACAGATTTAGGATGATGCACTACTACTTAGGCATTGAAGTACAACAAAAGGAAGATGGTATTTTCATAACTCAAAGAAAATACACCTCCGAGTTCTTGGATAGGTTCAAAATGAAGGAATGCAATCTGTGAAGACACCGGTGAGATGTTGGAGTTAAGCTCACCAAAGCTGGAGATGGAAAGAAGATTGATGCAAACCTTTATATGCAAATGGTGGGGTGTCTGCTATACCTTACAGTTACAAGACCAGATATTATGTATGCTGTGAGTGTAGCTAGCAGATATATGAGTGAACCTACTGAAGCACACCTGCATTTTGTCAAGAGGATACTAAGGTATCTGCAAGGAACTAAGGACTATGGGATCAAATATACAGCAAGTCCAAAACCTAAACTGATTGGCTACTCAGATAGTGACTATGCTGGTGATGTTGATAATAGGAAGAGCACCTCAGGTCAAGTGTTTATGATGAACAACAGCATTGTATCATGGGGATCAAAGAAGCAACAGATTGTCACTTTATCCACCACAGAAGCTGAGTTTGTAGCTGCTGCACAGTGTTCATGTCATGCAATTTGGTTGATGAGATTGCTGAATGGCTTAGGACAGATGCAACATGGTCCTATTCCTATCTACTGTGACAACAGATCAGCTATCCAATTGTCCAAAAATCCTGTTTCACATGGAAGGAGCAAACATATAGATGTTAGATACCATTTCTTGAGGGATTTATGTGAAGATGGTGTTATAGAATTGATACATTGCGTGAAAGAGGATCAATTAGCAGATATTATGACCAAGCCACTCAAAAGGGAGCTGTTCTTGAGTTTGAGAAAGAGATTGGGAGTATGTTCTATCCAAGAAAGTGGCTGAATCGAAGATGAATCAAGTTTGAAGGCTATCTAAACTGTTTTTTCATCAAAATCAGTTTAAGGGAGAGTATGTTGGATATTTTGCTGAGATATTAAGTGTTTATTTTCTGTTTTGTAATAATTTGACTCAGTCATAGTTTGTTAGAAATGTTGAGTCCAAATAGGAAGAAGTCTTCCACATTTTCCTAGTTTGTAGGTAATGGTTGCATGGCTGCAACTAACTCCCTGTTTTTCGACTTTCAGTTTGTGTACTTTGGCTATTTAAAGCCTTTTATGCATCAGTAATAAATAAGAAAAGTTCTCAGCATTTTCTTGTGTTAAAAGTTAAGTGTTTCTAAATTAAATTAAACAAGAAGGCCCTTAAAAGGTCCGGCTGCGAGTTGTTTTCCGCTAATCTATGTGCCATGTCTATATGAAGTTCATTAATTGTTGCATACAATTTATTTATTTATTGTATCTATAACATGCTTCGTTTATTTATACACACTACTTTATCCGTCGTTCCGAAATAACTGAGACAGTTGTCACATATTAGATTTGTTTCAAAATTTATATTTTCAATGCAGTATTTATTATGTTTTTTCCTACATCTATCCTTATTTATTGAGGAGTGAGAGAATAAATACAACATTGCATAAATTATAGACTAACGCTTTTTTTTAGTCATTTTGGCATTTAAATTAAAGTATTAACTCACATCCTTAATATACGTGTTTTTGACAACTGCATCAGTTATTTTGAAACGATGAAAGTATATATATCATTGTTTTTTTAAAAAACGAAATGTTAACACACGCACCATTACTTTGCCACAAGTAGTATATATCATTGTCGAAAAAGAAAAGGTTTTTTTTTTTTTTTTTTATCAAAATAAGTATGAACAAATATCCCAACCAATTCCATCACCATTAAAGACTATTGTTAATAATTGACTGCTTAAGTTTGAAATGGGTAGCACTAATTGTCATTTAGAAGATAGATAATGACAACTTTTGTTTGGAAACATTAATTAAGTTGTTGTTTATGTTTACGTTTCCGATTTACGGCTAATTACTCTTTTCATAATCATTTATGTTTTAGGTATATATGTTATGGTGAAGACAACGGTCCCTTATAAAGGAAAAGAATGTAAAGTCCCACTTTTTTAAAGTAATATATTGTTCACCCATATATAAATGTGAGACATAAAAATATTTTGTTATTTCAGATTAGCCCTTTTAAATTAAACGAGAACGAAAATCTAAACAATTGACCAGATCATTTATTACTTAGTTAACGTTATCAGACACGGTTTCTAGAGGTGTTACCTATGAATACAAGTCTAATTTGGATTGGACATGAAATATATCAATTTCATTCGAATGAAATAAAATATAGCTCATCCTGGGTGGTTAGCGCACCAGGTTTTACTCTACTGGGCAAGTGAGAGGTCAGGCGTTCGATCCCCTTCCCCGTTTCTCCTTTCGTTTCAGAAAAAAAAAAAGAAAAAAAAAAGATTAGAAAATTGTTTAATTCGAATAAGTTTTATGTCGAATATAATGTTCGTGAGGGGAAAAAAAATTAAGAGACTCAAAAAAGAAAGAAAGAAAAAAAGTAAGGGACTAATGAAAATACCCAAACACTTCAATCCAAACTAATCACCGTAATGGCAAGTTTTTCAGTAATATAAAAACACTGCAGCATATTGATACGTGATGGGCATGTGGGCTTTTTCTTGCAGGACGGGGGCCCATCTTAAGAAGACTGCAGCATATTGATACGTGTTTGAAAACAACAACAAAAAAAAAAAAAACAACAACAACAACAAAAAAAAAAATAACGTCGCCTGAGAGATTCGAACTCTCGCGGGGAAACCCCATGTACTTAGCAGGCACACGCCTTAACCACTCGGCCAAAGCGACTTGATGTCCTCAACTAGATGCAGTTTATATATATTTAAAGTTCCATATTAGCCTTCTTAAGATGACTATAGAGTTGTGGTTTTTCAACTAAAACTAAAAGCTGATGGAAGCGGAAGCCTTTCAACGCAAACACGCAGAACTTATTGTACCCACCCACCACATACATATATTCATTCAACCTTTAAAAAGCCGAGTATATGGTTTTAGAATCGACTTTAAAAAGATCAAATTCGTAACAATTACCTGCCGGATGAAGTAACAACACTGTATACAAAAGTATGATGTAGTATATGACTTTAACAGTAAATTACTATTTGGCTTCCTGATAAAAGTAGTACAATATCAACCTCGTACATACACTTGTACTCGTTTTTCTCAATGGTAGAATACAACATGATCATCATACAGATAAAAGAACACACGACAAAACAACAAATCAATCCCATTTTCTTATGCCTAAGTATCTATCTAGTAAACAAGAATAAAGAATAAAGAAAATCATAACCAATAGAGACCAATAAAGATGTATTAAAACCGGGACACTGTGTCTTGAGATGCACTAGTTCAGCAAAAATATGATGCTGGCAACATAAATGACGTTTCTAATCCAACTTTTGCTCACTTCTTCTGTTGTCTCCTTTTTTGTTGTCTCAAAGATCTTTCGCCCTTCCATCTTACCTCTGTATTTTACTACAACAGCTCATTGATGCGCTAACAAACGAAGGCCAGCTGCTAAATCCTCCAATGTAATGGTAAGCAACTCATCTGTGTCTATACAATCAAAACTCAGCCTCAAATCCAAATTTTCTCTTGCATTGACTAACATGGGATCGATTAAACCTCCGTTCATCTCCTTTCTCTGCTTTTCGGTTGTCTCTCTCTCAATAAGTGCTGCAATAGCATCTAAAGTACAAGAATGATGCAGCTTGAAACCATAAAGTAAGCCATTCTCGGTTTGACTAGTGATTTTGACGTGTAGGATCTTGGCAAGGTCCTTTGTGCTGAAGTCGTCAAAGTTGAAGAACTTAGTCACCCTTCTGCAGAATCCTTCGTTAGATGAAATCACGCGTTTCATTGGTTCACTATAGCCAGCAAAAATTACAACTACTTTTCCGCTGTCCATGACAGACATGATTTCCTCCAATGCTTCCAACCCGTAGTCTTTATCATCTGATTTTTGCATTGGTATCAGCCGGTATGCTTCATCCACAAAGAGAATCCCCCCTTCTGCTTCTTGAATCTGCAAGAACACATCATATTCAATCAAATGACGTTAAGTCACATAGAAACAGGACATAGAAGCGGGACATCGAATATTGAGACAGGGCAATCAATTACTCAAGTAGAAGGAGCTTACCTTTCTCCTTGTCTTTGGTCCAGTATGACCCACAAATTCACCAACCAAATCTGTTCTCTGCACCTCGGTCACCTTTTCAGACGGAAGAACACCGACCATGTGAAGTAATTTTCCAAGGACTCGAGCAACCATAGTCTTACCTGCATTAGACATTACTTAATCAGCGATACAAGAAGATTTACAACTACAAAATACATAGTATGTGTGGCTTGTTTTCAACATGATTTTTTATTCCCAAAGTACCATGGCATACGCTATAATCCTGGTATTGTAAGACGAATCAAATGGAATATATGTATGTTACTTAGAAGATGATTTACCAGTTCCAGGATTTCCAAGGAAGGCCATGTGAGGTGGTCTTCTAGTTCCAACTTTTAACCCGAGGGCCAGCCGTCTTTCATCCAAAAGCATTCCCTTTGCCCATTTCCGCAGTTGTAATTTTAAATCGTCTAGTCCCACTATATCTGATAACTCCTTTTCGAGTTCATCCATCTTTGCTTTAGTCTTGCTGCATGCATCAACAGCTTTTTGCCTTCTTTGCTCTTCAAGATGCCGGAGGAGAAGTTCCCTCAACTTTTCCTTTCCAGGGCTTTGAGCAAGATGGTTCAAAGGCGTCAGCTTCTCCTGGATGTCAATACGTTAGGATCCGTAGCACGAAAGTGGCAATGATAGGATAAGTAATAGACAGAGATACGTATATAAAGGGAAAGGTTTATTACTTCATCCTCAGCGCTGCAATCCGCACCATGTTCGAGTAACGTCTCAACGGTTGAATAGTCTTCTTCTCGAAGTGAATGCCAGACAGCAAGGTGTAATGGAGTCATGCCATTCTGTGTGTAAAAAGCAATTTAAGAAAAAAGTCCTATAATCCATAAAGCACAACTGTAAGTAAAAACCAAAATCTCTCAAGAAACTATAGAGCCCAAGAATCACACATTTGCTTTGGCTTCAACAGCTGCGCCATGAGACAGAAGGATTTTTGCAGCTTCATTGCATCCATTTTTGGCAGCCATGTGTAGCGGAGTCTCTCCATACTGCAAAATTCGATTCATGTAAAAATAAGCAACATGAGAATTTGAGAACATACCCTAACTTTGAAACTTCATCAAATTTTACTGGCAGAAATGACGATACCATATTTCTGGCCTCCAACTCTGCCTTCTCTGATCCAGGCCAATCAAGCAAGTGCCTAACTATTTCAGCATTGTTGTAACCAGCAGCAACATGAAGCGGTGTCTGCGCCATCTGCATAACCGGAAAAGCAGATAAATCAGAACACCTCATTAACACAGTTAAAGAATACGATGGCAGAAGGTATGATATAAGGCCATGAATGCAAAAGGCTTAAAACTAGTTTTCACCACCCAAAAGGTTAGGTTTTTAAAGTTAAACTAATGCACAGCATCATAATAGGTATGCAGCAAACAATTGATCTTTAATTCCCATAGGGAGATGCCAACAACTGAAAATATAACATATAATTCACCAAATGCAAAAGTTCCAATAAACTCAAAGATACATGTGCAAAAGAAACATGCTAATACCATAAAGCCTGCAGATTTATCCTGAATAGATAGGTAGTCCTGAATTAAACACGAAATAGATAAACATTAATGACTCTATTCCTTTTTATTCAGTTGGTGAAGTTTGTACGTTAACCTCCCCCAATTTTGCTTCTTCCATCCCCAAAATGCCTTTGTTCTTTGCAGGTTGTTTTTTCATAGAATCACCCCCCGCAAAAGGAGTCACAATAACAAAATAAATCTGATGTTTGAATTAAGCAAGCATTGGAAACAAAACCGCTTAAACATATGACTTTTCTCATAGAACGCAAATGGAAGATTCAAAAAGCAAAAATAAAATCAAAACTTACAATAGGGTTTCGATCATTGAGAAGAGAAGGATTATCACGGAGCAACTTTTGGAATGCAACAAGATCCCCAGACTGAGCCAAGCCGTGAATGGTCGTAGGTCTGGAAGATCTTGAGCGTTGATCCTTGGTCCTCTGCATTCTCCCTGTATGCTATTTCCAAAATGGAGAAGAAATTCAGCTTCTTCTCCTTTATAATCGAATGGACATCAAAGCAGCCCCAGAGGGAGAGAGAATTCTTGGGGATGTCGAAGAATTTGTTCAAAGGACTCCCTTCTTCTTGAAATGAGTCATTGCCAGTCAGAAATCAACCAAAATAACATGTGATTATTGATAAATTCAGACGTAATTATACTTTTTAAATAAAAATGTATGCTCAATCATTATACGTACATACACGTCCTTTAAAATTCTCGTAGAAGAAGCAGAGACGCGGAATTTACCGATTCTTCTTGCTTAAACTTGTTTGTTAGGAAAATGATTGGGCAGTAAATCATTCTCCCATTATATAACTTGACAGAATGAAAAAAAAAAAACCGCTATAACCGATATAAAAATTAAAAATAAAAAAAAATCAAAGCTAAATGATGAAACTATAGGTAAAATGCGAACATTTTTCTCCAGCAGTTGAGGTGAAGTCACAGAAATAGTCATAACCGTGTGGTATAATTTGACAATTATTAATGTAATATATGGTCGAAGATGCCAGTGATTTGCCAGCTTTGGACACCATTTGATGGGCCACCAACAGCCACGAGCTTTCCACATTTTTTTTTGTGTCTAATTAATTACTATTGCATCTTTACTCTCGATAAATTCTAACTTTACTTTTCTTTCTTTTGCATTTATAAATGCATAATGATTGATTGTTTCTCCCTTTGGAAAAAAATAATGAAATTTGACATTTGTTATTCGGTAAACATAATACTCAATTAATTTCATCTTAAATTTGCTCACCAAACAGACTATTATATTTTTCAGACAACTGCGTATCTTTTCATTTCAAAAATAACGTGTGCATATTGACAATTGCTATCGCTTATAATTTATATACACATCAATTTCTATGCCCCACTGTTATCGGCTACATTGGAATGGGTATGAGGACTTCAGAATCGGATGCGCCCGCCCAGCGATAAAAGGCCCTGCACTAGCTAGATACTCATTAACAAGTAAAAGATCAAAAAGAAAAGATTCATGTTTGCATAAGCAAGAATACATAACATCAATATACTTCTTTCAATTTGCAATTAAGTTTAAAGACTATAGTCTTGATAACTACCTTAAAACATACCAATAACGATGCATAGAAAGATGTCATGTTAGTTTGACTTGGATATACTAGTTCAGTTTATTTAACTACTTACTTATCATGTTTATGTTCTTGTATAGTTAGCATGTTCATATTTCTCTCTAGTTCGTGTTTCATATTATATCTAAACAAACAATACCAAATAATCAAATGTACAACACATGCTACGATATACCATGAAGACACGTTACAACACGAGTGGTATATGTCACGACTCGTATCACTTTTAGCTTATACTTTGAAATTAATTTTATTTTCAAAATTAATAGAATAATTAACATTTAAAATTAAAATATTCGGTTTTTAGCCAAAACACAGGTTGGCCTATCGTCTAAAAAAAAATGTTTCTTGTGTATTTAAGTATCCATTAACTCACCATTAAACAACCCCCTTTATCTTCCATTCAATCTATCTTATTATCTACCAAAAAAATCCTAGTATTACATATCAACACTCTCTTAGTAGAAAATTCCAGGAAAAAGAAAAAAGAAACTAAGGTCTTTTGAAAATATTTCGTAGCAACCCCAAAAGTTTATTGCCATGCGAGGAGAGAAATTTATGGGTTTTCTTGGTGCTAGGGTCTGATGATTATTTCAAAAATCCAAAAGGTAAGGAAATTATTATCAAATGATATTTTAAATATGTGTTCTAATATAGTACTTTATTTTATGCAATTTTTTCATACATAATAGTAAAAAAAATGTCACCATGTTGTATACACCGGGCCTTATGATATAAAAAAATATAATGCTAGACTGTTGATACAATTTAGACTGTTGATACAATTTGTTTTTCTTAATAGATTATTCACATTCTTATAGTTTTCCTACCATAAATATGTTTTTCTTTAAAAAAACGTTATTTTATAAGCAATACGAATTATATTATATTTTGTTAGAATGGTTATAAGTTATGATATGTATAATAATATCTTGAGAATGATTTTCGAAGATATATATATTTCAATGATAAAAGGGTTGTGAAATATTAGATTTATTTTTAGGCATTAAATAGTTATATGGAAGGGATTTTGAATTATGAGTTTAGGATTCAAGTTTGATATATGAATTTTGAATACTTATATTAAAATAGTAAATATATGATTTTATTGTAAGTAAAATATATGACTTATAAACATTATATTAAAATTATAAGAAAGTATGTATTTTGAGGAAAATTATATTTTATAGGATACGATGAGTTATTTAGAGTATAAGAAGATGAACACGAAGCAGTAGACAATCAGAAAAATGCTACGGTTCATGTCACTTTATGTATTTATTTTCAATTAGCAGTGAAGCCTCGAGTGTCCCCGGCACTAGCCTCTACTCACGGGTAGTAGATGTGAGATTATTTTGCCGGAGCCGGTTAGTCCCCGTCCATGGGCAAGAATAATGGATATCGGCCTCTGCATGTAGTTCGATTATTCGAGTTATGTACGTACGGTAAGCGTAACATCAGTGATATTAGTTTATGCTCCTTATTTTGGAGATAGTCATATTTATAATTTCAGCTGAATTACTTCAGAATGTTAGATGTTTAGTTAATATATTGCCTTTTCATTTCAGTATTTCATTTATGCTATTTATTTGATAGTTTAATGATTTAATAATTCTAAAATAATACTTAAAGTAATATACTATAAAATAAATAGCATAAATGAAATACTGAAATGAAAAGGCAATATATTAACTAAACATCTAACATTCTGAAGTAATTCAGCTGAAATTATAAATATGACTATCAATTTCATGCGTAACTTCGTAAAGCATTAATAAAAGCAAGAAATTCAACATAAAAAATGTTTTTTATACAAGATCTTATCACCTTATTTAGCAACGAATTCTATAAACAATTTTTTATCAAACTTCGCCTATACACAAATATCTAGGGACGATTCTGGATTCGAATATGCCTTTATAACTGAATCAAACTCAGCACTATGATATGCAGAACACTAACAGAACGTCCAGCTCGATGTCAGGAGGCTCGCTCAAGCATGGTATGATCCTCTGCTAGTCTTTTTTTACACTATTTTGGTCGGTGGCAGACCTGCATACAACAAAAAGAGACAACTGGCCCTTTGATCCGAAAAAAATAAACTAAAATTTATACGATCCGTATAGTTTGCCCCCATTAAATTTTTTATTTGGTTTTAAAAAAATTATTGCTCCCTTACCCGAAATCCAATGTCCGCTCCTGCTCTGATCAAAGAGGAGGGGAGGGGTGTTCGGGAAAATTTTCACAGCATGTTGTTGATACAACAAGAGATCCTGACTCCTTTATAATAACTCAGAGTATTTTCTTGTGCTTAAGTGTCATAATGCAGTATGAGTGGTTTATGATGTGCGTGTGTCAAATGTGCACATACTAATAATGAAAGATAAGCTGGGATATGATTAATTTTATATATTTGTTGTTTTTGGAAATTTAATTTTTGCTTTGTTCTTCAAGAGATAACCACAAGTCATCAGCACTTCAGCACCACCATCACATAAAATGCAACTATTCACCACTTGTAAGAGTGATTATAGCGGTAGGATTTTAACTCTCCCTAAATCTGATATAGAGTGCTTGACCCATCCTCAGGTCTACAATGGACCCAACCAAACCCCCTATCCCCAAATAAAACTAAGCTTCACTCTATAAATGAAGTGCCTGTTAATATAAACAGTACACCATTCCTCTCTCATTCCCCTCCACAAAATCATTTCAGCACCTAAAAAAGGTAATATGATATGCAAGTTGCTCTCCAACTTTTGTCATTTAAACAAGTGTTAAAGAAAAAGTGTATTTGTAATTAAATTAGTTAGTTGATATGTAAGAGAAAAAATAATTTTAGTGAAAGATATAGGGGAGTATTATTGGAGTTGATTGTTTTATAGGGTGTTGAAAAAGTAAATCTGAAGCGGAAAGTAAGATGAATGAGGATAGTAAGAGTGTCCACCATTGTGGTCACTCTAACCTTGAATAAGAAGTCCCGTAAAGCGGATTTTTTTTGTTGGGTATTTGTTTATAAAGACAAGTTTGAGTACTTAATTGATTATAAGGACATAAAATTAGTATATAGACAAAACTACCCCTAATTAATTAAAAAAAAACAGCGCTGATCTCTTTTTTTCTTTTCTGGACGCTAAAAAATGTTTTTTTTTCTTTCTTGACGCTAAAAAAGTTTTCTTTTTTTTTTTTTTTTCTGGACGCTAAAGAGACACCGCGATGCATCGGGGGTGGTCAACGCATCGCGGTGTCACTGCCTCGCAGTTGTTAGTGCATCGCGGTGTCTTTGCATTGGGTGTGGTCACTGCATCGCGGTGTCTCTGCATCGAGGGTGGCCACTGCATCGGGGTAACCACTAGATCGGTGGTGGTCAATGCATCGCGATGGCCACTGTATTGAGGCGTCTCTAAATCGCGGTGTCTCTAAATCGGGGGTGGTCACTGCATCGGGGGTGGCCACTGCATCGTGGTGGTCAATGGATTGGGGGTGATCAATGCATTGCGATAGTCACTGCATCGGAGGTGGTCAATGCATCGCGATGGCCACTGCATCGCGGTTGTAAGTGCATCGCGGTGTCACTTTATCGAGGTGTCTCTGCATCGCGGTGTGTCTGCATCGAGGGTGGTCACTGCATCGGGGTATTCATTGCATCGCAGTGTCTCTGTATTGAGGGTGCCCATTGCATCGGGGTGGTCACCGGAAAAAAAACCTTTTTTTGCGTCCAGAAAAAAAAATTAAAACAAAAAAAATAAAAAACCTCTTTTTTGTGTCCATAATTTTATTTTTAATTAATTAGGGGTTGTTTGGTCTATGTACTTATAACCAATTAGGATTTTTTTTTTATAGCAACCAATTAAGACTTAAGTGTGTCTTATTTGTCTAATTAAATCTAATATGCGTCTTTTTAGACCCTTACCCTTTTCCGTGTTTTTTTTTTTTTTTTTGGTATTTCTTTATGCAGAATACCACATGGAAGTGATTTGTATTAGCTTTTGACTTTGAAAATTCAAAGGATTTTCTTTTTTTCGTTTTTGGGTTCATATTTGATCGTCTCATGAAACGGTGACCAAAAAAGAAATAAGATGTGATGGCCGCCGCCTAGAAATAAGATAAATTGTTAAATGCATTTGTGTTCGATTTATTTTGAAAATGTTATAGCATGTTACAGCTACAAAGTCAGAAGAAGAAAACAGATTGCACAATTCTCTCACAGGCATTTGGTCGAATAGTTGGTTGAGAAAGCGGTTACTAGTTGGTTGTTGCAATTAGAGTTGGTTAGTTAGTTAGTTAATGAATTGGTTAGTTAGCATACTAGTATATAAGCTGAATTGTATTCCTGAATCATCAATTTTGATGATAATCAATCAATGAATGAAAATTAGTTTTTCCCTCTTTCTTCTTCCTGCTCTTTTTTCTTTTGAATATTCATCTTCTCCAATTCATCTTTTATGGTGGTTTCATCGTTTTCTTTACTTTTCATCATCACAACTACAGTTTTATCACAACGACTAAGAAAAAAATATGTTATTTCACTCCTCGTTACTGTATAGTCGTTTAGCATATACAAACATCTCTCTACACCATACCAACCCCTTCTACTTTTGAAAATAAAAATAAAAATGTAACGTTCAGCTAAATTATGTTTGAAAGAGAAATAATGTTAAAGTATCATATATTGAGAACTTGTGATTGTGTAACCCATCGTATTAAGAGATAACTTCCCTCACCTCATAACCTAGGTTTTGGGATGAGCCCCTCCTCTTATATGAGTTTGGACCTAGATTTTATACATGGTATCAGAGTCATCTCTTATTGTGCAAGTGTTGGCCTCTTTGTTGGCTACATTTGATGCGGGTCTGCAAGCGGTCTTAGATTGTCGATCGAGCTGATTCCTAGCCGCGTTAGAATTGATTCCGGTTTATCATGATCTGTGAGGAGGCTTACGCAGATAGGCCCCCGGGTTGTCTAGATTCGATCTTGGCCCATGATGCCTTTGAAAGTATGGATAAGTTTAACAGCTGGTAGCTTATACCCGGCTTGGTAGCAAGCAGGTCGAAGGTGTAGCCGTTCAGATGTTGTGATGTGACCTCCGTTTGGGACTTCGGGGCAGATCCCGGGTCCGTCAAACCGTTTGCGGGTTTGGTATATCAAGCCTTCACAACAGAGTCTCTAAAATGTGTCATATCTCCAAAATGAGGATAAAATATACTAATATAACACCCAAAAGTCTTATACACAGAGTCTCTATCCTTATTTATTTTAGGAATATGAATAGTGCATCCCTATATTATGTTATAGAGATAATGATAGATATGCTGTTGTGGAGTGTTAAGATGTTGTAAAATAAAAACATGTATTATTTTATAATATTTTAAAGATAAAAAAATAAGACATTTGATGTGAATGGTGTCTTAGGTCCACCCAACATGTAGGGTCCTAATTACTTGTTTTACGGTAATAAAAAAAATTCTAATAGACTTAACCTAATCAGCCCAATGTTTTTATGTATTAAAAAATTCTAATAGGTCAATCAACACAATAATTTATTTATTAAAAAAATAGAATTATAATGATAAAAATAGGGAGCCTTTAAATGCACCACACTAAATCTATTCAAAATTTCCACATGAAGTTTAAAAATACGCATGTGGCGTAGTGCTTTTTTAATGATAGTAGATTTAGTGTGGAGTCTTTAGAGCAACACAAAAAAAAATTTAGTACAATAAGTAACCTCTATAAACAACTTTTCTCTTACATCTATCTCCACGTTTAATTTTCTACCACAAATTTTGGTTGGAGAGAGAAAAATTTATTTTTCTCCACATAAGTCCCTCTAAAGGCAACTCATAATATGGAGGTATGGGTAGAAGATTTTACAAGTTGGGGAGAAGTTGGGTACCATAATGGCATTGGGGGACCCTAAAATTATTATTGAGAGGAGGTTTCGGCTTCCACTATGGTTGTTCTTAAAGGTCCCTAAAAATATTAGGCTGACTAGACATGCTTCAGCCTAATAATAAGACGTCAATGACTCTGCCTCGTATCGGCCACCTACAAACTGCCTAAGAATTCTTGAGAAACATAGTATGTACGGTTCAACATTCAAATGAGTAGTAGATTGGAATCATGAGGTTATTGTCTCATGAGTGGCCACTACATTTTTCATAATATAATAAATTGGATATTAGAAAACTTTTACTCCACTTAAAAAAACAGAGTAGTTTTACAAATTTGTCTAAACTTAGACGACAATGATGATAATAATATATAATATAAAACATTCAAATGAGTAGATCTTGTGAGGTTGTATTCCATGAGTTTAATCATTGTATATATCATTTGTTTCCATCAAATTCTAATGAGCTTATTATTCCGGTTTTGTGAACCGGAGTCTTTCCCTCTTGAATCGTTTCACTAAAACGAGATTAAGAGATGGTTAGAATGTTGTAACCTTGGACTGTTTGTTTCGTTGAATAAAAATCTTTCGTTTCCCGTTAAAAAAAGAAGATTCTAATGAGCATATAAATTAAATGTTTTTAAATGCGTATATGCGAAATGCAATCTAATTTTTAGATATTTTTATCGAATTCATCGTTGCTTAATACATACTACTTCCTCCGTTTTTTTATATGTCGCAGAGATGAAAATCATACAGATTATGAAAATAATTAATATGACTAAAATATAATATTAGAAATGTATTTTTTTATTGAAGATGTAAATATTTTGTTGGTAAATGAGTTTTTAGTATTAGAAACGTGTATTTTTATTGGAAATATAAATACTTTATTGGTAAATAAGTAAAAAAATAATAAATGATGCATTAGAAATGTAAAATAACACATAAATAAAAGCAGAATAAATTCTAGAATGCGACAGATAAAAAAACGGATTAGTACCACTATTTTACAGTAATATAAGTTTGGATATGAATTTTATTTTATTCAAAAAAAATCTAGAGTTTTAAATTTTGGCGAACACATCTAAGACGCACGAATTTCTTCCTAAGACCACAATTACTCCGTGCACTTATAAATTCTTTATTGACACCAATATTTTTATTATTTTTTTACTTCAACACCCCAAAAAAATAACACAATTACTACTTATACCACAATTTTTTAAAAATACAATTGAATCCTTTGCAAATAAAAATGAATCAATTTAATCCTTTATCTATTACAATAATCATCATCAAGACAATCCATCTCCACCACCATCTTCTTCATCTTTTCCACCTTCAATTCCACCGTCCGCCTCCCACCTTCCATAATCAAACACCTCCCACTCCCACCTTCCATTAATCCTCCATCCTGTTGCTTCATCAACATTCATGAGCACCAACGGGAAGGGTGTTCTTTCATTTTGGAGCCGATGATTATAAAAAAAAAACTCGCCGGAATCCGGCCACCATCGTCATCCCTCCCCCAATCTGAAACCCCGCCTCCAAACCCGCGTCTAGTAGCCCAGCTCTCCCTCTTCCTCCCTCCTTGTAACTGAAACAACTAAATCTTCACGGAATCCGGCCACCTGCTGTAAGACGGGAGGGGAATGCCCCGGCTCATCTTTTAGAATACGCCGGGGTTGTAAATGACATAGCCTTCCTGATAGAAAATGACGACTCCTTCAGAAAAACTAGCCAAAAGGAATTACTGAATAACTTAGTAAAACCGCTACAACTGCGATGGATGGTCCGATGCTGAATAAGTGAGTATACCCTCTAGATGGAAGAAGGTTCTCTTTGAAAAGCAGTTTTATACCATTTGCTAGAGCTTGAAGAATTCCTAAGGGTCCCCCGTATTCGGGTCCAATACGTGGGAGAAATAAGAAAAGATGTAAGAAGCACACACTAGGAGGTGGTGTGCTCTACAACCATCCCCTAAAAAAAGGGATGCAGCCCGGTCTCCATGAAATCCGGCCACCCGCGAAACCCGACTGAAACAATCATCTCATATATCATCCCACCTGAAATTCGCGACTTGTAGAGAAGTCAAACCATGGAATCCGGCCACTTGATCGTTTTTCTTAGATCTGAGAAGTGGAAAGCATGATTTTTATTTTTTACCTCTTGATTTGTTTTTTCGTTCTTATTATCGGGATATTGGAGCCACCGCTGCGTTTTCCGGCAGCTAGTTGGGGCTGGTGGTCCGATGAAGGGGTGGGGGAGATGGTGAATCAAAACAGGGGCGGTTTGTGGTTGGGGGATGCTGCTTGGATGGTCGAAAGATGGTGATTTTGTCGGGTTTGATAGGTTGGGATGGGTGGGTTTAATGGTGGAGGGTGGCGGTTGGCGGTTGGCAACCGGAGGGAAGGTGGTGGTAGGAGGATGAGAAATGAAAGTGGTGGGTGAGGAGTGTGTTTAGGGTTTTATTTTGTGATAGGGGAGAAGGAGAGTGAAATAATATTGATAATAATTTGGGGACTAAATTGTTTAATTTTTAAAACATGAAGGACTAAAACGTACAATTTTTAAAAGTTATTATTTCAGATGGTAGATGGTGTCTTGAGTGATTAGATGGTGTGAAAAATTAAATAAAAAATAATAAATTAAATGGTGTCGATAGTTATTTCGTGGTGTCGTCCGCCTAAACTTTTTCTGTAGAAGTTCTTAAAAATACCAATGATTGACGGCGGAACAATGGGGCAGACAGACAGTAGTCGCTTTTTCAGTGGGATAATTCTATAACAATAGCGTTTCCTTCGGAGAAGGTGATACTGCAAAAATACATTACAATAATAATAATAACAAGACGTTGTCGTTTTGCGAATATTTGGTGATGTAACTGTCATCAAGGATGGATAAAAATGTTTTGACTTTTTTGGGAAAGAGAAAAAATTCTTCTACCCTTTCACCATTGCCGTCCAACTGAGAGGGATGATTCGACATATGAAGTCGCAATAATAGAGTTGCAGATACGTGAACATCTGACCCATGTGATTCGGATCTGATAGAATTCCCACACGGGATAAAGCACAGAAGTCAGGATGTTCTTGCGCGTGTCATATCTCCGCATTGTTCTCCTCACCAGCCAGAATCACCCCAACTGAAGGCCGGGACCCGGGAGGAGGAAGGAGCCGAGAAGTCCCCACTTCTAATACCTCCGTTTTGCTTTCTCATACACGCTTCAATTAATCATGGAAATGTTGATTAATTAGTATATAAAATAAAATTTGTGATTGCTTTTTATATAGATTTTTGTCAAACTAAACTAAAATAAACACATGTAATTTTAATCACTTTTTCATTTCTCACACACTACCTGTCTGTCATCTAGTTTTGGACCTCTTTTTTTTTTTTTTTCTTTTTTTCTTTCTCTTTAGAGAATATGCAATAGTGTTACGCGTCATTTACGTGGCTAATATAATCCAGTAATCCCTCTTTCCCGTTAATTTAGGGTTAACTTTCATTATCACCGTGTATTCCGGTTTACCGGCTTCCAGCTCACATGCAAGTGTGAAACAATTCCCCCAACAGCTTTTATTTTATATTTTATATTACTATTATTGGTGATTAGGCATTTAAATAAAATTTCTACCATGCTTCTATTAATATATATATATATATATATACTAATATGTTATTACAAGGTTGATGAATATATAAATTGTGTCATTGTTTACTTGGTACTTGATAAACTGAACATGCATACAACGTGTTATGGATGAATTCATGAGTCTTCTTATTTGGAAATGATATATGAATTACTTTAGATACTATCGAGATGTTAATTTTCATTCTTTATATTTTTCAATAGATTAAGGAGTATCGTGAGACAGAGATCACTAAGTAACGATATGAATAGATTTATTGAAATTAAGTGTGGTAATGACTTACATCACTCGCATCATATATTCTTAACGAATATTTTATTTTACCGTTTTAAATACATGTTTTTTTTTTCCCTCTAATGTACAGGATTTATACCCAAGATGAAATGCATCATATTCTCTATTTTACATAATTTGATAGATATGAAATAAAATTTACAAAATCTGGATCAATACGCTAAATGTTAAACATAGAGTATTTTTTAGTAAAACATACAGCATCTACTGCAGTGTTATTTATTTTTACGTTGAAATCTCCAAAATAGAATTTCTAAAGAATTTACACTATGTACTGCACGATATTGAAAACACACCTCTTTGAACTTTAAAGATAGAGAATCAAGAAGTATAAAAACAAGAAAAATTCGAATATGTAGGACATGAAGGGTATCTTGAAAATGGATATCAATCCCCTTATAAAAAAAAAAAAGATATCAATCTTGACATTTGAAAATGGATATCAATATTTTCTTAGAATTAGAAAACAAGAAGATCATTTTAATTTTATTGATTTTATCATAAATCGAGTTAGTCTCTCTGTCCTAAAATATAAGTCATGTTAGATTTTTTCTTTCGTTCCATAATATAAGTCATTCACAATACAAGGAAGCATTTAATAACATATTCTTTTCATTTTACCCCTAATTTATATCCATTCACTCACTTTACAATTACAATTGTTGTATTTATGATAGTCAAATAACGAATTAGACTTTAGCCATACATCAATGATATTTAACAATTTTCTTAATATGTATGAAAACTTTAAGACGATTAATATTTTGGGACGGATGGAATATATATATTTTTTAAGATAATGAAATCGATTCAAAATGCAGCTATAAGCTAAATATATTTATATCAGGCTGTGCTTTTAAATTTGACTAAAAAAAATGAGGATATATCATTTGTATTTTATTTTTTTACGGCAAACATATATCCGAATTTAGAATTGGTCAAAAGGGGCTAATGCAGTCAATGCGCGGGAAAAAAATTGCTCTGGCGCAGACGCGCAGTATATGTTTTCCTATACAAAAGAGTGTTTTTTTTTTTTTTTGTTTGTCCATTTTTTCTATTTATTTTTTAGTACTAGTCAATTTCTAAATATTCTATTTGTTCTTGAAAAGCTACTAATATTTGGTGCGTTTTGTTCGCTGCTATGCCTTTGTTACTTGGTAGAGCAGAAAAGTGACCCGCTTTTTCCGACTATTATTTCCATAATATACTTCATAGAAAACAATCCCATACGAATCTCTCTTTTCTGCTTTTGCTCTTTCGTTTTTTGTTTTTTTGACTCAGATCTCTGCGTAATTCTTGATCGCCGGAGATAGACTGATTGATTGCAAATGTGTGCGTTTTGAACCGGAAAATAAAGGTTTAATTTTTTGCTTTAGTATTGATTAACGAGGAGTGGGGAAATGTCATCGCCTGCTCCGACTTCTCCTCCGAGTCCGCCATCAAACTCAACATCACCGCCGCCGTCGACAGCGTCACCACCAGCTCCGGTAGTAGCGCCACCTCCAGCTCCGGTAGCAGCGGCACCGCCAGCTCCAGTAGTAGTGACTCCACCTCCAGCGGTTACTCCTCCCCCGGCTACCAATCCTCCACCAGCAAAGGCTACTCCACCATCGTCTTCCCCACCACCGCCTTCTCCCCCGGCTCCTGCCACCTCCCCGCCTCCATCAAAATCACCAACCCCGGTAACTCCTTCTTCCCCACCCCCTTCTGTTCCGAAAACCCCATCGACTCCTGGTGTGATCCCATCGCCTCCTCCAGGACCCTCTACACCTGGGAATCCTCCTTCAATTAGAACACCTCCATCATCAACCAATCAAAGTCCATCGAATAATGGCGGCGGTAATGGGGGTGGTGGAATATCGACAGGGGTGATCGTAGGAATAGCCGTAGCTGGAGTTGCTGCTATTCTATTATTGGTTGTGCTCTTGGTGTGCTGTAAGAAGAAGAAGAGAAGGCAAAATTCACCTGCGGATTACTACGCTCCCCCACCGCCTCATCAGAAAGGTTAGACAAATAATTGCTCAATTTTAATCGGAACCGTTGTTTTTGCTTCTCTTGGAAAAGGATTTTTGTTAAATTCGTAGGTTTTATGATTGGGTGGCCTTAAAATATTGTCCAAGATTTTGATTTTCTATATTTTTGGTGAAAATATAGATCTGGGCTGTCCTGTAGTGGTTTCGTCCCTTTGTCAGAGAAATAATGATATCACATGGGATGATGCATGTTGAGTTGTACCTTACAATGGCAGTGTGATAGAATTATCAGGTTCTGGTAATTTCATCAGAATTTATATTCATGTATCATAATGTAAATTAAGTTCTTAGCTGGGTTGAGAATGAGACTTAACAAGTTTAATATAATAATCCCTGTTGTTTGAAAGGAAAACTGTACATCTACCTTAGATTGGTGGGAAATTTGACCAGCGAGTTTAGGTGGGTGGATAATTGACTGTTTCTGTATTGGTGGCCACAACAATTGCATTTGTTTTGGTAATAACAATTCAGTAATTTGATCAGAACATTTGTATACATCCCTGGTAGATTTCTTTCTCGCTTAGGTGGATGTGAAATGAATGGACTGTCGGCTTTTAAAATGACGAGAGTTATTTGAAATAATCTGTTTATCTTAATGTTTTCAGTTGGTAATTTCCTACTTTCCTCCTGCCAAATGTTCTCATGGTTATCTGTTCTACCTGGATTTTGACTTATATTTCTTTAATGGCCTCTCTTTTACTTCCATTTAGTATATGTTGTTTGTACAAAAATATTACCTGCCATAAGATCATATGATGAGAAACTAAAGAGCTCCAGAATGTTGAAATAACCTCCTCAATTACAAACTCCAAACCACCCTTTAACCAATAACCATATAGTTTCTTATCAGTTGGGATGGTTAGTATCCCTAATATGCTATTCTTACCATTTCCAGCAATCTCTGCTTTTGGGTTTGCTAATTGTTATGTATTTGGTGGATTACAGTGGAACCTTATGGTGGCCCAGCTTACAATTGGCAACAAAATGCTCCTCCGCCTGTTGATCATATTGTTACAATTCCACCAAAAGGCCCTCCTCCACCAGGAGGAGGAGCACGGCCTCCGCATTCCCCTGCACATCTACCTGTATCACGTCCACCGCCACCTCCAGCCCCTCCAGCAGCAGCAGCACATGTGAGCAGTGGTGGATCTGGGTCCAATTATTCAGGTTCTGATGCTCCACTACCACCACCTTCACCTGGTCTGGTGTTTGCACATTCACAGAGCACATTCACATACGAAGAGCTGGCAATGGCGACCGATGGATTCTCAGATGCCAACCTGCTTGGACAAGGAGGATTTGGTTATGTACACAGGGGACTCCTTCCAAATGGAAAAGAGGTTGCAGTTAAGCAGCTGAAAGCCGGTAGCGGGCAAGGGGAAAGAGAGTTCCAAGCAGAGGTTGAGATCATTAGTCGAGTGCATCATAAACATCTAGTTTCGTTGGTTGGGTACTGCATGGCTGGAGCTCAGAGAATGCTTGTTTATGAGTTTGTTCCAAATAATACATTGGAGTTCCACTTGCATGGTGAGTTATTGCTTTTCCTGTGATAGATTCCAACTCTGAAATTGCATACCTATGGTCTGCTTATTTTGCTTCTGACAACTAAAGGGCACTCTGTTGCCTACGTGGCTACGTGAAGGAGACCCAAAGTTATTGCTTTTGCTATTATTCTCCATTTCTCCTTTTGCTCCAGAAGAATGAATGACTAACCTATTGCACGTTCCAATATATTTTATAATGCTTCCAAATGCTGTGGCAAAGTTATTCTTTCTGATTCAATATATTAATGAAAGAACAATTTCAGGTACGGGCAGACCGCCTCTTGACTGGTCCACGAGATTGAGGATTGCTTTGGGGGCTGCAAAAGGACTTGCTTATCTGCATGAAGATTGTAAGATATTTGTTATGAACTACACTCTTTGACCTCTATCTTTAATCCTTGTGTACATAGTTTTTTAGTATAATACACTTTGATGCAGGCCATCCCAAAATCATTCATCGTGATATCAAGGCTTCAAATATACTTTTGGACTTTAATTTTGAGGCAAAGGTAAGTTTGTCCGATGAATACTTCCTAAACCGCGTATTGTGAATGTAGTAAAATAGATTATTAATGTTTATCTCCCTCAATTATCAGGTTGCTGATTTTGGACTGGCAAAGTTATCTTCTGATGCCAATACACACATTTCAACCCGAGTGATGGGCACTTTTGGGTATGACTATCTACTTATCTTGGATCGAGGTTTTAAGTTTGCATGTTGGGGTGGGAAAGTTTGTATGATGTTGTGAGGGTTATGCTGTGACTGTTGTTTCATCAATTCCTATACTCAACTTCTTTTTTACTTGTTTTTTGCTTTTAATAGGATTGGTTTGTGCCGACTTGTATTTCTAAGTAGACAGAGATTGTATAATCTTCATTCAATGATATCTTGTCAGGTTTTCAGTGTTTAGATGTAACTATTAGGTCTAGGCTTACTGTATTTGTCAGCACTTTAGTCATTTAAGAAACATTTCTTAGCCCTAAACTTTCCTGATTGTTATTTTTTCGCTTTTGTTTCTTTCTGGTACTGAAATACATAAGGCCATGTCAATCAGGTACCTGGCTCCAGAATATGCTTCTTCTGGTAAACTAACTGACAGATCGGATGTATTTTCATTTGGGGTAGTATTGCTAGAATTGCTAACTGGCCGTCGACCTGTTGATTCAAAGCAGTCATACATGGATGATAGCTTGGTAGATTGGGTAAGTATTGATTAACACGATTAATTTAAGAGAATTTTTGAGTAGTCATGGTATTGAAAGCACTTGGTGGATATGACAGGCAAGGCCCTTACTAACACGAGCACTAGAAGAAGGAAACTTTGATGATCTTCTTGATGAACGGTTGCAAAACGATTATAAGCAAAACGAGGTGTCTCGAATGGTTGCTTGTGCTGCTGCCAGTGTGCGTCATTCAGCAAGGCGTAGACCCAAAATGAGCCAGGTACTAATAAAGCTGCCACTAACCTATGAGTTTCGATTTAAATGGGATTGGGAACCTGGGGTTTGCTTAATAAACTGTAGTTATGCATATTAATATAGTAATTTGGCTGATATATAAATGAATTGGTGGGAAACTGAGCAGATAGTGAGGGCATTGGAAGGGCAAGTGTCCTTATCAGACCTGAATGAAGGAATAACGCCAGGACATAGCACGTTATACAGCTCGTATGGAAGTTCAGATTACGATGCTGCTCAATACAAAGAGGACATGAAGAAATTCAGGAACTTGGCATTGGCTAGCAAGGATTACACGAGCAGCGAGTACAGTGCACCCACGAGTGAATACGGCTTACATCCATCTGGCTCCAGTAGTGAAGGCCAAACAACTAGAGAAATGGAAATGAGTGGTGGTAAGATGAAGAAAGACAGTAATGGCTTTAATGGAGGAACCTCTTGACTAAAGATATAGTAGTTGTGCTTTCTTTTGTAAACATTTTGATATACTCATTTAGTTGAAAGTTGCATATACATTTCTTTTCTTTTCTTTCTTGGGAATTCTTCAATTATAATTGTATGTAATTGTGGTTTGATGACTGTTTATTTTAATGATGAAATTCAAAGTAGGGTGAATTCTTTGATTCAGGAATTAATTGTTTCTGCCTATAATTTCTTGATTTTTTGTTTATAGTTTATATGATAGCATACAATACAAGCTTTTTTTATGCAATTATTATTTCGAGGTAGTAGTTGTAGTAGTAGTAGTAGTAGTAGTATTATGTATAAGGTCAATGGATTTGATTCATCGTTTACCCTCTGTTTTACTTGTTACCCTATACTATTACTATTGCATAATGCTAATTATAATAGGGGTGGTTCTTGTGTGGTGTCTCCACACGGTGTGGAGACACACACACCACACAGTTTCATTATGTCTTTAAACTGTGTGGTTCTGATCGTTTCACCCGTCATTTCATCTCAAAATTTCTCTCCACACAACTATTTCCCTTATAATAGTCCTACTTTTACCGCTGACTTTGCCATTTTTAATTTTAAAAAAAGGTAAGTTAAGTTTGAAATATTCTAGATTGAATATATTTTTTAAATGATGATTATGTAGATAAAAGGGATTCAAGCATTCACACGGGGCAAATGATGGGGGTTGAGAAAAGCTGGTTGAGTGAGTTGTTTCCCACCATGAGGTTTTGGTGGAGCCAATTGCGGAGGAATAAGTGCAGAATTTGGTCACATGGTAATGTCATCACCACTCACAAAATGATTTCAAAATCATTTTTAGTATCATTATATATTATGTTATTCGTTGTATTTAAGTGGTCATGATACTCTTATAACTCCTAACCACCGAAACGTATTGAGGTTGTGTCAGTTTTTTATATCTGAATGTGTATCATAACACTGCCAGTTTAAATGGGTTTTTTCTTGGCAATTTATTTTTCAAGTGTTTTTGAAGGCCTGAACATCAACCCCATCCTTAGTGTGCCTTGAATGTATCTCAGTAACCTTTTTAACCCCTGCCAGTGTGTAGTGTATGAATTTTGCATAAACTGGCTCAAAGTGTTCACAGCAAATGATATGTCTGTCCTTGTTAGAGTAAGGTACTGTAAGGCTCCAATAATGCTTCTATACACAGTAGGCTCTGTTAGAGGCTCACCTTCCTGTGGAAGTAATTGTTTTCCAGGCACCATTGGTGTTGGACAGGGATTCAAGTGCTCCATCTTCAGTCTTCTAAGTAACTGTGAAGCATAATAAGATTGAGTTAGATGAAGTCCATTTGAGTTTCTGGTCACCTGCATCCCCAAGAAATGTGACACTGGTCCTAAATATTTCAAGGCAAACTTGGAATCCAAAAGTCTGATGAATTTTTGAATCAGTTCAGGTGAATTTCCAGTCAACAGGATGTCATCAACATATATGAGTGCAAACATAATCTGTTTATCAAGTCTAAACATAAACAGTGATATATCACACTTGGACTGAATGAATCCCCAACTGAGCAACTGAGTTTTAAGAGCTTCAAACCAAGCTCTAGGAGCCTGTTTCAGCCCATAGATTGCCTTATTCAATTTGCAGACATGTCCTGGCCTCCTTGGATCTTCAAATCCTTCTGGCTGGTCCATATAAACTGGCTCCTGCAGTGGACCATTTAGGAATGCATTGTTGATGTCTATCTGGTTAATTGGCCAGTGCATTGACACTGCAATAGACAGAATAATTCTAATGGTTGCAATCTTAGCTACTGGACTGAATGTCTCAGTAAAGTCAATCCCATAATTTTGGAGGTATCCCTTAGCAACAAGTCTTGCCTTGTACTTCAAAACACTTCCATCTGGGTTCAGTTTCAACTTGAATACCCACTTGCACCCTACAGTATTCTGATTTGAACCAGGCTTCACCAGATCCCAAGTTCCATTGTGAAGAAGTGCCTTGTACTCATCAACCATTGCATGTCTCCACTTGTCATTGCCCAAAGCATCTGATACACTGGTTGGTTCAGTAGGAAAAGTATGAACCTTACATATTGATGCACTGTAGGTTTTGGGCTTGAATATGCCCTTTTTTGACCTAGTTTGCATGTGGTGAGTATTTTGAGTGACAGTGGTGGTAGGCATTGGTTCAGTGTCTATGTTAGTGATGACTGCAATATCTGGTGAGCAATGAGGGGAAGCTGGTTCATCTGTGTTGACACCATGAGATTGTTAGGAAATCACTAGTTTAACGCAGCGGAATTTAAAATTTGATTTCCTTTTCTAGATCGTTTTTCGTTTAATGCAATAAACACGTTAAGTAGTTTGACGGTTATACCTTAGATGATCTACAAGATCGTCGCTTTGACCGCCAACGGAGAGTAGTTCAACGCGCAAGCCGTCCACGCGTCCGGCCTCTATCGCTAATCCACACGAACCCCTCGCCGAATCCTCCTTGGATTGCTATCGAAAAACTCCGGTCGCTAGACCGGACCTTTTCTTCCTCACAAACTCACTATGGAGAGCTCTCTATTTTACACAAGAATTATGAACTCTTGCAATTGTGTTGTACAAAAGAGCTTGACACCCACTTCCTTTTATATATGAGGTGGCGCCCCAAATTGAGTGTGGAGGAGAAGAAAACCTTTTTCCAATCAAATAAGGAAAATCAATTAGATTGATTTATCTCTTTAATTATAATATTTTGTCAATATCATATATTGATTATAATTATCTTATTACCATAAATCTATTTTACTAAAATCAATTAATATCCTATATTAATATTATGGCAATATTTATTAATTAAAGTTGCACAATCCAAGTGTATCTCATACACCTAAAAGTGGCGCCCTTTAGTCAATGAATTGACTTCCGGAATATTCTTTAATTAATATAATTTATATATAATTAATATCTTGTATTTTATTTATTCATAATAAATAAATACCACCATATTAATTTACCACTATAACCTTTATAGTCCGAGAGATAAACTTTCCTTATTTGGTTATCATCTATAACCGCATTTTAATCCGACTCGATGTTCATATGTGTGTGACCCGATAGGCTTCGAATATGTTGGCCGTAGACACAAAGTGCAATTTACCAAAATGCCCTTCATACCTAACGATCACGGGATAGCGTCTAGCAAACACACCGTGACCCCAATTATCGGAAGAGTCAAAAGCAATGACTACTACCTTTCATGTGAAGCGATATACCGTGTAACTTACAATCCTATCGCTATAATAATATCCATACGATCGTATCTCGAGTGTCAATACATTGACGATCGTATCTTATAATCTGGATATCATGCTCTCTCGGAATAACACATTTATTCCCACTTTGCAAAGATTCTCGAGAGCTAGACATTCCTTATAAGAAGGCCATTTCGGATATTCGATCCCAATCATAGGATACGCGATTCCCGGACGACCAATCATGTATACTCCGCGATGCTTCAATATCATACCCAATCACTACCGCATGATCGCCCGTGGTTGGAGAAATCTCAATAGTGTCAAAGCATGACAATCCACACCGTGATGCCATGAAGACTCGGTCAAAAGGATAATTACACAACCGCCACATAGTGTGACACTTAATGTAAGTGGGTCATCTAACGTCACGCATTCTCTAATACACGCCCACGCATACCCAAGTGTCCCTACACTTCGATAGACGAGATCTATCCCTACCTTCTAAAAGATAGAAGACATCCAATACGCGTGCTAGTCCGCTTATACTATCAATGTCCCATTTGATAATATGTAAGACTAGAGACATTTAAGTACCAACCTTGTTATAGTGATTAGAGATCTCATCAACCATGATCACTATCATGGTTTCTCTATCACTGGATCGATACTAGGGACGTTACTATATATATATAACAAATAATATGAAGACAAACAATATATATAATAACATAAGTGCTTTTATTAATCATAATAAAGTTATTACATGAACTAAATAGATCAGTAAATGACCCGACCGGTCGGATCCGGTCCGACCGATTGGGTTTAGGACACCTTTCCAACAATCTCCCACTTGGCCTAAAGCCAATCACCCATATGCCTAAGCCCGTGCAAGTGAACATGTTTCTCATGCTTAGCTTGAGACAATGCCTTGGTTAACGGATCGGCTATGTTATCATCCGTGTGGACTTTCTCTATCTTTACATCTCCTCTATCTACTATCTCTCTAATCAAGTGATAGCGCCGTAGCACATGTTTGGACTTACGATGAGACCTTGGTTCCTTTGATCGAGATATCGCTCCATTATTATCACAAGAGTCTGAGGCTTTGGACCTTCATGGAAGAAACCACACCAAGTTCGATGAATGAACTTCTTCATCCAAATCGCTTCCTTGCCGCCTCCGAGGTCGCTATGTATTCGGCTTCCGTTGTAGAATCTGCAGTAGTCTCCTGCTTGGAACTCTTCCAGCTCACTGCTCCGCCGTTAAGCGTGAAAACAAATCCAGATTGTGACTTAAAGTCATCCTTGTCAGTTTGGAAACTGGCATCTGTGTAACCTCGTAATACTAAATCATCGTTCCCGAAAACCAGGAACATATCCCTAGTACGTCTCAAGTACTTAAGGATATTTTTGACAGCAATCCAGTGACCATCACCTGGATTGGACTGGTACCTACTAGTCATACTAAGAGGGTACGAGACGTCTGGTCTTGTGCATAACATGGCATACATGATAGACCCGATTGCCGAAGCATAAGGGACTTTACTCATTTGTGCCCTTTCCTCCTCTGTCTTAGGACTCATTCCCTTGGACAGGTAGACCCCATGTGACATGGGCAAAGAACCCTTTCTTGATCGCTCCATGTTGAATCTCTTCAAAGATCTTGTCTATGTAGGTGGATTGTGATGAGACCAAGCAACCTTTTAGATCTATCTCTATAGATCTTTATTCCCTGAATATAAGTTGCCTCACCCAAGTCCTTCATGTAGAAGTTCTTGGATAACCAAGCTTTGACTGATTGTAACATAGGCACATCATTCCCATGAGCGATATGTCATCCACATAAAGCACTAGGAACACAATGGCACTCCCACTAACCTTCTTGTAAACATGGGCTCATCTTCGTTCTTGATGAAATCAAACGTTTGATTATCTCATCAAAGCGAAGATTCCAACTCGAAGCTTGCTTTAATCCATAAATGGATCTTTGCAGTTTACACACCATCCTGGCGTCATTGGTTGTGAAACCTCAGCCGTGTCATATACACTTCCTCGCATGCGAGTTTCCGTTAAGGAAAGTTGTTTTTCACATCCATCCGCCGATTTTGTAATCATGGTATCTTTGCAATAGCAAGCAAAATTCTAATGGATTTTAACATGGCAACAGGCGAGAAGGTTTCATCATAGTCAACTCCTTGTCTTTGCTTATAACCTTTTGCCACCAACCTAGCCTTGTAGGTGGTCACGTTACCGTCCATGTCGGTCTTTCTCTTAAAGACCCATTTACACCCTATGGGAACTATTCCTCAAAGCGGATCAACTAAGTTCCAAACTTGGTTGTCCTTCATGGATTCCATCTCAGAATTCATGGCCTCAAGCCATTTCTCTTTGTCGTGCCTTAATAGCACCTCCTCATAAGTTCTAGGGTCCTCATCTTCCATGAGATACACGCCAGTGTACCTATCGGGTCCACGGCGTTCCCTGGTGGATCTTCGAGGTGTTATTGTGTCTACGGTAGGGGATGGCGCCACATTTGTATGTGGTGTCTCCTCTACTTCCATCAACGGACTGTTATCCGTAAGTGGTTCTCGAATTTCTTCAAGATCAATCTTACTCCCACCGACCCTATCCAGAATAAACTCTTTCTCCAGAAAGTGGCCAGTCCTGGCAACAAACACCTTTTGTTCCTCAGGGTGGTAAAATTGGTATCCTCTAGTTTCTCTAGGATATCCCACAAGCAGACATTTGTCGGATCGGCCTCTAATTTGTCGAGGCATCATCCGTTTCACATAATTTGGACAACCCCAAGGTTTAAGATATGCCGATTTGGTTTCTTCTTGGCCCATACCTCGTATGGTGTAGAATCAACCGTCTTTGATGGAACTCGGTTCGTGTGTATAGGATGCGGTTTTTAGAGCATACCCCAAAACGATTTTGGAAGAAGCGTGATAGCTCATCATGGATCGCACCATGTGCAACAAGGTGCGGTTCCTCTCTCGCACACGCCATTCATCTGTGGCGTTCGGGAGGAGTCCATTCAGGTAGAATCCCATTCTCCTTCAAATAATCTTGAAACTCTCCATCTAGGTATTCTCCGCCTCGATCGGATCGAAGTGTTTTGATTTCCTTACCTAGTTGTTTCTCCACTTCACTTCTGAATTCTTTGAACTTTTCGAAGGCTTCAGATTTATACTTCATTAAGTATATATAACCATAGCGAGAATGGTCATCAGTGAAAGTGATAAAATAAGAGTATCCTCCTTTGGCTTGAATTGACATTGGGCCACACACATCAGTATGTATAAGCTCAAGCAATTCATTGGATCTTATCCCTTTGCCACTAAAAGGTGACTTTGTCATCTTGCCAAGTAAACAAGCTTCGCATGTATCAAATGATTCGTAATCGAATTGATCCAACATTCCATCTTTATGGAGTTTGGATATGCGATTCTTATTTATATGGCCAAGTCTACAATGCCATAAGTAGGATTCATTCAAGTCATTTGTTTTGGCTTTCTTGTTATTTATATTAAGTACGTCAACATTCATATCTAATATGTAAAGACCATTGCTAAGTATGCCAGTACCATAAAAGATTCCATCACGTGAAAAAGAACAACATTTATTCTCAAACGTAAAAGAAAATCCATCAACATCTAATGCAGAAATAGAAATAATGCTCTTCGTAAAGAGCGGGAACAAAATAATGATTATTGAGTTCTAGTACTAGCCCATCGGGCAATGAAAGAAAATAAACTCCTACGGCCGGTAAAGAACACTTGCTCCATTTCCAACGCGTAGGTCCACCTCTCCTTTCCTCGGATCTCTAGCTCTTCTTAGTGCCTGCATATTCAGACAAATATGAGAACCACAACCGAAGATCTAATACCCCGGTGGTTAGACTTAGAAGAAGTAATGTTGATCTCAATCATAAATATACACTGAAGTCGAAGCATCGAATGCTTCTTCTTGGTACTCAAGAAGCCCTTGCGATTTCTCCTCCAATGTCCGGTCTCACCGCAATGGAAGCAAGCATCCTTGGATTTGTCTTTTGCTATCTTAGGCGTTGGCTTAGGTGCACCTTCGCTTCTTGGACTTTTTTCGGGCTTTTGCCTTGCCCTTGCTTGAAGTGACCAGCAACACTTGCTTTCCCCTTCCCTACGAGCCTTCAAAGAGTTTTCAACATGTTCAATAACTCCGCTAGAGAGCAATCTATCTTGTTCATGTGATAGTTCATCACAAATCGCGAGAATGAGTCGGTAGAGATTGCGAATCAAGTCAATACTCAACTCGCTCCAACTTGTGGCCCGGCTTCCCAAGCCTCTCTATGTACCCGATCATTTTAAGCACGTGTGACCCCACAGCGATCCAGATGCCATCTTACAACTAAACAGGGCCTTCGAGACCTCGCACCTCTCAAGGAGAGGCGAGAAGCATAAAGCTCCTTCAGGTGGACCATAATAGAGTAGCGTCCATGGACTCATGCTTTGTTTCTGCGATTCAGTGTCATAGAAGCAAGCATGATACATGTAGCATCAAGATCTTTTATCAAGCGAGTTGCTTGTTGTACTTTTCGACAACATCTCGCGGCCCGAACCTCGGCGGGCTTTTCCGGTAGGGCCTCGCCCAAGACATAGCCAATCTTCTCGTGCCTCAAAACGATTTTGAGGTTTCTTTCCCAATCGAGAAAATTAGTTTCGTCAAGCTTGTTATCGATGATAAAACGAAGGTTCAATTTGTTTGACATTTTCTACAACAATAAATAAAAGATAGAATAAGTAAAAGCTCATGTATAAAAACCTAAATTTGCACTAAGAAATTTATAAGGTTTTACTCCCACTAGCCAACTATTCCCTATTGGCTTTCAAGAATTTAATTAATTCTTTAGTGGATGGAATCTATCTAGTTGACTCGATCCCGGCGTGGGCGATCGACCGGGTCAATTTCGAAGGTGGGTACTATTTACCGATCGAATCTTATTCGATTTCCATTGGTTGACTAGTCAACTCTTTGACAATTCACATCTCTATGTGATAGCCACCCCTTGTCTCTAAAATCGACGGTCCCGACGTGGGCCAATCACCGCAAGATTCTTAGTGAAGTCGTAACCCAAATATTCATGAGATCTCGTAACGATCATATCTCGATAATGACGATATATACCCGTGGTAGGTCAACTCCCGGCGTGGGCCGATCGGTTGGATCCGAGCAAAGGCTCTTCACCGTCATTATAATATTGGGAGACAATTTTGGCTCGATTTTTGGTGTGGGAATAATTTTAAATTAATTCACTTAATTAATTTGGTTTAATTATGGTCTCATCTACTATGTGCATATTACTACGATATCATATAAAGTAAAACATACACAACATTCCGCGCATAAAATAACCGGTATGATCATGGACTTTTTTCTAGAGTGCGGTTTCGAATACAAACCGAGCGAAACCGCTGGTCACAAACTAAGGGTATCTCGCAACCGCCAATAGGATCTTTATTCTTTTGTCAGACGCCAATGGGTTCTTTATTTCTCCTTGGTCTTGAACTTCTTGCTCCATTCTTGTTACATAATATTTAATTACACCCGCCCGACACTGGGGACTCGAGGAATGGGATAAATGCAAAAAGTAAACTAGGTCACGTTCTTCATAACGGCTCAGACAATTTTTTTTTAAAAACCAACATAAAGAAAACATTCCCATCTATCCTATTTGGTGAGTCACGATCAATCGGGGTCCATATAATCACATTATATCTACACATCTAATCCATACAATTTTATCTTATGAAAAGATCAAATTCTAATTTTAACTACTACTACTCATGCGTCTTTATTTTATCACGTCAAATAATTAAATAACTTTTAATTAATTATATGACTTAACGAAAATTAAAATTAACATTTAATTTTAAATCGATTTCAATTTTAATTAAATTTGAACTATTCAAATAAAATTAAAATTATAAAGTCTCCTATTTGTTTCCTTTCCAAAACTAAATTTACTTAGTCGCTTCACTTTCCAAAATCAAAATTTTGGAAGTGGCGCAAGCTAAGCTATTCCAAATCAAATATTTGGAAAAGGCGCAAGCCTACTCCAAATCAAATATTTGGAAAGGCCAAATTATTTTAGTTCAGGCACAGCCACTTTCCAAAATCAAAATTTTGGAAGTGGCGCTCAGCCTGCGCTATTCCAAATCAAATATTGGAAAAGGCGCAGCCTATTCCAAATCAAATATTTGGAAAGGCCAAATAATTTTAGTTTAGCACAGCCACTTTCCAAAATCAAAATTTTGGAAGTGGCGCAAAGGCAAGCCTATTCCAAATCAAATATTTGGAAAGGGCTCAGCCTATTCCAAATCAAAATTTGGAAAGGCTAATGTCCCATATGGTTCCCAAATGGTCCAAACTATTTGAACCATTGGTTGGCCATACGACACAACTAAACAAACGAGATATCTATGCACAATAAAATATCACAAACGAAAAGGTTGATCTCCCCATTGGAAGAGGATAGCCGACGGACGGCAACCCTAGGGCTACCGCCGCCGCCCGCGCCGCCGCCCTTGAGAGAGGCGCGCGATCGGCCGACCCCAAGAACCCTATATATTTTTTTTTTTTTGTTTTTGTTTTTTCGTGATTTAAATCTTGCATCTCGCCGATTAAATACTACGCATTTAAATTATGCTTATTGCTTAAGCTCGAAGTCGGCTCTGCTACCACTGTTAGGAAATCACTAGTTTAACGCAGCGGAATTTAAAATTTGATTTCCTTTTTCTAGATCGTTCTTCGTTTAATGCAATAAACACGTTAAGTAGTTTGACGGTTATACCTTAGATGATCTACAAGATCGTCGCTTTGACCGCCAACGGAGAGTAGTTCAATGCGCAAGCCGTCCACGCGTCCGGCCTCTATCGCTAATCCACACGAACCCCTCGCCGGAATCCTCCTTGGATTGCTATCGGAAAAACTCCGGCCGCTAGATCGGACCTTTTCTTTTCCTCACAAACTCACTACATGGAGAGCTCTCTATTTTACACAAGAATTATGAACTCTTGCAATTTGTGTTGTACAAAAGAGCTTGACACCCACTTCCTTTTATATAGGAGGTGGCGCCCCAAATTGAGTGTGGAGGAGAAGAAAACCTTTTTCCAATAAAATAAGGAAAATCAATTAGATTGATTTATCTCTTTAATTATAATATTTTGTCAATATCATATATTGATTATAATTATCTTATTACCATAAATCTATTTTACTAAAATCAATTAATATCCTATATTAATATTATGGCAATATTTATTAATTAAAGTGCACAATCCAAGTGTATCTCATACACCCAAAAGTGGCGCCCTTTAGTCAATGAATTGACTTCGGAATATTCTTTAATTAATATAATTTATATATAATTAATATCTTGTATTTTATTTATTCATAATAAATAAATACCACCATATTAATTTACCACTATAACCTTTATAGTCCGAGAGATAAACTTTCCTTATTTGGTTATCATCTATAACCGCATTTTAATCCGACTCGATGTTCATATGTGTGTGACCCGATAGGCTTCGAATATGTTGGCCGTAGACACAAAGTGCAATTTACCAAAATGCCCTTCATACCTAACGATCACGGGATAGCGTCACAGCAACACACCGTGACCCCCAATTATCGGAAGAGTCAAAAGCAATGACTACTACCTTTCATGTGAAGCGATCGTGTAACTTACAATCCTATCGCTATAATAATATCCATACGTTCGTATCTCGAGTGTCAATACATTGACGATCGTATCTTATAATCTGGATATCATGCTCTCTCGGAATAACACATTTATTCCCACTTTGCAAAGATTCTCGAGAGCTAGACATTCCTTATAAGAAGGCCATTTCGGATATTCAATCCCAATCATAGGATACGCGATTCCCGGACGACCAATCATGTATACTCCGCATGCTTCAATATCATACCCAATCACTACCGCATGATCGCCCGTGGTTAGGAGAAATCTCAATAGTGTCAAAGCATGACAATCCACACCGTGATGCCATGAAGACTCGGTCAAAAGGATAATTACACAACCGCCACATAGTGTGACACTTAATGTAAGTGGGTCGATCCTAACGACGCATTCTCTAATACACGCCCACGCATACCCAAGTGTCCCTACACTTCGATAGACGAGATCTATCCCTACCTTCTAAAAGATAGAAGACATCCAATACGTTTAGTCCGCTTATACTATCAATGTCCCATTTGATAATATGTAAGACTAGAGACATTTAAGTACCAACCTTGTTATAGTGATTAGAGATCTCATCAACCATGATCACTATCATGGTTTCTCTATCACAGATCGATACTAGGGACGTTACTATATATATATAACAAATAATATGAAGACAAACAATATATATAATAACATAAGTGCTTTTATTAATCATAATAAAGTTATTACATGAACTAAATAGACTGTAAATGACCCGACCCGGTCGGATCCGGTCCGACCCGATTGGGTTTAGGACACCTTTCCAACAGAGATGAACTGGACATTAGAGGTGTGGATGTATGTGGTGTGGAAGTATGTGGTGGTGTAGGTGATCTGTTGTGTGTAGGTGATGGTGATCTGTTGTGTGAAGTAGTAGTGTGACTGGACATAGGAGACTCAATTTGATGAGACTGAGAATCATGAGAATTACCATTTTGTTGACTTGCACTTGACCTTTGCTCAGAGTTACAGCTCAAGTTTGGCTCTGGCTCTGGCACAGCAGGTTCAGTGTGCCCCTCTGAGTGTGACAGACCAAAAGGAAGAGGATTAGTAAAAAGGTCAGGTGTACATAGAATCTGTTTGGAGGGCCCTTGAGTGAAACCAACAGAAAAGGGAAACCTGGTTTCATCAAACTTAACATTGTTAGAAATGTATATTCTACCTGTTCTATCCAGACACTTGTACCCCTTGTGCTGGGGACTAAGCCCTAAGTTGACACATTGAATAGTATGATACTGGAATTTAGTAGTGTGGAAGGGTCTGAGATAGGGATATACAGCACAGCCAAATATTTTAAAAACAGTATAGTCTGGTTTCTTGCCAAAGAGACATTCATGAGGGGATTTATGATTCAAAACTGGAGTTGGAAGACAATTTATGATAGAGACAGAAGCTTGGAAACTATGCCACCAAAAACTAAGTGGCATGGAGGCTTGAGCTAACATGGTCAGTCCTAGTTCTGTAATGTGTTTGTGCTTCTTTTCAGCTCTTCCATTTTGAGCATGATCATGGGGGCAAGGATGTCTAAAGGCTATGCCATGTTGCTTGAGAAAAGGCTCAAAAACTCTATACTCACCCCTCCAATCAGATTGAACACACTTGATTTTTATTATTTTTGCGCAACACAACGTCTCTGTCACCAACATTTGTTTTCGGTACGGCTGTCACTGGCACAATTTTGGTTTTCAATACCAACGTCAGTGGCACTATGATATTACAGTTATAAATTTTTCATTGATATAAAACATCAGACCCACCGACGTTGTAAGTGAAACACAACGACAGTGACACTGACGCACGTATCGTTGTGCCGAAAAGCAATTTAGGGATAATTGTCAAGTAAATGAAAAAAAAATAAAAAATAATACCAATAGTAAATTCGTTGTGCCGATAAAAGCCGCATTAATATATTCATTATATCAAATGTTGCAAGTTTTTCCAACTTGTATCTTCTACAATTTTGTTCTCCAAATATTTTGTATGATATGAAAAATATGGTTAGGTGATTAATCAAATATTTCTTGCAACTGCAATAAATTAATGGGTATTTATTTATGGAAAATTAGGGATAAGGACACAATCTGAAATATTTTTAAGTAACAGGACAACTACATATTTTTTATAGGGAGAAGGACAACTGCATAATTTTTATAGCGAGAAGAATGACAAAACAAGTGAATCCAGAAAATCGGTGAATCTAAGGTGAATCCCGAAATCGGTGAATTTCGACAGTGAATTTCGACAGTGAATCCCGAAAATTAGTGAATTTCGACGATGAATTTTAAAAATTAGTGAATTTCGACAGTGAATTTCGTCAGTGAATTTAAACAGTTAATTTCGAACACAAGTGAATTTCGACAGTGAATAAATAGTTTTGTCCTTTATGCAAAAGTTTCAAAAAACTGTCCTTCTACTCAATTGATGAAATATTTCTGTCCTTCTCCCTCATTCCCCCATTTATTTAAAAGGATTGATTTGGAGACTTAGTTAGATATTTAAGACATATAAAAAAAACTATTAATTATAAGGACAAAATAACACTTATTGGACAAAATAAACCTCATCCCTATTTTTATCTTTTTCACGTTTTTTTTTATATATCTTTTCACGTTTTTCAATTTGATAGGAAAAGGAACTCATGGCGTCAACCGATCTTCCCACGGCGAATTCCAGCCGGCTTCAACAACTCCCGCCGATTTTAATTTTATGTCATATAATTTAGAAACGGATTTGATTCGATTGTGTTTCTTGGCCGAGCAGTGATTTGTTCATACTATTTTACCCTTTTATGTCAGGAACTCACTCTGTTTTTTTAGATGCTTTATTCATGCTTTTTGGTTTCTTGTACTGCTTCAATTGTTTGTACTGGGTCAAGCTGTCTTTGTTTCTCTATTTTCCCTTTGAAACGAGTTCTATTGGGAATGTGCATATTCTGATTGCAAAATGTGTACTTTTAATTATCGGGTGTTGCTTTAGGTTTATTTTCCTATATTCGTGGCTACGTGATTTTTTATTCTTTATTTTGATTGGTATATGCTTTAAGGATCATTTAGTTTCTTTTGGTTTCTCTTGCTAGTTATCTTTTGGTTTTAAGCATGATTTTAGTAACTCTCTTTTTATTATGAAACTTTTCACCTTCTTCTTCTTCTTTTTCAACTATTAAAAAAGTCTTGAAATTGCGGAAACCATGTTTGAAAAAAAAAAGATTGGGGTTTTGCGGGTGTTGATCTCTTGATTTTGAATGTTGTGTTTGGTTTTTGTGAATTTACAAGAAGATTTTGGTAGTCATTGTGGAGGAAGAGGAATCAAGAACAAATGATATGGTTCAAGGGTATATCATGAATGAATGAAGACGATTCATTGTTAAAAAAAAGTATGTTTAGAGAGGAAGAAATTTGGTACACATCAATGTAGTGACATTTAGTGACATCAATGTCACTCATATGCATTTTGGTACACATGTCATTTCGTAGTCAAATGTCACTTCATCTTCACATGTCACTGCATCGCGGTGTCACTATATAAAATATTGTCATTGGGTGTCACTTCATAAAATGTTGGTGTCGTTGGGTGTCATTTCATAAAATATTGTTGTCATTGGGTGTCACTTCATAAATGTTGGTGTCTTTGAGTGTCACTGCATAAGATGTCACTTCATAAAATGAGATATCAGAATAAAGATGACGAAAAAAATATGATTTGAGGTGAAAGAATTATGTTGATCGTAGTTTTATATCAAAAGATATAACCGTTTGAAGTCGATTTTATGAAGAAAAGAAATCGATTTTTTGAAATTAAGTCAGAAAATATCAAATGTAATCGCGGTGTTGCATCATCAAATGTCACTGCATCCCGATGGTCACTGCATCGGGGTGGTCAATGCATCGCGGTGGTCACTGCATCAGGTGGTCACTGTATCGGGGTAGTGAAAGCATCGGGGTAGTCACTGCATCGCGGTGGTCAACAAATCGGGGTGGTCAATGCATCGCGGTGGTCAATGCATCGCGGTGGTCACTAGATCATGGTGGTCACTGCATCGCGGTGGTCAATGAATCGGGGTGGTCAATGCATCGCGATGGTCAATGAATCGGGGTGGTCAATACAAACGGTGGTGAGGCATCGCGATGATCAATGAATCGCGGTGGTGTGGCATTGCGGTGATCAATGAATCGATGTGGTCAATGCATCGTCGTGGTGAGTGCATCGCGATGGTTACTGCATCGCGGTGGTGAATGCATCGCGATGATAAGTGTATCGCGGTGGTCAATGCATCAGGGTGGTTATTAAATCGGGTGGTCAATGTATCATGGTGTCTCTGCATCACAGTGTCACTGTATCGTGTCGACGAAAAAAATATGAATTATGATAAAAGAATTATGATGATTATAGTTTTATTTCAAAATATATAACCATTTGAAATCTTGAGTAAAAGAGATAAAGTAACAAAAACAAATTCTTTTACTTTTTTTTTAACCTTTTAGCATTAAAAAAAAAAAAAAAAAACAGAGCCGGTTCTTTGTAATAATATAAAATAAAAAAAAAACCTAAAACAAAAAAAAAAAAAAAAAAAAAAAAACCCTCAAACAGCGCGCTGATCTGTTTCAGCGTTCCTTTTGTTTTTTCTTTATATTATTATTTTTCATTAAGGATATTTTAGTCCATGTTTAGCATATCCTTTTTATTTAATTAAATCAATTTTGTGTCTTTTTGAACCGTTAGCCCATAATAATTTATGGGAAAATTAGGGATAAGGACACAATCTGAAATATTTTTAAGTAACAGGACAACTATATATTTTTTATAGGGAGAAGGACAACTGCATAATTTTTATAGCGAGAATGACAAACAGTGAATCAGAAAATCGGTGAATCTCCTAGTGAATCCCGAAATCGGTGAATTTCGACGGTGAATCCCGAAAATTAGTGAATTTCGGACGATGAATTTTGAAAATTAGTGAATTTATACCGATTAATTTCGTCAATGAATTTAAATAAATGAATTTGAACACGAAGTGAATTTCGATAAATGAATAAATAGTTTTGTCCTTTATGCAAAAGTTTCAAAAAACTGTCCTTCTACTCAATTGATGAAATATTTGTGTCCTTCTCCCTCATTCCCCCTAAATTTATCCATAGAATATAATTATTTAAAACGATACTTTTTATTATTGTCATTTGATAATTTGAAATATTGTTAAATTAACTTTCAAGTTTTATTAAATTTGATAAGTTTGAAGCTAAACTTGAGCTCATTTTGAATTTTTAAAACTTCATGAAATCTCATGTCTAACTAAAAAATATTTGAGATTATAAACTCAGTTATTTAACTCGATTCATTTATACTCGTAAAGCACCATATTATTTTAGGGTAAATTTACGGGAATGAAAAGGGAAAAAATACAACAATGAGAGAAAAATAAATGAATTAAAAAAAAAAAAGTTTAGAAATACCTGTCAGAAAAAAAATTATTTACACGAAAGAAATAATAAGGAAAGATAAAACGAGAGGATCTTCTGCGTGCATATTCCCTGGCGAATTTGCAATAGCTCTTGTAAATTCCGTTCATCATCAGCTTATTTCTTATAATTGGTTTTTTTTTTATTTTTTTATTTTAATTCTAGAATCTCTAACGCAACGCAATGGCATCAAGGCGCCGTATGCTTCTCAAAGTAATCATCCTTGGCGACAGCGGGTAACCCTGAATCTTTCTCCCTTCCCCAAATTTCTTTCTTTCATATTCACGATCAATTAAATCCCTTTTTTTTTTTTTTTTTTTTTTTTGTGGTGATTTCGTTCAGTTGTTCTAATATTGTTTTGAATTTCGATTCGTATTGTGTTTATTTTTCCAGGGTTGGGAAGACCTCGTTGATGAATCAGTATCCTTTTTTATTCTTTTCATCTTCGTTGATTTGATTATTTATTTGTTACCAGAAAGGGAAATCAATTATATTTATCCTATACCGTGAAAATTGGGGATCAAAGTGTTGAAAGCGTTTAGCCTTAACTTATTGTTAAAACAGATATGTGAATCGCAAGTTCAGCAATCAATACAAAGCAACAATTGGGGCTGATTTCTTGACCAAAGAAATTCAGTTTGAGGACAGGCTTTTCACTCTGCAGGTATGTAATGATTTAGGTTATGTTTTCTCTCCATATGTTTTTCTTCTTCTTTCGTATCTCGTTGTTGTAGTTTTCCTCAATATGATATTATCAACGAATGAGAATATGATGGAAATGAGGACATGTAAATGTTATTGGATGGGTAAGTTGTAGTAGTGATACAGGATAGGTATGTTTATGGTTAGTTGGTGCTTGCTCTGCACAAAGTTTCAAATTGGATATGACTTTGATACTTTGTTCGGGGGAGTTCAGCAGATCAAGTTTTCCTTTTGGGTATCTAGGCATTACGTCAAGAGATGGGATCATCTGTCTAATTGCCATGTCCATGTAAAAAGCGACGTCATTTGTGTGAAACGACGTTGATTTGACTGTGCACAATATCGTAAGGAATCACAGAAGCATCATAGCGCTGTCGCAAAGCATCGCGTTGGCATTGCAAGGCCACATATTGGCTTTGTATCGCATCGCAGGGCCACATATTGGCTTTGTATCGCATCGCAGGGCATGCATAGCATTGCAATTCAAGCAAAACGATGTTGTTTTGGCTTGGACAGGTAATTTTGGACAGGCTTATTGAACAGATGATCTCGTTCCTTTGGTCAATGGCTATTCTGGAATCAAGTGATCCTATTTTCGAGTCCCACCAAGTGTGAGTTTAAATCCAATTGGTAATGCTGGCATTATAGGGAGAAACATTTCCCTTTCTGATTGTTTTGGTTTTGAGTGCTACACCAAAAGTTAGATCCACTGGAAACTAAGTTGATCAATCATCAGATTAAATAAAAGATTGGAAGCAAGTCTAATTGTGTTATCCTTTATGCATTTCTGATGGAAATAGATCTCTGAAAGGTACAAGTTTCGATCATGTTATGATTGTTTATCACTCTTATCAGATATGGGATACAGCTGGGCAAGAGAGGTTTCAAAGCCTAGGTGTGGCTTTCTACCGTGGTGCTGACTGTTGCGTTCTGGTATATGATGTCAATGTCATGAAGTCATTTGAAAATCTCAACAACTGGAGGGAGGAATTTCTGATTCAGGTTCTTGTTGATGAACGGCTTTTGCATAGAATGCAAGTTTTGTGCCCCTAAAAGACAAGTTTGTTTTCTTTGAAAATATGCAGGCCAGCCCTTCGGATCCCGAAAATTTTCCCTTTGTTGTACTGGGGAATAAGGTTGATATTGATGGAGGCAATAGCAGAGTGGTACTTAACTTTCACCTCTTGTTGTTCTATACTCATGTACTTTATTATGATTTAGTTGGTTCGCACATCATAGTAGAATGTGAAATTGTCTATTGCTGTTTTTGTTACTACTTTCTTGTGTTCCATTGACTGACATTGCTTCTACTTATACTTTTTTTGTTCCATAGGTTTCTGAAAAGAAGGCAAGGGCTTGGTGTGCATCCAAAGGAGATATTCCTTACTTTGAAACATCTGCTAAAGAAGGATTCAATGTGGAAGCTGCTTTCGAGTGTATAGCTAAAAATGCTCTCAAAACCGAACCAGAAGATTCGTGAGTCCTTTTATTAGTTATTATATTCTTCAATGATTGAGCATGTTTGAGTTTGCATGTTGAAACCTTGTATTCTTGTTAATAGTATTATCACCTGCAGCTATTAAGCCTTGTCTTGGAACGACCTCTAAACTTTGTTATATTGATAATTTGTGTTATTGGCCATTTGTACCTGAATACAATCTCACTTCATTAAATGGTAAGGATGTGTACAATAAGCTTAAATGACAGAACTCTGCATAGGCAGGATGCTTCTATACGCGGGGCTGTTCTTTTAACCTCATATTCCATGACAAGTCTTCACATTGAAATTTATTTTAGTAGTTGGGTATGACATTTTATTTATCATCATCCATTGCTATACTAATTGCTGGTGTAACTTTTTTAAATGATGTAGGTATCTTCCTGATATGATAGACCTTGCACCTGGACAGCATCAAAGATCTTCAGGCTGCGAGTGCTAATACTCTTCGATTGGTTGTATCAATTAACAAAAGTAAACATGACTTTTTAACTTAAGGGCGCTTTATGTGTATTGTCATTTGTTTAATACTCCATTCATATTTCCATGCAATTGTTACATTTTTTTTACTGTTATATCTTTTGTTATTTGCCTTAGATCTTGATATACTTTTGCTACTCTTTCATGTATTTGAATGTATGAAATTCTTCATTTTTACTTATTATCCAGAGAGGTTAAAGATCTAGATTGAAGCATTGCAACAAATTTCAATGTAAATGACTCTAAATGCAATTTATGTGTATCAACTCATCTTGTGTAGAAGAAGAAAGATCAAAACCAGTAGATTCATGTTTTTTCCTTTTCTTTTTTTCACAAATCTGAAAGACATTATATAACTCTCAAGTGGAACTTGAACTAAAAGACCTTTTGATTTTGCATGGAAATATGTCTGATGTCTCGGCTTGATAATTAAAAAAAAAAAATTAAAAAAAAAACAGTAAATTAATACTGATGTCTAACAACAATGCACTAATTTCTCCTGTTAAGATGAATAATACAACACTATCCTACAAGAAAATTCTCGAGCTTGTGTTAAAAAACACAGGAGCAGGACCTCCCTATGTGTATACACTTTTCAATATATATATATATATATCCCAAAATTCAATATAACTAGGGACTAGCAGCAGATCGAAAGGGAACAGATCCTCCTTTCCTTCTCCTGCGACGTTTTTGCCGGATCCTCCAAAAGCTTAGTAGAAGCGCGAATCCTGCAGTGCAATGCAGTGTAGAGGTTAGTCACGTAACACTTATTGTGGCATCATATATACATACAACCTATTGAAAGGCAGTTATATGGTCCAGAAACGACTTTTATAAAGTTAAATGTATGTGGATCCATAGTAATATGGTGCCAGTAACAATCCCTGTAATGTAACAGGGCTTACCGGATATCAGAATGATTGCAGGAAAAAGCCAGTGGCTTACACCAATTACAGGGAAATCCAGCTGGAGAAGAACAAGGTGAATAAACAGCAAGTTCATTAGCATTACATTTTGTGGTGAAAACCGCGGTAAATACAAAAGTATCCACGGGTATAAAGATGTTGGTACTTACATCATCTCTGTAAAATAAGCCAAAATATCGGTTTCCAGCAGAATCGATCCTTGTGTTATCAGCAGATTTAAAAACCTTAACAATGGAAGACTCACGCGTAGAATTCAAGCCTGTACCGAGATCAAGGACAGAAAAACCTGGTAGCCTGCGGTTCCTTCCTCTGACCTGTAAATCATAGCCCTTAGTTTCCCATATTTCAAACCTTGCATCATTTCTGCAGATTAGTTCTTTTCCTGAAACTGATGAATAATCTGAGAAATTAATATCAGCTCTACGTGATGGTAATTGGTTGCTATCTACATTCAAGGCCACGACCACTTTTGTTGACTCTGAGAAAAGCGTCGGATCCTTGACATTCCCGCTAGTGAAGTTCAGTAACTTCTTCAAAAGCCAAAAACAATTTGTCACCATATGGCTACTGTCTAAACAATTGGAATCACCGTATACTGCTACTCGGCCCTCACCAGCCTCCAGTAGACCAAGAATTGGAGAATCTGACTGCAAATACGAGAAAGTAAAAACTAAATATACCTTGTACAAAAATAGTATAGCTCAACACAAAGGGATCAGCCTTCGTCTTACCTTAAGCATTCCGGATAATAAGACATTTTGAGTGGCACCACTCTCAGAGCTATCCACGAATGGGAAGGAATGCAAGTGTCCGTTTTCTGGAAACTTCACTATATTAGCTCCAGATGCATAACGAGTCTCCTCTGCATCCAATACAAAATCACCATTCAAAATCTTGTCTCCAAAAGCAATACCAAATGCCGCCAACAAATCATTCAAAGCTGGCACATTTGCCCCTCCTGTGATTGGGGTCCACCAGCTCTGTGTATTGTCATCAAAAAATCTCATCTTGACCATAGTGTCAACATTATACCAGTCAGCAAATGCAACCACACCGAGCCCTTTACTACGCACGTCGTCCTTAAGTTTTGTGATCTCTTCAGGAAAATACTCATCTTCAAGATCAACCAACATCAGTGTCCCATATTGGTGGGCATCAAAGCACGTAAAAGGTGAACCGAGTGTTTCAATGAAATACCCTGCATCCCTTAAACTGTTATACATAACATGGAAATTCGTATGGAGGTGATCCCCATGCCAGTCAAGAATGTCATTTCTAACATCTAGGGAGTCTTTCGGAATATACCCAGGCGGGTATTTAATGCTGTGGAATTGATCCCATAAAATTCTTGCTGATCTTGGAGGAGTTGGTACCACATTAACTCTCAACCGTAGGATCGCAGTACTTATCCGTGGATTCGTCTCTCCCGGTTTTGGAGGGCTAGAAATCCTGACAGTAACATTGCCTTCAATCTCTCCAGAAAACTGAGTCCCTTCATCCTTGATCTGCATGTGAAGTGCCAGATAGCCAGTCCATGGCCAAACCACATCTGAGTACGTAAAACGAATGCTAAGAAGATCCCCTTCCTCTTTTGCAGGGTTCCACGTCGGTGGACTTTCAACATAACCAATAACATCCATTCCATTAAGAATGGTTGCATTAAATATGACAGGCATTGCACCAGCATAGAGAGGTTGACGGCAAAATGGCCAATAGTAAGGGCAATCAGTGTAGTCTAGAACACCAGGAAATAAGCTTGCACGTGGCTCATAATTCTTCAAAATTTTATTTGACTCAAGTCTGAAATTTTATATAAAAAAATTAAAATAGACAAAAAAAAAAGGGTATGATTTCAAGAAAATACTAGTAGAGCACAAACTCACAGATTAACTCTGCCAGCACCCTGCTCGTACATGTTTGGACCAGAAATCTTGGTAGCACCTTCAACCAAAGCTTGTTTCATACTAGCGGGATTTAATATTTCCTTGCGCTTGTCTTCAGGTATTACACTAACAAGAAGACATACTATGCCAGCAACAACAGGACTTGCCACACTAGTTCCTGATAAGCTTTTACAACCTGTACTAATCTTGGGTCCCATGATTTCCCGTCCATATGCAACCACGTCTGGCTTTACACGACCATAACTGTTCAGTGAAAATACCGGCATGAGAGACGACAAATATATAATCAGAAAGATTAAACCCCTTCTACTTTAGGTTCTCATCCTCCAACTGCACAAAACAGAACGATTTTCAACCATGAATGTTTATCATTGAGATACATGTACACGGAGAATTGTTATAGCCCATTTATTACTCCCTGTTGCTAAAGACACGAATTCCATAACCACAAAGCCCTTCACCTATCAATATTTCCCATTATGGAACTTAGATTTAAGAAATATGATCTACATCCAAGAAAAGTACACGAGAATGATGTACGTAGTCAATAAAGAGAATCGGATCTAATACCCATGAGGAATCTCCCATGTACTCATGCCACGTGATGAAAAGGAAGCAATGTGATCATTGTAGTCAATGCCACCCACACCAATGACATCACTTTGGTCAGCTGGATTGTTTAGAGTTCCATAAAGAGGTCCATCATTTCCAATTGCAGAAACCATGATGACGTTATTAGCTGTAAGCTCCCATACCTGCCCATGAAAAAGGGGGTAAAAGAGCGATCAACGCTAAACTCTCATTATACAATAATTTAGGTGTAAAAAAGCTAAATCTTGACATCAAATACACGTGTCTGTGTATGTATAGGCATATCAAAATGTGCAGAATGGCCAAGCGCATTGATAACCCACAATCAATAATTAATTGGTCTGACCTTTTCCACAAAAGGGAGATCTAAGTGATCTGGCCCCCCTATGCTCAGATTTAAGACATCCATATTGCTAGCAATTGCATAGTTGAATGCGTCAAGAAACCATGAAGTGTAGGATACCTGCAGTGAGCTGAATACAAAATTCTCACACCCTTGCCAAATCTGTTTGTTTTTTTTAACTTAAAAAGGAAAGTAGATAAATGCAAAAGAACGTGGAACAGTTAATCAAGGTAAACAATTTAGCATGCTATATATAATCTGATACGGTACTAAATATCAGTGACTAGCAAATCTTGTCCTGCCTTGTGATACTAGATCTGCTAAAAGGATAAGCTAAGAACTAAATAAATCATTTTTCTTGTCGATAGCCTGTCAAATCATCATTCATGTCCACATATTTAGAGCTAATTGACAGTGCAAGTTCCTGTGTGCTTATTCTTATTTCAACAGTTCATGTGGTCATGGATACTCTCCTCTAAAATCATTTTCAAAGATTAGACAAATATGTATAACTCTATGCATGTTAAAGATATTCTCTAAAACAATGTATGGGTCATGTGTATTTCCTCTGTTGTCAGAATAACAGAGTATCCATGAATACTCCAAATTATTCTCCGTGATTTGAGTTGCGTGCTGAGGGGAGCCTTGACAGTGCAGTGGCATAATTTTTCACTCTGCAACTAGACATCACTAGGTCGAGTCGCCGAAACAGTTTCTTATAGAAATATAAGGTAGGATTGCATACAAAATATGCCTACATGGCCCAATTTATCCCTAGACCCTACATAGGCAGAATGCTCCCATGCCTAAGCCATTAACACTCACCCTGTCCAGCACATGCTACTCCGTCTAACGCCCTTAACTTGATACTCGACGAAATCAGATGACCACAACTTATGTCGCTATTATGAAGTTGTTTCTAACTGATAGTAAGCATCAATAAGAACTTCAAGTCAATAAGTCCACTACAGCACTGGCACCACAATAACTAAAGTGATCCATAAATGACGCTGATGAAATCGCGTAATTGTTCCTTGATTAGAAAAGGAAACGTACAAATGCACACATAGGAGGAAAAAAGGAGTATATATGACATATGAGGCAAGGATAGTACTAAAATACACATTACCTGTGCATCTGTAAACACGCGAAAGGCATATATCTCAACGTCTGGAGCAAAACCAAGACACTCAGGATCTTCCCCAGCAATAACACCTGCAACAAATGTCCCATGCCCAAGGTTGTCATTCATTGTATCTTCATTTGTCCAATTTGTCCTCTCCTGCAAACAACAAAAACTCATTAAAACCAATTAACTTAGAATTCAAAAGACATTTGTGCATACAAATGAAGTACCTTGATATTACGAAAATGAGGGTGGTCGGACCGAATGCCGGTATCAAATACAGCCATTTTGACTTTTGAACCGGTATAACCCTTGGACCACAGTGCACCTGCTCCAAATATGGATGTAACTGCAGTCTTCTGCATCACATAACCACATAAGCTAAAATGAGGAAAGGACAAGGTAGCAACGGGGAATCAGGGATCCTCAACAAGGCATCGACTTTTTAGTTTTGGTTTATTTGGGTATAAACTTGAAAGAACTTCAGTTATCAACTTTCCAAAATGGGTAAAAGAAACTCTGTATGACCTAAAGAAGACATAACCTCCGGAAGTTCTAGACTCATCCCACGCCAACCCCCTCCTCCACATCATTATGAATAACAATAGAACAAAAAACAATGACATCAATGTCCATCCCTGGGGGAAAACTGGCTCTATACAAAAACCGCAAAAGTAGTACCACAGATAAACGGCTCTTAGCGACATATAATCAAACATATTGTACATAACTTTCTGTTTCCTAGTCTAGCAACTGGGAGTCTGGGACAAGGACAACCTATAGTCCAACATATGACTAAAATAAACAGCCCAGCTGGCCTTACATCAAAGTCCTGATCTTTTCCGAAACAATGTTCATATGTAGCCATTTCCACAACCAGATCAACCGCGGGTACTCAGAAATTCACAAGTAGTTTCAAGTTGTAGCATAAGGTTCCTACTATTATCTCCATTAGAGCATCCTATTCGGAAGTCACATTTTGCTAGAGCTACCAAGAAATGAGTGAATCTAGGCATTTCAGCACTCTTTATGACAAGAACTATGTAATCAATCACATTTAAAGAAAAGACTTTGAGGAAGGACTAAAAGCAACATAACATCTGAAAGAAAGGTTAGATTCAAAAAACAAACCTGCATCAAAATACTCCTTCCCCAATTAATCCTCATATTACTGGTATACGCAGTGACATCATGTTTCTCTTCTTCTTCACTAAAAGACATGGAAGTGAAAATCTTGCCCGGTCGCTTCTTCCCATCAACAAAAGCCCCGACTTTAACTTCATCCTTCTCTTCAAGAACCCCTCTATGATATGCCAAATCCAATGACACGTCCTTCACAAGCTCCAACCTTTCAAATTTCCCAATTAAAACATCTCTGCTACCATCTTCAATCGCAACCACCCCAAAATCAGTTGGAAACTTAGCCGCTGCGTTTTTCCGCTCAATCCATTCCCACCCTTCAAATTCAACATTTTCTGAAAGATATTTTTTGTGATCATCGCCTTTCTTATAATCAAGAAACCGAATTATATGGTTTCTCCGAGGAAAGGTCTGGTTATTGAAATGGGTTCTTTTCGGTTTGAAAACCGGGTTTTGTGCCCGCTTTGCTGGGTGAAAAATGGGTTGGAGAAAAAACGAAACGAATAACAAAAGGATGGAAATGAATATGAGGGAAAATTTGGAAGTGAAAAGTGTCATGGTCAAGGGAAAAAATGCTTCCCCATCTGCAAGGAAAAATGGAGGAATTGAGGAGTGAAAAAATTGGAAATCTTTTGCAAGGCGAAAACAGAAAGGGTTTTGTTAAGATTGATTATATACAGATTACTGAGCTGCTTGAGGATTTAGGAATCACAGTTTCTTGTTCAGCAAAGTAAACAAAGATTCATTGCTTTTGTTCCTCCAAACTGTTGAATATTCTACAACCATTTGGCACTCGGTCTTGTCAATCTCTCAATCTCTTTGTCCTCCGGCTTTTACAAGGATGCAACGGAAATTTTATTACGGTCGTGGATCAAGTATATTTGGTAATCCAGATCCAATAGGAAAACAATAAAATACACAAAGGCTCACTGTGTAAAATATAAATGCCATTAATTTATAATTTTACTTTTATTATAAGGATTTTCATTGATGGATAAATATGACTTGATGATCCTAGACCACCATAAAACCACTGAGGATGCAAATATGCAAATAATGCCTATGCTTTTGACTTTTTCTTTTTAAATAAATGGATCTTTTATTTTATTTTTTTAAATTCAACAACGAGGGTACAAGTGGAACATCAAACATGGTCCGCTTTAAACCGGTACAGTATTTTTCATTTGTAAAACCAAAATCGTTTTATATGGTTTTTAAACTTTCAATCCAAACTGAAATGGTTCTGGTTTTAAAATTATTTGTTCCGTCCGGCTTCTTTAAGAAAAAAATAAAATATATAGGTATAAATTTTTTATTTTTTTTGGAGAGATAAAAGCTCTTTCTTAAGTAGTGTAGAAACAGAAGCAAAACATCAATCGATACATAAAGCTAAAGGATTCCAAAGGCACTTCTCAGATTAATCGATACATAACCCGACCGGCACTTCTCAGATTAATCGATACATAACCCGACCCACATCTCCCTTAATTTTGGATACGGTAAACTAAAGCAGCCATTGATTTAGACTCTGAAAACGATACATACACAACTTCAGATACACAAGTTTGACAAAATCATCATCATCAATGAAACCTACTAGTTGATCAACGATTGAAGATGATAGCTGTGTCAAAGTTACGTATCCAAAACTATACACCTATCATTTCGAACTACAGATTTCAGCACGAAATCTTCCCATACACTAAAACGAACCAATTAAATAAAACCAACATTCTTGGCCAACGAGATTATGCAAACATTCATCACACCAACAATGTTTCCACCACTGTTTCCTGTTTCGAGTCATCGGATGATCTTGTCTGAGAATCAGCAGCAGCAAGAACAGGCCGAACATTCTCAAGCATTCTCACGACTTCCGCCATATTAGGCCTTTGATCAGAACTTCTAACCACACAAGCCATACCAATCTGCAAAACCTCAACAAGTTCTTCTTCAATATTAGGATACCTCAACAACTCTGTATCAAACACTTCTCCAGTCCACTCTTCTCTAACCACCGAATGCACCCACCGAACTAACGATATGACCTCGTCCCCACACGTATGGATCGGTGTTTTTGCAGTGAGAAGTTCGAGTATGAACACTCCAAAGCTAAAGACATCAGATGCTTGCGTTGCTTTACGCGTGTCAGACACTTCTGGAGCTCGGTAACCGGATGCACGAGCAATTGGGGGTGCTAATGAGGTCATTATGGATGATAGTCCAAGATCTGATACACAACCATATTGTTTAGAGTTTAAGAAAATGTTTGAGGACTTGACATTGCCATGTACTAATTTCCCTCCATTGGCAATATGGATTCTTGCAATTCCTCTTGCTGCACCTATCGCGATCTTTAAACGCGTGTCCCAATCTATTGGTGATGCTTTTTCACCTCTTTTTCCTGTAAAATTTGATGGATTAGAACCTACCAGATACTGTAACTGTAAAACAAGGTAAATTCAGATACAGTAAAAACCGTCAGCCGCATTATAGCTACTAACATCCGTAAAATACAGGATCTTTAAATTATGCATTAGTTCACGGTTCACGTCATGCATTGTAGAGATTCTTAGATATTATACAACACGCACGGGGACATAGTAGAGATGTATGACAAGTTGCTGCTCTTCTAATACAGACAGAGGAATAGAATAAACAAAGAATGTTATAATTTTATTGAAGTATATGAAGAATGTTGACAATCTATTCTTGTGACAAAAGGCAATTCAAACTACCCCACAAATAGACCTACAACCACATGCAAAAATGGTCTGCTCCATAAATCTCTATCTTAATGTTACCCCACAATCACAATTAGAACAATGGTACAAAGCTGGAAAGAAAATCCATTACTTTTTAAATTAAAAAAGGGTCTCAATTGATTGCAATGTTGACATTTTGACATATCCAAATGGGTGATCATTATTATTATTCTTGAATAATATGACTTCCTAGATAAAGAGATGGAAACATCCTACATGTGCATAAGTGTTATAAGTGACAGTGACAGATCCAGAAAAAATTTACCCTCTTCTACTATACCCATTGCAAAATTTACCTCCTTAAACTATTATTTGTTCAATTTACAACCTTAAACTTTTAATTGATCAAATTTCAACCCTAAACTATCATAATTTTTTATTTACTACCATTTATTCATAATTAAACTTTTAAAAATCTTCAATGAAGGATAAAGTTGTCATTTTCAATTCATCTTCCTCACGATCACGGACCATATCCATCCACTTTTTCTCCTGCACCTCCACCCCCACCAAACCCACTCCAACACCTGCAGCCCCATCTTTCACAAGCAAATCAATGATAACCATATATTTTATTATTTTAATTTTTGCTTTAGGTACAAAATGCCCTATTTCTTAAAAAAAACAAAAGCTTTACATAATCTCCTCTAAATAAGAAATAAAGGTTAATAATGAATAAAGGGTGGTAAATAAAAAAATATGATAGTTTAGGGTTGAAATTTGATCAATTAAAAGTTTAAGGTTGTGAATTGATCAAAATGTATAGTTTAAGATTGTAAATCGAGCAAATAATAATTTAAAGGTGTAAAAAAAAGTGTAAATTTTGCATAGTGTATAGTTTGAGGGGGTAAATTACAATTCTCCCTAAAAAAATATAGAATACAGGTATAAATGTAAATAACAACAATATAAGGACCAAGCTACCTATAATAAAACTATAAATATTGAAAAGCATAAATAAAACAAATATAGTGATTTTTTGATCCTAAGGCAAAGATAAACCAATTAAAATTCAATTAACAAGAACATACCAAAAAAAATTGAAAAAAAAAAGAGAGGATTAAAAAGAACATACCATGTAACATTGCAGAAACACTTCCATTGCTGTAATAATCATAAACCGTTAGCTTCTCATCCTTTGAATAATAATAAGCTCTTAACTCGATCAAATTCTCATGCTTTATACTTCCTACAACCTCCATTTGTTGCTCAAATTCCCTTCTTCCAACACCAACCTCCTTCAATCTCTTTACAACCACCATTGTTGAATCCTCTAATATAGCTCTATACGCCGTCCCGAACGTTCCTTTGCCTAATACCTCTGCAGATGCTCTCAACAAATCCTCTAAATCAAATGCATAAGTACAACCCTCAAAGAACACTAATTTGTTACTAGCATCTTGATTGCGTGATATCGCCTTTTCCGGAGACATGTTTCCTTTTTCTAATTTCCCCATAAAAACATCCTCCTCTGTTTTTCTCTTTAATAAACAGACAAGAAATAAAAATGCAAATCCAAGAACACCAAGAACACCACCAGCAATAACTATACCAAGTAAAGCTTGTTGACTCAATTTTTTCTTGATTTTCAAATTGGGATTTTGAGGGAATGAAGCAATAGGAGGATTTGCAGGACTAAAATCCAAGAAAGATAAATTATTTCCAAAAAAGACTGATTTGGGGAATCTTTGAAGTGATTCAGGGATTAGCCCAGTAAGATTATTGTTTGACAAATTAAGAACAAGCAAATTAGGAAGATTTAATTCTGGGATTCTGTCTGAAAACAGATTATTAGCAAGATTTAAAGCAGATAAATGATTCAACCTAGAAATTGAAGAGGGAATTGAACCATTGAACTTATTGTTAGACAAATTAACAATAGTAAGATTACTCCAAACAGAAAAATCAAAAGGCAAAGGACCAGAGAAATTGTTGGATTGAAGGTAAAGACATGACAAGTTTCGGAAATTACCAAAATCCATTGGAAATGTTCCATTAATAGCATTAGACCTAAGGCTCAAGATCTGCAATGCTGATAGACGGCCAAGGGTATTTTCGGGAATAGGGCCATGAAATCCAACTCCTGGTAACCTTAATGAAGTTACTCTTGTACCATCTTGGTTACAAGTGACACCTGTCCAATTCTTGCAAGCTTGAAAGCTTTTGTTCCAGTTTAATGACCTCAAATGAGGAAGCTTTTCAACAAATTCAAGCAATGCTTCTCTGTCATTTTCAACAAGAGTAGCTTTGATAACTGAGAGGAACAGAAAACCCAATAAAATTGAAGTGAACAAACTCTGTTTTTCCATCAGAACTTGCAATTTCAGCTTCAGAACTATTGCTTTCTTACAGAACTGTTAAATTGAAGACAACCCTTTTTCAAGATTTATGTTTTTGGAGTGAATAGAAGACCAAGAAATGGGAGTACTATAAATAGTAATACAAAAATAATCAAACTTCAAGAAAAAAGTAATATGGGATTCTGGAATATGTGCTTAGAAAAATGGAGGCAAACAGGGTTTGAATTAAATCAACCTTTGGGTCAAAAGGGAGCTATGTTATGCTGTTAAAGCGGATGATTTTGGTCAGAATCTCAAGCCCTTTTTCTTTTTGTTGTTTTACTCTTTAACTTTTGTGTGTTAGATCTTGCAGAATGCGAAAGAAAGAGGGAAAAAATGGTAGGAGGAATTCCAAGACATTACGCAGCGAATTTTGAGGGGGAAATGTGAAGAAGAAAGAAAAATAACAGAGCTTCGAGTGCTTAAAAAGCATAGGCCATGGATTTTGCTCGTGTATTTTGTTCATTTAGCTTTCCTTTTGTCGGGTTGCCGGTGCGGGTTACTCATTGTGGTATGACTTTATGACTTATTTTATTGGCTAAAAACCTTCATTACACACAAAATCAAACCCTTTTAACTAACTACTCCAAAAAAGTTCTTTAACTGTAATCATCACCAGCAGACACCCTTTAAATAAATTTCCTTATTTTAATAAATTTGGCTTATTTATTATTTTTTTGATTGGCGAGCGAGATTTTGAGCGATGGTTAGAATTTTGTTAATTTTTTTTCCGTATCACATATATATTTAGATATTGAATTCTATATATGTAATTATGAGGCAACAGATAAAAACGAGTTTCGATACATTAAAATAAGGGGGTCAATTTCACACATATATGTGTTTATTAAAAAAATTATCTACTATTTGTACATAATATTTTTATTTTAGAGGGTCGGCGACACCGGCTAGGGCATATGTAGAGCCGCCAATGCTATTAAGATCTTTCAGACGGAAAATACTTGTGTGGAGAGGTAATTTGAGGTAAACTGACGGGTAAAACGATCAGAACCACACTGCTTAAATACAGAATAAAACTGTGTGGTCTGTAAGGTGTCATACAGTGTCTCCATACCGTGTGAAGACACCACACAAGAATTACCCCTTTCAAACTATATTAGGTGAGAGTTAAAAAGCAATGAATTAATTAACCGCATAGCAGAGCTAGCAAGAATCACATGACTACATGAGAGGGGTAGATTAACCTGAAATGGCCTTGTTTGTTTTTGTTAGATTTTTTTTTTTTTTTTTTTTTTTTTTTTTTTTTGGTGTATTATTTTTTACAATTTTCTTAACAATCATTTTTTCTATTATAAATAAAAAAATATTAAATTATTTCTCACAATTTCACTTTATCTACTTTATTACATTTTTTCTATTATTTTATTATTTATATTACTTTATTTTAATTTCTCTCACCAATAATTTCTTTATCAACATGAATTTAAAAAAAAACATCTTAAATTCCTAATCACTAATTTAATTATTTTTATTATCCACTACTATATAAAACAACCAAAAAAATTCCAACTCAAATCAAACGGAGCTACAGTATTTACTTGTTGAAGACATTTTCCAGCTAAATGATGAATATGGAACTCCTCAAAAAAAAAAAAAAAAAAATTGATGAATATGGATTTTTCCTCGTTGTTTGTAAAATGTGGAAAGGAAGGGGAATAAAACAAGCAAAAAGATGAGGGCTATCATCAATAATATAGCTCACAAGCGAAAAGTCTGCCTCTGTAGATCGTAGACGCTACTCCCTCCATTCCAAAATATTTGATGCAGTTGCTAAAAACACGTTTATTAAGAAAGTAATTTAATGTTATGACTTTTTAGATGTAATGATTAAAAAATCCCTATAATAGAATTAATGCAGTCCTTTTTGTAACTTCTACCCTAGTATTAAATAAGGGTAAAGTAGAAAAATTAGCAATAAATGTTGTTTTGAAAAATATTTTGCCACAGTTATTATGGAACAATTTGTTTTGACAACTGCCTCAGTTATTATAGAATGGAGGGAGTAATAAAGTAGATAAAGAATCTCATTGTAATACCACTTTGAAACAACCCCAATACATGGCATAGAAAATTGTGTAGGAAATGACCAAAGTGTCACCAACTGCTATATCAAAACATCCTTTTAATCGTTTGAAGAATTGCTATTAAGAATTTTCCCTTCATGGTTGCGGATAAGACCACCTATCATGTTTTTCCTTCTCTAAACGTACGTTGCGTCCATACTAAATTTAAGAACATCTCCGCGGTGAGGAACCCAGGCAATTTGATGAGAATAAGAGGTAGCAGTTGCAATTGTTTTAATGACAACATCGTGTTAGTGTGATTTTTATTTATATATAGGAATGTCATGACGTATTCTAGAGTACGACTCCATCAATTATGAAGACGATGATAAGAACCGTCAATAACAATAATCTCTCGTGTGTATAACAAGAGTGATGACATTTTTACCTAATAATTATTTTAACAAGTGTTAAGAGTGATTTTATAGGGTTGTGGAAAAAATAATAATCAAACAATGAGGCGTTGAAAATAATCATGATGTGAATAAATACATATTTTTTTTTCTATTAAACAGTGGATATAACCAAAACTCTTTATTAGTGCATTTTATTTATTTTTTTTTTTTTTTTTTTTTTTGCGAAGAAAACAAGACATAAAACCTCTCAATACATTCTTAAGTCAATAACAAATTATGACAAGGCACAAGATTTTTTGTTTTGTTTTGGAAATGACGTGTGTACTATATATTCTGACATAACATGCATGTATGGCTAACGTTTTACCACTAATTGAATCGTATGATTAGTAATTGATTTAGGTCATACCGAGGATGTAGTGTATATGTACATATATGTATGTATGTATCTAGTGTATGTTTATGCTGTTATTGGGTTGTATATACTAGACTACTAGTAATATTTTTGTTAGCTCTTTCGTTTAAAAAAAAAAAAGGTACGTTACCGTTTTTTTTCTTCCTTTATTTCGAACTTGCAGAAAGGTTCTCAGTCCCAGAGGAAAAAGAAACAAAGGTTTTTCTTTTGGGTTGCAGAATTTGAAAAATGATTCCCCTCTATCTTTCTCAAATAAATCTACTAGTATTCTTTTTCTTTTCTTGAAACATTACGAGTATAATTCAAATTTAATAACCTGAATAGATAGAAATGCAACAAAGCAAGTACAATTATTTTCACTCTAAATCGATAAATCCTCTCGTTGTGAAGACTTAAAAGTTTTCATTTTTGCATTTATCACAATATATAAGATTTAGAGTGTTGGTACAACTTTAACACCACATTTACCCAAAAAAAACTTTAACACCACATGCATTCCTCCCGTTCAATTCCCCATCCCAAAAATTTCAAGTAGACTCATCCGAATATAGGAAACATTCCTTTGAATTATCGTTTCTTTCAAAAACTTTAAGTTGATGATGGTTGATATTAACATCTTAAACACTCAAACATGTAGATAATTTGCATCTTTAACATTTCAACAGGTAAACAATTAACATCTTAAACACTTCAAAACGTCCCCTCAATGAGAAGTAACGTTGGCAACAATGTTTGATATCACGACCCCTCTTGCTCTGATACTCTATTGAATCACAATTTCTTTCAAAAGTTTAAGCTGATGAGAGGTACATATAATAATAATAAACATCTTAAACACTCACATTTAATGGTTATATGAATAAAAAAAATGATTTTTCATCTTAAACAAGAATTCTGATTGGGGTGGGTGTCATGATACTAGAAGATCCATAACAGGCTATTGTATGTTGTTGGGTAATGCCCTTGTATCTTGGAATTCTAAAAAACAGCCTACAGTTGCCAAAAGTTCAGCAAAAGCAGAATATAGTGCCGGCCATGGCATTAGGGGTTTATGAGCTTCAATGGTTGTTGTATATTCTTACAGATCTGCAGATTCCTGTACCAAAACCTATCTTAATGTTCTGTGACAACATTAGTGCTATGCACATTTCCCAAAACCTAGTTTTTCATGAGAGAACAAAACACATAAAGTTGGATTGTCACATTGTTAGAGAAAGGGTTCAATTGGGATGGTCAAACTTCTCCCTGTCTCCACCCATAATCAAATGGCCGATATCCTAACTAAGCCACTTGATAGTCCTATCTTCAATTCTATCAAGCAAAGATGAGTTTCTCTAACATTTATGACACTGCAAGCTCAGCAACTCAGTTGGCATTGAGCGGCTCTGAGCTTGAGGGAGGGTGTTGAGCAACTCGGTTGGCATTGGCACAACAGTTCTAGTTTTATATGCTCTTTTAGGTCGAACACTAATGCAAGTGTCGGTTATAATGTCTGTTAGTGAGTTAGTAACGGTTAAAACCAACTGATTGTGAGCAAGTATGAAGTCACTAGCTATATAAACTGAACTTCATCTTCTTTGTAAGCCAACATTTTGATGAAATGAAACTCTGAAAGTTTTCTCCTCTTTTCTCATACAGTTTCAGTCTTATTTCCTGTTAAATTTGTATTTCTTAGCCTAAATCTCTACAGTTACATGTATTAAAAATAAAAACTATCCTTTATATTGATATATTTTAAGATATTGAAATAATCTAAACAAATCATTTCTTCTTACATAAATAATGTACACATACGGCATATTTAAATCTTCACTTTTGTAATGTAAAAATATCTAATCGGATTTGATATAAGATGAGGACCATGATAAGGCATTGCATATTTACTTCTTTTAATAAAAGGATCGACTTATTAAAAAAAAAATCCAATCGAATCTGGACAGGAAAAACAGAAAGAAAAAAATGGAAAAGGATTTTGGGAAATTGTAGTATTTGGAATGTTTAACGGAAAATTGTTTTATAGGTAATCGTCACCATATTGTAAGAGTGAATGATCAAACATATATCATTTTAAATTTATTTTTAAAAAAAATGTCAATACACAACGCTGTTTTCATTATCTATGGTCACATCGCAAATGTAGTAAAGAAAGGTGAAAGTGGATTAAGAAATTTTGGGAAAACAATATTGGAGATTAGTGGGTTGACTATTTCTTATCTCTTGTTTGTGCTCCATTTTTTATAATGGCAATGTACGGGGTCGGGTACAAATTTAATTATAAAATGTTTTTTTTGGTTGAGAAAACTATCAAATTTATTAAATCGCATTCGCCAAACAGACGGTAATAACATCAGTCGGAGGCTCAACACCCCAATAAACTCTACCCTAAGCCAACAAAGCATGTCTCGCCAGTAAATGCGCAGGGACATTCCTCGTACGCCGAATAAAAGTAAAAGAAACGGAATGAAAAAGACTACGCCTAGAGAGGCAATCTGCGCAAGGCATCCAAGAGCCGAAATATCCTCAACATGCCGATTGAGCCGTTGGACACATGCCAAACAATCACTTTCCACTACCAAAGCTAGAAATCCCAGCGACGCAGCCTTCATCAAAGCCAAATCAACCGCTACCATCTCCATAAATTCCACTGCCGCACCTGGATCAAAATGATATGAAAAAGCCGCCTGAACCGCACCATGGTGGTCACGAAACAACACACCAACCCCTGCCCCGTGGTCCGTAACCGACGCATCTACATTGCATTTGATCACTCCCTCGACCGGTCTCATCCATTTATCCACATAGGTCGCCGGGTTTTGTAACACTCGAAAAGGTCATCACACAACTTCGACGTACTCCTAGCCGCGAATCAAGGCGCTCATGATTGCCCTACCTCACCGTCGACCATCAAAAACGGCCGAACAACGAGCTTTCCAAATGCTCCATAGCGACCAGACAAATTGGGCTACTACGACCTACCCCAACCTCCTCCACCATCCGAAGAAAGAGCTCCCAAAGGAAAGAGAGTCAGGCGCGCCTAACACACGACGAAAAGGGATTCCTCCAGGACCCTAACCGCCAACTCGCACTGAAACAAAGTGTGTTTGAGAGTCTCTACCGATCCCCCACATGCCAGGCAAAGTCCATCCCCCATCTGCCGACGCAGCAATCCTTGGCCAATAGCTAAACAATCATGCAGGCACCGCCACAAGAAATTATGAATACGTGGTTGCACTGGCAGGACCCAACACAACTGCCACACCTTATCCCTCCCCGCAGAAGTGGATGGCCGCGCCGCCGAGAGTGAAGGCCGGTACAATTATAAAATGTTGGGACCAGATAATTGGTGATAACGTCGGAATTATCACGATGACGAAAACGGTGTTTATATGATGAATATCTGGCTTAATATGTTTGATTTTACCGGCGGGATGCGGTGGTCGGACTCAATACTTGAAGAAGACGAAGATGGAATAGACAAATTGACCGAGTCGGGTCTGTTTTTTCTATTATTCGATCTGTTATGATTTACAAGTTGCCTCTATTTATAGACAAATGACTAATGACGATTGCGTTAATGACGACAAGACATAATTAAGTATGATTCAACATAATTAATTGTGATTACAATATGATTATATCGGACAACTCTGATGGCGGCTTCGTTTGGAACGGGTCCAATGCTTAGTCGCCGGTTGAGCTTGTCTTGTCTTCATCATGTTTAAGTCTTGATTGCTTTGATGTGCGGGTAGGGTCCAGTCTGGCGGATTGCAGATAGGGATCAACGGGCTCGGCCCCAATCCCTTGCAGAGTGAAGTTTGGCGGGTCGGGTCACTTCTCGGCCCGCTCCGACTGACGTCGTATGTGGGTAGGTGATGAGAGTCAAATTGACTATCATTTTCTATGTAATTATACCCCGTTTATACCTCGTTTTATATGTTTTCTGAGACATTTGGTTGTATTTTGATGTATTTACACCTTGGTTATCATTTCGGGACCTAGGACGTAAAGTCCGGGATTCTCGGTGTAATTTACTATACTCTTGGTCACCCTAGTGTCCTGTAGGGATTATGTGTGGTATTTGTTGTGATTTTATACAGGACTTAGGTGTTTGAGATGTCCGGAAGGCGAGCTACGAGGATTGGAACGTGTGCCCGAAGCTTAAACGTTCAAACGGATCAAAACGCGGTGGTACTACAACCATACCTTCCATTGATCTGAATTTTGATCTACCTTAGAGGCATTTTCTGGGCTGGACATCTTCAAGAAAGTTGTATACAATTTCATTATCTTTCCAACGGATTTTGAATCACTCGATTTGGAGGTCTACACACAAAGTTATGACTATTTTTCTGAAGGTGTGTCAGCTAGGCGCGCGCCTGAGAAATGCTAGGCGCACGCCTAGCAGTCAATTTTGGCCAGAAGTTTTAGTACGTGTTTTTATCATCATAAGCGTGCGCCTACACTTTCCTAGGCGCACGCCTAGCGTCCAGAACTCATAAAACACTATAAATACCCCCATTTTGGATCTAGATCAAAACTTCTTCTTCCCCAACTCGTTTTTTCACCATTTTCTGCAATTTTCATTAGTTTAGCTTAGTTTTTAGGTAGATTAGATAAGATTAGTTGTAGATTGTTGTAATCCGTTGATTCTCGAAGATAGCTTGACGCGTTATTGACGGGATTTCATTCGGTGAACCGATTTTCTACCGCATAATATATTTGGTATTTCTTTTTCATTTCTTGTTCTTGCTTTCAATCTTTGTTTATGTTTTATTTATTGTTGATTTCTTGTTGTTTTTGTTGATAAAATGAGTAGCTAATAACCGATAGTCGAGTTATGTGATAGTCTATGAAATCGAACCTTAGCATGTTCATGTGGTGTTCTTGATGTTTATCTGTTGATTCTCGACGTTACCATAGTTCTAGAACTTATTCTTATCACGTTTGTTGAATTGATCACTTAATAAATGCATCACACGTATCGTCTTTACATATGTATTTTGCGAGAGGATACGGGAGCCGGGGTTCTAGGATCACCGTGTAAAACCGACTGAGTTGTTCAGACTCGGTTTCGTTGTGAGGTTTTGTATCGACTTGTCGAGCGTTTCATGAATCGTAGACCGTGTGAGGTCAGTTAAATCCGTTGAGAGGACTGTTGAACCTGACATAGGAGGGTAGATTATTGAAATAATGTTTATTCTCAGAGCCAGGAAACAACACCCTACGTAACGTCGAGAACGTTTAGGTGAATCAAGAATACCTCGGGACTTTGCTAGGTTTTGTGAGTAGTAGATTGGATCATAGCTCGGCTATCTCTTTTATATAGTTTTAAATCTTTCTTTTGTGTATATTTAGTTTGTAGAACCGGTGATCTGACAAGTCACCACGTTCAATTATTGTTTTGACCTGAACTAGGGACGAGACCGACTTTGGTACTCGACCAGATTCCCTGTGGGATACGACCTTGACTCACCAATTCTAGGCTACAGTTGACCCGGTACACTGCCGGTGAGATTGGACACTTAGAAAAGGCCGATCAGTAGGCGGCTCTGAAGCCCTTTCCATGCCTTTAACTTTCCCATCCGGGTCATTTGAGGATCCGTAAGATCGCTAGCGGGTTTGTCATATCAATTGTGTATGCGGAATCTTTAATCATCATTTCAATTACTTCATTAGCAGAGTTTCCATTTTATTCTTTGACTTGAGAATAGAAGTATAAACGAATCAAGTCAAACCGAATATCAAATGTTTGAGTTTGTGTTTATTTAGTATACGAACAAACCTGAACTTATTTGTTTAATGAACGAATTAATTGTATGGTTGAGCTTTTTCGTTAATTTATTGGCCGATCTCACTTCCCTTTAAACAACTTTTGTTGATGTTGTCTAGACATCTGTTTTTAAGAGTGAAATCACAAATGAATTGAATGTCTTCTTAGCTTTTCAAACTTGTATAAAATAAAATTAGAGATTTATGGTTAGTGTTTTGATTAAATTTCAAGTTTAACCATAAATCTGTAACGTTCTTTGATACAAATTTGAAATCTAAGAAGACATTCAACTCATTTGTCATTTCACACTTGAAAGCAGGCGTCTGAAGATCTAAACGAATGTGTGTGTGTTCTTACAAATCTAAACGAATCTTTGAGAGTGAACTCGTGTTTGTTAATTTAAAAAACTAACATAATAATATGTTTGAGAGAAAATGACATATGCACTACACATATTGTATAGTGCACATTTACTACCTAATGAGAAAGCATTAGTATAGCCATTGAAATCCATGGATAGAAAATGTGTAGTGATAGTGCACTATACGCTATGTGTGGTGGATGTATCACCTTCCTATTTTTGAGTACTTTAGTTTAAGAGCATCTTCAATGGTACACCAAATTGGTGTTTTGATGGGAAAACTCCACTCCAATGGCTCAGTTAATCTTACACAAAATTGATGTTTTGAGTTATTTCAATGAGAAATTTGCCATGGGTTTATTTCACCGGCAAAACACTGTTCACTCTTTTTTCTTTCTTAAAGATGGAATTCCAAGAATATTCTTTTTTTTATGTTGAATGGTTGGAGTCGGTGATAATATTTGGTGTTGTGAGGTTATTGAAACCGAATATAAAAATATAAAATATATATAATATCGGATAAAAATTTAACGGACCCTTAAATTCATCGATTTTGAGTGGGCCATGGGCGCCCCTGCTAATAGTGTATTTTAGGCATATTGTATTTCTATTTAAGCAAGCTGAACGCTAAAACTCAAATTCAGTTAACACAAGTCTAATACGCCCATGCATCTAGTACATGTTATATTTTATTTTATATCTTCAGATCATATGAAAAGAACATAGAGAGATTGGGAAAAGAAACAGATGGATGTACTAATTTAACCTAAATATGAATGAAAATATGTACATTTGACAGCTTTTTTTTAAAAAAAGAAATTTGACAGTTTTTTTTTTATTTGTTTGTTTGTTAGAGTAACGTGATTAAATTTTGATGTGGGATGTGACGGGTTAATTTGGATCACATTTTGAGTGAACACTATTATACATCACATTTTTCTTAGTTAACTTACAAACTCCATTAGCTAAAAAATAATAATTACAAACTCTAAACTATAATTAAGCCACAAAAAAAAAAACTTGACACTACATTTGTTTCTTTCTTTACTTGCTACTATTACATCCTAACACTTTAATAAGGTAAGATTTGTTGTTGTGGTGATAAATCTGACTCTTAATTACATATAACACCATACAATATGTAACATTTACACAAAATTAATAATAACTACAGGCACGATATCCCGATTTCTAAAACCTTCCTTATCAAGATTAATCTTTTTGTGACATAAACTTCTTCATTTCTGAAATATGCCCGAGCGTCGGGAGAGATTTCCTGGATAAATCATTCAGGCCAACTATCGTTTGTTCATATGCGGGGCCTTTCCATAACCTAAGTAGGTCAAATTCTAAGAACTTCATGATAAAGAATAGTAAAATGATAGTACGTGGGTTTTAGATAGGCTTTTGAAAGTAACTGTATCATTAAAAAAAATCAGGCTAAAGTACAAATAATTTATCATGCTAAAAGCAAAAAAAAGAAAAAAAGAAAAAAGGAAGATGATTAATACAACACAATGCTATTAACTATAAGACTATCAGCATATTTAGCCATTTAGCCATTTAGCCATTTACCCTTTTTTTTTTTTTATATAGCCATTTAGCTGTTAATTTTGCATCTATCATAAATTCATTTGCCATTTACCCTTTTTTTTTTTTTTATATATAGCCATTTAGCTGTTAATTTTGCATCTATCAAAATTCTTGAGCTTGTGTTTTAAAAACCAAAGGAACATGAACACCATTGGTGTATGTATGTATGTATACTTTTTCATATGTATACAACAATTCAATAATTCAACCATGGATTAGCATATCAAACGGAAGCATTTCGTCGCATTCTCCTTCTCCGACGCTTTTGCCACATTCTCCAAAAGCTTAGGAGCAGCCCAAAACCTGTAATGCATTACAGATGTTTGATACATTGCTTGTAAAAAGACCTCAAAATGAAGGAATGCAACTAGTACTATCACCTCCAAAGACAACGAAATTGAGAAATTTTCGTGTGCAGAGTTACACGTAAAAGCTTGCGTGTTTTGTCATTTACAGCGTAACATGAAAACACGTGAGTTTATACGTTACAACTCCGCATTGCAGAGGGTGAGCATGTAAGTTTCTTTTGTTGATGAAATGGGCTTACCAAAAATGAGGAAGATTGCAGGTAGAAGCCAGTGGCTTGAAACTACAACAGGCAAATCAACCTGCAGAAAGAATAAACAAAAGAGCATTTCATTAGTCTTTTCTAATAAGTGAAAAAGGACTAACATATAAGCATCTTTGCAGCAATCTCTTGACTATATAATGCAAGAAACCGGGGGGCGTACGTCGTCATCTATGTTGACAGCGGTATCAACAGTTTCCTTCTCAGTAGATTTGAAGGCCCTTGCAATGGTAGTCTCATCCGTAGAATTCAAAACCATATCAAGATCATCAAAAACAGTATCCTCTGTTTGTAGTATGGGGTCATTTCCTTCCTTTATCTGTAAGTTATAGCCCTCAGTTTCCCACATTTCAAACCTTGAATCAGTACTGCATATTAGTTCCTTCCCAGAAACTGATGAATAAGCTGAGAAATTAACATCGGTTCGACGATTTGGCAATTGCTTGCTGTCTACATACAAAGGCATGACCATTTTTGTTGATTCTGAGAAAAGCACAGGATCCTTTATATTCCCACTTGTAAAGTTCAGAAATTTCTTCAGAAGGTTAAAACAATTACTAGTGCCCATATGGCCACTGTCTAAGCAATTGGAATCACCGTATACCGCCATCCGACCCTCACCGACCTCAAGAAGACCAAGCATTGGAGAATCATACTGCAAATACAACAACAAAAAATTATGCTTTGTATAGTATTTGCTAGCTAAAATGCCTCAAATATTTCCACAAGCTAAGAATTTACCTTGTTAGTAGAGGATAAAATGGAATTTTGAGTGGCACCACACTCTGCAATATCCTCGAATGGAAAGCAATGCAAGTGTCCACCTCCAGGAAACTTGACTATATTAGCTCCGGAAGCATAGCGAATCTCTTCTCTATTCAAGAAAAAATCACCATTCAAAATCTTGTCTCCAAAAGCAATGCCAAAAGGTGCCAACAAATCATTCAAAGCAGGGACATTCGCGCCTCCAGTGACAGGAGTCCACCACCTTCTTGTATTATCATCAAAAAATCTCATCTTTACCATAATTTCAACATTATACCAATCAGCAAATACCACCACACCAAGCCCTTTATTACGAACATCGTCACTCAGTTTTGTGATCTCTTCATCGAAAAACTCATCTTCAAGATCCACCAACATTAGTGTCCCATACTGGTTAGCATCAAAACACGTAAGAGGTGAACCTAGTGTTTCGATAAAATACCCTGCATCTTTCAACTTGTTAAACATAACATGGAAATTTGTATGAAGGTGATCTCCATGCCAGTCAAGTATTTCATTCCTACTATCCAATGAATCTTTTGGTATGTACCCAGGTGGGTACTTAATGCTGTGGAATTGATCCCAAAGAATCCGATTTTCTCGTGGAGGAGTTGGTATCACAGTCACTTTCAAGCGTAGGACAGCAGTACTTATCTGTGGATTCATCTCTCCCGGTTTTTGAGGGCTTGAAATCTTGACAGTAACATTTCCTTCAATCTCTCCGGAGAACTGAGCTCCTTCTTCTTTGATCTCCATGTGAAGTCCCAGAAAGCCAGTCCATGGCCAAATCACGTCTGAGTACGTAAAACGAATGCTAAGAAGATCACCTTCTTCATTTGCAGGGTTCCATGTTGGAGGACTGTCAACATAACCAACTACGTCCATTCCATTAAGAATGGTTGCATTAAAGATGACAGGCATTGCACCAGCATAAAGGGGTTGACGGCAAAAAGGCCAATAGTAAGGGCAATCTGTATAGTCTAGAACACCAGGGAAGATGCTTGCACGAGGCTCGTAGTCCTTCAAAATCGCATATGATTCTAATCTGATATTATAAGATGAAATATTATTGTTTGACAACTTGGTATGCATTCCATCTAAGTTTAGTACAGTAACCCGTAACCTCTATAAGTCCATAAGTCACGTTATACTATGTGTGTGTGTGTGTGGGGGGAGGCATAAAGTGGATAATTTCACACACTCACAGATTAACTCTTCCTGCACCCTGCTCGTATATGTTCGGTTGAGGAAGTTTAGTAGCACCTTCGACCAAAGCTTGTTTTAAACTAGCTGGGTTTAATATTTCCTTCCTCTTGTCTTCAGGTATTGAACTAACAAGGAGACATACTATGCCAGCAACGACAGGACTTGAAACGCTAGTGCCCGATAATCTTTTACAGCCTGTGGTAGTCTTAGGCCCCATGATCTGGCGTCCATATGCAACTATGTCTGGCTTAATGCGTCCATAACTGTTCATTCAAAATACAAACAGTTAAGATTATATGAGCATGATCTGTTTAGCTAAAAGAGGGAATCAGCTGAGATAAGTACCCATGAGGAATCTCCCATGTACTCATGCCACGTGATGAAAAGGAAGCGATTTGATCAGTTTCGTTAATGCCACCAACACCGATGACATCACTCTGATCAGCTGGATTGTTAAGGGTTCCATAAAAAGGTCCGTCGTTTCCAATCGCGGAAACCATGATGATGTTACTAGCTATTAGTTCTGATACCTGTCAACCGATGAAGGAGCATTGTTATTCTGCATAACGATGAGTAAACTGCTTTAGATGGCACTTGGGGCTAATTACCTTTTCAGAAAAAGGGAGATCTAAGTGATCTGGACCACCTATGCTAAGATTTAAGACATCCAAGTCACTGGAAATCGCATAGTTGAACGCGTCAAGAAACCACGAAGTGTAGGAGACCTGCAATAAGCTGAACACAAAATTGTCATATCCTTGCCAAAACTGTTTTTCCTTTTCTTTAAGGAATCAGAACAGATAAGAACTTCACAGAGTTTATATGTACAGTAGTAATAACAGTACTATACATTACCTGTGCATCAGTAAACACGCGAAAGGCGTATATCTCAACATCTGGAGCAAAACCAAGACACTCATGATCTTCTCCAGCAATAATACCTGCAACATATGTCCCATGTCCAATGTTGTCATTCAAGTCGTCTTCATCCGTCCAATTTGTCCTCTCCTGGAAACAGCAAGAGATCATCAGAATTCCGGTATCAAAGAATAGTTTAGGGAAAGTGTTTGCTCAGTCTTGGAGTACCTTGATATTACGAAAATGAGGGTGATCAGCTCGAATGCCCGTATCAAACACAGCCGTTTTCACATTTTTACCCGTATAACCCTTAGACCACAGTGCACCTGCTCCAAATATACTTGTGATTGGAGTTGTCTTCTGCAAAACCCATAACAACATTACATCGAGTTGCAATAAGTAAAATGGTGGCATGAGGAGAAAAAAACCGCAAACCTCTGTCAAAAGACTCCGGGCCCAGTTGATTGTGATATTGCTGGTATTTGTGGTGGCATCATGTTGCTTTTCGTCATCATTAAAAGACATGGAAGTGAAAATCTTGCCCGGTTTCTTCGTCCCAGCAACAAAAGTTTCGATTTTGCCTTCATTTTTCTCCTCAAGAACCTCTCTATGATACGCCATATCCAACGACACATCTTTTACAAGCTCCAAACTTTCGAAATTTCGAATTAAAACATCCTTACTGTTATCCACAATTGCAACCAACCCAAAATCAGTAGGAAATTTAGCTGCTGGATTTTTCCTTACAATCCATTCCCACCCTTCAAATCTAACATTTTGTTCAAGATAACTTTTGTGATCATCAGCTTTCTTGTAATCAATAAACCGAATTATATAGTTTCTACGAGGTAGGACTGAGCTTGGTGAAGAAGTAGGGGTGTGTATCTGTTTCAAAGACTGTAAGATGGGTTGAATGGAAAAAGAAAGTAGTAGAAACAAGAGGGAAATAAAAAGGAGGGAAATTTTAGAGCTAAAAAGATTCATGATCAGGAAAAAAAAACTCACACGAGTTATTTACCATTAAATGTCTGTGTTGTGCCCAGAAGAATGTGATTTCAGAGCTATAGTGTTGGTGACATGAAGATGTTGTGCTGCATGATCATGGTGTGAAAAGTGAAAAACTTTATGCAGAGGTATCGAAATCTGGTGAAAATGATTATGCAATCTGTTGCAGATCAGGGATATCCATTTATCATGCAGCAAAAAAGTTTGGTCATTGGTACTTCCAAAATAAGTGTTTGTTTTCATTTGGAGTTTTGCAGCTTGTCACTACTCTCAATGTATTTTGTGCCCATGCATTTTTTAAAAACGCATTTTATCGTTTCTCTTTTTGAACGTATATATGTCTTCTTCAAATGACAATAGAAGATTCCATTCTTCTCTCTCGTTATTTATTATGTTCTGCTTTTAATTTAAAGGTTATATATACTCTGACATCATGTCCATACATACAGGTTTGCGAAAGGACTGAGTCCTTAAGGTTTTTATTGCATTCAGTTTTATGATCATGTATTCTCTATACTATCATCAATAGTGTAAAAATGTCTTTCTTTACGAAACACTCTGTTCTGACCCGAAAGTAGATTCGATGTGGTGTCAATATCAAGTGTCTAGCGGTATTGTAATTTATAAAAGGCAACAACAGAGGCAAGTAAAAAAATTGTAGTAGGGAAAAAGTTCCAAATGGCAACCTATTGTAATTTAAAGGTTGTCGCATCTTGTTTGGTGCTGGGCCTGCTTCTGGCTCTGGCTCTGGCTCTGGCTCTGCCGGGCGGCACAAAACAATGATAATAAACTTTCATTCTTTATATGTCCTAGTCCTCTGTTTCTTTCTTGGCCAGGTCAACGACATTGACTATTTGTGACCTTTTCAGAAAACGATAAATCAAACTTTTGAAAGTATATTGAACAAATATCCCAAAGCCAATATAGAATTGGAAAAAGGCCATAATATTATTACTCCATGTTACCATAGACTTGATGAAAATTTAGCTACCTTAATATTATTATTTATGTAAAAAATAAAAATAAAAATTAAAAAAAAAAACGAATTCGCATTGCAACCTGGTTGGAAAGAGGATCAAATTAGTCACATAGTATTATTCTGACTAATGCTACAGACATAAGTATACACAACCGGTGAAACAAACATAATTTTATACTCTTGATGATAATGATGCATTATCCATTAATCATGACTTTAACCCACCATAATCAATGTAGTGTTGTATTACCCTTCTTTCTCACCGTAATTTCAACGTTGCCCCTTTAAAAAACAAGTTGACATATATTTTTTTATTATTGTTACTTTTTTTTTATCCCCTTTATATTGATCGAAGTGTATCGTGTGTTTCAAAATCTTCAGGTTGGCGATTTGAGCAACCACAATTTTCGCCAAGAAAACAAAAATGTGTATCTACTTTTAAGGACGTTGTTACTTGTTCATGACACCATACTAAACCTACCATTGTGACACAATAGCAACGAATCGATCGTGAGTCAAAGTTGATTCTAAGGTATAAAATCGACATTTAAAGTTCAATTGTTTCCGGTTCTGCGACAGTAAAAACTCAGTAGTGCCACGCCCAACTTTTAAACATACATAATCTCATACACGCAAATGAGCCAAAGGCAATGAGACTGAAACTTGAACTAGATTTCTTGTGCATAGAGTCAGCTTATAACAAATGAAATTAGTGAGAACCTGTATTGTCAATCTGGATCCGAAGACGAATTGTACAGTTTAGGCACGTAATACACCAACCTTCATATCGTCTATAAGAGACCGTTTTCACAGCCCGAACCCATATATAGCCTCTACTGCTCTTGCCAAGCCTCTAGTTCTTTATCAAGATACCAAAAATTTAAGTGATAACAAGTACATAGAAAAAGGGCAACCCAGTCATCTCTCTCTCTTTTCAAAAGAAGTTAAAGATTTGAACCATTGCTTCCATGGTGCATCCTGTTGCTGCTCCAACCACGACAAGAAGGCGCTATCCACTAAACATAATGAATTCACATAAAGAAGTTGATTCCTAACAGGGACGTATCTGAAGTTTACAACTTGCATAACGGGCCACGCCCCACCTTCCAGAATTAATGCAGGGATGAAATCCCTCTTCAAGTCTTCCTTCACTTGACTTGCGTTCTTACCAGCTGAAAAACCCATGTACGAGAAAAACACTAGCAAATCAAGAGGTCCAAATATGACTCCATCCAGTGCCACTTTTGTGGCGACAAACTTTACTGTGTTTGGCTGCATTAGGAGTTTCAGCCTAATAAATCGATCCAAATACTCGTACCTGCCATTACAATTCATCATACCCTCATCAACTTAAGGGGAAAATAAATACTGTCTAAGAACATAAAAGGATCAAAGTTATTATGAAACAACAGTAGCCATAAGACATCCTATCTAAATTTATCTAATAAAGTTTCATACATAGTCCAAAACTAATTACACGGAGCACCATAACTGGGTAAAAAGTAGCATATTCACATGAAATTCAACTCTAAGACAACGGTTTTGGAAAAAATGACAAAAACCATCAGATTGGTATCCTTGAGAATCAGAAATGCGGTATATTTCCTCTGCATCAAAGTAGAGGGTCACTGAAATTCATTGATGTAATGATTTAGAATCGCCAAAGTAATCAACAAAGAATATGAAAGAACATACCAGAAATGGCCAACAGGTCCAACAAAACCAAATCCAAACAAACTTGTTGTTGCCACCCGTTTCCAGTTAATTTTGAACTCTTTGTCACTATCCTGCAAAAAAGATTGAACGGAAAGCGTTTAAAGTCAGGTCAATGCTACAAATGTTCTCAAACTACTTTCAATCGTATCTCATGATTTCCAAGCAAGTACTTGAGAGCCAATAAAAGCCATTGAATTCAAGCAGTCGGTCTTTATTAGCGAATAAGGACTAAATACCGATTTCACAAACTAAAATTACCTCTGATAGGTATATCATTTGTCCTAAAGGGTTAATGCGCAGAAGTTTGATCACCAATAACTTTGCATCATATCTATTTTTTGTCATTGCCACATCGGATCAAGAAAAAGAAAAAATGCCCCCAAATGCAAGCATCTATTCCCTATGTTTCAAACTAATTGTAGTTTTGGAAGTTTCCACACGGATCAAGAAAGTAGATAAATGTCAGAAATTTCAGATCATAGAGTCCAGAATACCCTTTGCTATTATTGATACAATGGTTAAAAAGTAATGACGAGTGGTTGAATGAGTGATAATTAATAATGGGCAAGACGAGGAAAAATGCAAGGCATTCTAAAACGACAGATAATTGAAACAAAGAATGCCCTAAAGCGGTGGTGTATTGAAACGAAGGAGTATCTTCAGAGTAAAAACAATGTACATATTGCAATGTATATGAATATGCTGCTAGCCTTTTCACTTTGAAATACCAATTTCATACAATCAAAAATGTTTTCACTCCCTAAAATGCTTTACATTTCGAATTCGTGCGGAGATAAGAAAGTTTATTCTGTCAAAATGAGATCCAAGGGTTGTTTTGCACACCAAGGGAAAAAAAAAGCCCATTTAAATCACTTAACAGAAACAGATTACCAGGAGATTAAGATAGCACTGTCTACTCGAATCTTTTATCAAAAACAGATTCAATAGGGAAGCAACTTTACCGACACAAATGCACAAATTGAAGTATATTAAAAATAAAAATAAAAGAGGTTCACATATTTCTTTACCTCTGCACAATATATACCGTAAAAATTAATGGCCTAATCCATCATGATTATTGCTGATTGTGCAACGCTATGCACAATGTAGTTTCCAAAATCCAAATAACAACTTTCATCACTTCTGATAAATTAAATAGGTTTACCTAACAAAAGGATAGCAGTCAAGGAAAGAAGATAAGTCTGTGAGTCTGGTGTAGTGATTGGTTGTGTCCATTTTCTGCAGAGTTTTGATTATCTAACAACTCTTTTTCCAGACCATGTTCTTCTATGTTGATGCATATCAGCATATATGCTACCCAGTGGAGCATAAACAATGAATCGTATCCAGTAACATATAGCCTCAATATACAGATAGCAAATGACCATCCACCTTATTCGCCTTAAACAAACTAAAACAACCCAGAAATGCGTTTGGACCAGATATTGAGATATATGACTATAGCTTTTGCAGGTCCCCCAAATATGACACTGACCATGGTAACTTAACTGAAAATACATTGCATTTCATAATTTTCATTCTACAAACTGACATGGTTACATGTGGAAATGTAAGATTCATGGATAAAACAATTTGCATTCTCGCCACTATCCAGATAATTTTTTTTTTACAGAAGCCCCCCACCATTCATCCGCAGACCCCACAAATTCACAGAAACAAATCAAACAATCTGGGATTGGAAAATGAATTAAAAATAGGAGAAAGCGAAAAAAGGGCTTACGAGGCTATTACGGCGACTTATGGCAGTAGAGTGAGTGATGGATTGAGCAGCAATATCTCCAAGCCCCCAAAGAAGACCGGAGCTTATGACTTGGGTTTTTATCGGATGTCTCGTTAAACATTTCTGATACCACTTCCATACCCTCAACATCATTCAGATCCACCAAAATCAATACTTTTGTTTCTCTGTGAATTTTCAATTTCTTGAGATTTTTTCCTTTTGCGACCTCAACAATTCATTGATGGAGATAAAAAAAGGTCCCAGGAAGAATACATTCAAGGGATTGACTTCTGACGGTGGATTAATTTTCTTGATTTTTGAGGCAATTACAAGAAGAACCGGACCGGAAATCCGTACCAAGCGGAAAACGATGACTATGCTGTCCTGTCCTGCTGCGTCGAGACATACAAGGACGTCGTAGGTATCTTGAGGAGATGCTCAAAAGTGTGAAGTCGTGCTTAACTTTTATTTGGAAACGAATTCGGTTCGTAGTCGTTAGAACAGTTCAATGGTGCATTGCATATAGAATTATAGATAGAGATCTTAAACGATTTACTCATATAATAAACTCATGTTCGATTCGTTAATGTTCGTGACCGTTTATTCATTTATCTTAATGAACTGAATTTGAATAAGATTATAGACTCATTTTCTAAACAAATGAACACGATCTTGAAATGAAAAAATTAATTATGTTCAAGAATCTGCTTATATAGATGAAACAAGGTATAAAATCACTCTAAATAATTAGATGATAAGTCATTCACGAATCTAAGTGAGAGAGACTATAAAGTGATTTTATATACTATTTACAGAAGTCCTCTAATACTTTTTATTGTTCTATTTATACTTTATATTTTATATCTTCACAAAGTCAAACTCAAGTCATAAAGCAATAGCCGTTGAACAGCCGGTTCCGGTTCCGAGCCGGGGTTCCGGGCCAGTTCCAGTTCCAGTTCCCTTCAAGCGCGAACCGCCATAGAACCGGGATACCGCAGGGTCTTGGAACCACCGGTTCCGGTCCGGGGCGGTTTAGCCAGGTCCACCTGGTTCCAGTTCCAAGTGGTCAGGTCTAGTTGGTTGGGGTGATTGGTTTTCGTTTCGGTTATAGACGTCCATGATACGGTGGATTGTTTCCTTTTTCTTTTTTTCTTTTTTTCTTTTTTTTACCAAATCAGGATATATTTAATAAGACAATATTTGATTGAGAAATGATACGACCACAACCAAATTACACGACTATACTAACACCGAAAGAAAAACAACATAGGAGAACACCAATAAATCAAATAGAGGAGTGATACATGATCCAAATTACACTACAATTTGACACAACATTTATCTAAATCATTGATTATTATAGGACATATATTGATTGATCCAGATCCATAATAATCAATGGTTAAGATTAATGTTGTGTCAAACTGTTGTGTAATTTGGTTGTGCATTTAATTATAAAAAAACGAAAAAATCAATTCAAAGCAAAATTTTGCTTCTTGCCTGACAGAGAAATATTTATATTAGCATTGGACTCCGTTCACTGCAAGGTGGGAGTGGAAGGAGGTAAACCCACTCCCACCACCACATTTTAACAATTCAAGGAGGCTTTTGACGAGCCATAGTGAAGTATTTTGTGTTTTTTATTGATATGTTTTTATTTTACAGAGTGAAGAAGTGAGTCATTATGGATGCTCAACCATGTATGGGTCCAAAAAAAAATGCAACCAGTACCACCCCTAAAAAGAGGGAAAGTAAATTTGATTGTATTTTTTTAATATTTATTAAATAGAATAGAATGATTTAATTTTAAAGCCATTGTGTGTAACAATGGGATGTGTAACAATGGGAAGAGGATGGCATTACAATGCCACATAAGCTACTTTTGTTATATCAACCCACAATGTAAAGGCCAAAGGCCATTGTAGTTGCCTAAAAAGGCTAGGCCACATGGCACACAAGACATTTAAAGGGCATTATAAGGTCAACAAAGAGTTTCAACACTTACACAATAAATGTGTGGCCTCAAGTGTGGGTCTTTTTAATAAAGAGACTATGCCACATGGTGCATGACGATGCCAAAAACTGAACGCACCTACGCGGCACTCCTTTAGCATCCCAGCATTAATAATAAAGAGAGAGAGGTTGTCTAAAGGGTAAGGACTCCCACAGTCGAACTAGGTTAATTCGGGTACTCTCCCCAGGTCGGCCAACATTTAGAGCTGACCTACGAACGTTATAGGCACACACACTATCCCGACCTCTGCAGGTCGGCCGATACTTGTGTTCAAACTTACCCACGTACGACCTATAAGGTCGGCCTCGGCTCCCTCGTGCCAAACCTTTTGCACACGCTCTAAATTTGATATTTATTGAAGGAATCCCAAGTCATAAAGGCTCCAATCTTTATTATTTTATTTGAGTATTTGAATATCACAATTACCTCCTAGAATCAAGGAGATTAACTAAACATAATCCTTTTCCTTAGGGAACACGTCAATCAGTGTCCATCATAAACACGTCACACGCTAACACTAGGGCACAAGCCCCTCTAGATAAACAATCCCTAAGGAATTACAGAGACTTGATTCTCATCCCCGCATTGGATACGTAGGCAGCTTGATCATTATCAAGTGCAGTCTAAAACATCTCACAACCATCCCCCTCTTTTCATTATTTTCTGAATTCTAGTAGCCCCATTGGGTTATCACCAAGAGAAATAACCCTAGATTTCATATAGATGATTTTTGGAATCGTCAATTGGCGCTAGAAGAGGGGCCTCTTTATTTGATAATCTCGGGAAAAGCTCCAGAATCAACATGGTGACCACACAGCAACAAGCCGCCAACGGCAGCAACACTAACAATGCGACAGAATCAGATGCTAACAACCAGAACCAGCAGCATGAAGAAGTCTCTCTCGACACAACCCACCAGGGTTTGGTAGATCAACTCACGGCTCTAGACGACGCAACAAAAGAGGTTGTTCTCAATGCCGTCTTGGTAGAGGAGGACGAGGAAGATGAAGACCTGGAAGGTCTAGAGGAAGAAGACCCCCTTGGGAAAATTCACAGGATCCAGATCTGCAGGATGGGGACCTATCAGGAGAGAATTCACAAGAACAAGATTTGAAGGAGGATGACCCCAATGACGGGACCTGGCAACAAACTCCTTCTCCTCCAAGGCACAAACGAGCCAAGAGGGATAATCCTTCGACCTCATCGAATCTGAGAAAGCAGTTGGTCATGCCCCAGGCAATGGAGGCAGCTCGCGCCGAGCTAGAGGCTATTGCCGGAAGGAGATCTGCACTCATGGCTCTCAAATCTCATTTTCCGAACAAATTGAGAACTATCCCCGACCAACGAGGTTCAAGATCCCAAAGTTAGAGCCCTACGATGGAACCAAAGACCCTCAGGATCACTTGTTCCAGTATCTCACGCACATGAATCTCGATTGTGCCCAGAAGAGATGAAGTGCAAGGCGTTTCCAGCACTGCTCATTGATGGGAGTCAAATTGTAGTGTATTTATTATATGAGATTATCTCCTTTTACGAGTTATTCATGGTTATTTTAGGCTATTATGGGTATTATATGAACGATATTCACTTATATGCATGTTTCGAGACTAATGACGTTTTCGTCCTAAAAACTCGTGTTTTATGTGGATTTCGTTACGTTTCTGTCAATGTATATTATGCCTTGGTATTCGTGTCTTTGTTTTCAGGCTTAGGTTGATGTATAAGGTCGAGAATAAGGAAGAGAATCTCGAGAAAGAACGAGATTTGGGGCCAAGGAGGAGAAAAGAGTGAAGAATCATTGACGAAATCTGAACCAGTCACTTCAGGGGCATTTTGGTCACACTTGGAGACACTTTCAGGAAGAGTTGTATTGATGAAAGTTGTAGAGGATTGAATCATATTTCCAATTCATTTTGAATCATCTCATTTGGAGCCCTAGAAGTGAAGTTATGATGAAAATACTGAAGCTTGGTGCAAACGAGCGTTTACGGAGCAATGCTGAGTACTGAGAGTTGGCCTTTCAGGTAAACTAGCGTTTGCCTTGCCACAAACATGATGACGGTCAAATTATACCCGTAAATGTCATCAACATTGACCTTAAATCGAGATTAATAATATATATTTCATATTAAATCACATGTTTATATTTAATATTTAATGTTATGTGATTTATATTATGTAAATTGGTATTTAGCTGTTTTTATTATTTAAAGCCGATTTATTGTGTGATAATTATTGATTTTGCAGATCACAACAAATCGAGAGGATTAATTATAAAGAAGGAAGAAAATCGGAGCATTAATCAAGAGATAAATGAGAGATTAATCGATCAACATCAAAAGCGTGCGATGGGAACAAGATAGGCGAGAGAAAAGCGATTGACGCGTGAAAAGTTAGGTTCGGTCGGCCGAGCACGATGCTTGATCGACCGAGTGTCACCTCTCGGTTGACCGAGCCTCGGGTTTGGGTCGGTTTTCGGCTTTAATCGTGCTTATCTTCTAGAACCACCCTAAGTCGGCAAAAACCTCTATATAAGCAAGCAGCTACGAGAATTGTAATACACACCTTAGACACCAACACATCCCTTCATTCTTTCTTCAATATTATAGCTTTGATACAATGTAGAATAATTTGAGGGTTTCCAGCAATTTAAGGGCTGCAAATTATGTAAGCCTTTACTTTATGTTTCTTTCTTTTAAGTAATTAATCCCTCCCAATTATGCTTTATCGTTTGAATTAGTTAATCGTAGCTAGATGATGTAGATCTAGGCTATGACGTTAGGGATGTGGCGACGCCTTGTCTATGAGGATCCCATAACCTACGTCATACACTTAGTATTTATTCATGAATCTACTTGATTTAATTAATGCGTATCTATGTTAGTTTATATGAATACTGTGCGAATTACTGTTTAATCCGTTGTGTATGATGAAAGCATTTGAGAGATATCGTTCGAGGGGATGTAATCTGGGGATGAAATTGATTCGGGTGACCGAATGAGTTCACTCGGTCGACCGACCCCACCTATTCGGTCGACCGAGCCCTGTTTTATCCGTTAAATAGCCACGTCTTTATGGTTAGGTTAACTTAATAGAGTTTATTATCTCATTAGGTATGGCCACGGCTCGTTGCTCGTCGATTTTAATTAGCGTCACGATTAGGAAATACCAATATAGGGCTCACAGTCGGCTCATGAATGATCTTCCGGGGCTTTCAATGAGATCTAGGTAGGTTTTGTATTAGGAATTGGCGTCACCTAGTTATCGTAGTTAAGTAAACTAGCATGAGACCTAAAAGGTAATTGTTAGTTGGGCGAGGGCTTGAGCGATCGTTTAGGAAATACGCCTCACCATAGGAATGTTGCACTGGGCGAGGTGTCACGGTTAATATCGGCATCCTTAAAGTCGTAGCGTGTGAGTTATATGAGATGGAGGCACCAAAAGGCGAAGTCACGTAACAATACCACAGTGATTTAGTGACTTACCGGTGCTAAGTCAAGTTAAAGAGGATGACTCCGTAGCCAATCTAAAATAGATACAAGCGGATTGACGGTTAATAAGTTGATTTATTATATAAATTCTCTACAGGTCCAAGCGATAAAGACTATAATTGGGGAGGTTAATTACGTTGTGTCGAGTCGTGTCTTTACTTTTCTTGTCTTATGTTGGTCGTGGAGCCGCCTCATGTCCTTGACATGTTTAATTAATTGTTTGTATATAAGATGATCCACAATTGGTTCCTGTGGGATCGACCTTGATTCACTTATAGCTATACTACGATGGGCCTAGTCCTCTTTGCTAGTATTGGTTTATGGTGGTCAAGTATATTATAACCTGATTGACCACGTCATCAAGTTTTTGGCGCCGTTGCCGGGAACCAACGGTCAATTTTATATATAGATAATTTTCTTATTCATGTCAAGTTTTACGTTTTTAGAAATCTGTTTTACGTTTTGAGTCCCTCAGTTTATGCGCTTCATCGAAAATTCAGATTCTTAAAATAAAAAAAAATAAAAATAAAAAATAAAAAAATTTATTCGGTCGACCGAGAGACCTCATTCGGTCGACCGAGAATTTAAATTTTGTTTTGTTTTGTTTTGTTTTGTTTTGTTCTTGTTACGATTCTGTTTACACGGTTTACGATTTGTGTTTTAGTCGGAATTTTGGCGTGTACATTTATCCCCGTATGTGTAATCCGTAAGTCGATAGCGGCATGGGAGACCATGTTAAAATCGAGTCTACGGTCTGCATTTGTTTTTGTTTTCTTCGTTTGCGAAACCGGAGAAACAATAATCCAAGTCGATAATTTTCAAGTGGTGAGAAAATAACCCAACAACATGTGGAGCTACGAATCTACAATGGGAAAAGCAATGGAAGCCATACCTTTAAAGCACCAAGATGGCTTAAATTCTTCGTGGTACAATGTTGAAGGCAAGGTACTACCTTTTTTGCTTATGTTTTACCACCTTTTGGTTTTTGAGCATAAGTTAGCCTATACATGAACCTTAGTATGAATCTTAGCCGGAGTTGGTTCGTAAGATTAATTTTATTAGTGTCGAAGGTTTTGCCCCATATCATCTCATCCAGAGGTGTAGGGAAACATGTAGTCGTTGAAAGAAGCGAGTGAATAAAGAGTTCCTCGTAGTTACATTAAAATCTCATTGTCTATGCATGAGATTGCTTACTAGCCATGGGAGCAACAAATTGTGTAGTTTAAGCATTCGCAATCTAAAGAAGGCGTTGAGTTTTGAGAGAACACCATCTTTTCTTTCGTTGATGTTTATGGTGATGGCTTCTCGGTGAACCCACCTTAAACAGAAGCGAGATTACGCTTTGGGTGACAATTTAGAAATCGAAGAATCTTTGTACATAGGTTGGAAATGGTTTAACCATGGTGGCGAGTTTAACCGAGCCGCACAATCGACTCCCTCCGCGTGTGATGTGCGTTCTGATTCGACAAGACTTAGCATAGCCGATAAGCCTTCGGGCTAAGCGGGGCTTAATCTTGACGGATTGGCTGAATCATCACATATGTTCCAACGAATAAGGCGGCGTGAGGCTTGCCTACATAACCGACCTTATTCGGAGTACTGATTCATTGTTTCTTATTGTCAAGGCCAAAACCGTAATTTTAAGCTGAGTTTCTTAGAATTCACTAATTCTAAAAGCGAGAGCGAGGTAAGAGCTTTGTATAAATGGTATGGCTAAATGTCGTTTCCAGGTCTCACAACCAAGGAAGGGTATTAATCCGCAAAAGCAACAAGCCCACCTCTTATAGTGCTCGGAGGGTCAAAGTGCAGCGATCCAAGAATGATAAGCGACAAGGATACTTTTGGAAAGTCAAGGTGAGGACTTTAAACTCGAACTACTTCTTTAAAACCCTTAGGATTTTTTTTTAGGATTTTAGGTTTTCTTTCTTTGAGTCAAATAAAAGTAACGTGAAATATGTTGAGGTTTTTTATTTTGCCGTGTTCCGATGGCCATTGGGCTAAGGATGTGCAAAACTTTTTTACTCAATATAGGCCACGTGAATTAGAGTTCCATAAGAGAGTCAAGAAATTGCTAAAGGAAAGGAAATTTAGCAATCAATCTTAAGATGGAAGCATTAAGAGAGCTTGAGAATTACTGAAAATGTAACAGAGAATGATTGGTGTGAACAAGAACAATTTTGGTCAACTTCCAAAATCTTTTAGAATGGTGATCCAAGTGAAAATTCAAAGTGGTGCGTAATTCATTCTGTAACTACTCTTATCCTTTCAGTTATACCTTTTCACCCTTCAACCTTTTCGATCCTCTCACCAATCTGCCCCAACAGTTCACATTTCTAACCATTCTTTCATCGCCTCTCTTTCTTTCCATCCGTTTCACTCTCCCACCCAATCCCATTACCTTAAACAATTTTAAACCCACCCAAAACACAATTTCTTACCCACCATTTATCTTTTCTTCCCATCCTTATGTGTATCTTTTTCTACACCCATCACACTCTCAACCTCCATTTTGTTTACACAATACCTATGTGTTGCGGAATTTGAAATATTGCTAAGCTTTAATGATTATCTTTTATCATTTTGATTTTCATGATCCTAGTTGGGGGAAGTGTAGCTCTGAACCTAGCTAGATTTTAAAGGTTTTGGTTCGATCAAAGTACAACTTATCTTTTTACGGAAGTTTTAAATTTCACATTTTTCCGTCTATTCCGGCATTTCTAGATGATAAGTTTTGTTCGAACTATCTCACCGATCCGACCTTGTTGATGGCGGTTATGACTTTTACGTGATACATTGGGTTATTAGTAATTTAGAGGAGTAGCTACATCTCCTAAGTTGTTGATATCAATGCAAGCGAGAAGTTTCTGCGCTAAGTATTTGATTTTATTTTTAGCCAATGGGTCGCATTCAATCTGTTATACCTTACTAAGTTTCTCTTTTCTGGATTGAATACCTTTTTCGATCGAGTAACCTCGTGTTTTCCCACGTCGGGTAATGCTTTTTGATCTTTGTCTTTCCACCGGTTTTAAGAATATTTAGGCGGTGGAGGTTGTAGATGAAGACCACCATCTTTAGTTGCTTGTTTATTTTTCTTTCTATTTAGTATTTTTCTTGTCTTTGGTTGTATAAAATAAAGTGGCTTAAACTGTTTTTAGGTATTCATACCTAATTACTGCCACATTATTTTATAACCTCCATCGACATGGTGTTATTAACGGTTTCGTGGAGTTTGTGCGCTTATCTGAGTTTTCACTTGCTTCTCCACAACGTGCTGAAATTTACTCCGATCTTTTTCCTTTACTTGAAACCCGTTTCCAGAGCTAAGTCTTTTTCTTAACTTCTCATTTATTTTTGTCATTGAGGACAATGCCACGTTTAAGTGGGGGGTAGGAGACTTAGCCATGTTATGTTATAATTGAAAATTGAATGAAACGGCACATGATTGAAAAATTTGAATAAATACCATATTATGTATCTCGTACCCTTAGAATTGTGAGTTCCTAGCTAAGAATTGATTGGAAAGGAACCAAGTTGCATGAGTACGTGATCATTTTATACTTATGTTAAGTAAATTTAAGAATATTCATGCCCGTTTTTGCGAGTAGTTATTTATTATTCAATTACTCAACCTGTGAATCGAGTATACGCGCAAATCATAATAAGCCGAAGAAAGTATGTGTACATTGTATAGATGATTGGTTATGTAGACTTAGTGGCGATACTTATTGGTCGATGTATTCTTATCTTCTTGCCAACAAAAGCGGAGTAATAAGCTTGAGGCGTACTGTGTTTTAGCAAAATGTTGAGACTTTGGGCTTGTAGTAACATTACCAAAGTAGCCCGCGCTTGTGGTAATATTCGATGCTATACATGATCTAAGATAGGGGATACTCACAAAAGTTTTCTTCCTTGAGATTAATAGTATTTGAAAAATATGAAGATATGAAAAATATTCAACTCTTTAAGAGGCTTTGAGTAGTACTCGGTCTCCAAGTCCAAAACCCTATAGATACGCTCTTGCTTATTGCTCTAGTGCTCTCAACCATTGCGAGGCATAAGAAGTATGAATCTTGAGGTTGGTAGGTTGAGATTGCGAAGTTAGCATAAACTACGATCTTGCCACAAATATATAAAACTAAATGCACATGCACACATCACTTGATTCATAGTCGGTAGTGAATAATGGATATCTTATGAGCATGACTAGTATGAGTTGACTTGAGTTTCTTGTGTAAGTATGATTTGACCATCGAAAATGTTGTCTTGGGAAATGACTTATTGATGCTTTGTTCGGGACGATCAAAGTCTAAGTGGGGGGTAGTTGATGACGGTCAAATTATACCCGTAAATGTCATCAACATTGACCTTAAATCGAGATTAATAATATATATTTCATATTAAATCACATGTTTATATTTAATATTTAATGTTATGTGATTTATATTATGTAAATTGGTATTTAGCTGTTTTTATTATTTAAAGCCGATTTATTGTGTGATAATTATTGATTTTGCAGATCACAACAAATCGAGAGGATTAATTATAAAGAAGGAAGAAAATCGGAGCATTAATCAAGAGATAAATGAGAGATTAATCAGATCAACACGAAAGCGTGCGATGGGGAACAAGATAGGCGAGAAAAGCGATTGGCGCAGCGTGAAAAGTTAGGTTGGTCGACCGAGCACTGATGCTTGATCGACCGAGTGTCACCTCTCGGTTGACCGAGCCTCGGGTTTGGGTCGGTTTTCGGCTTTAATCGTGCTTATCTTCTAGAACCACCCTAAGTCGGCAAAAACCTATATATATAAACAGCGACTACGAGAATTGTAATACACACCTTAGACACCAACACATCCCTTCATTCTTTCTTCAATATTATAGCTTTGATACAATGTAGAATAATTTGAGGGTTTCGACAATTTAAATTTTGCAAATTATGTAAGCCTTTACTTTATGTTTCTTTCTTTTAAGTAATTAATCCCTCCCAATTATGCTTTATCGTTTGAATTAGTTAATCGTAGCTAGATGATGTAGATCTAGGCTATGACGTTAGGGATGTGGCGACGCCTTGTCTATGAGGATCCCATAACCTACGTCATACACTTAGTATTTATTCATGAATCTACTTGATTTAATTAATGCGTATCTATGTTAGTTTATATGAATCTTGTGTAATTCTTTGTTTAATCCGTTGTGTATGATGAAACGCTGAGAGATACGTTCAGGGATGTAATCTGGGGATGAAATTGATTCGGGTGACCGAATGAGTTCACTCGGTCGACCGACCCCACCTATTCGGTCGACCGAGCCCTGTTTTATCCGTTAAATAGCCACGTCTTTATGGTTAGGTTAACTTAATAGAGTTTATTATCTCAGTAGGTATGGCCACGGCTACGTTGCTCGTCAGTTTTAATTAGCGTACGATTAGGAAATACCAATATAGGGCTCCTGGTCGGCTCATGAATGATCTTCCGGGGCTTTCAAATGAGATCTAGGTAGGTTTTGTATTAGGAATTGGCGTCACCTAGTTATCGTAGTTAAGTAAACTAGCATGAGACCTAAAAGGTAATTGTTAGTTGGACGAGGGCTTGAGCGATCGTTTAGGAAATCGCCTCACCATAGGAATGTTGCACGGGCGAGGTGTACGGTTAATATCGGCATCCTTAGAGTCGTAGCGTGTGAGTTATATGAGATGGAGGCACAAAAAGCGAAGTCACGTAACAATACCACGATGATTTAGTGACTTACCGGTGCTAAGTCAAGTTAAAGAGGATGACTCCCGTAGCCAATCTAAAATAGATACAAAGCGGATTGTGATTAATAAGTTCGAGTTTATTATATAAATTCTCTAGGTCCAAGCGATAAAGACTATAATTGGGGAGGTTAATTACGTTGTGTCGAGTCGTGTCTTTACTTTTCTTGTCTTATGTTGGTCGTAGACCGCCTCTATGTCCTTGACATGTTTAATTAATTGTTTGTATATAAGATGATCCACAATTGGTTCCCTGTGGGATCGACCTTGATTCACTATAGCTATACTACGATGGGCCTAGTCCTCTTGCTAGTATTGGTTTATGGTGGTCAAGTATATTATAACCTGATTGACCACGTCATCAAAACACCCGTTCATGGTCGGGATGCGGAAAAAACCTATAAAAACCCTCTTTTTCGGTCCCATATGTATCTATTGAGTACTTAGACGTTTTAGGGTTTCTTAGGGGAGATTTCCATTAGTTTAAACGTTGTTTTAATCCTTAGATCATAGATTTAATTCCTAGCAACTCTATACAACTTCAATAGCTTAGATTTTCGATTCGTGATCCAAGAGTTCATCTTTTGAAGGAGATTTTCATACAATTCAAGGTTTCATCTTTTATGGTAATTATTTCTTTGTCTTTCAATTATTTGATTATGTCTTTGATTATTGCTTTCATTATTATTTCGTTTTTCAATTCCATCATGAGTAGCTAATCCATTGTGTGGTCGAATCATGTGAAACCAAGCGAACTAGCCATTGGATAGATGAGATTGGAAGTGTGTAGTGCGTAATTGAATGGTTAATGATTGTATTCACGTTCTAAAACTTATAATAACCGTAAGTGGATTAGATTGACAACCTTGTTCACTATCACACACATCAAACTTACATATGTATTTTGCGGTGAGATGTGGGATAAGGGGTTTTAGAATCGTGGCATAGACCCGGCTAAGCTAGTTAGCCCGGGCCCAATATGAGGTTGGGCATCGTTAAACAAGCGACTCTAGTGCATATCATGTTAGGTTAGTCGGTTTCCTAAATGGGGGATTGGTTAGTCTTGCATAGGGTGTTTATATCGAGTTGTTCGGTTACTCACCAGAACTAGGAGTTGGCACCCATGAATAGTCTTAACTGAGTAGGGATGGTTGGTAGGATAACGCACACTTTCCATTGAGTCTATCGAGGGTGTAAGAGTAGCTTGTTGGATCATGGTTCGACTATGCCTTTTAATCATATTAGTATAATCTCTAGTATAATCATTACTTTCTGCATTAGTATAACTATTCCACCCTATTGTTGACCTAGACTAAGTCATACGTCGACTTTGGTACTTAGACATTACTCCCTGTGGATTCGATCTTGTGACCACTATACTCCCGTTGACCCGATACTCTGTCGGTGAAAGTTAGCGGTTAAGTATTTTGCTATCACTCACCGGCCGAGCTCGAGAATGGTTCAAAAAGACACCAGCCAGGACAATTTACAACTTCGATACTCTAGGAAAGATGTTCGTTAACGCTTTTATCACGGCGAAGCCATTCAAAAGAATGCTACTCACTTGTTTTCTCTCAAACAGAAGCGAGACGAAACCGCATTGCAGTACCTTAAGCGGTTCAGCGAAGAGTCACTCCAAGTACGAGACGCCGACGATCATGTTCGGATCGCATCTTTTGTGGCTGGATTGCGTGAAGGGAGGCTATACGCCAAGCTGAGCAGTAGGCTCCCAACGACTATGGAAGAGTGTACGGAAATAGCGTTCAAGCACTGTCAAGGGGAAGAAGCCAACCGACTGAAGCGGGAGCTGGAGAAGTCGGAGTCCAAGAAAGATAAGGTTGAAGATACTTCTGAAAGGAGAAGGAAGTCGTTCGGAGATCGTACTACTGGATCGGCCATGGGCCGATCCGAAAAGAAAAGTGCCTTGCAACCGCGAGATTTCCCAGTGTTAAACAGGCCTCGCGAACAAGTGCTTGCAATCATGGAAAGAAAGGGTTCAGCGAGAACTCCTACGCCGCTGCGAAGCCTCCTGGACAAACCAGAGTACGTATCACCGAGACACTAGACATGATCTGAATAGTTGTAGAGATTTCTAAAGAGACGTGGACGCGGCAATTGCTGAAGGGAAGTTGGACTAGGTAGTGGAACGACCTCAGTATGGCGAACGTCGGGGACGACGAGACTACCCGCAGAGGAATTTCAACCGAGAGTGTAATCGACAGGGCGAGCCCCAGCGAAGGAGAGATCGGTCTCCAGATCAGGATCAGCAGATGGACCATCGGCCAATCAATACAATTAACACTATTGTTGGAGGCCATGGCAATGCATTTGGGGAGGTCGGCAGCCTCAACACCCGACCAGACGGTGGACAGGGGAACAGAGGAAGCCTAATTCCTTTTCAGGAGGTAAGTTATGGACCCAGAGATCCACTCCCACTGGTCCCAAACAATGAAGGATTGGTTATTGAAGTTGTGGTGAACAAGAATCTAGTCAAGAGGGTTTTGTGTCGACACTGGCAGCGCCGTCAACTAGGGGTGTACACGGATACGGATTATCCAAAAACCGAACCGAATCGAGGTTATTTGGTTCAATTCGGTTCGGTTAATAATACTTTCAGTTCGGTTTCGGTTAGTATTATAAAGAAACCGAATAAAAAATCGAACGGTTAACCGAAATTGAATAGAAAACTGTAACCGAAATGTCTATAATTAACTTGTATTACTAGTTTTCTTAACCAAAATATTATAAGCGTTTATGAAAATTGCATATAGCCGAACCGTTGTCCGAACATTTTTTTAACTGAATTAAAAATTCGAATAAAAACCAAATCGTTTATAACCAAATAGAATTGTAATTTTTATTTTAATTTTCGGTTAACCGAACCGAATCAAACCAAACCAAACCGTATATTTTGGTTCGGTTCAATTCAGTTACCTAAAACAAACGGTTCACATTCGGTATCGAATTTCAATTAACCAAAAATTTTGGTTTGGTTTCGGTAAGGCCATTAACCGCACTGAACCGAACCGTGTACAACCCTACCGTCAACGTCCTAGACTTCACAGATTTTCAGGCAATGAACCTTAAGGAGTCCGTGCTGACTCCGGTTTCAGCACCCCTGTTTGGATTTGCCGGCCGTCATGTTCATCCCATGGGAATGGTTCGGCTCGCAACAACGTTCGGAAAGGAATCAGTGGGGAGGACTCTCACGGTCAACTACGCCGTGGTCAAGTCGTCATCAGCGTACAATATCATCCTTGAAAGGCCGGCCCTGATTGATCTTCGGGCCGTAATCTCCCCAGCTGACATCAGTTTAAAGTTTTCGACCGCCCACGGCTCGATTGAAATCAAAGGAGATCTAGAGGTTGCCCGAAGTTGGTACGCGGCCATCATCAAAGACAAATGAGTTGTTTTGGCTTGATCGGTTCGGCAAGTCCTTATCATTTACTGCTTTCTCTAGTCTACTTTTCATTACTGCACTTTCGTTATGTTCCATCTGTTTCATTATCAGTCATAGACATTTCCGCTTCGTTGAATAAATTTTTACTTTTCGTCATTTTCTTACTTCTTTCCCTTGTTTCACATAAGTCCATAAGGACCAGCTAACTAATACACTCCACGTATAAACTCCACGTGAGAAGTCAGTCCGACCTGACCCTGCTCGCGTTCTTTTAAACGAGAAGTCAGCACTAGCCTGGCCCTGCTCGTCCTTAAACTTCACGCAAGAAGTCGGTCCGACCTGGCCCTGGTCGCCGTGATTTTAAACAAGAAGTAAGCACTAGCCTGGCTCTGCTCGTCCTTAAACTTCACGTGAGAAGTAGGTACGATCTGGCCTTGCTCGCCATACCGTTCAGGGAAATCTGTCTAACCTTGTTGGTCCTATAGTCAGTCTGACTTAGTCAAACTCGTAGCCATCCGAGCTCGTAGGTTAAGCTCGGTCTTATATCTGAACATAAGTCGCTAACCGAAAACTCATAGTTGCATGCCGGGCGGTCCCTTAAAAAAGCGTTGTTAAAAGATCGGCGCGATCTAGCCGCGCCTCTCATGAATTATCTAGGATAGGTTCACACGTGCCCGAACCGCGTGAGGGGCTCGCCCTATACTTAATCTAAACAAGTATGTCATCCAAAAACTTAGAGTAATGGGTGGCATACTGGGGGGCACACCCCACCAACAATGAAAACATCAATAGTAAATAAACAAAACAAACTCAAAAAAGCAAAAAACAAAACAACTTCTTTACTAAACGAATACCAAACAAAATCGAAGTACATAGTACAATTTCGGGCAGAAGCAAAATCATCCAGCATCAAGAAAAACAAGGAATCCCACAATTTTAATGGAATGCTTTTTCACATAACAAGTTTGATTATCAGCATTTACAAGCTCCACAAAGTATAACCCTCTATACGAAATTCAAAACGAATTATCAGCATTGTGTGTGTGTGTAGAGTCTCCACAAAGTATAACCCTCCACAAAGTATAACCCTCTATACACAAAGTATAACCCTCTACAAAGTATAACCCTCTATACACAAAGTATAACCCTCTACACACAATTGTGTGTGTGTTTATATATAAAATATTAACAAAAGTCCTCTTTGGAGTGCCAGCATTGTTATTTTGCTTTTGTAGTATTCTTTTTTGGTGGACATTATGCATGGATAAACACACACACATATATAAATCATATATAGTAGTATACTATTTAAATTTGCATCTTTGGTAGTACGGATTTTTGCGACGTTTTGGTCGTCCGGCTTTAGCGACGTTTTGGTCGTCGCTATACCAAATTTTTTGTCTTTTCCCCATTTTTTTTTGTTAGATAAAACGAAGTCGTATGATTTGGTACGGTGTTATCACATCAACGTGTTTATCACTAGGGTTTTTATTTGAAGCATTCAATTCTTTGATTCGAGTTTCGGAAATTTTAATTGTGTTATTATGTAGTTTCTATTGCTACACTGAAACTCTGGTTTGACTTTTTGTGCACGAAGGTGTATTTCGATCTTCAGAATTTTTTGGTTAAGTAAAACAAAGTCGTATGATTTCGTACGGTGCCACAAAAACTACTAGAAAATAAAATATTGTAAAAATTAGACAATAAATGAGAATGGTCATTCGATGTATGATACATAAAAGATACATAAAAATAAAAAACGAGATTCAACTCCCATTTATCTTTCTTATCCTTCGGTTAATTTACTTCGATAAAAGATAAGAAAATGAAAATCTTCCGAACCTTTTCTTTTTTATTTCTTTTTATTAGTATTAGTCAGGGTTAAGTCTGACATGAATAATATTCTACGACTAACAATTCATTTATTCGAGTTTGGGAAATTTTACTTTTGTTATTATGTAGTTTTATTGGTTCACGTAAACTCTTGTTTGACTTCTTTTGCACTGAAGGTGCATTTTGATCTTCGTGATTTTTCCCCAAATTTAACATTTCTTTGCTGCAACACGCATGAGCATATTGTCGCCTCAGAGGATGGTTTAAATGCTTTTTAAGCATTGAAGTAGGTTGATATCTTCTTTATTTTTGCTAAAAGTAAATTTATGCAGACATAAAACTATAATCTACAAGAAAAAATGAGAAGCACACCATCGTCGCATCATGCGCAGTGGCCTACTAGTAAATATATATAAACACACACACATCAACAAGGCACTCTCAATGGTGGGTGGTCGCCTTTGGAGCCATATCTCTTACCCCATTCTGATCGCTGAAACATACCCCATTTTAAACAGGTTGCCAGATTACATATTAATTTATTTCTTTACACAAATTACAGAATATCCTACACGACCAAGTATCAGCGTTCTCGATACAGTATGCAGCCAACATGGTCAATTGTGTGTGTGTTTATATATATTTATATATATGTGTGTTTATCCATGCATAATGTCCACCAAAAAAGAATACTAAAAAAGCAAAATAACAATGCTGGCACTCCAAAGAGGACTTTTGTTAATATTTTGTAAGAAGTCAAGGACCTTTTGATTTCATAATGTAAAACCTCATAACAACTGATCCTAAATATTATGATTAATCAACTAGTAGTGAATATGAACTGAAACCATTGCATGCATTCAGAATGAGTTGGAGGATGATATAATATTACTTTTATACTGGTAATATTTTATTGATATAAGAGAGTGGTAGTTCAACAATTGGGCCCCAATTGCAAGCATTCAGAATGAGTAGGAGGATGATATAGTGATATAAACCACCGGATGAATGTTTTATAATGTTTTATTGATATAATATTACTTTTATACTCTTTAGCTATAAATTAACAGTGGGACCCAATTCTTTCAATGAAACTCGATTCGACCCAATCAATTTTTTCAATTAAAACCCCACCCGAAAATCCCCAAATTATTGACCCCCAAAATCTCCAAAATCCCTAAATCCCAAAATTGATGAAGAACATCGACGGCAATTGCAACCTCCCTCCTATTTTCTTCTTTCACCACACAACTCTCCCTCCTCTCCTCTCTGAATTTCAAGAACATCAAACCTTTCATTTCGAATCCAGAGAAATCTGCAACTCTCCCTCTTCTTTTCTTTTCTTGCATTTCGAATCAAGAGAAGCTGACAATGGCGTAGAAGCTCGGGATTTGCAATAGAGCCATGACGGCTGGTGTTTTGCATCATTTCGAGTACTTTATGAATCAATTTCGTGAGATAAGGGTATGCTTAGAAGGTACTTTCAGTGAATTTCTTTCTATGATTTTCCGGTTGTCACATGGAATTCTATTTTTTACATGAAAAATAAAAGATAAAAATTTGTCTGGTGCAAAGTAGAAGCTCATTTTGTAATTGGTTGGCATCACTCTTAGTCAGATATTTTTAGACATTATATTGCTATGTGTAATCCGTTTGATATATTATCCTCTAATTTGGTCTAAAGACCAGATGATGAGATTGTTTTTGGATTATGGCTTGATGATTGTTTGTAAAATTTGATTAAAAGCTCTTGTTTTTTAGTCTTAGCAATGATTCAATTGTTATACGCTAAGGCATTTCGGTGAAAACCAATGTTTGAATGATTCTACACAGTTTATCCATATAAAGTGTTTAGAGTTTTTGCTTCAAAGAAGACGAGTTTCAGATTCTGTAGAGGCTTTTCAATGAAAACCCATGTTTGAATGATTCTATACAGTTTATGCTTATAAATTGTTTGACAAAAGATTGAATTTTTGTTTTGTCAATCATACTGGAATAATATATACTAGCAGGGGTGTTCCGTGCTTTGCACGGTGTTTGCCCTCTCATCTAGTGTTCGTAACATCTTTGTTGAAGTGGAAGTTACCCTGTAGGATACAGGGTCTAAATCTATGTCGAATCAGATGTTGAATGGTATATTGTTCATTAAGGTATTATTCTTTATTTTTCTTGTTTCTGTTGCTTTGTCATTGTATTTCGTTTTCATGTTGATGTTTGTTTGCTTCCTTGTTGTGAGAACTGTTACAAGATGCAAAGTTACTAATATAAACGGATGAATAGAAGAAATGTTATAATATTACGTTCTAAACATCCTTACAGCTCCTAGCAAGAACGCAACAACCAAGACTCTCACCAAAAAGCAACGTACACACTACCGACCTGATGGAGTTTGAAACTACCAGCGATGCAGCATTAGACCCCGTGAAAAAGCTCAAACCGAAGACAAACTGAACTTCTAGCCAGTAGAAAATAGGGAAAGTGTAATAAACAATACATACAAAGGAAGGAGGCTGACATTTCGGGTTCTTAAGCGTATATATACGGCCCAGTTAAATGAGCCGGGCTGGATACAAAGGCAATCTAGTTCAGCTCGTTTTTAATATGATTTATAATTAATTAAACTATATGTTATACCAAAACATTACATAATTAAATTATTAACTATACAACTTATGATATAAATAAACTAATAAAGATCAAAGCGATTATTGTGATCCGAGTTGATCACACGTAGTAAGATGATAGATCGAGATTCGATCAAGGCGATTACTACGATCCCGAGTTGATCACACATAATAAGGCGATAGATCGAAGTTCGATCGAGGCGATTATTGTGATCGAGTTGATCAATCATAATAAGATGATAGAACGAGGTTCGATCAAGGCTATTGATGTGATCTTGATTGATCAATCATAATAGGATGATAGATCGAGGTTCGATCAAGTCGATTAATGTGATCATGATTGATCACATGTAGTAAGATGATAGATCGAGGTTCAATCAAAGAAATAAGCGTGATCCGAGTTGATCACACATAATAAGACGATAGATTGATCCGAGTTGTTTAGCTTGCGAAATGCTAAATAGAAATGCGAGTATTATTTAGCTTATATGCACCTTTGTTTCTTTGATGTATATATGCATCAATTTGTGATCTTAATTTGATGCATTTGTATAATGGCATAGGTTAACTCATTGAATGCAAAATTGTGCCCAATGCATAGCGATTAGCGAATGTAGTAAGTTTGCTGTTGAATGGTATATAAACAAGTTGAGCGCCAAAGCTGTAGTAGCTAAGGTGGACGTTGAAACAGTTTTTGCAAAATTGGGTTTGTTTAGTGAGGAATGTACAGTGTTGTTTGAGGAATGTGCCAAGTCAGCTGCAAAATTGTGTATAAAGAAGATGCGTTTTGGAGCTTTGGTGGACAAACTTGATAAAAGGACAATCTTGAAGAATGAAATAAATGAGGCCAAGAGGAGTAATGAACCTGTAGAGAGATCAATGGAATTCAAACTGACTTAATGGTAGAGGATTTAGTTTAGCTACAAAGGTGCAAGATTCCCAGGCATATTATGCTACCATTCAAGATAATGATCTGGGGACACACAGTAATGGACGACAAGCCGGCGAGGGTTGTCTTGCCCAGCAGGGGTTTGCTAAGATTAGTAAAGTGGGTACTCATGTAGAGGGTGACGAGATAATCGAGGAGAAGTGGGTACTCTTGTAAAGGTTACATGACGAGACAATTGTGGAGAAGAACAGTTAAGGGGGTACTCTTGCAGAAGGTGATCCGACAAAGCGTCTTACTTGGTTTTGAAAAAAGCTGGGTCCCTTGGGTGTGGGTATCAATCTTTGAAATTGTTCTCGTTTCCACGAGAATTTTTTTTAAGTCTGTAAGTGACTTGACTTGCAGCTACACATTTCTCAACCGGCTTAGAATATTTGGATTATCACTCCAGTGTGTTGTAGTTTATCTATACAATAACAAATTTGTTGCACATTAGGTGGTTCCCTATGTATGTCTTGCAATTGCAGGCATGTTTGAAGACATGCAACAGTTCAAATGTTTTTCATTGTTATGTTAAATATTTTGCAGCTGTAGTCGGCTCTTCTGCATCACCACACACCAACATCCCGATTTGGACATCTTGCAACTTGTCGAGGCGAATCATCACTCTTCATCTCAAAAAATGAATTAAAGGAGTATCCAAACCGTTTGAGAATGCACTTATTGGTGGTTTTCAAACTATAGATGTAGAATGAAGGATACTTGATAACCGCAATGTGCTTACTGCTTATTAAAATTGGTTGCCACAAGTATTATAATCGTTTGTTCATTAGAAGATAATGTTTTTAGGGAATTTTCCACTGCATATTTCGAAGTTGAAGTTGGCCATTGACTATCGCCTCGATGAGGAAGCATCCCTAGCCCCAATTTGGTTTGAGTTACCAAAGCTTCCACTACCTTTGTTTAATAATCATGATCTATGAAATTTTACAATACAAACATTAAGTAATAATTTATTAATACTTCACAAAATAAAATCATATGAGGGCTATTACATGAGCCAAGTGAGCCAAAAAGCTTCTCATTAATCACCTTTCCTCCAAACACACATAGGCCAACAACAGTAAACCACCAGCACCTCTATGTCTAGCCACTTTATGCTAACACTGTCCAGACATCAATGGAGACATTATCTGTCCTTCAGCCATTCTTGGGGGGTTCAACACCATGAAACATTTCTCAGGAGCATTTACAACATAGGAACTGCAGGCACAAATACAAGGGCAGAAATGGCATCTAAAATATAATGCCAAAAGGTTAGGACCACATTGCATAACAAAGGTGTACTCCAGCTTTTCAATACTTTAAGCCCTTAATTGCATTTGTTCACCACATAAATTGCTAAGGCAAGCGAACATCAGTTCCTTTCTTTCTTGGTGTCTCAACCATCCAGTAAATGAACATGAAAGTGTTATTGAACATATCTCTAACCCCAAACCACCCCACAAACAAGAACCTTGATCCACTACATTGCACTTGATGATGGTCAAGTGCAAAACACACATAAAACGTCATTTAGTTTGTAGTTTATACCTTGGGTATGTGTATACAGATTCTGTTACACCATCTTTAGGCACTAACAAGTAGCAGTGCAATTTAGATATAACTATGCATCCCCCACATCTCCCCAAATCAAATGAAAACGCATTTACTTGAACTACTCAATGATAAGACAACGAAAATACAAACCAAAGTACGTTTGATTAAGATTAAAGAATGTAAATCTCCAACGTCCAAATACTCTATGATTAAAGTACTGGATAGCGAGGAGAATAGTTTATTTAGCTTCATTTCAGGAGGTTATGCACCATAAAATCATATGCCAACCAAACTAATTGAAAAAATAAAGCCAGAAAACATAAAAGTACCTTTAAGAAAGAAGCAAAGCAAACAGCTCAGTCCCTTAGATGTTCATTTAGTAATGCGATCATATTCGCAAGTCATTACAGGTCTGTAGAACTCATCATCGCTATCCATTGCCTCCTCATATACAATATAATGCACAACAATATAGAATTACAAATCAAAACAAAACAATGATTACATATATAGCTGCCCAAGTGTTCTCCAGACGGTATAATTGTCCAAGAAAAGTTGTAATAAAAGTACAGCACACATACTATGGCTTCAAGGGAACGAGTTGACAGAAACCAAAACATCCAGCCAACCAGATTAAGAAGCAAATAAAATTTAACAAAAAATGCCCAATTTAGCTAAAAAAGAATCCATTTTATATCACATTTACTACAAACCAATGCCAGAATACAGGACAAAAACTTTTAAGTAGGAGGCTTTAAGAAAAACTCAGTCCCTTAGATGTTCATTTATTTATGCGATCATATTCGCAAGTCATTACAGGTCTGTAGAGCTCATCATCGTTATTTCATGCCTCATTCAACATAATGCCAAACAATATAGAACAACAAAACAAAAAGATGATTACATATGTAGCTGACCAAGTGTTCTCCAAGGACAATAAATTCTTGACCAAGAAGAGATTTAGAAGAACAGCACGCATAATATGGCTTCAAAGGAGCGAGTTGAAAGAAACCAAAACATCCAGCCAACCAGATTAAGAAGCACAGAAATTATATACAAGTTGAAAGAAATGTGTGAAGCGATCTAGGAAAGGAACAGTAGAAAGTAGTACCTCACCCTCAAACTTGCTTCATGAGCGAATCCTACTTTTCGCCTCTTTCTAAACCAGAACAGCTTTTGAATGCACAGTCAAGTTTCAGGATTTTTGAGGCAAGAAAAAATCAAATTAAAAACAGATCAAGAAACCAGATTTTGCAAAATCCATAACCGATACACAAAAGGGCCAAAGATGTATTCTCTATCTATGGATTGAAAGAGGTGAAATTAAAAGGTAAGAAAAAATATCCAAAACTGCTTGAAGGACAGTAGGTAGAAAGCCAAATGTCCACTCAAAAGTTCCGCTAAAAGACCCAAAATTAATTGGATCCACCCTTTGTCTATGCCTCCTAACTAAGCCAGATGAAAATTTTAAATTCCTCATGCGGCTACTCAAAGAGGCATCATTTGGGAGAATTAGCCTTCGTAAAACAGAAATCTTAAAACCGGTACTTTGACATTCAATTCCAGAAGTAAATATGCATCGATTACACAAAGAAACATGTTTTTTGGGAACAAAGGAACATTTTAATCAATAACAAGACAAAATTCAACTGAATGAAAAGCGGCCAGATACAGCAAAATATACAAACCAAACATACGCAAAGACACGAGCAATGGTGGAAAAAGATTAAGGCATACATTTGTGTTGCGGCAAAGTGAAAACCCTAGCAGGTGGTAGGTTTTATTCAGAAATGAGGGTTGGAGATTTGGTTAAATAAATTAAGGGGCAAAACTGGCCATTCACATAAATTATTGTTGATATTTAAAAAATAATACTAAAATTGGGTTTGACTTTGTCAAGTGGTATATTGACAATTCTACTGTAAAACAGTTGGTATATTGACAAAGATCCCCGAAAATGCATGTATCTGAAAATGCATATCCCTTCATGAACTGATCGAAGTACTAAACGAATACCAAACAAAATCCCTAGCCCCAAAAAGAATACTAAAAAGGCAAAATAACAATGCTGGCACTCCAAAGAGGATTTTTGTTAATATTTTGTAAGAAGTCAAGGACCTTTTGATTTCATAATGTAAAACATCAAAGCAACTGATCATAAATATTATGATTAATCAACAACAAGTGAATATGAACTGAAACCATTGCAAGCATTCAGAATGAGTAGGAGGATTATGATTCCTTTCATGAATTTATCGGAATAAATCAGATCATCATTATGCTAGCAATATTTGGAATCAGATAATAAAACAATATATGTAAAAAACCAAAAAAGAAAAAGGAAACCATCAGAAAAAAACTGGATCGTTGCATCAGAATTGACACTGTTACATGTCTCAGATGACCGTCGTGAGAATTTTCCAGATTTCATCATATGGCTGTCAATCATCATAAACAGAATAAAAAAAACAAAACAACTAGCAAAATAAATAATCAGATAATCAACATTTGTAGTATTAAAAAGAGATAAAATAACTTGGTTAAAGAAAGATGAAACTGCTTTATTAAAAAACCAATTAAAAAAGCAAAATAATAAGGTTGAAAGGGACTCAGGTTATGGGTGGTGATATATCAGGATGGTCGTCAAGGTGAAATTCACCATTACGTCGAACGAGACCTATTTTATACCATCATCACTGCCCCAAAAAATTTATACTACAGTACTTATTAATCAAATAATAATATAAAAAAGGGTAAATAATTTTGTGGCATAAATAAGAGCAGAAAACCATCAGATAGGAGCGAAAGACTATTGAATATTCATAATCATATACTTGATTTTCATCTGAACTATGCTTCAAATCATCACTTGATTAAGCCCTACGAAATATAGATTATAATAATTCAAATGACAATAAAATAACAGTAAAAGAATAATAAATAAATAAAAGCCTCATTGAGAATAGATTTGTCAACACACTATGATTCAGACATATGCTTGTCATTTCGTGTGTTTATAATCATCGGCCAAACAAAAAAAAAATCCTAAAACATAAAGCAGAAATATTAAAAGAGAGATTTATAAAGTGGTAAACAAAACGGAAAAGGTCATAACCTATATTGCTCCAAACCTGATGTGCCACGATGGAGTTGGAAACATCGTAGTGAACTAAATTTAAGTGAAGAAAAGCATAAATGTTGCACCATGCTCGTATGGCCAGAATGATGATAACATAAAACCATGAATTTTTTTGGTGCCATTCCCACACATTCGATTCTCATTTTGCAAAAATAAATATAAACCCAACAAAAAATTAATTAAACGCAAAGCAATCAGAGAACTTTGAAGGCATTGAATTGTACTTTAATCAATATGGAAATAATTCAGATTTCATGATTTTCATCATTTTGCTTTGAACTTGGTTAGGGGAATAATCAGAAACTAAAATAAAATAAAAATATGTTTTCTGTAATTATATCCTTCGGTTAAGATAGTTGAATACAATACTCGGATTCAACCATACAACTTAATTCACGAAGCAAATTTAGCACCTAAAAACCCTCGTCTCGTAAATTTGCTTGCAGCTATTAACTTCAAACTGCAAGCGGCTATACGATGCAAATATTATACAGTTGCACAGGTAACTTGACAGCCTAACCTATCATTGAATCACAAGCTCAAACACATGTTAACACTTAAGATGGTTTATGTCTATTGGCGTCAAAGTCTTAAGAATTCAGTACCCTAAAGAGGTCCTACTCCATATCAGTCAGTTCATCATTTGGCATCATAGTCATAAGAATTCATTACCTAAGAGGGTCCTACTCCGTGTCACTCCACATGAGGTGATTTTACAGCTAAGATAACCTTGACCACACAGTTTAAATTCAGCTTAATGATTAACAACCACAATCTTGCAATCAACACCGCTCAAAATGGAAAAATCACACACAATCAAACAGAATTGGGAGGGACCCTTCCATCCAAAGCTTCATATTTACCTAGAGCTCACCCCAGCTTGAGGTAAGTTATAAATAAGTCCTTTTTTATAGTTCCATCACTATTTACCATCATATTTCCAATAACTAGACACGATTCACAAAACACTCACCTGCAGAAAAAAACTAACTTAAAAAAATGTGAGATAGATTTAGTAGATAATTGCCAGTTCATAAGAAAGAGGCAACCATCTGTGGATCCATCACAGCGGTTGTCTGGCCGCCGCCGAGTTAACTCGGCATTTTCTTTATGCATTCTCGCACAAGGCTGCTCCATTATAATAGAGCAAAGCCTTTGAAATTGAGAATGCAAGTTCATAATATAAATATAAATCACAAATTAGAGTAAGTACTTATGCAAACGCATAAAAGGCAGAGGGACTCAGGTTATGGGTGGTGATATATCAGGATGGTCGTCAAGGTTTTACACCATTACGACGAACGAGACCTATTTGATATCAATCATCAATGCCCCCTGTAACATTCATACTACTACATTTAATTTTTCGAAAATTACAAAAATAAATACGAAAGAGGAAGAGGAAGAGGAAGAGGAAGAGGAAGGGAGTCATCAGATAGGAGCGAAAGACTAATTGAAGATACGTAATCATTTATTTGATTATCATCTGAACTATGCTATAAATCATCATTTGATCCCCCCTTTATCAGACGCAAATACAAGTACAAATAAATTCTAGCAGTTGATAATTAACATAACAGCAACCAATGAAACTTAAAACCAAAAAAAGCCTCAGAAGGAAGGCAGTAGCGATGTTGTAATCAGTGATTAATCATTGACAATATATCACTATAATCATCATAGGCACCCAAAAAATTCGGAGCAGATTAACAATAATAGCAACAACAAAAAAAAAAAAAATTGAGCCTCATTGAGAAGATTAGATTTGTCAACACAGCATGATTCAGACATATGCTTGTCAATTTGTGTATAATCATCGGCCAAAAAACAAAACACAAAAATACGGAAATTTCTATGTAGAGACATTATAAATCGAGATCTGAAGGAAAAAGCGATAGGAAGAGGGAGCGATTGTCTACATTGCGATGGGTTGGCTTGTATTTGTACTTAAACGGAAACGGCGCGGGTTAGGGTTTTCGCCAAAAGGGCTTCGGCCCTTAGGCAGACGATTGGGCTGGACTTTAGGCCTACATAATTATAGAATGCATAGAATCCACTCTTTTTTAGCAGTGCAACCGTCATAAAAATACGGTCCACTTAATCATGAGTTTATTTCCGAGTTGAGGGTATAGTTATTTATTTTCAAAACCAAAATAAAAAAAAAAAAATCCTAGTTCCAATTTTTTCATTATTATAGAAAAGTTTAGAAGACCCAAAAGATGATAAGTAAAAGTAAAATAAAAATCATCGCTCTTTTCATTTGTCGTTGAAGGGATTCGAATTATATTGTAATCAGGATGAGTTGCACATGAGTCTATATGCTTGTTTGTATTGTTTGTATCATATACATATGCCTGTAAGTTTTGGACATAAAGCAGAATAAGGATTCCGCTAGTGCCGCAGCCGCGGTACACGTCACCGCCTTCACAGTACACGCCGAACTCTGATACAATTTTGCTCTATCACGTGTACGTGCAGTGTAATTTAGCATTACGAGTAGTTTTTTAGAAAACATTTTGCAAACATGATTTCAATTATTTTTATTACGTTGTAGTTAGCAATAAGATTATGAGTTCGGGTTATTGCTATGAATATTGTATGCTCATTTAGGTTACAATATGAAACTGAACTTGAATCTTGTGTGCCACTGACTGGTGTTAATGTTTTTTTTTATTGGTCTTTTTTTGTTGTGATTTTCAGATATTCATGGTTAGTTTAAGTGTTACTTGTGATTCGATTTACAGTGTGCTATGATTTAGTGGTCATGATGGATGTATCATATGGATATTTCTCAATGTTTCATTGTGCCTTTCAAGAAAGATTTACATCGTCGCGTTATACCATTTAATATACAACTAAGCATGACTACATACATGTCTGCTAAAATTGTTGTGAATTGATACGGTTGCAAGCACATCGACAAGTAGTGATGTTTCGACACTATATGTATGTATGAATATGTGACAAGTAAACAAGTTGATAAAACACGAAAAAGCTAATAAAGTAACAAGCAAGTGTTCCTCATAAAAATTAAAAAAAAAACAACAACAACAAGAAGCAAGTGGTTTTACAATTTGGTATGTTTAAAATAGTTTCTTTATGGTTCAAATACATTTATCGTTGTAATCTGTTTTCTTACTTTGAATTCACGTTATATCTTTCGGTTAACAAACATGATAAGGGTCGATTTATTACACAAAAAAAAAAAATAGCTTAGGCGGCTTTTGACAAACAAGTTTAAAAGTGCAGTAATTAAAAAAAAAAAAAAATATCTTAGGGCGAAATTCCGTCATCGAAAGCAGTTGAGGGGTTTTGGTGTAACCTCGATGTGCCTAAATCGTGCTTGGTCCGCGGATCCTTATTAGGTCCAACCGGTCACCGACATTAGTGGATGAGGCCAGAAGACCATTTACGCACTGCGAGCTTGCCCGACCAAATTAGGACCGTGAGCCTTCAAATCAATTCCAAGCTTTCAACCCTGTCACGGCGACAAAAGGGATTAGGGGCCGACACGCAATCTCACTTAATAAACGGGTCCGTCAGCGACCTCGACCATAATATTTAGAGGAAGAGCTACCTCAAGTTCGGCTCCGCTATAAGCCCGCTGTTGTAGCTAAAATATCTATTTGATACTATGTGTAAATAAACCGACTTCAGTTGGTGGCCCCCCTATAAATAGGGGAGCTATGTAACCTCATGAATAGGGGATCATAATCTATAAAACAGATGGCAAAGCCAAATTGCCCCCGTCCTCTTCTTTTATAAAGCACCACTGCCGGAATCCATCGACGCCACCGGACACCACCGGCAAACACCGCTTTTATACACTTTAATAGCCAGATATCCTACGTATAAACTCCGCTAAAACATAGATGATTATTTCAACCACATCAGTTGGCTCCGTTACCGGGAAATCGACACTTTCAACAATTTTCCGGCGGAGATCGAAAGCTCGTGGCACTGAAACCGCCACCTTTTTTCATTTTCCGGTCAATCCCTGATCAAGATCTTCACCCAGTCTCTCTTTCAGACAAATTTTATAATACAACCGTTGTAGCAAGGTTGTACCAAGTGACATACATTACAACCATTCATTTCTAACCTCTCACACACGATAAAAGTGTATTATGTGAAAGAGAGTAAAAATGAGAGGCTCTAATGTATGCCACTTGGTACAACCTTCTTACAACCGTTGCACCATAAAGTCTCTCTTTCAAAAATCTTCATCCAAATCTCCAATATCCACCATTGATGTGCCTGAACCAGCTCCTCCGTATCTTTCATTAAAGGAAAAGCAATAAAGAGCTCAAACTACTCATCCATTCATCCATTACTCGAATCCTCAAACTCCCAAATCACTAAATCAAAGAAGAAGAAAATCAACCTCAGATCTACTTTCTAATTTATAACACAGCTCAAGCTCAGTGCTCACCGGCGAAATGCAGCGATTCCGGGCCCAAGCTGCAGCTGTCCTTGCCATGCAGTCGAGCTCACCTGTTTGAGCACCATCACAACAATCGCTGACTGATTCAAGACGATGTGCTCGGTCATGAGACTTCGTTTTAGGATTTATAAATCGAGTTATTGAATCACCGCGCCCCGCAATCAATTTTGTCCTACCGGAGAAGATGACCGGGCGGAGCTCGGTTGCTTATGGATTCGAGCTTTGAATCAAGCAAGTATTTTTCTTGTTGATGTCAATGGCTCTTGTTCCCGAACCCATTACCAGGTGATTTCTTTTATGCGGTCAAGAATCTTGATTTATTTATAATTATTCCCAAAGCAACGCAAGACTAAAGCTTGCATGAAAGGCGAAGGACCGTTCGAGTGCTCGAGAGGATCAACAACAATGTTTACAAGATTGACTTGCCACCAGATTGGAATATTTCTCCTTTATCAACATGGTGATTTGACACTTTTTGATAATCCCTTTGATCGAGGGCGAGATCCTTCCCTGACCGGGAGGAATGATGTGATATATGATGAGAGCCATATCCATTAGCACCCACGAAGAAGAGTGATCCATTGGTCATTAGAGATGGACCTTTGACAAGGCTCAAAGGAAGAGAATGAGAGAAGCCTTGAATACCTTGCTAAAAGAAATCCATGAAGAGTATGGCGACCCAAAATGAGTGATGAAGCTTCAATATTATACATTCACTACGCTTTTGGGAAAGGAAAGCGCCTAGTTTAATCGGTCTTTTATTTGAGTTTGTGTCAATAAAGGCTAGTTGGGCTGAAGTGTGGTTTGGCGAAGCCCATCTAGTGGGGCGCATTTTTCATTTAAGTTTGTTTAGTTTTCATTAGTTTTCCGTCCCACATTGGAAGATGTGAACATTGAGTCAGTTTTTGTAGCCTATATATAGGCCAACACTATCTCTTTTATGAACAACATATATTTGAGTGAAATATTATTATTTGATTAAGCTTGTCTTAATTGTGCACGTTTATGTGTGAGATTCTCTTGGATTGGAGGATCGCCCCTTTGAGAACTTATCAGCGTAACCGAGCATTACGTTGTGGCGTTCCAACCGTAGTCTAAGATTAAAATACGGATCATAGCTCTCATTAGTTGCAATTCAGTTTCTTCCTGGGCAAAACAAAGGATTTGATTCGTAAGGATCACATCAGCAAGCTCTAAGTCCGAGCCATCGGCCAGCTCTAAGTCCGACCTCAACATTTATTTCAACCAAGCCCGCAACGACCTTGCTTGTAACAATGGGGCTGTAAATTGGAATTTTTCGATTCAGCCATCGCGCTCAACAAAACTTATTTCAACCAAGCCCGCAGCGACCTTGCTTAAAACAAGGAGGCCACACATCGGATTTTTAATTCAGTTAGCGAGCTCCACAGAAACAAGTAAGCTTTTAGCTCAATTATTTTTAACAAGCTCGATGCTTTAATTTCCTCGACCTCGCCAAAAACAAGGGGGCTATGTATATATATATATATATATATATATATATATATATATATATATATATACATTTACGGATATGTCGGACACAACACAAATAGCGGACTCGAAAAAGGTGATATATTCGAGCAAAAATGAAGGTGCGAGCTCAAAAATACTTTGGGAAATTCGTTACAAAAGCAAAGTAAACATTTATTACAAGCTCCATATCAGCGAGCTCATTTATTACAAGATCCATATCAGCGAGCTCATTTATTACAAGCTATCTTATTACGAGCTCTCTGCTACAGGCTCGCCATGAACATGGATTTCTCTACAACGAAAAGCCCGTCGCTTCATGCATGGCACTTTAAGCCCGATAGAGCGTTATCGGCATCTAAGCCCGTCGCTTCATGCCGCGGCACTTTAAGCCCAGCGAGCATTGTCGGCGACTAGCCTTGATAGAGCGTTATCGGCGACTAAGCATGTCCGCTACAATGCCACGACATATAATCGGTAATTCGCTACATTATACAAACACTAATTCAAGCCCGATAGAGCGTTATCGGCGATTAAGCTATATCGCTACAATCGCGCAAACACATGGTGGTGGTTTTCACCAACACCAGTTCAAGCCCGGTAAACAGTATCGGCACTCCAAGCCCGATAAACAGTATTGGCACTCCAAGCCCGATAAATAGTATTGGCACTCTAAGCCCGACCTCAGCTCGGCATCATATTTGGAACTCGCCTTTGAGCGAGCACTTTATAAGCCCGACTCCAACTCGGCATCATATTTAGAACTCGCCTTTGAGCGAGCACTTTATAAGACCGACCTCTAGGTCGGCATCATATTTGGAATTCGCCACTGAGCGAACCTTCTTGTAAGGCCCGACTATAGGTCGGCATTATATTTTGGAGCTCGTCTTCGGGCGAGCCCTCTGCAAGACTAAAAGCTCTCAAGCCACCAAAGGCTAAATCGATTCACGACGCAAAAACCACAAAGTCAGAATCATTTCGTGGCACAAGCCACAAGAGGCCAAGTTCATCAACTACACACAAGCAACGAAAGGACTTACTCTGAGCAAGGCATTGAGGCAAAGCTAACAGGCGATCCGCCACAACAATGAGCCATCACGAGTATTTCAAGGCAGCAGATCATAAGCAGACTATTACTCCCGCCTAACATTTCAAGAAAATGATTAAGGCACGGAGTAGAGGCATTGATGTGCCTAAATCGTCTGCCGGTCGCGGATCCTTATTCGGGTCCAACCGGTCACCCGCATTAGTGGATGAGGCCCACGCCATTTACGCCCGTGAGCTCGCCCGGACCAAATTGGGACGCGAGCCTTCAAATCAATTCAAGCCTTCAACCCTATGCGGCGACAAAGGGATTAGGGGGCGACCACGCGATCGGCTTAATAAGCGGGTCCGTCAGCGACCTCGACCATAATATTTAGAGGAAGAGCTACCTCAAGTTCCGCTCCACTATAAGTCCGCTACTGTAGCTAAAATATCTATTTGATGCTATGTGTAAATTAACCGACCGACTTGAGTCGGTGGCTCTATAAATAGGAGAGCTATGTAACCTCATGAATGGGGGATCATAATCTATAAAACAGGTTGCAAAGCCAAATTGCCCCCGTCCTCTTCTTTTATAAAGCACCACTGCCGGAATCCATCGCCGCCACCGGACACCACCGGCAAACACCACTTTTATACACTTTTATAGCCAGATATCCTACATATAAACTCCGCTAAAACATAGATGATTATTTCAACCACATCAACCTCTATTTCAAGCCAAATAAAGAGGCAATAATTTTATTGGGGATTCTTAAGTATGATTTTAGGGAGGCGTGTATATGTGTTAAATTCTCATCTCTTAATATAAAGATTGAGTTTGGTGGTCGATAATGCATAAAATTTTGTCTTCTTCAAGCTTCAACTAAATTCTAAAACCTACATCTCCCACGACGATTGCGAATTTACTTAACCTCGAAAAAACAATAATCCTTTTCTAGCAGCTTTGGCTCTTTCTAGAGTTTAAAACTAATTTTTTCAACTTCTATCTCCACAGCAAAAATGTTCAATTTAATTGGCAGACTATATTTTTAATATCCTCTTTGTTTTTATTTAAGCTCTCGTAGTTATCAAATCAAAAAAAAAAAAAAATTATCGAGTTGTAGTTATATTTTGGCGATTATTTATTGTATTTTTCTAAATCTGCGCTTATTTATGAAGAGGTCGGAGATTGAAAACATATTGCATTAATTATATTTAAGTGGTGTTATTGTCATTTTGTTGTTTAATCAAAGTATTAATTACTCTTCTTAATATGTGTGTCTTTTTAGAAACTGAGAAGGTTAAATAGAAACTGACAGGAGTAAGTACATGTGAAATCCATATTGAGCAATTGGATTTCATCCATTTCCACATCCATCAAAACACCATAAATAAACTAAAACTATTACTACAACACATATAGATAGATATATTCGCTCGCATAGGTTTCATGTTAGAGCTCGTTTGCCTCGTCGAACTAGTGACATAAAGCCTCTGCGTGGAAGAACCATCCCTTTGCTTAGCACCGACTTTTTCAACTTAGGAGGCTCCTGCAACACCAAAAAAAAAACCAAATTGGGCAATAATTGACGGTCAAACATTAATTTTTACAATAATCAATAACCATTACGCTTAATGATCATCAAAGACGGAACCAAGATTTCAATTTTGGATGTCTTTAATGAATTATATCGAAAGTGAAATCACCTGAAATTGAAATTTAGTGTGCTGAGTTCTGGGTGAAGTGAGTAGGGCCACTCCGAACAGGCAAAACTGCTACACTGTCTTGTTTATTACCTACATGACAATATGACATGAATATCTTCTTTTAGCAACTTGTATTTTACTTTTTACTTGGAGAATAAAAGATTTAATCTTTAAAATTACCTGGAGAGACAGTGCTGTTTCTTATTTCCTCACCGGATTTTGATTCCTCCTCCTCCTTCGCTAATAAACATGGCTTGACATTGTAAGTGTATAAGAAGAGTGGCATTTCCTCTTCTGTACTTATAAATTCTATCTTTTCACCACCATCTTTTTCCCTAATTACAATTGCCAACACCATACACATTTCATGAGTTTCAAAATCTAATTTCACAGCCACACACTTGAAGAAGAAGATCAGTACCTATTCAAGAGTATTTTGGTACCCTCAACAGCTCCATTTGCTGGTGATAATAATAAAAGATTTAATTAATCTTGTCTTATTTAAACAAAGACAGACCAATCTTTAATCCATGAAGCAAAAGAAATAATTAATCTTTACGTACGTGGAATCATATAGCGAGAATAATGTTTAGGAAAATGAGCATTCCAGGAATGTGATGTAAGGCAGAGCTTATTAGAGTACTGTTGCCATGTGAAAAGCCTCTGTCCCCCAACCAAGTAAAAAAAAAACAAGAGTTAGATGACAAAAGTGGGGTTTAACACATTAAACTATCAAAATCTGCAAAAGGGTTCATGTTAATTTCATAAAAGATTTGATTTTTTTAATTTACTTGCTTCAAGCAATTGATTCTAAGCTCTGCTTCATCTACTGTGTTGCTCTGCGAAAGACGGCATTCAAGTGCAGCTGAAACACTTCCTAAATGATCAACCACTGTAACCACTGCCCTGCATATATACTCCTTTGTGTTTTCCACCACTCTGCATTTCAACATTGACTATAATTATAAAAATAATTAAACTATAAAAATATCCTCAGGAATATATTAGATTAATTTCTGAGAAATTAAGACTCACTTTTCCTTATCTGTTTTAGGATTCAAGAAAGTACTCTCACAGTAAGTTGCAGCAGCATGAAGGTGAGAGCATAAGTCCTTTAGTTCCTGCACAAACAAGACTAATTCTTTAAAAAGTTTAAGTGAAGGGGGAAAAGGAAAATGGACATAATGGCAGATATATATATATATATATACTCACTTGCAAAGAGTTGTTGAATTTGCTGATATTATCAGTTTCAGCTACTTCTTCTTCTTTTCCTTGTTCATCTACAAATGTCTTCAACTCCTCCATTGTTTTAAGTGCAATTTAGAGAAGCACTATTCAAAGCCCAACAAAAGTGACAGTCTATTTATTTTGCCCTCTCTCTACAGAAGAAACGTTTATATATATACACATACCAAGATGATAGCTTTATGTGTAACCAGAAAGGGAATCTTAAAAAAAAAAACCCATAAATTGATTAAATTCTGATTTGTGTAATTAATGAACGAAAAAGATTATGAGAAAAATTACGGTACATCACTAATATGAGATTGACTTAAAAATATATGTGATTATAATTATTGCAAGTATTTTTATTTAGTACATTCAAAGTAATATAACGCCCCTCAAGTGTGTCGGGGCCTATAAAAAGAGAGATGCGCCACTTGTTTTTTTTTTTTTTTGTTTTGGGAAGTGCGTCTTATAAGAAAATAGTGAGGCCCAACACTTTGTTTTTTTTTGTTTTTGTTTTTAATTGTGTTGGAAGCAGGGCTTGAACTCGGGATCTCCTGTTCCGATACCATATTATAGTTTAAAGTGTATTATATTTTATTGATTCAACTGAATAGACATGATACAAATATATAGGTCTCGGTAACTTAGCCGCAAAGTATATAATAGATAAATATAAAATATAAAATAAATATTTAAACTACTTCTACATTATCCTCGACACCTACTATAATGAAAAGGTTTCCGATGTATTAACTTACCTCACGGGTCAACATTTTTTCTTTATCATCATTGATCAAAATGTATATAACGTATTAAGTGAATCAGCGATGATAAATATGTGTGATTGACAATTTGACATCATTGCCCCTACAAATACCTCATTTGGGTTTCTCCAAAAAACAAACCTCATTTGGTTTATATCATTACAATGCAAAACTGGCATTTTCTTATTAATATAGCTAATAATACCACAAACATACCTAGGATTCATGTGAACCCCTATAGATATAGTATAGTACTATATGGACTGTTCCATAATGAAATAGCTATACTAAATCAGCTACTATTTCACCGTTGATCAATAATACATCTTTACAATGCGGGGGTGGGGGTTGGGGTGAACAAATTTTATTTCGTGTGGTAAACGATTCGAGTCGAATCGAACATTAAAACTTATCAAGGCAGTGTATTTTAAATTTTATAACTCAAGTTTGAAAGAAACATAGCTTGTATATTATAATCAAACTCGATCACAATAAGAATCACAAAAGGACCCTCCTCAAAAAGAAAAGAAAAGAAAAACTCTAGCCAAACTGATATTGAATTTAAGTTTGTTTTGGGTTAAATAAAATGAATTTTATTTTAAAATAATACTGAAAAATATTAAATACTCCCAATATATTTCATTTTACAATAATATGAAATTTTATTTTGAATCAATAAACAATATTCTCTTTTCCTTAAAATAAAAAAAAATAAGAACAAATAAGAGTGGTGAATATTAAATTTAATACATATCAATCCATTTAATTAAAGACGTATAAGCCCAATTTTTTTTTAAAAAAAATTCTTATGAGTTTTTATTTTTATTTTCAAATTTAGTTAAGAGGTGGAGCTTATGAATTTTTGAAAAACTCATTTAGTAATCCAATAATATTATAGACTAATAAACTTATTGTACCTCTAAAAAATAGACCCTAAATTTTGATTATTTTTAGAAGTTGTGGTTTTGTTGGCCTATCTGTAAGGACGAAAATGGGATGACTACGACAGAGAGGACGGTGAAACATGCATGGTGGTGTGACTGACATGCATGCAGCCATTGACATGCATTGAAGGGTCCAGCTGGGCCAGGCCAGAAAATGGAGAATAAGAAAACAAAAGTCATTTAAGAATTCTGATGGATGGGTTCGATACTTCTATATTTTTTCGTAAAGGACAAACCGATTTTACGACCCGTGATCGCTTCCTGTTAATATAATTTTCTGTTTCGCTTTTTCCTTTTTTCTTTTTTTTCCTTTCTCTTGGACAGGACAGTCGTTCCTATATGAGAAGATGCATACGTACCGACAACAGTATGCGTTTCCAACTTCCTTTCTTGTGACTTTCTGATTGATTACACTCTTACCCCTCTACAATGTCTTACATTGTATTATAGCATATGTTTTAACAAAAAAAATGTGAATGTTTAAGATTTTGGGAATCTTTAATATATCTTTCTTTTTCATATTTTTCATATTGACATCAGGGGATGCATGTAGGGAATACTCAAAATCAAGAAATGTCTAGAACATCTTATTGTAGACACTTGAACTATCCAATGAGGGCTATAAATAGCAACACCACCATATACTTAAGCAACCAAGCAATCAAACAATCAATACAATCAAATTCCTTTCTTTAACTTATCAATCATTATCCATCTCACACTCATCAATCCTAGCCTTCTCCATTCAACTCTCTACAAAAATTCTAACAAGTGGTATCGGAGCTCGGTTTCGATACAACTACAACTGGGCGAAATCTACATCATGGCAGATTACACACTCTGCTCATCCATTTCGGTTCCAATTTCGGGTGAAAATTTTCGACTATTGGTTCATTAAAATGAGAACCTACTTTTGTGCTCAAGATTTATGGGATATCGTAAGTAAGGGTTTTGTGGACTTTATAGTCTCTTTGGGGTGATTAATAAACTATGGCTCTTGGTGGGTGTATAGGATTCTCGATCATAGAGGTTGGTTTGAAAGCCTTAACCTGTGAATGGAGTTTTTGGTACTCGAGTTCTATTCGACCTCTTGTAGAACCACGAGTGTCTCGAGGCCCAGTGGGGAGCAATTGGATCTACACCTGAAAAGAGTCGAATGAATAGGAAAGTTTAAAATTTCGGTGCAAGGTGAGTGGTATAGGGGTGATTCCTAAAAGTAGAGAGTTAACCTGGACCTCGAACTCTCTCACCACTCGTCTTGCTAGATTTCGTTAAGCGAGAAAATAGGGGTGATTCCTCGAGACTTTCTTGCCGTGAAAACGGAGTCTGGATTCATTCAGAACAGAAGGGTCTTGGTTAGAACAAATGGTAGGTTGACTGCCGGGACTTATGTCTTTTTGTGGATGTAAGAGAACCTCTCGGTCATTAAAAGTCGCATGTTTTAAAATATGTGGACTTGACCAGAATATTGATAAGTCTTTTGAAGACTGGGTATCAATATTGGTAAAATAGTAGTATTAGTGTTCACGAAAGGTAACATTGAAACTGTTGGAAACATCATGAGTGTGTTATCTGAAGTCAGAAACTGACACGCCAAGATTCTCTGGATGAGAAAATTGGACTATATTCTAAGAATCTGATTCGGTCAAATTCACGAGAATGAGTCATTGGCTATCCCACCTATCTTATTGAATAAGATGATCTTGCATATACGGATGCAACATTCAGCGAGAGTAGTCCTACCCTACCTCTCAGGAATGATTCTCTAAATCTTCGGATGAAGAGAAAATAGGATAGAGACTCTCTTGGATAACGGCAAGTCAGGTTATAACAAGTCAATAGTAGTCAAATCTCGGAATCGAGCATTGAATAGCGGTTTAGTACATCCTCAAGTATCTTTGAAGAACGAGGAATAATGTGCTTGTATATTCGGGTGCAAACTTGAATATGATTGACTGCACTGATTCTGACTTGTAGTCAGATTAAGGATGATCATTAAGTTGGTCTCGGGCTCGGTGTTTTCACGTAGTGCTTAGAATTTCCTTTTTGAGTGCAGGAGTAATTCCGTGTCCGATAAGCCGATATCACTTCACTGTGAAAATAGTGAAGAGATAGCTTTGAAGGATCTTCTCAGTCACTAGAGGTCAAAAGCATAGAGAGTACCACCTGATTGGAAGGACCGACAACGTTTCAATCCTAAAGATCGTCTTGAGTCGACAACCTAGCTAATCAGTGTACCAAGTCGAGTGCTTGGAGGGTATGGCATTGATGGATATGTCTCATCTGCTTTTAGAGCAAGTGGGGAGAGTGTTGTGAATAAGATGAGAAAGGGTGTGCTCTAAAAACAATCGTTGCTTGTCATTTCGTGCAAGTGGGAGATTGTTAGGTGTAGTGCCGAAAGACAATTTGTGTAATTGTTTTTAATAATGGATGATGAGTTTATCTCACCTTAGTTACTTGCTTTGTGCTTGTAAAGTAATACACTTCTTTGCAAACCCTAAGTATATCTCGTATGTAACCACTTAATTCGGTGTATGGATTACACGTGAGGATTGAGTTAGTGGTGGTATACTTAAAGCTGATTAGTCCGTGGTGAATTTAATCGAGTTTAGGGTCTCTTGATTAAAACACCAATAATGCATGAACACCTTAGGGTGTGATAGTCTTATCCGGATTGTCGGTAGAGGTACTACGTGGGGCATTTATATATGATGGCATTCATATATAGATTTGGACCGATTTAATCAGTATTTCTCGATATAATTCCGTAATCAAGGAATCTTATTAAATCATTAGATGATCATATATGGATCAACCTTAATCCTGAGGTGATCACAGGGTGCTTCTTGTCCCGGGGTAGTGTTTGATGTGTTAGTTACGGTTCACTTAAATATGTGTTCCAAGCCACTTCTCATTGGCACTATCTCCAGATGAGTGAGTAGTTCTGATTTTCACAGACATGGAATCCATTCCTTCCCTGCGGGAAGTAGAGACGATCCCTTATTTGTTAGCCTTAAGAAAGTGATCGATCCCGGGAGTTCATATTAGACTAATTGATCACTAGTCAGATATGTGAACTAATTGATCATCAGGGGGTTAATGGTAAATAAGGATAAGATATTCTAAGTCGGGTTCACGGAGACTTCCCACTCAGAATGGACAGTCTATGGAGGGTTAATCCGTATGTAGTGATTATATCAATGGACGCTTATTCACTCTATGGGTTGAGTATAAGTATACATCTATAATCGGTAGAGTTCGATTCCGGGTTTATGGTGGCTAATCCCGGAATTAATAATTAATGTACTTATTACATTCGATGAATAATTAATTATTGGAGCTCTTGGTTATAGGTCCACGTCCCCGATGTGGCTTATGTAATTCGGACTAATAATCTTGTTATTTGGGCCTCATTGATAATTAATTGGTGGGCTAATTAATTGATATGCATGGATATTATTTAGTTGAAATTTAAATAATATAATCAATGAAAAAGACATTCTCTCATGGGCTGGTGGGCTTAGTGTGGCGCCAATATGTCTTGGATTTTCCAAGAAATTAGTTTTCTTGGATAATGACATATTGTGTAATTAGTTATTTATTTGTAAAATAATTAATTGGATAAATAAAAGAAAATAATTTATTTATTATTTATCTCTTAACTATAAGGATAATTATATTTTCTTATTATAAGATTATAATTATCTCTTATTTTTATCGGATAATAATAATTAGAATTATCTCTTTTATTTTGTTAAACCGATTAGGTATAGGTTTTCTCTCTTGGATTTTGCCTATAAAAGAGAGTTCTCCCGAGCCACAGGAGTGATGAAAGCCACGAAATTCATAAAGAAAAAAGGCTAAGGAGTTCGATCCTTAGCTCCACCCGGTTGGAGAAAAACTTAGGGTTTTTCTCGGTTGCATATCAAGGAGGTTCCAATTCCAAGAATCGGTGTCCACCAACCACCGTTTGAAGAACACATTGGAAGATCAAGGCTTCTCATCCTAAGATCAAGGCGTCTCTTCCCGATATTGGTAACATGATCTTAACCCCTTGTAGTAGTTTAAGTCCTTTAATTATGTATTGTGTTGTATAAGTCGTGATCCATCCGCTGCGCGTAGATCTAACTCGTTTAGATCTAAGAACCTGCATCCTTCAAAAACTCCGTCACAAAAATCAAAACAAAATGATCGGAGATCAAATGAGGGTTCTAAAAATACAGAGCCTCCAAACAAAACATTTTCTCCTTGCGGTCTAGAAAAATTCAAGACAAATATTAAGATAGGAAACGGCGACTTTATGGAGGCTCTTTGGAAAAGTGCACTATTGTCATCAACACAAAGAAAGGCAAAGAGATACATAAATGAGGTGCTCTTAGTCCCGAGTATAGATCAAAACCTATTGAGTGTCGGGCAAATGATGGTGAAAGGATACTCGTTGCATTTTGAAGGAGATTCTTGTACAATATATGGTAAGAAAGATAAATCCCTTCAAATCGCAAAAATAAAAATGAAAGAAAACGATGCTTTCCAATCCAATGGGGTTATGCAAGAGATGTAGCAATGAAGGCACAAGTTGACGACTCGTGGTTATGGCACAAAAGGCTTGGTCACTTCAATTTCCATGGATTAAGAATACTAAATCAAAAGAACATGATGAAAGACCTACCCACTATAAAGGCACCCGATCGTGTTTGCGAAGGATGCATGCTTGGGAAACAACATCGACAACCATTTCCTGTTGGAAAAGCTTGGAGAGCGAAGGAGCCATTAGAATTGGTGCACACGGACGTTTGTGGCCCAATGCGCACTCCCTCACATGAACAAAATAGGTACTTCATTCTCTTCATTGATGATTTTACCAGAATGACATGGGTTTATTTTATGCATGAAAGATTGCAAGTATATGAAATATTTAAGAAATATAAGGCCTATGTCGAGAAACAAAGTGGTCACTACATGAAGACCATAAGAAGTGATGAAGGCAAAGAATATACATCAAGAGAATTCAACAAGTTCTGTGAAGTTGAAGGCGTGGAGCATCAATTGACAGTTGGATACGCTCCGGAACAAAATGGTGTATCAGAACACAAAAATAGAACCGTTATGGAGACAGCAAGAGCTATGCTAATGGAGAAAGGCCTTCCGAAAACATTGCAGGCGGAGGCGGTGCATACACTGATCTACTTGCTAAACAGATGTCCAACCAAAGCTGTTCAGGATAAAACACCATTCGAAGCCTGGAGTGGGCGAAAGCCATCAGCAAAGCATCTTAGAGTCTTCAGCTCCATCTGGTATGTTCACATTCCAAAAGAGAAAAGGAGCAAACTGGATGAAAAGACATAAAAAGGTATTTTCTTAGGCTATAGTACACAATCAAAAGGTTACCGTGTCTATAGCTTAAAAACAAGAAAGCATATTGTCAGTCGAGACGTTGAATTTGATGAGGATGCAAGCTTCAATTGGGAAACCGAGGAAGTTGAAAGGAAAACTATTAATATGGCTCCACTTCTATGAACCAACGAAGTAGACATCCGTCAACCAGAATCACCAGCTCACGCCATCATTGAAGAAACATCACAAGATGAAGGTTCTTCTCCAGAGACACCACCAAGGAAAACAAAAACCTTGACTGAGATTTATGAGAGATGCAATCTCACCTTGATAGAACGAGGAAGTTATGAAGTCCAAAGAAGAAGTTGGAGAAAAGAAATGGAAGAAGAAATTAAGATGATAAACAATAATGAAACGTGGGAGGTCATCGGTGTTAAGTGGGTCTATAAAACAAAGCTTAATCCTGATGGCTCCATCCAAAAACACAAAGCAAGGCTTGTAGCCAAAGGCTACTCTCAACAGTTTGGAGTGGATTACAACGAGACATTTGCTCCTGTTGCACGATTAGATACGATACGTACCAACAACAGTATGCGTTTCCAACTTCCTTTTTTGTGACTTTCTGATTGATTACACTCTTACCCCTCTACACTGTCCTACATTGCATTATAGTATATGTTTTAACAATATATATACACAGGGATCGCTACGTTTAAGAATTGGGAACCATTGGTACAATCTTCAGGGACCGTAGTAAGAATACAAGCCCCATATAATAGGTTGAGAAGCGTAGATGGATTCGCACCACTCACAGCTCTACTCGCCTCGATTACATTACAAGATCGTTATTCGTAGATCTAACTAGGAAGATAACGAACGGAGAAAATATTGATATGTAAGATTATCAATTTACGATTGGTAAATCGCTAAAATTAAATGATCTTGAGAATAAAGAGTTTAAACACGATAAACAATTCCTTCACAATGATTTTTGTGCTAATTATAACCTAGAGAAAAGAATTTGGTTTTTGTATAGTTTTGGGAGTAAGTAGGCTAATAGTTTCAGAGGGATTTTTTATTTGTATATCCCTTTCTTCTGTTTTGACGGTATAATCAGATATTATAGGACACCAGATATTATATCCCATATCATTGTGAAGGAATTGTTTATCAGGTTTAAACTCTTTATTCTCAAGACTGTTTAATTTTAGCAGTTTACCAATCGTAAATTGATAATCTTCTATATCAATATTTTCTCCGTTCGTTATCTTCCTAGTTAGATCTACGAATAACGATCTTGTAAATGTAATCGCAGGCAAGTAGAGCCGAGTGGTGCGAATCCATCTCTGCTTCTCAACCTATTATAGAACCATATTCTCGTCTCGTCCTTGTTGTAGAAAGGTTTGTGTTCTTGCGAGCATATTTGCCCCGAACGGTACAGAAGGTGTTGTAAGTCCTCGGTGAAGGCGGTTTATCCTTATTTTGTTCGGGGACCGTAGTAAGAATACAAGCCCCTTATAATAGGTTGAGAAGCGAGAGATGGATTCGCACCACTCGGCTCTACCGATCGATTCATTACAAGATCGTTATTCGTAGATCTAACTAGGAAGATAACGAACGGAGAAAATATTGATATAGAAGATTATCAATTTACGATTGGTAAACTGCTAAAATTAAACGATCTTGAGAATAAAGAGTTTAAACACGATAAACAATTCCTTCACAATGATTTTTGTGCTAATTATAACCTAGAGAAAAGAATATGGTTTTTCTCAGTGATCGAGCAAGGGGGGACAACGGGACGGGGAAGGACACGGATATAGAACGATATATAAAGGTACAATTAATAAATACAAAAATTAAAAAGAAAGTAAGAACATAAAAATAAAGCTGGAAGATGACCGATTATGAGCCCAACTGGGAAGATAACTTGAGTGGAAAAATAAAAATAAAATAAAATAAAAAAAATGAATAGTAAATATGTCGGTAATTACCGAGCTTCTTTTTTTATATTTTTTATTTTTTATTTTTTATATTTTAAGTAGTATATATATATATATATATAATATAATAATAATAAATAATACTATAATCACGACTGAGAAGATAACTCAGTGGATTAGTTGTATAAACATAAAATAAAATTACTGAAATAAAATAACAAAAATAAAATGACAGAAATTAAAATAACAAAAAGTAACAACTGGATTAAGGACCAGTTGGACGGAACAGTATTAAACGATCGTGAGAACCCTCAATCTTATTTGAAAGAGTCACCACAGATCTCGCGAAATAGAAAGTAGTCTGTTGACGGTAACAACTGTTCGTTCGTCTAAGCCACGTTTATCTCATGCGGTAGTCCGCGTAGCGATAGACATGTATGACTTTGTGGATGCCGGCAATCGAAAAGAAAAGAAAAGCGGTGGTGCTTATGATCGCAACCACATAAGTAGATGATAGTTTTTAGGTAAAGAAGCTACCTTTATAGTAGAATAGTAGATCTTTTACTGGAAGAGCGATAGATCGAAACTTTGACTACCGGTTGCCGGAAACCACCGCTCACCGGAGTTGTTATACAAGTTCCAGGTGGAACCAAACTTCAAAAACAAGTCCAAGTTGGACTTAACTTCAACTTAAAGATCAAAGTTCAAGTTGAATCTATCTTCTTTATAGTATAGAAGAAAGATCAATCAAGAACATTACAAAGATTTATGGAATTGAAAGAAAAATTTAGAAGTTGGAAACTAGAAAAGATGTGGAGGTTTTCTTAAGAGAAAACTTCTTTCTTTCTCTAGCTTTCTCTCTCTATTTGTGTTCTCTCTCTTTTTTTTTTTTTGCCTTCTCTCTATGTCTTCTAACCCTTGCTATTTATAGAAAATTTTGGGTGCAAATAGTAAGTCATGAATAGTATAGAATAGTGATTTTTCCAAGTCTTTGATATAATGATACCATATATGGCATTTTTCAACTAGCATGGCAAAATACATCATTATGTTGGAAATGTGGGTCCCATGTTGTAAATATCTTTGGTAGTAAATGGTAATTTTGATGTAGTATCTTTCCATTATCATCGGGGTAATCACGTAAGCGACCAAATTCTTTGTTTTCTTGTAATACCTTGAGAATAGAAAATAATACTACATTAATCTTGGTCAAATGGTTTATTCGATAATTGACGATTTATCCCTTCTTGTTCATATCCTCGGACTTATCTTGGTTGACAAGTGATGATACTTTTGTCTCGCCCTTATAGGTGAATAAGAGACATTTTTATAGGATTGTCGGGATCTTCTACATAGAATTTGTATATCATATTTTTGAAGACAAGCTGTTATTTTTCATAGAGTTGTGGAGATGGAGTCCTTCCCATAAATCAAAGGCCAAGGTTCTAGATCTCAATTGTTGATTTGTTCTCTTCTTGTCATTATGCCATCCATATTCTCCATATTATAATGATATTCACTGGTGATAGTTTTCAAATGAATTTCCTTGTATTCTTTCGAGGTATATTACATGGCATCTTTGGTTCGATTTTATCGCCAATCCATTCAGGGATTTTGAATCAATGTCGGCAATGATCCATGATGTACCGGGTGATGTTTCACTATGGAATCTCTTAACAAGGGTTACAAATGTTTTCCCTAGGGTGCTTTGTTCGGAAGGTTTCCATATGTCTTGAAAAGAATCCATCTACTAGACCAAAATCTAGCGAGGGTTTGTCTTTGTGATTATATTTCCTTCAAATGGTAATCCCTCAGGATAAAATGTATGGAATACCTCAAAATCAATTGCGCATTTGTTGATTTTGTAGTCCAATGTACACTAGCGTGGTTTGTAGTGACAATGCTTGAGACATTTTAGATTTATCTGTTATGATAATACTCATTTGAATGGTTATTCCAGTACATAGAGCCTTCTTTTCCATAACAAGTCGAGGAAGTCATGAATATCCTCTTCCTTCTTTTCGAACTTCTCTTTTGCTTTTTCAAAGATAAGATCTTGAATGGAGTTTGGCAAACTTTGAATTTGTTGGTGAGGAAAGAAAAGGTTTTACTTGATGAAGTATCTCATGTTCTTCTTCTTTATACCTCCTTTTGTTCTTTCTTTTGCCACAAAATCTCCAAAGGTTTGTATTTCTTTATTAGTCATATCACCCTTACTACGAGAAGCCCCTGTCATAGATAGAATTTTTTGTTTTGTATTAATTCTCCTTTGATTGAATCTTCCATGAAGTAGTCGATCGAGTGGGAATTTGTACTTAGGAATTCAACGGCTTTTTCTAAAGATGGGAATTTGTAAAAAAGGAGTTTATGGGTGAAACGATTTTTACGCAAGAGACAATGTTTTGTATATTCACAGTCTGTGACCTCAACAACCACATAGTAATGTAATTCATTGGACCCTTTCCAATTTTTAACCAACTCATCTTTTTCTTTTTCGATATCAAAATGATATCTTTTGGATGTCGTGGGGCATCCTTTCCTTGTATTCCACTGTATGAAGGTGTTCATTCTTTTGTAAGAAAATGGATGTAATATCGTTCCCTTTTGAACCCATTCATATTCGAATGTGGTTTCAAACTTCTTCCGTAACGATGATCTGGATTTTATGTATTTTCTCCATAGAATCCGAGATTTCATTAATAGCCAAGTATTCACGAAGCACGAATACTTATGTAGTAGAATAAATATTTTGAAATATCATCCTTTTACGTAGTGCGTATCGTTTGGGAAAGCGAATATAATGTTTAATTTTATCATGTTTTTCCTTCTTTCCGGCGAACAATTTTTCCCTTAGGGATGTTTAGTATCATATTTCATGAATAAAGCTGGTTCGATAAATATACCAAAGAAAAGGAATATAAATTGAACCGTGAACTTTTAGTGACCAAATTTGTGTATATTTGGAAATGTATTGAACTTTTGTTAGGAAACATATGACATTGATGAAGGATGCTTTTAGGGCCACAGGAATTTCCCATATAGATGGTTCAAGATGAGTAATTACTCGTTTTAACCAATATTGTGGTTGTCTACCGAATTTGGTACCTATGAAGGCGAGGATGAAGCAATAAACCATAGTTTTTCAACTTGAGATCAAAAGTATTTGAATCAGTTGGGCTTTCTTTATTATACTAATATTTAAGTGTAACCTTAGATGAAGAATCTTGAATTTTTATTTGCCTCTTTTGGAATTTTTATAATGAATTGGGAATACATCCTTGGAAGTAAAGCACATTTGTTTTGGAAAATCAAAGGATTACAACCTTTGCATAGCATATGGTTTCGTTGTACCATTTCTGAATGCTAATTACTTTTTGCCAAGAAACCCATTCGTGTTGATATTGAGATGTAATTCTAATTGAAGAATTTTGGTGGATCTTAGGGCTTGATTCACTTCTTCATTTTCCCCAATAAAATGGTTCTTTGGAATCTAGCTTTCTTTGTTTAATGGCTATCCCCAATGAGAACCTTTGAGGTGATGTTAATAACTTTTTAATATTTGGAATGAATTAATATTAAAAGTATTTAGTAAAGCAACATTTTGGTTTAACTCACGAGACTTGGATCTTATATTTATTTAATCCATGTTTTTTCAAAGAAAACGTTTCATAAGTTTCAATGAAAGTATTGACATAGTCTCTTGTATAGATATTTATAACGTTGGTGTAAAGGTTATTATTGGCCTTAAAATGACATTTTTTGGAACATATATTAACTCGTATGGAAGCCTTTTGAATATGGTAGATGAGAGGCCTTCTTTGATTATAAACAAGTATGAAATTGATAATGAGTAATAAGGTGTTTATTACGTTGAAACATAACTCTGCACATCTTTTAAGGAAATATATTTTTGTATTTTTACCCCATTTTCCTAGACACCTGTTGGATTGTTTGATCTAGGAAAAACATTTAATCTTTTTGGGATTCCAAAAATGGTATGAACGATGAATTTTTGTTGCATGCATATGTTACGCGGTTTTGTATTTTGAACAATCCTTTCTTCATCTCTCATTGTATCCAAAAACAAGTAATTTATGAAAGTTTTGGATTTATCATGACCATGAGAACCTATTTAGCGAGGATTATATTAGCGTTTTCAAGCCATTTATAGCGCACCTTGTAAAGAGCCTTGATTGATCTAGTATGACTTTGATATAAGTCAAATCCTTTGAAAATATACTTGTTAACAAAATAAATTGTTAAACAATATATAAAAAGATCATAACTAGCGCCCATGGGTAAATCGACTAATCTTGGAATAACGTCCTTTATGTTAGATGGGCGAACATTTCTTAGATTAGTAAGGATAGAGATTTTATCTATCTTATTAAGACATATTATAATATATTGCCTATGTGAAAAAAAAATGATTAAGTAAAAGCAGTATTCTTTGTGATCATCTCTTTCTCTGGTAGTATAATATATTTGGGTTTTAAAAAGTAGTCTTTTAAAACCTTGTGCCTTTCAAAATCTCTTTTAAAAGAAATAATAATCTTTCTTTCCAAAATGGTCTAAAATTGGATGATGTTTCCAAATGAAAAGTGGTTTGGAAAACATAAGGATTTAAAATTGATGTGGATGAATCATTTATAATGTTTAAAGATCCTTTCAAGGTTTTCTTGTCGAGGATTACCTTTGTTGTAAACGATCCAATTTATTTCCAATAACCATGTCAAGATTTGTGGACATAATATGTATTTGGTTAATATTGAAACCTTTGTTCATATTAAATCCTAGACTATTGTTATACACGTTTTGGGATATGGATGTTGTACCGATGAGATTTCGAGGAGGAACTTGTTGGCTGATAGGAATCAATTGATCCTTGCTAGACTCTTGGGTTTTATTAGCGTCTTGTTTTGGAACTATTGTTTTGGTGTTATCTTTCTCAGTTTCCTCATTAGACAATTTTTTTAACAACGATTGTGTTGGAAATCGAATTATCTTCTCATCATATGTATCATTACTTATGGATTTAGACGGGTTCATTGTAGGAGTGGATTCAACTAGAATCGATCTAGTAGTTATCTGTTCATACAAAGACTGATTGCCATGTGAGTTTTCCACAGAGGTTTTCTCCGAAACCTTTCTGATTGGCTCAATCTTTTCTATTTTAATAATTTTACTTTGGCAAGTTGGAAGAATAAAGGATGGCCTCAGACCTAAAGATTTTGTATTTATCGTATCCCTTTCTTTAATGACATAGGATTCTTTCTTTATTGATTACGTGTAATAGGTTTTGTCGTTACTCTTTGCTTTATGTAAAATTTGAATGATGATACGATTTTTCGAGAATCAATAATTATTTTCCAAGAAGGAATAGAAGAATCAAGAGTGTTTTCAAAAGGATAGTTGATGGAATTTTGATATGCATAGATTTCAAACCATTGAAAGAATAGAATATTGACCCTATATTCAAAGAGCGAATCCATAAAACTTGTCTTGAACATCTTTGTCTAGTTTTAAGAAAGTTTTGAAAAACCAAATTCTTTTCTCTAGGTTATAATTAGCACAAAAATCATTGTGAAGGAATTGTTTATCGAGTTTAAACTCTTTATTCTCAAGATATTTTAATTTTAGCGATTTACCAATCGTAAATTGATAATCTTCTATATCAATATTTTCTCCGTTCGTTATCTTCCTAGTTAGATCTACGAATAACGATCTTGTAACAAAATCGAGGCGAAGTAGAGCGAGTGGTGCGAATCCATCTCGCTTCTCAACCTATTATATGGGGCTTGTATTCTTACTACGGTCCCTGAACAAAATAAGGATAAAGCGCCTTCACACGAGGACTTACAACACCTTACGTACCGTTCGGGGCAAATATGCTCGCAAGAACACAAACCTTTCTACAACAAGGACGAGACGCAGATCGTACTGCATCGACATTACACCACACACAACACTACCCCTCGTGTCTCTCGATACCGAGAAGGGACACGGTGATCGAGCAAGGGGACAACGGGATGAGGAAGGACACGGATATAGAAACGATATATAAAGGTACAATTAATAAATACAAAAATTAAAAAGAAAGTAAGAACATAAAAGATAAAGCTGGAAGATGACGAGTTATGAGCCCAAGCGGGAAGATAACCTGAGTGGAAAAATAAAAATAAAATAAAATAAAAAAAAATGAATAGTAAATATGTCGGTAATTACCGAGCTTCTTTTTTATATTTTTTATTTTTTAATTTTTATATTTTAAGTAGTATATATATATATATAATATAATAATAATAAATAATACTATAATCACGACTGAGAAGATAACTCAGTGGATTAGTTGTATAAACATAAAATAAAATTACTGAAATAAAATAACAAAAATAAAATAGCAGAAATTAAAATAACAAAAAGTAACAAGCTGGATTAAGGACCGGTTGGACGGAACGATGATAAGCGATCGTGAGAACCCTCAATCTTATTTGAAAGAGTCACCACAGATCTCGCGAAGCGAAAAGTAGTGCGTTGGCGGTAACAAGCTGTTCGTTTCGTCTAAGCCACGTTTATCTCATGCGGTAGTCCGCGTAGCGATAGACATGTATGACTTTGACGGATGCCGGCAATCGAAAAGAAAAGAAAAGCGGTGGTGCTTATGATCGCAACCACATAAGTAGATGATAGTATTTAGGTAAAGAAGCTACCTTTATAGTAGAATAGTAGATCTTCTGGAAGAACAATGAGATCACGAAACTTTGACTACCGGTTGCGGAAACCACCGCTCACCGGAGTTGTTATACAAGTTCAGGTGGAACCAAACTTCAAAAACAAGTCCAAGTTGGACTTAACTTCAACTTAAAGATCAAAGTTCAAGTTGAATCTATCTTCTTTATAGTATAGAAGAAAGATCAATCAAGAACATTACAAAGATTTATGGAATTGAAAGAAAAATTTAGAAGTTGGAAACTAGAAAAGATTTGGAGGTTTTCTTAAGAGAAAACTTCTTTCTTTCTCTAGCTTTCTCTCTCTATTTGTGTTCTCTCTCCTTTTTTGCCTCCTCCTCGAATGAGCCCCCAAGGTGTGCTTATATAGGCAGTTGGGTGCCAGAAAGGTCCAAATGTGAACAGTAATCGAATCTTTCTTTTACTATTTGAACAGTAAAAGTCATGATATAATGGACGACATGGGTCCCATGTATCTTTTACTTGTCAATTAGCCATAGTAACTTTTGTTTTTTATTGAATACTTTTATCAATGCTTGTGACATTATCCCAGAGCTAAATTATCATTCTCATAATCGCTATCATTGTCCATGAAGATTGGTTGTGATGTTATATACCTTGTTGTCCTTTCCTCGGTTTTAAACTTTTCTACTAGCTCGGGAAATTGGTTCGGCCTCAATGTGTATGACATCCTTTTTCTTATTTTTTTAAAATTGCATGCCGTGTATATCTTATATATCTTGTTTTGATATACGAGTATATTGGATCTATCATATCTGAAGTATTCTGTCTTCATCTAGATTTGATGCAATTTTAGAACTTCTCCAACGATTGATGTTAATTCCGGAGAGTACCTTTACGAGGTTCATGATGCCTTTGTTGACCGAGACCATGCTTTGGATAAGATCCGACGTGAGTAGCCTTCAATGAGTACTAGATGTGATGATGGTTCAAATACTTGTTTGACTCCATTTCGAGATTTCAAATTATTCTTATCAAGATGTGGACCTTGTTGACTAGCTCTTTGTATTTGATGATCGCATTCTTGAATGTTTTCCCAAATAACCGAAATGTGAAAGATCTTCGTTGGATGGAATGACGATTTGGCTAACAACTCCAAAGTCAAATAAGTGCTGGATTGTAATGTTTTCACCTCTATATTCAACTCCTCCTTGTGATAAGCATAAAATAGCCAGGCATCAATGGTGCACAAGTTTATTTTATATTCAATTTTGCGATCCACAGAGATACCGCTTACAACCATTCTTACATGTGCTTCTTCTGAATTCCTGTTGGATATATATACCATGGACTTTGATTTTGTTTTGTAGGATTTCCTCAAGGAACCTATGGATCCGCTCCTCTTTTTCTTCAAAACTTTTGTAGATCTTTTGAAAAATGCAGCCTGGATTTCTTCAGTAAACCACCAATCGACGGTTGTGAAGAAGAACATTCTTGCTGGATTAAGGGTCTTTGTAAATGGCTCATCCATGTGTGTCAATTTGTTCTTGAGTTTAAGAACATTTTTTTCAAGTTTTAGGCACTCTATTTTCAATAAGTGCCTTTCAAAGCGTAGCAACTTTATTTTTGGACAATCATCGATGTTTTTAATGATATTTTCAATGTAGTAATCCTTTGTAGCCTTTTGGATGCTAAAGCTTTAGCTTCTTTCAATGTATGAAATCCATAAAATTCAGGATCAGGAACATTTATTGAGTCTTTTATTAATGACCATGTTTTGTAGATGCCGGGGTTTTACCCTTAGTATCAAAAATAGATAAAGTTACTTTTAGTAACAAGATATTCTTCAAGATTCTCAGAGACACTTATAGTGTCCAACCTTGTCTTCCCTATTTTGATAAAGTTGATCAATAAGGTTTTGGTGATCTTGCGCTAATTTTATGTCCGTGGCGCTTTGACATTTTGTTTCTTTCTTGGAGCATGACTCCATCTGTGATAATTTAGTGGAGACATGATTTATTGATAATTTTTTCTTTCTGAAGCCTTTATTTTTTACAAGACTCTGAACAAAATTTTTGTTCTTTATATTAATTTCCCCAGATGTTTCAAGGAATTCAAACTGTCTGGTTTTATTCATAATATCAAATGAAATGGAATTTAACCTAACAGTATAAGGAGTAATCAAAGAAATAAATGGGGTTCCTAAGATTACTGTATGATTTATATTTCTAACAAGGACAAAAGTTGTTTTAAATAAAAATTCATTTTTTACTATCGAGGCCTCTGTTTTGGCATCGATGTATAACTTGGAATTGTCAGCGGCTGATAATTGATCTATGGTTCTTTCCCTAAAATTTTCAGGTACTAAACCTGGTTGAATACAATTTAGGTCAGCGCCTGTATCAAATAGTGCGATAGTGTTAATCTTGACACATTCGTAAAATTGGATAGTGATTTTTACCAAATATTTTCTTCGACTATTTCTTTAAATCTTAGGAATGTATACGGTATTTTTTCTTTTCTGGATGGAGTACTGCTTTGAGAGGGTATCTTTTATGAAACCAATCTCTTGATCCTGGATTCTTTCAAAGAGATTATTTCTAGTCTAATGTCTTTTAGCATATTTGTAATATCGAGCTTTGGTATTAATTTGAGAATTTCTGTTAGATCATAAGGTTTCCTTTGTTCTATATGATCCATGTTTTTAAGGGGATCAAGGTTTTTTTCAAGATAGTTTTGAAAAAGGCTAGAATCTTGTATATTTTCCGATTTTCCTAACCGAAACTCTTGGTTTTTGTAAGAATATTGATATGTTCTCACGAGTCCGTACTAGAGAGAGCGTATCATCTTGTTTGAATACACTTTTACGTATTAGTGGAATCGGTGTTTGTATCGTTAAGCAAGAGGATATTTTATTTGTTAATTCCTCTTCTAGTTTTAATCTATGTAGCCTTTTATTAAGTCTACAATAATTTGTAGTGTGTCCTTTCTTATGGCAATTGTAGCATTCAATATCTTTGTATTTACCTTCCATTTTTTTCTCCTTGAAGGATTATTACGGTAGTAATTCTTATCTTGGAATCTCTTCCTAGATTCTTTCTTTCTTGTTGTGAAATGATCTTTTGGGGGTGTTTTATTTGTAATACAACCACCCTCCTCCTTGTATTTTGTGGTGGTGGTTGATGTGAGTAGATATGAAATTGTTGATAGACATTACCTAATTCCTGTTTAGTTTGTTTTAATTTTCTCTTAGGATTAGGCAAACCGGCTAAGAACTTTTCTTTCCAAAAAGGTTGATTAGAATCTTCCCTTAGCATTATCTTTGGTTAAGAAAGTATTTTTGTAATACTGTAATCTTACTAATTTGGCCATTATTTGTCTTAAATGCATTAGCATACATTGTCATTTGTTGTAGTATACTTATGATTTCATATTCGACTTTCCATTGATATTCCCGGTCATAGATCAGTCACTACTAAACCGAGGTTGGGACACTGGTTTAGTAATTCTAAGGTCTGGGACAGAGTCCCACTTGATCTTATTGACCTGATCTTGAGTTTCTTTCAATGGTTGGTACTTATCAAGCGTAATATGTTTCAAAGTGTTTATTCTCTTTCCTAGAGATCGTTCAGAGTATCTCGGAATGATATACGTGAGAGCTACTTCCTGTATACTCATTATTTCCTTTTGAAGAGATTTGGTAGGGTTTAAACATAGGACCTTGAGCTTTACTATTCTTAGTTAATATCTCTTTGTTTGGATTATTATTTATGATCGAATGGGTTTGAACCAGACTTTCTATTCGTTCAATTTGTTTTCCTATAGCTCCTAGGTAAGTATTGGTAAAATTTATTTGTGATACAATACTCTTTCTATTTGGTTCTAAAGGGTCATTAATAGGTACTGCTTCAACCTTTCTCTCTCCTAATGGTAATAGTATTTCTTGGAAAGGTGGGTGTCTTGACAAGACTTTTTTGGTGCTATTTTTTGTCTCCCATTCCGTAATTCCTTTTTTCTCTGAGACTGGATTAGCTATATTTTTGAAGGGATAGTCAATAGAATTCTCCGAGCAATATATTTTGAACCAATTGAAGAACAATATATTAACCTTATGTTTTTTCACAAAATCATAAAATTGTTCTTGGATGTTTTGCCTTCTTTCTAGAAAGTTTTTTAAGAACCATAATCTTTTGTGGCGATTATGTTCACCACAAAATCATCATGAAAAAACTTTTATTGACTCTAAATTCCTTTCTAGAACATTGATCCTTTCCCGATATTTTACGATATGTAAGAATAAGTCGGGCTAGAAGGAGCATCATGAATAGAAGGTATTTGATGTTGGTTTTAGTATGTATAAAAGGTTTTGGTATTTCACCCGAATGATCAATCTTTCTTATATGAGAATTTGGTATAATAGAAGTTGATCTCCTATGCTTAATAGGTGTATTAATTTGAGAAACTCTTCCTAAATCAATAGTACTTGATTCAGTGAGGTTATTGGAACACCTAATGTTTTGGGATTTTGTAAAAGAAATACCGATTCTTCCATCCTCATATTCTGTAACATAACTAAGATGATTGTTTGGCCTTAAGTTGTTATTAGAAGGCGTTTTGTTTTCTCCTTCGAGGAACCATTCATCAGGAATAGTTATGTCTTTCCATTGTATAGTTCTAGGGATATTAGTATTTGCACGAGAGAAGTCTCATCTCAGTAATAAAAGGGCAGAGCCTTTTGGACATGTATTTCTTGCTCTACAAGAGCAAAAGTGTCATCATAGTCTTGTAGTAGACTCTATAGATGATTGCAATAGGTATAGATCCTTCAAGCATACTATAATTATGAGTCTTTATTTGCAAGACTAGACTTTTCAGAACATTCTTGTCTGAGAGTGATACTGATAGGTTTGGAAAACAATTAAAAGATATAGGTCCTGTACAAAGACTGGACTCTATTGAATCGAGAAGGAATCTTCATAGCTTGTATGCCTAGCGTCCCTGAGCATAACCAGAATAGAAGTATTTAAGCCTTCTTTTGTGAGTGGTTTAATTCCCACCTGAACTAAACCAATATTTATATATCCATACTTACGATCCCTGTGTTTTTGTATAGTTTTGGGAGTAAGTAGGTTAATGGTTTCAGAGGGGTTTTGTATTTGTATATCCCTTTCTTCTGTTTTAACGGTATAATCAGATATCATCGAACACCAGGGTTTATAGATATGTTTTTTACTTACCTTAGGAATTTTCCAATTATCAATTGACTCATTAAAATCTTCTATAACGTATTCTTCTCTGTTTATTATCTTAGTTGAACGAGTAATTTGGATCGAATCAAAGCAGTAATCGAGGCGAAGTAGAGCGAGTGAGTGCGAATCCATCTCTCGCTTCTCAACCTATTATATGGGGCTTGTATTCTTACTACGGTCCCTGAACAAAATAAGGATAAACTGCCTTCACCTGAGGACTTACAACACCTTCTGTACCGTTCGGGGCAAATATGCTCGCAAGAACACAAACCTTTCTACAACAAGGACGAGACGCAGACTGTACCAGACCGCTACACCTCACACAACACTACCCCCTCGTGGCTCTGATACCAGAAGGGACACAGTGATCGAGCAAGGGGGGACAACGGGACGGGGAAGGACACGGATATAGAACCATTGGTGGGAACTATATAGGGTCTGACAGAGATAGGTTGAGAAGCAGAGATGGACAATTGGTACCATCCCAAGATTCCCAAGATTGAGTAAGATATATTAAAGATTCATAATATTCAGGACCAGGAACATTTATTGAGTCCTTTATTAGTGACCATGTTTTGTAGATTCCTGGGGATTTACCCTTTAGTATCACAAAACAGGCAAAGTTACTTCTAGTAACAAAGTATTCTTCAAGGTTCTCAGACACTTATAGTGTGTAGCCTCATCTCCCTATTTTGATAAAGTTGATCAATAAGGTTTTGATGGTCTTGTGTTAATTTTTTGTCTGTGGTACTTTGATATTTTGTTACTTCCTTGGAGCATGACTCATCCTGTGATAAATTATTGGAGACATGATTTATAGATAATTTTTCTTTCGGAAGCCTTTGTTTTGTACAAGACTCGAATGTAATTTTTGTTCTTCCTATTTATTTCGCTGAGATGTTTCAAGGAATTCAAATTGTATGGTTTCATTCATGACATTAAATGAAATGGAATTCTTTTCAAAGAGATAAGGAGTAATCAAAGAAATAAACGGTGTTCCTAAGATTACAGAAGATGGTTTATATTTCTAACAAGTAACGAAAGTTGTTTTAAATAAAAATCCATTTTTACTATCGAGGCCTCGTTTTTGGCATCGATGTGTAACTTGGAATTGTCGGTGATAATTGATCTATGGTAGTTTCTAAAATTTTCTGTGTACTAAACCTGGTTGAATACAATTTAGGTCATTTGTATCAAATAGTGCGATAGTATTAATTTTGACACATTAGAGTAAAATTGATAGTGATTTTTACCAAATATTTTCTCACAACTATTTCTTTAAATCTTGGGAATGTATCCGGTATTTTCTTCTTTCTCGGATGGTCTGTTTTTGAGAGAGTATCTTTTATGAAACCAATCTCTTGATCCTGAGATTCTTTAAAAGAGATTATTTCTAGTCTAATATCTTTTAGCTTATTCTGAATATCATTTGTAATATCAAGCTTTGGTTTTAATTTGAGAATTTCTGTTAGATCATAAGGTGTAGCTGATGCAGTACAGTCTGCGTCTCGCCCTTGTTGTAGAAAGGTTTGTGTTCTTGCGAGCATATTTGCCCTTAACGGTATGAAGGTGTTGTAAGTCCTCGTGTGAAGGCGGTTTATCCTTATTTTGTTCAGGGACCGTAGTAAGAATACAAGCCCCATATAATAGGTTGAGAAGCGAGATGGATTCGCACCACTGCTCTACTGCCTCGATTCTCATATAAGATCGTTATTCGTAGATCTAACTAGGAAGATAACGAACGGAGAAAATATTGATATAGAAGATTATCAATTTACGATTGGTAAACCGCTAAAATTAAACGATCTTGAGAATAAAGAGTTTAAACTCGATAAACAATTCCTTCACAATGATTTTTGTGCTAATAATAACCAGAGAAAAGAATATGGTTTTTCAAAAACTTTCTTAAAACTAGACAAAGATGTTCAAGACAAGTTTTATGGATTCGTCTTTGAATATAGGGTCAATATTCTATTCTTTCAATGGTTTGAAATCTATGCATATCAAAATTCCATCAACTATCCTTTTGAAAACACTCTTGATTCTTCTATTCCTTCTTGGAAAATAATTATTGATTCTCTAAAAATCGTATCATCATTCAAATTTTACATAAAGCAAAGAGTAACGACAAAACCTATTACACGTAATCAATAAAGAAAGAATCCTATGTCATTAAAGAAAGGGATACGATAAATACAAAATCTTTAGGTGCAGAGGCCATCCCTATTCTTCCAACTTGCCAAAGTAAAATTATTAAAATAGAAAAGATTGAGCCAATCGTAAAGGTTTGGAGAAAACCTGCGTGGCAAACTCACATGGCAATCGCCTTTGTATGAGCACAGATAACTACTAGATCGATTCTAGTTCAATCCACTCCTACAATGAACCTTTCTATATCCATAAGCAATGATACATATGATGAGAAGATAATTCGATTTCCAACACAATTGTTGTTAACAAAATTGTCTAACGAGGAAACCGAGAAAGATAATACCAAAGCAATAGTTCCAAAACAAGACGCTACTAAAACCCAAGAGTCTAGTAAGGGTCAATTAATTCTATTAGACAACAAGTTCCTCCTCAAAATCTCATCAAGATATCATCTATGCCTCAAAATGTGTTTGGTCATAGTCTTGAATATGATTTGAATAGATGTTTTGGCATTATCCCAAACCATATTATATCCACAGATCCATACATAGTAATAAAAGATAAAATTGATCATTTACAACAAGGCAATCCTTATAAGAAAACCTTTAGCTTGACTCCAAGCTATAATTCGCTTATATACTATATAAATGATTATGATTCCCAAACCACTTTCCTTTTAAGAGAACTATTCAATAATAAGCCATGGTTGAATGAAAGGGTTTTTGGAAAATTTCTACTCTATAAAAGGAATAATTGAAAAACATAAGGTGGAGATTAACCTATTATATTGGTATTCACCATATTACACTATCAAAGAAAGAGTTGATCACAAGAATACTTGTTTTTACTTAGTCAACTTTCTTTCACAAAGCCAATATACTAAAATATGTTTTAATAACATATATAAAACCTCTATTTTTACTAATCTAAGAAACGTTCGTCTATCTCGATGAAAATGATGTTATCCCAAGATTAGTTGGTCTAACAGTGTACTAGTAACAATCCTTTTGAATATTGCTTACCAACCTATTTTGTTGACAAGTATATTTTTAAGGGAATTATCTTATACCAAAGTCATACTAGACCAATGAAGGTTCTTTACAATATACGTCATAAGTGGCTTGAAGACGCTAATATACATCATCCAAATAGATTATGCGGTCATGATAAATCCAAAATCTTCATAAAATACTTTGGTACTATCAAAGATGAAGAAAGGTTTTTCAAATTACAAAACCTCATTATCAAAATAACATATGCGAAGACAAAATTCATCATTCGCAGTACTATGTTCAAAATCCCAAAAAGGACTATATACTTTTCCTAGATTAAACAATTCAACAAGATGTTTAGGAAAATCCGATAATGATACAAACACATATTTTCTTAAAAGATATTCGAAATTATGTTTTAAGGTAATAAATACCTTGTTACTCATTATCAATTTTATACTTGTTTATGATCAAAGAGGAAGGCATCTCGCCTATCATCCCTTCCTTATACAAGTTGGTGTCCTTTCTATAAAACGTCATTTTAAGGCTATTAGTAACCTTTACACCGACATTATAAATACATATATAAGATATTATGTCGGTGTTTTAATAGAAACATATGAAAGGTTTTCTATGAGAAAACTTGGATTAAATAAAAATCTAAGATCCAAGCCTCGAGTTAAACAATAATGTTTCTTTAAGAAATATTTGTATCGTTGCTTCACTCCAAATATTAATGCTAAAGATACTTATCATAACATTTAATATCATTAGCATCAATTCAAAAGTTCGATTATGGATAGCCATTAAACAACAGGCTAGAGTTCCAAAGAACCATTTTATTCATAAACATAACATTGTTAAAAATGAAGAATCCACTTCTTTAGAAGTATCAGAAGTGATGAATCAGTCTTTAAGATTCAAAATTCTTCAACTAAAATTACATATCAATATCATCATGAATAGGTTACTTGTCAAAAAAGTAATTAATATTCAGGGCGTGGTCCAACAAACACATATACTATCCGAAGGTAATAATCCTTTAATTTTCCAAAATATATGTGCTTTACTACTAATGCTCTATTCCAAATTCAATATAAAATCAAGATTCTGGAAAAAGCTAAGTACTTACAAGAGGAACCATATTCTATTTGGACTATGTAAATGGAATATGCATTTTGATTCAAAATGCCACTATCTGATAAATATTGGTAAGGGTTTTTATGATTTCATGAAATTATCTTATACCAATAATCGTATAAAACCAAAAAAAAAGAGAATATTAAATATTTTAAAACATTCCTTTATGACAAAAGGAAAGTTTTGAATATATCAAACCGAGTTCTCGATCAAAAAAATATATCCAAGACAATAACCACGGAGGAAAGGTCTTGGCAATCAATAAAATCTCGGTCACATATTTCTTACAAGATTTGAGGTGTGTTCTAATTGTGGAAGATATCCCAACCAAATTCATAATTCCTTTATTTTTATCAATATGGATTGATTAATATAAACATAAGGCATGAAACATATTTCCACAAATCTAATGATAATATTTCGGACTCTATAAATAATAGAATCTACGAGGAAAGAACAAAGCGATCTATTATCATGAAAGATCGACTTGTATTGTTTATCAAGAACAATACATATTACAAAGAAAGGATTATATTCAAATAGCTTCCTCTTTGGTTTATATGGGTTCAAATCCAATTGAACACTGCCACTATTGAAATCCAGATTCAATGTAAGAAACATTTGAAATCCAGATATCGGTTACTAATGAAATCTAGGATTCTATGTAAGATACATATGAAATCCAGACATCGTTACTTATGAAATCTCGATTCTATGTGAAAACATATGCAACCTGAGATACTTGTTATTGATCAAAATCAAAATATAATAATGATCTTGATTTCGTATCTCAGGAAAGAATACATAATATATTCATCTTCTCATGTAAGAATGGATACCTTCATACAGATGAAATACAAGGAAGGATTACCATCACTACAATTAGAAGATATTACTTTCTCAAGGTCCAAAAAGAAGCAGATGAGTTCCTCAAAGAATGGGAGAACAAGGAGGAGGCACGATATTTTGTAGTTACCGTTGATCAAAACCAGGAATATACAAAACTTTACCTCTTATTAAAGAAGCCTTGTCCGCTCCAAACTCATCCTCTCATAAATTTCAAACCCTTGATGAAGCCATTAAATTCATATGTGATATCCCAACAACAAACTACTCTTTAGAGATGTCGTTAAAGAAGAGCTATAGAAACCCAAAGGTTTTGTTCTTGACATGGTGAAAAAAAAGCCATTCTAGAACGATGTGATAAACTCTTGACCATGTTCAAACATTCAAAGTCCTTTACTAGAGAAAGAAAAAAGAAGAAAAAGGAAGTATTGTCGAAAGGCAAAATTACTCCAACATAAAACATTTCCTCTAAATCCAATTAAATTCTTACTTTTTCCCAATCAACAAATCCAATGTTTACCAAGTGAACTTCAAGATCGATCTTTGAACATGCAAAGAAAATTTTGAAAAAGGGAAGAAGAGATTCATTGCTTTCTTGAATCAATATCAAAAGAAAGATTATACGCCCCTGCAATATTGATCCAACAAGAGTTCTATCATAGTAGACAACGGAAATGTGAAATGTGCTATGATGGTTTCATTTGTGGATGTACACTTGATTACAAAATCAATAAATGTACTATTGATTTTGACGTATTCCGCATTTCTATCCCGAGGTTTACCATTTAAGGGACAAACTATTACAATTCAAACTCTCTTGGATTTTGGATTGGTAGATTGTATCCTTTTCCAAACATCTGGTATACTGCTTAAACAAAGCTGCTTGGGGGAGAAGTTTATCACCATGGTTCAAAAATTTCACTCACAAACGGCTCAAAGACCAGCATGGGTGCTTGCAAATATTGAATCGAAATCTCCAGAGTGGATTGCTCACAAGTTTGAGCCAGCTAGACATGTTATATTCCTTAAGAGCGTGCCAGTTTATTCAAAGCTCCATGAATACTATTATTCACTTGAATGCCAACGACCAAAGAGAAGGCAAATTGATAACCGGAGATCGCGAACTGCGCTTTTGATCTATGGGAAATACAACATCTTAAAAATTCTTGGATAAACAACAAGCTTGCCTTCGTAGCAGGATATACAAATTTATATGGAAGACCCAATCAACATTATAAGGAATATGTTATACTTCCCTATTGAGGTTGAAACTAGATATTTTGATTTAGTCTCTTTGGTACAAACATATTGATATCATGGCTCCATTAGAAGAGATTGATTCCTTTCTGAGAGAGAAAACCAGGAAGACTTCAATTATCTTTACTATCAATCGAAGATCTATTCTACTAAGCGAGTTACCCCCGAAGATAAGTAATAGACACATGGGACCCTTATTCCAATTATAAGTGCCTTTTACTATTTACACATTATTAAAGTAAGATTCCTTTACTATTTATGATTGACTATTTGGAAAAAGTAATATTCTCTTACTATTCATGCTTGCCTTTATTGGCACCCAACTTCCTATATAAACACAACTCGGGGCTCATTCAGGAAGGAGGCAAAAAAGAGAGAACACAAATAGAGAGAAAGCTAGAGAAAGAAAGAAGTTTTCTCTTAAGAAAACCTCCACATCTTTTCTAGTTTCCAACTTCTAAATTTTTCTTTCAATTCCATAAATCTTTGTAATGTTCTTGATTGATCTTTCTTACATACTATAAAGAAGATAGATTCAACTTGAACTTTGATCTTTAAGTTGAAGTTAAGTCCAACTTGGACTTGTTTTTGAAGTTTTGGTTCACACGGAACTTGTATAACAACTCCGGTGAGCGGTGGTTTCGGCAACCGGTAGTCAAAGTTTCAGATCTATTGTTCTTCAGAAAGATCTACTATTCTACTATAAAGGTAGCTTTACCTAAATACTATCATCTACTTATGTGGTTGCGATCATAAGCACCACCGTTTTCTTTTCTTTTCGATTGCGGCATCTCGTCAAAGTCATACATGTCATCGCTACGCGGACTACGCGTGAGATAAACGTGGCTTAGACGAACGAGCAGTTGTTACCGTCAACATACTACTTTCGCTTCGCGAGATTCGTGGTGACTCTTTCAAATAAGATTGAGGGTTCTCACGATCGTTTAATCATCGTTCCGTCAATCTGGTCCTTAATCCAGTTGTTACTTTTTGTTATTTTAATTTACTGTCATTTTATTTTTGTTATTTTATTTCAAGTAATTTTATTTTATGTTTATACAACTAATCCATCGAGTTATCTTCTCATCGTGATTATAGTATTATTTATTATTATTATATATATATATATATATACTACTTAAAATATAAAAATAAAAATAAAAATATAAAAAAGAAGCTCAGTAATTACCGACATATTTACTATTCATTTTTTTATTATTTTATTTTATTTTTATTTTTCCACTGGGTTATCTTCCCAGAGTTGGGCTCATAACTGGTCATCTTCCAGTTTATCTTTTATGTTCTTACTGTTAGATCATCTCTGTTACAAGCAGAGATGAAAGTTTTTGAAAAACCATATTCTTTTCTCTAGGTTATTATTAGCACAAAAATCATTGTGAAGGAATTGTTTATCCGGTTTAAACTCTTTATTCTCAATCGTATTTAATTTTAGCAGATTTACCAATCGTAAATTGATAATCTTCTATATCAATATTTTCTCCGTTCGTTATCTTCCTAGTTAGATCTACGAATAACGATCTTATGTAATGTAATCGAGGCAGAAGTAGAGCGAGTGGTGCGAATCCATCTCTCGCTTCTCAACCTATTATATGGGGCTTGTATTTCTTACTACGGTCCCTCGAACAAAATAAGGATAAACCGCCTTCACCGAGGACTTACAACACCTTTCACATGCCGTTCGGGGCAAATATGCTCGCAAGAACACAAACCTTTCTACAACAAGGACGAGACGCAGACTGTACCAGACCGCTACACCACACACAACACTACCCCCTCGTGGCTCTGATACCAGAAGGGACACAGTGATCGAGCAAGGGGGGACAACGGGACGGGGAAGGACACGGATATAGAACGATATATAAAGGTACAATTAATAAATACAAAAATTAAAAAGAAAGTAAGAACATAAAAGATAAACTGGAAGATGACCAAGATTATGAGCCCAATCGGGAAGATAACCCAAAGTGGAAAAATAAAAATAAAATAAAATAAAATAAAAAAATGAATAGTAAATATGTCGGTAATTACTGAGCTTTTTTTATATTTTTATTTTTTTATTTTTTATATTTTAAGTAGTATATATATATATATATATATATAATATAATAATACTATAATCACGACTGAGAAGATAACTCAGTGGATTAGTTGTATAAACATAAAATAAAATTACTGAAATAAAATAACAAAAATAAAATGACAGAAATTAAAATAACAAAAAGTAACAACCTGGATTAAGGACCGATTGGACGGAACAGATATAAACGATCGTGAGAAACCTCAATCTTATTTGAAAGAGTCACCACAGATCTCGCGAAGCAGAAAGTAGTCTGTTGGACGGTAACAATCGCTCGTTCGTCTAAGCCACGCTTATCTCATGCGTAGTCCGCGTGTAGCGATAGACATGTATGACTTTGACAGATGCCGCAATCGTAAAAAGAAAAGAAAACGGTGGTGCTTATGATCGCAACCACATAAGTAGATGATAGTTTTTAGGTAAAAAGCTACCTTTATAGTAGAATAGTAGATCTTTACTGAAGAAAGAAGAGATCTGAAACTTTGACTACCGGTTGCCGAAACCACCGCCACCGGAGTTGTTATACAAGTTCCGTGTGGAACCAAACTTCAAAAACAAGTCCAAGTTGGACTTAACTTCAACTTAAAGATCAAAGTTCAAGTTGAATCTATCTTCTTTATAGTATGAAGAAAGATCAATCAAGAACATTACAAAGATTTATGGTATTGAAAGAAAAATTTAGAAGTTGGAAACTAGAAAGATTTGGAGGTTTTCTTAAGAGAAAACTTCTTTTCTTCTCTAGCTTTCTCTCTCTATTTGTGTTCTCTCTCTTTTTTGCCTCCTCCCTGAATGAGCCCCGAGTTGTGTTTATATATAGGAAGTTGGGTGCCAATAAAGACAAGCATGAATAGTAAGAGAATATTACTTTTTCCAAATAGTCAATCATAAATAGTAAAGGAATCTTACTTTAATAATGTGTAAATAGTAAAAGGCACTTATAATTGGAATAAGGGTCCCATGTGTCTATTACTTATCTTGAGGGTAACTCGCTTCAGTAGAATAGATCTTCGATTGATAGTAAAGATAATTGAAGTCTTCCCTGTTTTTCTCTCAGAAAGGAATCAATCTCTTCTAAGCGGAGCCATGATATCAATATGTTTGTACCAGTAGACTAAATCAAAATATCTAGTTTCAACCTCAATAGGGAAGTATAACATATTCCTTATAATGTTGATTGGGTCTTCCATATAGAATTTGTATATCCTGTTCTGAAAGGCAAGCTTGTTGTTTATCCAAGAATTTTTAAGATGTTGTATTTCCCATAGATCAAAAGACAGAGTTCGCGATCTCCAGTTATCAATTTGCCTTCTCTTTGGCTGTTGGCATTCAAGTGAATAATAGTATTCATGGAGCTTTGAATAACCGCACGCCTCTAAGGAATATAACATGTCTATTGGCTCAAACTTGTGAGCAATCCACTCTGGAGATTTCGATTCAATATTTGCAAGCACCCATGCTGGTCTTTGAGCCGTTTGTGAGTGAAATTTTTGAACCATGGTGATAAACTTCTCCCCCAAGCAGCTTTGTTTAAGCAGTATACCAGATGTTTGGAAAAGGATACAATCTACCAATCCAAAATCCAAGAGAGTTTGAATTGTAATAGTTTGTCCCTTAAATGGTAAACCCTCAGGATAGAGAGTCTGGAATACGTCAAAATCAATAGTACATTTATTGATTTTGTAATCAAGTGTACATCCACAAATGAAACCATCATAGCACATTTCATATTTCCGTTGTCTACTATGATAGAACTCTTGTTGGATCAATATTGCAGGGGCGTATAATCTTTCTTTTGATATTGATTCAAGAAAGCAATGAATCTCTTCTTCCCTTTTTTCAAAATTTTCTTTTGCATGTTCAAAGATCAGATCTTGAAGTTCACTTGGTAAACATTGGATTTGTTGATTGGGAAAAAGTAAGAATTTAATTGGATTTAGAGGAAATGTTTTATGTTGGAGTAATTTTTGCCTTTCTGACAATACTTCCTTTTTTCTTCTTTTTCTTTCTCCTAGTAAAAGGACTTTGAATGTTTGAACATGGCTGGCGAGTTTATCACATCGTTCTAGAATGGCTTTTTTCTCAGCTGTCAGTAACAAAACCTTTTGGGTTTCTGTTAGCTCTTCTTTAACAGCATCCTCTAAAGAGTAGTTTGTTGTTGGGATATCACATATGAATTTAATGGCTTCATCAAGGGTTTGAAATTTATGAGAGGATGAGTTTGGAGCGGACAAGGCTTCTTTAATAAGAGGTAAAGTTTTGTATATTCCTGGGTTTTGATCAACGGTAACTACAAAATATCGTGCCTCCTCCTTGTTCTCCCATTCTTTGAGGAACTCATCTGTTTTTTTGGACCTTGAGAAAGTAATATCTTCTAATTGTAGTGATGGTAATCCTTCCTTGTATTTCATCTCGATGAAGGTATCCATTCTTACATGAGAAGATGAATATATTATGTATTCTTTCTGGAGATACAGAAATCTGAAGATCATTATTATATTTTTGATTTTGATCAGTAACAAGTATCTGGGTTGCATATGTTTTTCACATAGAATCCGAGATTTCATAAGTAACCAGTATCTGGATTTCATATGTATCTTACATAGAATCCTAGATTTCATTAGTAACCGAGATCTGGATTTCAAATGTTTCTTACATTGAATCTCGGATTTCAATAGTGGCTGTGTGTTCAATTGGATTTGAACCCATATAAACCAAGAGGGAAGCTATTTGAATATAATCCTTTCTTTGTAATATGTATTGTTCTTGATAAACAATACAAGTCGAGATCTTTCATGATAATAGATCGCTTTGTTCTTTCCTCGAGATTCTATTATTTATAGAGTCCAAATATTATCATTAGATTTGTGGAAATATGTTTCATGCCTTATGTTTATAGTAATCAATCCATATTGATAAAAATAAAGGAATTATGAATTTGGTTGGGATATCTTCCACAATTAGGAACACACCTCAAATCTTGTAAGGAAATATGTGACCGAGATTTTATTGATTGCCAAGACCTTTCCTCCGTGGTTATTGTCTTGGATATATTTTTTGATCGTAACTCGGTTTTGATATATTCAAAACTTTCCTTTTGTCATAAAGGAATGTTTTAAAATATTTAATATTCTCTTTTTTGGTTTTATACGATTATTGGTATAAGATAATTTCATGAAATCATAAAAACCCTTACCAATATTTATCAGATAGTGGCATTTTGAATCAAAATGCATATTCCATTTACATAGTCCAAATAGAATATGGTTCCTCTTGTAAGTACTTAGCTTTTTCCAGAATCTTGATTTTATATTGAATTTGGAATAGAGCATTAGTAGTAAAGCACATATATTTTGGAAAATTAAAGGATTATTACCTTCGGATAGTATATGTGTTTGTTGGACCACGCCCTGAATATTAATTACTTTTTTGACAAGTAACCTATTCATGATGATATTGATATGTAATTTTAGTTGAAGAATTTTGAATCTTAAAGACTGATTCATCACTTCTGATACTTCTAAAGAAGTGGATTCTTCATTTTTAACAATGTTATGTTTATGAATAAAATGGTTCTTTGGAACTCTAGCCTGTTGTTTAATGGCTATCCATAATCGAACTTTTGAATTGATGCTAATGATATTAAATGTTATGATAAGTATCTTTAGCATTAATATTTGGAGTGAAGCAACGATACAAATATTTCTTAAAGAAACATTATTGTTTAACTCGAGGCTTGGATCTTAGATTTTTATTTAATCCAAGTTTTCTCATAGAAAACCTTTCATATGTTTCTATTAAAACACCGACATAATATCTTATATATGTATTTATAATGTCGGTGTAAAGGTTACTAATAGCCTTAAAATGACGTTTTATAGAAAGGACACCAACTTGTATAAGGAAGGGATGATAGACGAGATGCCTTCCTCTTTGATCATAAACAAGTATAAAATTGATAATGAGTAACAAGGTATTTATTACCTTAAAACATAATTTCGAATATCTTTTAAGAAAATATGTGTTTGTATCATTATCGGATTTTCCTAAACATCTTGTTGAATTGTTTAATCTAGGAAAAGTATATAGTCCTTTTTTGGGATTTTGAACATAGTATTTAATGATGAATTTTGTCTTCGTGATATGTTATTTTGATAATGAGGTTTTGTAATTTGAAAAACCTTTCTTCATCTTTGATAGTACCAAAGTATTTTATGAAGATTTTGGATTTATCATGACCGCATAATCTATTTGGATGATGTATATTAGCGTCTTCAAGCCACTTATGACGTATATTGTAAAGAACCTTCATTGGTCTAGTATGACTTTGGTATAAGATAATTCCCTTAAAAATATACTTGTCAACAAAATAGGTTGGTAAGCAATATTCAAAAGGATTGTTACTAGTACACCTGGTTAGACCAACTAATCTTGGGATAACATCATTTTCATCAGATAGACGAACGTTTCTTAGATTAGTAAAAATAGAGGTTTTATATATGTTATTAAAACATATTTTAGTATATTGGCTTTGTGAAAGAAAGTTGACTAAGTAAAAACAAGTATTACTGTGATCAACTCTTTCTTTGATAGTGTAATATGGTGAATACCAATATAATAGGTTAATCTCCACCTTATGTTTTTCAATTATTCCTTTTATAGAGAGTAGAAATTTTCCAAAAACCCTTTCATTCAACCATGGCTTATTATTGAATAGTTCTCTTAAAAGGAAAGTGGTTTGGGAATCATAATCATTTATATAGTATATAAACGAATTATAGCTTGGAGTCAAGCTAAAGGTTTTCTTATAAGGATTGCCTTGTTGTAAATGATCAATTTTATCTTTTATTACTATGTATGGATCTGTGGATATAATATGGTTTGGGATAATGCCAAAACATCTATTCAAATCATATTCAAGACTATGACCAAACACATTTTGAGGCATAGATGATATCTTGATGAGATTTTGAGGAGGAACTTGTTGTTCAATAGGAATTAATTGACTTCACTAGACTCTTGGGTTTTAGTAGCGTCTTGTTTTGGAACTATTGCTTTGGTATTATCTTTCTCGGCTTCCTCATTAGACAATTTTGTTAACAACAATTGTGTTGGAAATCGAATTATCTTTCATCATATGTATCATTGCTTATGGATATAGAAAGGTTCATTGCAGGAGTGGATTGAACTAGAATCGATCTAAGTAGTTATCTGTTCATACAAAGATCGATTGCCATGTGAGTTTGCCACGCGAGGTTTTCTCCGAAACCTTTTCGATTGGCTCAATCTTTTCTATTTTAATAATTTTACTTTGGCAAGTTGGAAGAATAGGGATGGCCTCTACAGATCTAAAGATTTTGTATTTATCGTATCCCTCTTTAATGACATAGATTCTTTCTTTATTGATTACGTGTAATAGGTTTTGTCGTTACTCTTTGCTTTATGTAAAAATTTGAATGATGATATGATTTTTTCGAGAATCAATAATTATTTTCCAAGAAGGAATAGAAGAATCAAGGGTGTTTTCAAAGGATAGTTGATGGAATTTTGATATGCATAGATTTCAAACCATTGAAAGAATAGAATATTGACCTATATTCAAAGAGGCGAATCCATAAAACTTGTCTTGAACATATCGTCTAGTTTTAAGAAAGTTTTGAAAAACCATATTCTTTTCTCTAGGTTATTATTAGCACAAAAATCATTGTGAAGGAATTGTTTATCGGTTTAAACTCTTTATTCTCAAGATCATTTTAATTTTAGCAGTTTACCAATCGTAAATTGATAATCTTCTATATCAATATTTTCTCCGTTTCGTTATCTTCCTAGTTAGATCTACGAATAACGATCTTGTAAATGTAATCGCAGGCGAAGTAGAGCGAGTGAGTGGTGCGAATCCATCTCGCTTCTCAACCTATTATATGGGGCTTGTATTCTTACTACGGTCCCTGAACAAAATAAGGATAAAGCGCTTCACCGAGGACTTACAACACCTTCGTACCGTTCGGGGCAAATATGCTCGCAAGAACACAAACCTTTCTACAACAAGGGCGAGACGCAGATATCGCACTGCACCGCTTACACCACACACAACACTACCCGCCGTGGCTCACGATACGAGAAGGAGCGGATGAAGTAGAGCAGTAGAGGTGCGAATCCATCTTCGCTTCTCACCTATTATATGGGGCTTGTATTCTTACTCACGGTCCCTGAACAAAATAAGGATAAATTGCGCTTCTTCACGAGGACTTACAACACATACATGCCGTTGGGGCAAATATGCTCGCAAGAACACAAACCTTTCTACAACAAGGACGAGACATTCGCGCCCACGAGGGGTAGTGTTGTGTGTGGTGTAGCGGATGCAGTACGATCTGCGTCTCGCCCTTGTTGTAGAAAGGTTTGTGTTCTTGCGAGCATATTTGCCCGAACGGTACGAAGGTGTTGTAAGTCCTCAGTGAAGGCGATTTATCCTTATTTTGTTCAGGGGACCGTAGTAAGAATACAAGCCCCATATAATAGGTTGAGAAGCGAGATGGATTCGCACCACTGCCTCTACTGCCTCGATCTCACATAAGATCGTTATTCGTAGATCTAACTAGGAAGATAACGAACGGAGAAAATATTGATATAGAAGATTATCAATTTACGATTGGTAAAGCGCTAAAATTAAGCGATCTTGAGAATAAAGAGTTTAAACCTGATAAACAATTCCTTCACAATGATTTTTGTGCTAATTATAACCTAGAGAAAAGAATTTGGTTTTTCAAAAACTTTCTTAAAACTAGACAGTATGTTCAAGACAAGTTTTATGGATTCGATCTTTGAATATAGGGTCAATATTCTATTCTTTCAATGGTTTGAAATCTATGCATATCAAAATTCCATCAACTATCCTTTTGAAAACACTCTTGATTCTTCTATTCCTTCTTGGAAAATAATTATTGATTCTCAGAAAAAATCGTATCATCATTCAAACTTTACATAAAGCAAAGAGTAACGACAAAACCTATTACGTAATCAATAAAGAAAGAATCCTATGTCATTAAAGAAAGGGATACGATAAATACAAAATCTTTTGGTACAGAGGCCATCCCTATTCTTCCAACTTGCCAAAGTAAAATTATTAAAATAGAAAAGATTGAGCCAATCGTAAAGGTTTGGAGAAAACCTCGTGGAAAACTCACATGGCAATCGTCTTTGTATGAACAGATAACTACTAGATCGATTCTAGTTGAATCCACTCTACAATGAACCCGTCTAAATCCATAAGTAATGATACATATGATGAGAAGATAATTCGATTTCCAACACAATCGTTGTTAAAAAAATTGTCTAATGAGGAAACCGAGAAAGATAACACCAAAACAATAGTTCCAAAACAAGACGCTAATAAAACCCAAGAGTCTAGCAAGGATCAATTGATTCCTATCAGCCAACAAGTTCCTCCTCGAAATCTCATCGGTACAACATCCATATCCCAAAACGTGTATAACAATAGTCTAGGATTTAATATGAACAAAGGTTTCAATATTAACCAAATACATATTATGTCCACAAATCTTGACATGGTTATTGGAAATAAATTGGATCGTTTACAACAGTGTAATCCTGACAAGAAAACCTTGAAAGGATCTTTAAACATTATAAATGATTCATCCACATCAATTTTAAATCCTTATGTTTTCCAAACCACTTTTCATTTGGAAACATCATCCAATTTTAGACCATTTTGGAAAGAAAGATTATTATTTCTTTTAAAAGAGATTTTGAAAGGCACAAGGTTTTAAAGACTACTACTTTAAAACCCAAATATATTATACTACGAGAGAAAGAGATGATCACAAGTAATACTGCTTTTACTTAATCATTTTTTTCACATAGGCAATATATTAGAATATGTCTTAATAAGATAGATAAAATCTCTATCCTTACTAATCTAAGAAATGTTCGCCCATCTAACATAAAGGACGTTATTCCAAGATTAGTCGATTTACCCATGGGCGCTAGTTATGATCTTTTATATATTGTTTAACAATTTATTTTGTTAACAAGTATATTTTCAAAGGATTTGACTTATATCAAAGTCATACTAGATCAATCAAGGCTCTTTACAAGGTGCGTCATAAATGGCTTGAAAACGCTAATATAATCCTCGCTAAATAGGTTCTCTGCGGTCATGATAAATCCAAAACTTTCATAAATTACTTGTTTTTGGATACAATGAGAGATGAAGAAAGGATTGTTCAAAATACAAAACCGCGTAACATATGCAGAACAAAAATTCATCGTTCATACCATTTTGGAATCCCAAAAAAGATTAAATGTTTTTCCTAGATCAAACAATCCAACAGGTGTTTAGGAAAATGGGGTAAAAATACAAAAATATATTTCCTTAAAAGATGTTCGAGTTATGTTTCAACGTAATAAACACCTTATTACTCATTATCAATTTCATACTTGTTTATAATCAAAGAAGGCCTCTCATCTACCATATTCAAAAGGCTTTCATACGAGTTAATATATGTTCCAAAAATGTCATTTTAAGGCCAATAATAACCTTTACACCAACGTTATAAATATCTATACAAGAGACTATGTCAATACTTTCATTGAAACTTATGAAACGTTTTCTTTGAAAAACATGGATTAAATAAATATAAGATCCAAGTCTCGAGTTAAACCAAAATGTTGCTTTACTTAAATACTTTTAACATTAATTCAATCCAAATATTAAAAAAGTTATTAACATCACCTCAAAGGTTACATTGGGGATAGCCATTAAGCAAAGAAAGCTAGGATTCCAAAGAACCATTTTATTGGGGAAAATGAAGAAGTGAATCAAGCCCTAAGATCCACCAAAATTCTTCAATTAGAATTACATCTCAATATCAACACGAATGGGTTTCTTGGCAAAAAAAGTAATTAGCATTCAGAAATGGTACAACGAAACCATATGCTATGCAAAGGTTGTAATCCTTTGATTTTCCAAAACAAATGTGCTTTACTTCCAAGGATGTATTCCCAATTCATTATAAAAATTCCAAAAGGGCAAATAAAAATTCAAGGTTCTTCATCTAAGGTTACACTTAAATATTTGTATAATAAAGAAAGCCCAATCGATTCAAATACTTTTGATCTCTGGTTGAAAACCTATGGTTTATTGCTTCATCCCGCCTTCATAGGTACCAAATTCGGTAGACAACCACAATATTGGTTAAAACGAGTAATTACTCATCTTGAACCATCTATATGGAAATCCACTGTGGCCCTAAAAGCATCCTTCATCAATGTCATATGTTTCTAACAAAAGTTCAATACATTTCCAAATATACACAGCTTGGTCACTAAAAGTTCACGGTTCAATTTATATTCCTTTTCTTTGGTATATTTATCGAACCAGTTTATTCATGAAATATGATACTGAACATCCCTAAGGAAAAATTGTTCGCCGGAAAGAAGGAAAAAACATGATAAAATTAAACATTATATTCGTTTTCCCAAACGATACGCACTTCTGAGAAAAGGATGATATTTCAAAATATTTATTCTACTACATAAGTATTCAGAATTCTGTGAATACTTGGCTATTAATGAAATCTCGGATTCTATGGAGAAAATACATAAAATCCAGATACTGGTTACGGAAGAAGTTTGAAACCACATTCGAATATGAATGGGTTCAAAAGGGAACGATATTACATCCATTTTCTTACAAAAGAATGAACACCTTCATACAGGTGGAATACAAGGAAAGGATGCCCCCACGACATCCAAAAGATATCATTTTGATATCGAAAAAAGAAAAAGATGAGTTGGTTAAAAATTGGAAAGGGTCCAATGAATTACATTACTATGTGGTTGTTGAGAGGTCACAGACAGAATATACAAAACATTGTCTCTTGCAGAAAAATCGTTCTCAGCCATAAACTCCCTTTTTTACAAATTCCCATCTTTAGAAAAAGCCGTTGAATTCCTAAGTACAGTCCCACTGACTGACTACTTCATGGAAGATTCAATCAAAGGAGAATTAATACAAAACAAAAAAATTCTATCTATGATGAGGGCTTCTCAGGAAAAGGGTGATATGACTAATAAAGAAATACAAACCTTTGGAGATTTTGTGGCAAAAGAAAGAACAAAAAGGAGGTATAAAGAAGAAGAACATGAGATACTTCATCAAGTAAAAACCTTTTTCTTTCCTCACCAACAAATTCAAAGTTTGCCAAACTCCATTCAAGATCTTATCTTTGAAAAAGCAAAAGAGAAGTTCGAAAAGAAGGAAGAGGATATTCATGACTTCCTCGACTTGTTATGGAAAAGAAGGCTCTATGTACCTGGAATAACCATTCAAAGATGAGTATTATCATAATGAGATAAACGAAAATGTCTCAAGCATTGTCACTACAAACCATGTGGGTGTACATTGGACTACAAAATCAACAAATGCGCAATTGATTTTGAGGTATTCCATACATTTTATCCTGAGGGATTACCATTTGAAGGAAATATAATCACAGTACAAACCCTGCTAGATTTTGGTCTAGTAGACTGGATTCTTTTCAAGACATATGGAAACCTTCTGGAACAAAGCAGCCTAGGGAAAACATTTGTAACCCTTGTTAAGAGATTCCACAGTGAAACATCACCCGGTACATCATGGATCATTGCTGACATTGATTCAAAATCCCCAGAATGGATTGGCGATAAAATCGAACCAGCATGCCATGTAATATACCTCGAAAGAATACAAGGAAATTCATTTGAAAACTATCAGCTAGGTGAATATCATTATAATATGGAGAATATGGATGGCATAATGACAAGAAGAGAACAAATCAACAATTGGAGATCTAGAACCTTGGCCTTTGATTTATGGGAAGGACTCCATCTCCACAACTCTATGAAAAATAACAGGCTTGTCTTCAAAAATATGATATACAAATTCTATGTAGAAGATCCCGACAATCCTATAAAAATGTCTCTTATTCACCTATAAGAAGGCAGAGACAAAGTATCATCGACTTGTCAACCAAGATAAGTCCGAGGATATGAACAAGAAGGGATAAATCGTCAATTATCGAATAAACCATTTGACCAAGATTAATGTAGTATTATTTTCTCTATTGCAAGAAGGTATTACAAGAAAACAAACAATTTGGTCGCTACGTGATTACCACGATGATAATGGAAAGATACTACATCAAAATTACCATTTACTACCAAAGATATTTACAACCCACATTTCCAACATAATGATGTATTTTGCCATGCTAGTTGAAAAATGCCATATATGGTATCATTATATCAAAGACTTGGAAAAATCACTATTCTATACTATTCATGACTTACTATTTGCACCCAAAATTTTCTATAAATAGCAAGGGTTAGAAGACATAGAGAAGAGGCAAAAAAGAGAGAGAACACAAATAGAGAGAGAAAGCTAGAGAAAGAAAGAAGTTTTCTCTTAAGAAAACCTCCAAATCTTTTCTAGTTTCCAACTTCTAAATTTTTCTTTCAATTCCATAAATCTTTGTAATGTTCTTGATTGATCTTTCTTCTATACTATAAAGAAGATAGATTCAACTTGAACTTTGATCTTTAAGTTGAAGTTAAGTCCAACTTGGACTTGTTTTTGAAGTTTGGTTCCACCTGGAACTTGTATAACAACTCCGGTGAGCGGTGGTTTCCGGCAACCGGTAGTCAAAGTTTGAGATCTCATTGTTCTTTCAGAAAGATCTACTATTCTACTATAAAGGTAGCTTTTACTAAAAACTATCATCTACTTATGTGGTTGCGATCATAAGCACCACCGTTTTCTTTTCTTTTTTACGATTGCGGCATCGTCAAAGTCATACATGTCTATCGCTACGCGGACTACCGCGTGAGATAAGCGTGGCTTAGACGAACGAACAGTTGTTACCGTCAGCGAGACTACTTTCTGCTTCGCGAGATCCGTGGTGACTCTTTCAAATAAGATTGAGGGTTCTCACGATCGTTTAATCTTTTGTTCCGTCCAACTGGTCCTTAATCCAGGTTGTTACTTTTTGTTATTTTAATTTACGTCATTTTATTTTTGTTATTTTATTTCAGTAATTTTATTTTATGTTTATACAACTAATCCACTGAGTTATCTTCTCAGTCGTGATTATAGTATTATTTATTATTATTATATTATATATATATATATATATACTACTTAAAATATAAAAATAAAAAATAAAAATATAAAAGAAGCTCGGTAATTACCGACATATTTACTATTCATTTTTTTATTTTATTTTATTTTTATTTTTCCACTGGGTTATCTTCCAGGTTGGGCTCATAACTTGGTCATCTTCCAGTTTATCTTTTATGTTCTTACTTTCTTTTAATTTTTGTATTTATTAATTGTACCTTTATATATCGTTCTATATCCGTGTCCTTCCCCGTCCCGTTGTCCCCCCTTGCTCGATCACTGTGTCCCTTCTGGTATCAGAGACATAAAGGTACAATTAATAATATTCAGGACATCAGGGGAAATCATGGCTTTTATCCTAACACTAAGTAAGAAGTTATACAATAAATGAGATAAAAAAAACAGCAGAGACAAAGTAACTTGGTTGACTTCAGTGAATTATGAATAGATATTATCTACGTCAGAGTGATTTAGGCACACACTTTATCTATACAAAAATATCACATAAATAAACTAACTAAATCAAATGGTTGATTTTTTCCCATTAAAACCACTTAATGGTTTGAATCATTTGTATGCACATTGTATAGATAAAACAAATACGTTTTCCTATCTAGAGGAGTGCTTTTTTGGTGCACTGAAAGTCTCTCTATTGTTATTTGTTAGACTTAGGCCATCTGAAATGCTTACTTATCATCTGTTAATCAACTATTGTCAAGATCCTGCATTTAAGTTAATGGGCAATTTTGAAGTATTTATTTTCAGACTCAAGTGTTTTCAGCTTGTAATTTCAGTAGGAACTAAATCCAAATGCTTCAAAGATTTTGTAGGAACATATAGAAAAGGTAGATGTCTTTATATGCATGTATGTACCTGTGTAAAATTAATTATAGGCCATAGTGCATAGTTCATAGTTGTTTGATGCATGTATGCACCTGTTATACCCGTATACGAATAAAATAAATATTCAGAAAAATAAAGAACAATTTTATTTCCAATTCAAAATATAAATATAATTACAATAGATGTAAAAATAACATATAAAAGGATATGCAAAATTGAGACGAGTTGCACTCTGTCCTTAAGATAAATTTGCACCGCCTTGTACCCACGGTTGTTGCAATTGTCTCCTAGGATAACTCGATTTACTGCTCGGATGGAGTGGTACTTCAACTCGAACTTCAATGAACTCTAACAAAGGCCTTAAACTCTTCAACTATGAATGCACATGAAAATAATTTTATGCAATGGAATGTATGCTTGTATTCTATCTTGTGTTGTTGCTGGTGTATTTCACTTGTATGTTTTCCATCTTGTGGAGGATTGTTTATATAGAGACTAAGCAAGCAGTGGAAGAGTATCAACAATAAATTTCATTATTGCACAACTCCCACTACTTCAACTTTAATATAAGTATTGATGATAACAGTTTCGAAAATGAAAGGTCTCAGCAGAAGATTTAAAAGTTCCGGTGATCAAGGTCGAATTGCCTTAGTTTGAGTCATCTCTTTGAATCTTCAAAGACCTTGCTTAATCTTGAACACAACAAACTTTGCTTAATCTTTGTCTACTCGGTTGAACACATGACCTTTGTTGAATCCACTCGGTGAAGTGCTTGGCAGCACTTTGCCGACACTCGGTGAATTATTCGATTTGCTACTCTCTTGAATTTGTCCAAAAGTATAATACTAGCCCGACCCAAAGCCCTCAGGCCCACGAAGGCCCAATTCCCCAAGCCTAAGGTCAACGGGCACGGGCGGCGGGGCGCGCGCGTGGCAATTTTAGCAGAACATCGTCTGTCTAAAACCATTCTGAACTCTCTCCCCTTCTCTAGGAGCTTATATCAATCATCAACTATCATCATATAAATACTTGACATTGGAACACTTATGTTTCAATGTGGGATAAAGTTTTACACTACTTTACTTCCCATATCTCACAACAACTTAAAGCGTTAATATCTCATTCATTCATTAGATCCGAATTGAATGATTTTAAATCTTATTGTCAACTACTTATTGTGTAGCTTTCAATAATTTAATAAAAGTTTTGATAACTTTAATAAAAGTCTATCGAACTCGCTTTTTAAAATAGTTATCGTAAATGATTAAAAAATCGATAAAACCGATTAAATCATTTTTTCCTCTATTTTCTCCAACAGCGCCTAGCGTGATACTCCTTTGGTAAGGATATATGCATGCTAATTGACCTTCTGATCAAATCTTTGGTAGTTCCATAATCTTTTCATCCATTTTCTCTTTAACGAAGAAACATTCGATCTCAATCAACATACTTGGTAAGCCGAGGTCATGTTGAACTGGATTTGATCAGAAGGTCAATTAGCATGCATATATCAACATACTTGGTAAGCCGAGGTCATGTTGAACTGGATTGTGAGCTATATGTTGTCACAATAAAGTTGAATAGGTCATTTCCCGAGGTCTTCTAAGAGGTGTTTTGCCCATAACACTTCAAAAGCTGCTAAGGTTAGTGGTGAGTTTGGTTTGCTTTGGGTGAGTTCAGATTGGTTTCAATATTTAATGTCACTTTGATCGAAAAAAATTATACCTCAAACCAAACCAAAATAATATGTAAACTAAAGTTTTGGTTTGAATTAGTTTTGGTTTGGTCTGGTTTTATGAAGATGATATAGGTTTGGATCTAGATTGAAGGCATCAATGATGAACACAAGAACAAAAGAGCAAACTTGTTCTTCTTAAGGAATCAGCACCTTAGAAATCCCAAGTTTGAGAACATCACAACAAAGGAATGCTCAATCCTTTGATAGATTCTCCAAGTTAAACACTACCTAATCAGCAAGGTAAATGTAAAACTCAATCAAATTTTCAATCACTGAAAATTCATAATTATATAAAATTTTCACTCAAAGTTTTTCTTCCTAGTTGTCTCTTGGAACAGCCATATATATAGGCTGAATTACATAGCATTTGGTAAATAAAAAATAACAAAATTGAAAGGTTTACAATTATTAAATAAAAGATAGGAAACTCTTCAGCTTTTGGGAACATTAATTGCCATAACTCTTGAATGCACCAAATGCAATGTATGTTCTTCAGCAGCCTTCTGTATTCGGTCTATATCCAGAGCTTCCGTTGTCCAATAAATGCAAACAATATATGCATTTTATAGTCCTAAAAAATATCTACAACTTTCATCAAGGACATAATTTCATACGGATAAGTTATAAGGGTCAAAATTGCGAAATACAGTAGCTGTGTTTCAGTTTCCAGAATTGCTAAATCTTCTAAGTTCAATGCATCTTGATAATTCCATGCCTTGAATTTATTCCCAAAATGGCGCCAGTAATGTCTTGAATATCAGCCTTTAATTACTAAATAAGACATAAAATATATAATAATAATAATAATACTCAAAATACTGTATCTTGATTCATATCATTCTCTCCCTCTTCAAAAGGATTCGTCCTCGAATCCACCAGGGTCGAATATGAATGTTGGCCATACACACCGAATAATTCCCACATAGAAACCGTCATCCAACACGAAGAAATGGATGAACAATGCCTCCATCATCTTTCCAAACATTGTAATCTTCAATCTGATGAAATCAGCAACAACATAATCCAAAGGACAATAATTCACCAAGAAAGGATCAACGGTGTGTGGTGATTGTAATTCCTTGAAGGATTGTTCAACTGATCCGGTTGATTCGATTACTTCCACGTTTTCAATAAGCTTGATTGCATCAATGTCAATAGATGACACTTTGTCTTCAATTGACTCCTCAAATGACTCTTGGATGTCTTCTAAATCAATTTCTTCCTCCTTCACAACGGGAAACAATATTCCTCCACCGACTTCATCAACCAACTCAGGTTCTTCCTTCTTTTCAACAAACTGTTCACAGCCCATATTCTCATCAACAACTATGGCACACCTAGCCACAATGGTCGGCTTTTTCTTAGTCTATTCACGTAAAGCATTTGCTCTCTGGGCATCTCTCACATCTTGTTCTTTGTGTTTCTGAAAAGCCCTTTGCTGGGTCATGGATGTGAATCTTGTCCTCTTACCATTTATGTCAATAGAGTATTGAGTCGAAGAACCATCATACATCACATATTTTTCATCTAACCATGGCATACCAAGAAGTAAATGATGAACCTTCATGGGAACAATATCTTATAAGACCTTATCCGTGAAGTTTCCCAATTTGAAATGAATCAATACCTGCTTGGTTACCTTGACATTTGAACCATCTTTGAACCACCTGAAGCTGTAAGGATATGGGTGTGTGATGACAGGTAGCTTGAAATTATCAACAACCTCGGCACTCACAAGATTGATCGTAGCCTCATGATCAATGATGAGATTACATGTCTTGAGAATACCTGTGCTCTCATGGATCCCAACAGTCGAATGAAAAAGATCCTCTCTATGGTTGTCATCAAAATTTTTCCATTCTACATTCCATTTAATAGGACGACCATATCTATAATAATAATATTGCACCATTTTATAATTCCCAGAATGTAAGCAGAAAACTACGGCCAATATTCCGATTAAACGGTGAGGAATCTGGAAAAACTCAAAGAACGAAAGTTGAAGATTGAGCAATTTCCTATAATTCTACCAAAGATCACGAATTTTGGACATGATTTACCCACCTGAATTTGAGCCGTAACAAAAACTGTGCAAAAGTGTGAAAAACTGTGTACAGATTTTTGTGAGGCAAATTTGAAAGCGATGGGCTGCGAATTTGGAGGGGAGGTAAAGAGACAGAATGTAGATAAAACGGCGATTGTGACGTGGTAAAAATTTCAGAATTTTTTGGAGGTGATTTGGGTAGTGAATGAACAGAAACAGAAAAGGTTTTTTTTTTTTTTTTTTTTTTTTTTTTTTTTGAAGAAAACTTGAAGAATCACAAGAACAATATGCAATCAGCTGGAAATTATTATTATTTTTGATAGAATGGACGAAAATAAAGAAAAGAAAATGATATTTGATACCTCAATCCTCGCTCTCGATACCAATTGATATAGGTTTGGATTTAGATTGAAGGCATCAATGATGAACACAAGAACAAAAGAGCAAACTTGTTTTTCCTAAGGAATCAGCACCTTAGAAATCCCAAGTTTGAGAACATCACAACAAATGAATGCTCAATCCTTTGATAGATTCTCCAAGTTAAACACTATCTAATCAGCAAGGTAAATATAAAACTCAATCAAAATTTCAATCACTGAAAATTCATAATTATATAAAATTTTCACTCAAAGTTTTTCTTCCTAGTTGTCTCTTGGAACATCCATATATATAGGCTGAATTACATAGCATTTGGTAAATAAAAGATAACAAAATTGAAAGGTTTACAATTATTAAATAAATGATAGGAAACTCTTCAGCTTTTGGGAACATTAATTGCCATAACTCTTGAATGCACCAAATGCAATGTATGTTCTTCAAACAGAGTTTCAGTATTCGGTCTATATCCAGAGCTTCCGTTGTCCAATAAATGCAAACCATATATGCATTTTATAGTCCTAAAAATATCTACAACTTTCATCAATGACATAATTTCATACGGATAAGTTATAAGGGTCAAAATTGCGAAATACAGAAGCTGCGTTCAGGTTTCAGAATTGCTGAATCTTCTAAGTTCAATACATCTTGATAATTCCATGCCTTGAATTTATTCCCAAAATGGCGCCAATAATGTCTTGAATATCAGCCTTTAATTACTAAATAAGACATAAAATATATAATAATAATACTCAAAATACTGTATCTTAATTCATATCAGAAGATCTCAAATTTTTACCTCCCAAACTATAGGAGAAGAGATATGTATAAGCATAAAATTAAAAAAATAATTTAAAAAAAAGGTACGGTGGATAGACCACCTCTATGAATCAATTTTTGAAAACATTTCTAGTAACATTGGATAGTGGAAGTATATATTAAAGATTATTTGGGGCAATAACAACACTCCATTTGTTCTTTATTACCAGAGTATGTTACTAAAAATATATGTTCCATTTTTACGTCATATATTGCATTACACTTATTGTTCTTTTTCCTGATTACCCTTATCGTAAGGCAAGACATTAATAATGAGAAATGATTAATTATACCGAATGTTAGTTTAGTCTTTTTATCCTTTAAGATAAAGAAATTACTCATTTTTAAAATATTCAATTAAGATTTTTTTAATATTTTTTTTGGCTTTCACGATGTATCATTAATCAATTATGTGAGATTAAAATCCAAGGTTCCGTCGAATACTCAAGGTGTTGGCCTCTGCCAACAAAGTTTGCTACTAAGATTCTCAACAAAGAGAGTTAATTTTACGTACTTATTTAAAGTATTACAAAACAACAAAGTTTTAAAAAATTAATTTGTTTGGGTTGGTTTGGAGATAACTTAAGATAGCCAAAACCGAATCAATACAATTTCGTTTTGTTTCAAATCAAACCAAAATTGTTTGCTTTCAACTAGTTTGGTTTTATTTGGATTGAAACGAGTTGATTATTAGTTTCATTTGAGTAACAATTTTTGTTTTGATTATCATTCCTCTATAATTTGCTTCGGCACTATATAGTGCAACGACGACTTATGTTTCTTGCTTCTTCATGTAACTAAATTCCACGAACAAAATGAAATATCATGCATGAAGTTAAACGTCTATCTTCAACTGCTCCGACCACGTATATACTTTATATGTATGTAGATATTTACAAAAGAAGTTATTATTCACGCCATAGTTGATATATTTGGTGTCCTGCACGTGCCAGCACACCCACAGACGGAGCTACATGTGGGGCTAAGCTCACACCGCGAAAAAGAATTTCGACACACAATCTATATAACTCAACTTAAGTTATCAAAGCATATTATTTAAGCCCACCCGATTGTCCATATATAGTCTACTAGCTCACCCAAGTTTTAATTCATGGCTCCGTCATTGAGTGCACCACACAATTTTCATATATATGACCGTGTGAAATTCGAATGTATGGGTAATATGCGACTTCCCCCACTGTCGATTCTGATTCGACTTTCATAAGGTCGCATGTTGACAATACATTTAATTTTCACATAATCGATTCTTCTATGATATATGTATACGTAATGTGGTACAATGTAAAATCATTGCGGAGCATAACGAGTTAACGACCCCTTTATAAACAACCTACACTGTTTGGCTCGGTGCTCGTAAGACAATTGAAATAAAATAAAATTAAATAAAGAAACGACAACCTCCTTGTACAAGAGAGTTGCCGATATAGACTAGTTCAATTTTTTTTCTCAGTAAATGGTAGTAATTAAAAAATATCCAAGCCTTTATTGATGTGTCGGCAGAGCTACCCATATTATTCTAGAACTAATATAAATTAGTGGTTATTAGTTATAAGGCCGTCGTTAGAGACTTAATGATCATTTAGGACACTCCAAAAACTTATTATGTTATAAGGACAATCTAATTTCTTTTTTTTAATTCCATCTTCCCAATGTATCAAATTTGATTTGATATACAGATAATGATGTTGATACCCACCCATGAATTCTTCTCTGATTTGGAACTTTCCCTTCACAAAAATTGTTTTTCTGCATCTTTTCTATGACCGGACCGGAAGCTCACTTCTTGACTTTTTGATAATTTCTCTCTAGCGTTTTGTGTGCTTTTGTTTACTCTTCCTCTTTAGTTACCTCTACTATTTTATGCATGTGGTTGCGGCTCTTGTTTGGGGAATAGCAAACTGTTGTTGTTTCTTTTAATTTTTTTGGTTAATACTTTTTGAGCAATTTCTTTTTGGCTCAAGTTGATTGATTGGTTTATGTCTAGTGCTCTCAAGTTAATTAACTTAATTTGCTGCTGTTAGTAGATTTTTATGTTTTGAGTTTGTTCTGTCTTCTTTTAGGTTTGTCCCCCTTGTTTCTTTTGACATGATGATGATGTATGTGTTGCAAAGTTAACTTTCAGGCCCTAGTTTTGGTTGTGTTATATATGTGCTTGAAAAGATAAAAAAAAAAGTGTTGCATTTTTCAGAAGGACAAGCCTGTCGACGAAGCCAATAGCGACGACAAGCCTATGTACTCTTTTGTGTCCCATCAATGAAAGAAGATGAAAGGGAAAATGAGGCTTTTTTCCAAGTTGGTTTGGGTAATGTCCCTACTATTCAATTGCAGAATGTTGTGGTTAAAAAAAGTTTAGATACTGGTTTTGGAAAGGTTTTAGCAGCTGTTCCTTGTGCTTCTGTGTCTACAAATTCGATTAATTCAGTTGTTAACAAGGTTCTTGATCCTGTTGCTGTTGTCTTGAATGTTGATGTTGGGTTTGACATGAAGAATGTCAAGTTTAGAGAACAACCTGCTGCACTCCATAGTGATGCAAATGATGCTTTGTGTAGCTCTCACTACCGCTAGATGACTTTTATGAATTTTTTCATGAATATTTCTTTTGTATTCTCGCACTTTTGCCCAATGTTGTTAGTGGTATTGTTATTGTTTTGCTGAATGTTGGTGGTTTTTTTAATCATTTTTTGGCTTCATGTACATTGGGATTGACATAGGCATTTTAGAGGATTTTGGATACCCTTGTGGTATCTTTCAGATGTGTATGCGCGCTCTTTTATCAGTTATGTGCATTGCACTGGAGATAAAATATTGATGTCATTACATATTTGATTGCCAATGTCACTGCATAAATTGTTGATGTCAAGCATATATGATTACCGGTGTCACTGCATAAAATGTTGATGTCACTGCATATTTGATTGCCGATGTCACTGCATAAATTGTTGATGTCACGCATATATGATTGCCAATGTCACTACATAAAATATTGATATCATCGCATATATGATCACGATGTCATCGCATAAAATGTTCTTATCACGGGTCTCTTTTGCTTAAAAGGATGCTTGGGTTTTTTGATTTTAGTATGGATATAAGTCATTCTCACATTTCTATGCAAAATTAATGCATTGTTTTTGGGTATATGGCTATTTGTGGGTCGATCACACTATATTCTCATCGACTTGTGGTTAATGGTGGGGATAATCGTGGTGTGCTTACAAGAATTATGGTTGGTGGATTCTTGGTTGGGTTGCTAGTGATAGTTAATTTGGCTGGCCTATTAATGTAGAGTGTGTTTTACTATGTGTGCAAGAGTTACCATCATCAAGAGATTGATAAGAGTGCCTCTATGATCATCTTGGTGGTGCAGGCTTATCGCAATGACATTCTTCGAATTTACGCAAATGATATTGATGTCGACGCGATGACATTGATGACTTATACGCAGTGACATTGATGTCTCGACGCAATGACGTTGATGACTTACGCAGCGATGGACATTGACGATCGTGATTTACAATTAGATAAGCGATGTAATGATATTGATGTCACCGCATATACAACTTGATACACACATTTGATAACTTTGTAAAGTAACTTTATTTCTTTGTTATCTTTAAATATTTGATTGATCTTGGTTTATTTGATTAGTGTTGGTTTAAATATTCGATAACTTTGTAAAATAACTATATTTTTTTTTTTTTTGGTTTAAAGGCAGATTTTTACAACCAAAGGTATGAATAAATCGTTACAATAACACGTCACTGCATAAATCGTTACAATAACACGCCATCAGATAATTCGATACAATAAGACATCACTGCATAGATCGCTACAATAAGAAGTCACTCCATAAATCGCTACAATGAGACGTCATTGCATAAATCGTTACAATGAGATGTCACTGATCAAGGTTGTCAATGGATCGCGGCGGTCAATACATCATGGTAGTCAATGAATCGCGCGGTCAATGCATCGGATGGTTAATGGATCCCGGTGGTCAATGCATCGGGTTAGGTGGTCAATGTATGATGACGTGATCAATACGCCACGCCGATTTTGAAGAAAAAAATTGATTTATGAAATTTATTCGGAAAAATATCAAATTTGATTTTAGAATAAAGACGTAAAAAAATATGAATTTTAGTGAAAAATTATGATGATCCGAGTTTTAGATCAAAATGTATTACGTTTAGAAATATGGTGAATTAAAAATAAAAAATAAAAACTTAACCACCACCCACACGTTCACTCAGCAGTTTTTTTTTTTCCTTTGAGCGCTTCTTTTTTTTCCCTTCCTTTTTTTTCCTTCTTTCTATTTATCCACTTGAAATTAGAATGTCCTTATAACTAAATAAGTTTCCTTCTTAAAATTAGAATGTCCTTATAACTAAATAAGATTTCGGAGTGTCCTATTACCCCAAATAAGTTGAAAATCAATCCTTTTAAATAATTGGCCCAATAAATTAACACACGCTATTTTCGTCTCAAAATGTAAGTCTATTTATTTTTGTTTTATAATATAACTTCATTCCAATGAAGTATTTATTTTCTTCTTCTCTTTTTACCCATCATTTATTATATACTCACAACTTTTCAATATTTTACGTTAATAACAATCAAACGTCATTTTCGAGTTTTTAATCAAAATTAATTGCATGTAATCAATATAAATTTTTTCTTAATTTATGTGAAAAAATTCATATGAATTTACATTTTAGGACGGAAGTAGTAATGTTTTAATTTTTTTATTATTTAAAAGTGTAACATGGTGGTCCAAAATTTATCGGGGACCACCATAAAGCCACCTATGAAATGATTATAAAAATTAAATGTTGAAATAAATGTACGTTTAGAAAAAGAATACATTAAATAATATATGATTTTTTAAATAGACATTTTTTGTGGATCAAATACCCACAATACTTTTAAAGAAATGGGAACTTTTTATGAGACGACGGTCGGAGGAAAGATATATAAGAATTTAATAATAATATACGAGAGAAAACTTGTACTCAATCTCAATTTCGTATCTAACGAGCATGCGCAAAGATTTTTTGTTTTTACAAAATAAGTGTCTTTTTCTTGCAAAACTTTTAACTAATTTAAACTTTATTTTGTTCGATTCCCCAAATCTTACGCGATTTATTTAGGGGTTATCAAGATCCCAATTTACTATCGACACCTCTTATTTTGGTGATCATAAAAATTATTTTAAGACTCGATGATTTTTTATAAAGTAGGTCGATTAGACGGCTGCTCATAAGACACCAACGCCGATGACGCCTAACCGACGTTCTCTATATAAAAGTGTTAAAACTTAAACGCGACCCACGATTTTCCATCTTTGTTTCTTGCAGACACCAACGCTGGCCTCGACGTTGGTGCGCTTAAGCGAATACTAATATGATTGACGTTTTTTCATCCGAAAAATAATTAAAAATGAAATACGAAAGTAATTTAAGCGAGTCTTAAAAACCCACCTTTATTTAAAGTACAATGATTATTCCTCCTAATTACTATTCCATCCTTTTCAAAAAAAAAAAAAAAAAAAAAAACGAGATAGTTCTAGAAAAATATTATTCCAAATAACTAAGGCAAAATTCGTCCGATGCAAAATTTTAATGCATTTTTTTTTTTCCTTTTTACCTGTCTTTTTATTTCTTTTTCATCTAGTGTCTAAAATGCACCATAGTGCCTCATTGGGAAGGACACTTTTGTACACGAGGGAGGATTTAAGTAATTCTACACGCGTGCATGCCGTCATCACCGACCGGCTCAATTTTTAAAAAGAAAAAATTACACCATTATTATTTAATCTATTTTTCATAAGAGTATTCTAGTCTTTAATTAACTAGCCAATAACCCGTGCACATGCACGCAAGGACGGAGGTGTGTATAAATTGATGCGGAAGTTCTCAATTCGAACAAAAAAATATTACACTAAAAAATATGTGTAGTCAAGTCGGATCCATAAAATATTCTTAATCCAGCCCACCCGACGAACTCGATATAGTTCATTAACCCATCCCGATTTAAAATCCTGGCTCCGTCCTTACATGCACGGGACGTTTAGATTATATAAATTAAAAAAAACAGCATAATAAAAATGTGACACACTGCAAACGATAAGCGGCGATAAAAAGAAAAATAAAATATCTTGTCTTATTCACATGTTTCCACAACAAAACGTAAATGAAACAACAACAATGTTTAATCTTGTCAGCATCCGTCAAGCCATTCAAATTAATGCACGATAAAGTAAGAGCATTCTAGTCTTTAATTAATTAAAGTCAAAACAAAGTAATTATTTTTTTAACCCTCATGTTTTTTACAATTGTGTTGGTCGGAGACTCGGAGTGTTCATTCTTTTTGGTCACTCCATTTCAGATCGCTGAGCTTATGATGCGTTATTTCTCGACCACACATGTAATCAAAATTCAAATCATGTGGTCCTGTAATGCTCACGTAGACTTACTCCTCAAACATCCTCCTCATATAAGACTAACCCGACTCGGAGGGAGTACATGGTTATTCATATATATTTGTGATCTATATAAAGTGGCCATATGTTGCAGCATGGGTTATCCCTTCCACTAATCTCTCGTCTTTTAATTTTTCTGTGGATTTATTTGGTCACACACTCCAATCTTCACCAGTACTGAAAGCAATGTTTACTGCTCGTCCACCACCCACAGGTGAGCTGGTGAAAGATATATTCCCTTTCTTTCGTGTCTACAAAGATGGCCGCGTGGAGAGATTTATGGAGTCGGAAAGGATCCCACCATCAGATTCTGATCCCTTGACCGGCGTCCGATCTAAAGATGTCATCATTTCGCCGGATAATAAAGTTAGCGCCAGAGTTTTTCTTCCCGCTACTATTGGCTCCGATGAGAAACTTCCTATCCTATTCTACATTCACGGCGGCGGCTTCGCCATTGAATCAGCCTTCTCTACTGTGTACACAGGCTACCTGAACAAGGTTGTTTCGGAAGCCCGAGTCTTGGCGATTTCCGTTGAGTATAGATTAGCTCCGGAGTCTCCGATCCCTGCCTGCTACGATGATTCCTGGACAGCGCTGAAATGGGTTGCATCTCACGCCGTCGGCGAAGGACAGGGGATTATTGAACCTTGGATCAAAGACCACGGAAAATTCGACACGGTCTTCTTGGCCGGTGATAGCGCCGGAGCAAATATTGCCCACAACTTGATGGCCCGAGCAAGCGTGGATGGATTAGACGATGGAGTAAAGCTTGTGGGCATGGCTTTGGTTCATCCCTTTTTCGGGGACGGAAAAGAAAACAACCTGTGGGAATACATATGTCCGGATTCGAGTGGTGTGGATGACCCGAGACTGAATCCGATGGCCCATTTGGATATACTGGGGGGTCTGAATTGCAAGAAGATACTGATATTTACTGCAGAGAAAGATATCCTAAAAGAAAGGGGTTGGCTGTATTACGAAGCATTGAAGAAAAGTGGGTGGGGTGGACAATTGGAGATGAAGGAGACACAAGGGGAAGAACATGTGTTCCATTTGATGAAACCAGGTTCCATTAATGGTGGAATCCTGATGAACCATTTTGTTTCAATGTTTGTCTAGTGGGGTCCCCCATCATATTCATATTCATATAGAGGAGGAGATGACAGTGAAATCATGAGATGTTGAACAATTATAGAATATCAAGATACTAAATGGTTTTGTAACATGAAAAAGATGGTCTCTGCTAATAACATGGGAATATGAATGATTTTGCATTATAATGCCTAACTAACTTGGTCTTGACTTTTGTCCTTGTTCTTTAGTTTGTGAAAAAGTAGTACTTCTTTTTCTTTCTTTTAAGCAGCACATGCTAAGAAGTCACCAACCTTAACTTGTTGGACATTTGATTATGCACATTGAATTGGGGAAGTTATTCTCCCACAGCTGGATGAACTCTTATAACAATAATAGACAGAGTGAATCAATATGGTGTGAAACACTAAAATCTCGTTGTTGGGAATGGGCGCGAGCCTTGAATGCGTAGGTGAGCGAGCAAAGGGGGTATTCCGGGGCTCCCTTGAATGCGTAGGTGAGCGAGCAAAGGGGGTATTCCGGGGCTCTGTACTGATTTTACATTTGTGAATGAATTTTCATCAAACAACTCATTGCATCTCATCTCATCTCATCAGATCAGAGATGGCAAGAGAACTTCTTAATTGGTAATAAAAATGGAATCATGTTTTTCTGGTACTATCATTGCAACCCAGAGTCTCACAACAACTACATACAATAAGGAGAATCATGTTTTTTTTTCTTTTCTTTCTCATACTACAACATTATTAACAAGGATAATAAGGAGAATAACAGCTAATCTCTCTGTTTTGTGATGGGTATACCGTATACAAATATCTCCGGCAAGTTCCAAAGCCATATAGAGAGCCACCTAATTATCATATACTCTATATATATTTGGGGATTCTTAAACATGAATTTAGAGGTTTAGCTTTCCTTAATTACAGCTTAAACTAAACCCTCACACAACCACTCACCATATATATATTTCACCTACAAAAACACAAGAAAGAACTATAATTTACGGAAATAAATCACCAGGGTTGCTCTCACTTTCAATATTGTTTTTTTTCTCCTCGTCTCTGTTTGTCATTACCATATAAGCTTTGATTTTTTTTAAAAAGAATTTCATATGCACAAGAACGGGAGAACATATGGTGCCCGTGGACCTCCTCCTCTATGACTATTTTTCTGAATGATACCAAGTTACCAACCGAGATAGTGCACATATGCAGTCTTTACTTTTATCAGGGGCGCCCCGGAGGGGTCAAGGGGCCATGTCCCAGAGTCCCCAAATCTACGAATCCCCGTGAAATTTTGACTCAATAGTATATATATATTGTATTTTAAATATATGAATAAGATATTGCCTTAATGGTGAGCACTATGGGATAATTTAACAAGTGACCAGAGTTTGAATCCTGCTACAAGCATAATTTTTTTTTTCAGTTACTTACATTTTTTTAGAAGGGCCTTACTTATTTTTTTAGTTACTTCCCTTTTTCAGAAAGGCCTTTGATGATGTTGGAATTCACCTACAGATCCGAATAACCTCTAGGACGATTCAAGCGAGAACAACAGCAATGGGGAATGATTTGTATAAGATTAAGACTGAGCCTGAGAGTTAGTTTCTCTCAAGTTGCCTACGTATCCAATGGAGAAATTGGAATCAAGTCATTCGTAGTTCCTTAGGGCTGATTATATAGGGAGGCGTCTCACCCCTTTTCTTGCCAAACAAGTCGTAGAATCCTTAAACCCTAAGGATTATCACGTGTTTATCTCTGACAAGAGATAATTATGATTATATTCGAATTATGGGATCTACTTCCGGTGATCCAGGGATTCTCCTATAATATAGGCACATGTGTTATTTACCACTTAAGGAAAGAGCCAGTCGGCTTTTGATGGGCTCCTCAGTCGCCTCGACTGAGCCGAAGGCCCTACCTCCCCGACCGCCGAAGTGGCTCGCAGCTGGGCCGAGCGGGAAGTATACGGGCGCACTCCTCCTGGGGTAGGGTCTTACTACTGTGGGGCTCCTGGCCCTACAAGCGGTTAACTTCGAGGTGTTATAGAGGCGACACGTGGCCGGGTCGGTTCCCACCATCGTCAGCCTTACACAATATTTGACCAAGAACCTACATCTAGACAGAGACTCCCACTGCTCTTTGTATAAGCAGAACAAGGGACTTAATGTCCCTTTTTTAGAAGGGCCTTACTTATTTTTTTAGTTACTTCCCTTTTTTTAGAAAGGCCTTACGCAATATTTGACCCCGAGCCTAAATTTGGACAGGGACACCCACTGCTCTTTGTATAAGCAGAACGAGGGACTTAAATGACTAAATGACCCCAAAAGCTTATATAACTAAATGACCCCTTAATGAATTATCAGATAATAATAAGAAAGAGTCCTAGCCATCATATTCTCCAATGTTTCTATTTGATAAACTAGATCAATACAAAATAGCCATATATACGTTGATATATACAAAATAGCCATAATTTGATAACTACAAGGGTCAAGTAATATTATCAATATTTGATCTTGGATCATTAAGTAAACATTGAGCTTACATTGCAATAATTATTCGTCATATACACCCGATGTAAAAATGATCCACTCTAGTTTATCTGATATTTAATAGGGTTGGATCTTTTATTATAGGTATTAAGAGGTGATTTCAGCTTTTGGTGATAAGTTGAAATAGAAATACTTAAAATATAATGTGTTATTTGTTTATAAGGACATGTTTTGGTACTTAATTAGGCACTTAGGACACCCAAAAAAGATCATCGTTTATAAGGACAAAATAATAATGCTTGGACAAAATTAACCCTACCCATCTCTAAACAAAAACGCCATCAGCTGCGCGGCTATCAAATACTCGAAGAATAAAAAAAGAAATTGAAGAGGGAAAGAACAGACGCAGCACAAACGATGACCTCATCTTTCAGCCTTAACCGCTGCCGGTAACTTCACTGTCAGGACGGCACTTTCGATTTCCTCTCTATCTACATCTTTGCAAGTAATTTACATCATTGATTGATTTTTATTTTTCGATTTCTTGCTGGATTTTTCTACTTTTTCTTTAAAGATAAAAATTGTTCATGTTGATTGACAAAGTAGTGTTTGTTGTAGAGCTGATTTTTCCCCCCAAAATTCAATTAGACGCTTAATGCTTTCTGTGATTAGTGATTACCTTTTTCTTGGCTTTTGTTGGATTGCTGCCGGTTCTGTTTGTGTGTATCCAAATTTTTTTTTAATTCTTTTTTTGGATCAATTACATGTTTTTATGGTCAAATTGGATATATGTTGGCATGTCGCTCTGTGGTGATCTTTCGAAAAAAAAAAAAAACGTAAAAACGCGTATAGGCAAATTTTATTTCATAGGAGCTTTATTGAACAATATATGGTCTCTTATTGTCAAAAATCAATGTACTATATTTTATTTCATAGTCTACTTTTTTCTTGCTTTGCCTTCTGCTCATACATTCGACTCATTCGCTTTTGTGCCTCGCTACATCGGAAAATCTGCTATTGTTGCTTCTGACTCATCTGTTGCTGGTTTACCTAGTGATTTTGTTGTTGATGGCCCTGTTCTGAGGTCTGATCCTGCTGCTGGTTTGGTTAGTTTGGGGCCTGTAGTTTCTATGGATTCCCTTGCTGCTGTTTCAGCTCTAGAATTGCTTAAAATCATATGCTCACTATGTGTAACTTACTTTCCCTAGTGAATTTAGTGCTTGTGTGGTTTTCCCTTTTGAGTTTTATGGGAATTGAGGAATTACCTAATGTTTAGAATGAGTAATGATCCGGACACAACCGTTGTGACACAACGAGTGTCACATCATGTATCGACACCGTTGATCATGATGTAATAATGATCAATTAGTTTAACATGCATCACCTTGAAACAAAGAAAGCAAAGATATACGTTGATGGTGGGTTTGTGTATGATTTGGCGATGTCACTACATAAAATGCCAATGTCACTGCATAAATTGTTGATGTCACTGCATAAAATGCCAATGTCACTGCATAAATTGCCGATGTCACTGCATAAAATGTTGATGTCACTGCATATCTGATTGCCGATGTCACTGCATAAAATATTGATGTCACTGCATATATGATTGTCGATGTAACTGCATAAAAAATATGAATTAAGGTGAAAGATTTATGTTCATCGTAGTTTTATATCAAAAGATATAACCATTTGAAGTCGATTTTATGAAGAAAATAAATCGATTTTATGAAATTAAGTCGGAAAAATATCAAATGTCATCACGGTGTTGTTTTATCAAATGTCACTGCATCCCGGTGATCATTGCATCTCGATGGTCTCTGCATCGCGGTGTCTCTCAGATCGGGAGGCCACTTCATCGCGGTGTATCTCAGATCGGGGTGGCCACGCATCGCGCGGTGTCACTTCATCGCGATGTCTCTGATATATGATTGCCGATGTAACTACATAAATTGTTGATGTCATTCATACATGATTTTTGATGTCATCGCATAAAATGTTGATGTCATCGCGATATCCGATTGCCGATGTCACCGCATAAATTGTTGATGTCACGTATATATGATTACCGATGTCACCGTGATAGATGATTGTCGATGTCAATGCATCGCGGTTGTTAGTGCATCGCGGTGTCAGATTGAGGTGATCAATGATCGCGGTCATCACATGATCGCGCTGGACAATGGATGGATGGTCAATGATCACGGTGGTCAATGAAAAAAGAAAAATAAATTTCACCGTAAATTAAATTTAAAAAAAAAAAAAAAAAAAAAAAAAGATGTCATTCAACGTCCAGGAAATAAATATTAAAAAAAAACACAAAACTTCCAACGTCCAACAGGAAATAAAAAAGAAAAAAATAGATATACATTCATATACATTCAGCGTTCTCCTTTTGCCGTTTTTATTTTTTTTATTTTTTTTTATTTTTATCTTCATTAAGGGTATTTGGGTCTATCTACCTAATTTTTGTCCTTATAACTAAGTGTTTGTTTTGAATGTCCTTTTTGCCTAATTAAGTCCAAAATGCGTCATTTTCAATAATTGTCCCAAATATAATATATTATATGAAAGAGTCATGGCACATATATATGCCACACATCATTTTAAGGGGGAACGGATCCCCTACGGTATACATCATACATGGTGAGGTGCAATGTGTTGTGCACCATTTCCGTCGAAATTTGGACGGATCCGTCGATTTTTTTTTTAATTTTTAATTTGCTTCACTCCGTCCAAATTTGTACGAATCCGTCGAAAATTCCGACGGAAATGTTGCACAGCACCTTACACTTCACCATGTGTACCGTGAGGATCCGCGTCCATTTTAAGGGTTCTCTAAAAAGACCGCATGTTGGAAAGTGTGTCGGTCTAGCTACAAGACCGATCCTTTGAAGAGGTCGATTCCTCAGATGGTTTGATCCTTGAATCGGTTCAAACCAAACCGAACCCTAATTAAAGCACAGATAATATTTATATCTTAATTTATTTCAATAACATAATGGAATTATCATTTTTTCAATATATTTGGTCAAACAAGACATGCAACATAGCCTCATCATCTAATGTAATGTAATACAATAACAAAATTTATGCCCCTATAGAAACATAGCCTGGTGGGAACAGATTAAAGTGCAGTTGAGAAGGTGGGAGAAAGAAAGTGGATATAATTACTGTTTTCCTAGGTAGTTGGGGGCATAAAGGTCCGGAAAGTCAAGGGCTCGGATGCAATAACAATAACTCTCTCTATATATTTAGGATATGGTCTCCTCCCCTCCAAAGAACACCTGATAAAACTGCCAAAATAAAATTGATCACTACCAGCTGCTGGTCTACAAACTAACACCATCCTCCTCCTCACTAATATACATTTATAGTCTTCCCAACTACTCCCTTCTCTCCTTGGTTTTTTTTCCCTCTTATTTACACAACAATTCTTCCCCCACAACTGTATATCGAATTCCACATCTGACCATATTGAGAGAATCCCACTTTAATTTAATCATTCAGGAGGAAAAAAAATATAAATATATATTTATTATATATGCAAAATGGGCAGTCTTGATCATATTGATGATGTTGATGAGTATTCCTCTGTTGTTGATTTCAACCCATTGGATCCGGAAGAGTTCCGTGAAAAGGCCCACAAAATGGTGGATTTCATAGCTGATTACTACAACAACATTGAGAAATATCCAGTTCTTAGCCAAGTTGAGCCTGGATATCTTCGGAACCGTCTCCCCGAAACCGCCCCGTATCGACCCGAGTCATTCGATACCATCTTGAGGGATGTTCAAAATGATATAATCCCTGCAATGACTCATTGGCTGAGCCCTAATTTCTTTGCATTCTTTCCTGCCACTGTCAGCACTGCAGCATTTGTGGGAGAGATGTTATGCACGGGTTTCAATGCTGTAGGGTTCAATTGGTTGGCCTCTCCGGCCGCCACCGAGCTAGAGATGGTGGTCATGGATTGGCTAGCCCAGATGCTTAAACTACCCAAATCTTTCTTGTTTTCTGACACCGGTGGTGGGGTCCTACAAGGAACCACCAGTGAGTCCATTCTCTGCACCTTAATCGCCGCCAGAGACCGGGCACTGGAGACCATAGGGATCCATAACATCAGCAAGCTTGTGGTTTATGGGTCTGACCAGACTCATTCCACTTACACAAAAGCTTGCAAGTTGGCTGGCATCCTCCCATGCAACATCAGGTTAATACCCACCGCTAAAGATACCAACTTTTCTCTGTCCCCAGATGCCCTACGTACCATCATCGGCTGGCGTGTCGGCTGGCCTGGTCCCACTCTATCTCTGTGGCACGGTGGGGACCACCTCCACGACCGCGATCGATCCGCTGAGTCAGCTTGGTCAGGTGGCGAGAGATTACAACGTGTGGTTCCACGTGGACGCGGCTTACGGAGGCAGCGCATGCATCTGTCCGGAATTCAGGCACTATCTGGATGGAGTCGAACGGGTCGACTCGCTGAGCTTGAGCCCCCACAAATGGCTACTCAGCTACCTGGATTGTTGTTGCTTGTGGGTTAAGCACCCAAACCTGTTAATCAAAGCTCTGAACACCAACCCGGAATACTTGCAGAACAAGCAATCTGATTTGGATTTGGTGGTGGATTACAAAGACTGGCAAATCGGGACAGGGAGACGATTCAAAGCGCTACGTTTATGGCTGATAATGAGAAGTTATGGTATTGCGAATTTACAGAGTCATATACGATCAGATGTCCGAATGGCGAAGATGTTCGAAGGGTTCATACGGTCGGATTCAAGGTTTGAAATCATGGTCCCAAGAACCTTTTCATTAATATGTTTCAGATTAAATCCATTTAAAGATTTCAAGCAAAGCTATACTGATATTCTCAACAGGAAATTACTGGATTCGGTGAATTCAACGGGTAAGGTTTACATGACCCATACCGTTGTGGGTGGGGTTTACATGCTCAGGTTTGCTATAGGGGCTACCCTTACAGAGGACCGCCACGTAATTTCTGCTTGGAAATTGATTAAAGAAACGGCTGATGGGTTGTTAAAGGCTTTTTAATTAGATTAGTAATAATAATAATTTCTGATGAAAATTAGCAAGGGGGGGGGGGGGGGGACAATGTGCGTGAAATTAGAGGTGGGATTGTTTTGCAAAATGTATGCACGGCAAATCGAACCACCGCCTAGTCCGTTTGTTTACAATTATCCATCCAATAAATTCCAAAATTATATATAAAGAAGAAGAAGAAGATACATAGTATTTTGTTTGTATGAAAAGGTTTTTCTTTCCATTGCACGTACTCTGTTGTTCATTTCCCAGAGGGAGGAGAAAGATGGATAAAAGCTGCTTGTGAGATTTCTTCATCACAGTCTGTTTAACTTATACACAGTACACACACTAGTGCACAAAATACCGATCAAGAATCTATTTTATAAACACAGATGCAAGTGTACTCTAAAAAGAGAGCATGCATATATGTACAATATAGTACCTGCACCCCCAAATCCAACCCGGTAAAAGTATAACACCACCAATAACAAACAGCAAAGCAGTATGACAATGGAAAAGAAGCCGTAGCCGTAAACAAACATGGGGTAAAACAACTTCAACAAACTTTAATCCAGTGACAAGTTCGAAAATAAAGTCGGTCATTCTTCTACAAGTACACAGTTAAATAGTACAGTCATCAAGAAGAGCCAACACTAGAAAACAAAAAAACAAAGCCCCTAGTAGGCACCACGCGCAATGCCCCGTCGATCATCTATTCCCCGTCCAATGTACATGTCTCGACGGTCACCTCTAACAGGGGGGGATCGACTTCTATCTCTATATTCACGATCCCACTGGCCACGTGACGAAGGAAACGGTGGAGATGGCATTCGCCGCTCATACCCTCCTCCTTTCCTGTCATTCAAGAAACCGTCCCTTCCACGATCTCTGCTCCCCCCCCAATCAACTGTTGGCATGGATCTGTCAAACCTGCTCCTTTCCTCATAACCACCATCTAGTGGTGGTGGGTAATCTCCCCTATCCTTACGTAGGGGAGGATCACCAAGTCTGCTTTCACGTCTAGGATACGGAGGAGCTCTCAAGTCTCTAGGAGGTTCATCGTCTCTATCCCAAACACGAGGTGGAGGGGACCTATGACCATTCATGAAACGTCCAGGAGGAGGAGATCGATCAGATGGAGGTCCAGCAAAGCGTCTAGGGGTAGGATGATAAGGGAGGCCAGGATGATGACCCCTCCTTGGACTTCCTCCACCAGACGCATAACGAGGCCTCTTACAGTTGTTGCAAAACTCCCTCCTCGCAAAGTTCAGATTCTTACATCTGACGAAACAAAATAACTATGTGAGAAGCAAATACAATCTTAGCACCGAGACTACAAAATGCTATGTATGCAATAACTGCAAAATTGATATCACTGCCGCCTACTGTAAAGCTTAATGAAAACCTATTTCTTTACTTTTTCTAATTTGACATCGGTTGTGAATCAGCAGATATTCCGTGATTCGATAAAACAGAATCAAATGTAAAACAAACAGGGACTAATCAGTGGTTGTAATGGTAAACTACAAGAGTATAATTTGTATGAAGATAATAATTCATGTTTATTGCCGGCATTGTTGATACTAATCTGAATTGCAATGTGATACCTGAGGGAGTTATAATTTAGATAGATTAATTCAGCAAAGAAACTTATGTGCAAAAACTTCAAGATAATTCTCTCACTATATATGTGCTTATGTATTTATACATTTGGTATCTGTTTTGAGAATGTGTGAGGAGCAAGTAAAGAGGGAGCCTGGGATTTGAAACCAACGTAATAACATAGTAAAAATTGTTTCTCTTTGGAGGATGTTTGAAGAATCTGCTAGTTTTTCTTTGAAAAACTTGAAAATGTATGCCTCCAAAGTTGATAATCTGAAAAAATAGGAGTATTCACTATAAAAAAAATAAAAATAAAAATTAAAAATTAAAAATAAAAAATAAATTAAAAAAAAGGAGTATTCACTATAGCTTGCTGATGTGGATGTGCTCCAAACCACTTTTTTATCCACTTTGCTGACACATTATTGCTTCTATACACTTAAAACTACTATGGCCTGTTTTTAAACATTCAGAAAAGAATAATAAAAAATAATAATAAAGCAGGTTCGTCTCTCTCCCCTCCCCTCCTCCCCCTCCCCTCCCCCCTCCGACCGACTCCTTCCCTCCCCCTCCGGCCAATAATATGAACAGATACCCAAACCAGGTAAATCAGAAGAAACAGAAAAAGTAGTGACAATTTGATTCAAAGACGCATCTCTTTGATAAATACTTGTCTAAAATTAATGATTGATTCTGCTGAACTACTCACCTTGCTTTAACAGAAAGAAAAGGGGAAAAAAATTGTCACTCTTCAAAAATCAAAAAGAAAAAAACAAAGAAACAAATATTCAAAACTACCATTGATTTGTCATTCTGAAAGAGACGAAAGGAGGCTAGGCAAGAGGAATTTGATATTTTTTCCTCTACTTCAATTTATTAATTAGATTTGGTAAATTTTGTTTTTGAGTAAAAAAGGCTCCACCTTGAATCAAAACGAAATAAAATATTATGGTAGAAGAGACGAAGATAAAAGGTAGTGAGAGAAAAAGTGATTGGGTAAACTGAAAAACTATTTTTTTAATATAAAATGATGTTCCACGGCGTGAAGGTGAAGGGGGCCAGAACCACGTTCACTCCCACGTTTTCCTCATCCACGGTGTGTTAGTATGAGCCATAGTGGTAATAAATTTAGGACGAAAGTTACACATCCTTGTTCACACCGTGGGAAATTGAGCTATTGCTGACACACTAAGCGTCAGTTTTTACACATTAGATATGCTTGCTTTTGTAGATGCTATGAAAAACGTATGCAATTACACACAGGAAAAGAAAAAATCAATAACACTACAAAAAGACGGCTTTTCTAATGCATCATGGCTTGCTACAGTGTAAGACCTTTTTACACATCCGAATGTACACAAAAACGTATGAAGCTGCCCAAAACACTACTTTTTAAAAAAGTAATGGCTCCTAAAGTCAGACCTTTTTATGCATCCCAAAGGTACGAAAAAATGGCATAAACCTCTGAAAGGTCATATTTCTTTTTTCAGTTTTTGTAACACAAAGCATCAGAAGCATAAAGTTCAAAATGTATAAAATCAAGGCATATTTGACAAATTATTATTTAGGAGGCACACATATTCAAGTTTCCCTTTTCTTTAGTAAAGATGTTTTCCTGCATGAGTTATACATCTAACAAAAGTGTCTCACACAAATAACACAACATGTCATAAGAGACATAAAAATAAAATAAAAACTACCGCTCATCTCATATTCAACGGACAATAGGAAATCAGGAAGAGTGTTTGAACTTACGCTGGATCAGGACAAAGCCAGTCTCCTTCTCTTGGGCGCACATTGGGATTATTCCGAGAACCACCATCCCCCTTGAAGTTACCGGGACCAAATTTAGGTCCATCATAATCTCTTCCACCAAACCTAGCACCATCCCTCCCACGACTATAATGCGGTGGTGAGTAATCACGATATCTGCCAGGATCTCTTCCATTGCCAAAACCACGAAACCGATGCCCACCTGAATAATCAAAATCAAGACTATAACACCAGTCCAGTCAAAGCTCGAGCAATAGAACCAGCATTATCCTACATGCTGCCAAAGCCGGGCAGCCCCATGATAAGATAACCCGGTAACATTAGTGCTAAATATATATTATACTGTCTTACAAATGTCAAGTTAGTAGCACAAAATGCTGGCTGAAATCCAATGAAAGCCACACAACCACACAAAGCATACCAACTTCAGCTATCTTCATCCAAAGAAGAATTATTTCAGGTACTAAGTGAGAAGGTAATTGGATGGCCAGCCAAAGACGGACCTCCATCTCACATCTCAAACAACTAGCAAATATAACTGAACCCAACAACATCCCAGAAACCAGAAAAACAAATTGTTGTTATCTTCAAGCACAAGTTATGCTCAGCACTACTAACTTTCCAATTGCAAGAACAGACCTCAGGATACCAGGCAGAGACAAACTAATTCATTTCAAAGCATAGTCCATTATATGAATCTCCTACATGAGGTAAACTAAAACAATCCCACATATCCCACTAGAAGACCCATAGCATTCACAGTCCCACCATAACAGAATCACTACCATGGTGAAAACCCAAATTCATCTTCACATTCATATATGGTAGTGGAAGGACTACAAGATCTCAAAGTGATGTAAGCAGTCACTTAAAAAAATTGAACGGTGCCCATTTTGCCAATATACCAAACCAAATACCAGCCCCAACTCTGTGAAGTTCAAACAAATAAAAGCACAAGTCAAATCCAGCAAAAATAAAAGAACAAATCATGTATATCATGAGAGCTTCCTTCTGCTTTTTAACAGTTGGAGTGTCTAGCAGAATGTTGGAAGACCACCTGTTGCAGCAGCTTTGGGAACAAATTTAAAACCCACGGAAATGAAAACTAGATGTGCCCGTGTAAAACCATGGTCCTTATATCAAAGATAAGCCTTTCCACCAACCAAAGAGACCCAAGTGATGCAAAACCAGAAGTTCCATTCTGCAACCCAATCGTGTACTCAATACCCAATGACTTTATTCCCCACACCTTCCGAAGTGAATAGCATAGTATGTTACCCATAACATCCTTATGGATGGACACCTATATAAGTCCATCTAGAAAAACCTTGACACTTGAAAACCTCAATTATTTCTTATCATAGAAAGCACTAACAATGCAACCAGCCAAAAGGTTCATGAATAAAGCTCACAAAATCGTCAAATCTTTTCCAGATGAAACCAAACCCAACAACTAAAAACAAATCCCATACTAATTTCTGTTGACATCATTCATAAGGGCATGCCTTCGCCAGACCCAATTTCTTGTACCAGACAACATCTGTAGCTGAAAAACACAGTAGCATACTGTATTCATTATGCATTCCTCTACATTTTCTTTAACACATGAGGCAAGTCAAGGGATATCACAGTACATGTCAAGCGTCGTCAGCACTAAAATCCTATAATGAAAGAAAGAGCATCGAGCTAAAGATAAACAGTAGTCTCGTGTATGAATCTGCAAACTGATAGAACAAGCATTTGAAGATTAATTTTTCAAACCCAAGAACCTCTCCAAAGTCCTATAGAGGAGGATGTGTCTTGAGTTTATATCTAGTGCGACATGTTAGTTATATTGGGTCGTAGTGGAAATAAAAGTTTTATTACTTCCAATTCGATATGTTTCGCTCTGAGGAACATATCAATCTAAGGTCTTATCCATCACTCATATAAAAGAAAAACTACACGCCCTAAATATTTGGTCTTACATATGCAATGTGTAAATCCATCACAGTTATAAAACCAGTAGAAGATTTAACTGTTGGGTGTGATTTACCAAACCTCCTCACATTAAAGCTCCAAATCTCCACTACCCAATTAGTACTGCAAAAATGTAGTATTCCTTTTGTATCAGTTGGACGTTGATTGATGACAATCACACCCAAAAGTATATGTTAAAATAAAGATATATTAATGGCTATTGCACAAATCCAAGTGTAACTACTAAACAACTGCAACACAGGGTCACTGTCAACCATGACACAGCCATATATACACATAGATCATGATGCACCCATAAGCCATAATACTTGCTCTGTAAATTCAAAAATAGATAAACAAAAATAGTATTGAACGCACTTAAAGGAGCTAATAAGTCGAGTTTTCTCGCAATGACTATTAGAGGATTCAAAAACTAGCTACATACAAGACACAGTATTGAGGCCCAAACTAGTGGCAAACAAACAAATTCTGACAGAAATCAAACAAAATTTTGTATTCCATGCATATTCCTCTTTAGAAAACCAGCATGGATACATATGCTTGCCCCACCCCCGGAGATGATGTAAGAGGGCTTAGTATGCCTGGCCTAGTTTGGTTACTTTTGGGGATCTCAGGCCCCCTGATTCACACCCAAATAAAAACAGAAAAAAAGAAAAGAAAAAAAAAACATATGCTTCATGTCAAAGCTATCTCCTTTTCGTGTAATGAAAACCCTAAACTAAACCTAGTCCAAGTTCAGGCAACTTTTCCATGAAACAATCACGCCAAAGCATGGAAATGGAACAAAATTAAATACCGAAATCCTACAAGAAAGCAATCCACATAAAATTAGGGCTAAAGTCGGGCATAGGCAACTTTAAGAGAAGGTGTAAATTTAAGAGGCAAACCATAGTCGTCGTGAAAGCGATCGGAACGTGAGTATAGTGGTGCATCGCCACGAACCTCTCCTGGCTCGTAGTCGCCCCCACCTCCGCCAGCACCACCGGCAGCTCCTACACCGTTGTCTGCTGGTCGAATCACAAGGCTGCTAAGCAGAGGCTGATGAGGAGCGGTGTGATCCTTCTCCCGTGTGCCCATCTCTCTCTCTCTCTCTCTCTCTCTCTCTCTCTAACACACTTCGGCGCCTGCGAGGTTTTCTTCTCCGGCAATTATTCAGGGATACAACTGGATACAGCTGCTTTTTGTTTTTGTTTTTGTTAATTTTCGTCTTTTAATTGTCCGAAATGCCACATGGGTTGTCCCGTTTATATTCCTCTTCCAAAAAAAAAAAAATAGGGGGATTTGGGAAAAACGGGTGTGTTGACCAAAAATTTGGGAAAAACGGTTTTGTTCCAAAATTTGAATTTTTTTCTTCCGTTTTAGGTGTTTTAACCAAACTAAAACCCTATTTGGGAAGAAGCACACTTAGTGATTTTAGCCCAAGATCGTGCTTATTTTGTGAAAGAAATGGGAGAAAATCATGGTCAACTTCACTAAAATCCAAAACACCCTTTTTTCCAAACTTTTTTCCAAAACACCCTTTCTTACGTTATTATCCCAAAAAAATATATATATATATATTTTGAAAAGAAAATTCTTCTTCTTTTTTTAGTAAAAATCTTCTTTTTAAAGGGCTCGAGAATGTCTTGCACTCTTGCCGAAAAAATAAAGGGCTAGAAAATACTTTTTTTTTAAATTTATTTTCTTTAATATTTTATGTTTAAAGTGTCAAGTATCAAATATAATTAACATTGATTTTGCAAAAAAAAAAAAAAAAAAACATTGAAGATACAATATGTCTCAATCATTCAAAACTTGACACGTGATAAAAATAAGTGGATATTAGTTATAAGGCCGTCGTTAGAGACTTAATGATCATTTAGGACACTTAAAAAACTTATTTAGTTATAAGGACAATCTAAAATAATAGTTCATTCACGGTGGGTGGCACTATTAAGGGGAGTTCAACGGGAAATGGCGGAAATTGGGGATCAAGTAGTATTGGTTTTAGTACGAATAGTGGTGCTGGAACGGGTTTGAATTCTAGTGGTTCTGCAAATAAAGGCAGTAATCTCGGTGGTCCTCCATTGAAGACCACCGAGATTACCATCATCGGTATATTTCCGTTTCGAGGTCATTTCTGTTCGTGTGGTTCAGAAAATCAATTTCATCCATTTTGCTAAGATTTCTGTCCGATCTGTCTTTTTTGCAACTACTATTTCCACTTCATTTAAAGGTACAAAGCATTCTCTGTCTAAAAAGGTAGCTGTTTTGGTTGGTCCATCCGCTTTCTTTTAGCACTACTTAATTGATCATTTTCGTTCCTCTTTCCCTTAATTTGGCGGCTTTATCTGGAAATCAATGTGGGTTTTGGTCATTTTCATAATTTGATGAGATGAATTCAAAGTTTTAAATTTGCACTGTGGAAGCAGGAAAGTTGAAATTTTCTTCTTAGAATCATGGATATTGAAAAGGGTCAAGTGGAATGTTAACGTATTATTTCTCCTTTTGTTCGCTTGCGCTCGATGAGATTGTAGTTTCTTACATGTTTTGTTTGAAGTATGTGATACAAAATTATGTCCTGGTTGAATTGATTTAATTGCGGGATAACTATGGCACAGGAAAGATTGGTATTGCTAAGGATGTCATCAAGTAAGTTTACATGCTTAATAGTTGATCGTCTCCTCTTACTACATAGTTATATTCTTGTCTGGTTCTTGTGAAGTTGCCATCTTGAATTCTTTACTTTTAAAATTTTGACTTGTATTTCATGTGAATTGATTGTCAGTTGATTGGTCGAACACCCTTGGTGTATTTGAATAATGTTGTGGAAGGATGTGTTGGTCGTGTAGCTGCCAAGTTGGAAATGATGGAACCATGTTTTAGTGTGAATGATAGGTAATTTCTAATCTTTTAGTCTCTCTCTATATTTTTATATGTTTATATATAGATCTTGGATAATTCTTACTCCAACATGCAAAGAAATCGATCTCGAATTTACACTGCTTTTCATCTATATATAGTAAAATTTCATAGAATTGGTTTCTTCTTTTGTTCAACAGATTGGTTACTGATGTATGATTGCAGATCTTTGAGAGAAAGGATTGTTAAATTTCTTGGTTGTGCTCAAACCATTGTCTTGTCTCGATTTTTTCGATATCAATACATATACAATAATGACATTGTCGGTGTGAAACCCCATCTTGATTTTTATGGGCAAATTTGTTTTACATGCTACATGATGCAGTGACATTGATTGATGCAGGGACATTGATGACTTAATTATGCAGTGACATTGATGACTTATGCAATGACATTGATGACTCATCTGAGGACATTGATGATCGATGCAGGGACATTGATGTCCGATCGCGATGACATTGATGAATGATGCATGGACATTAAATTAAACAAGATCATGAAATGATTCAAGATAGTGTTCAAGATCGTCAAAAAGTGTAAGCTCAAGAACTACCGCAGAAGAAATATTTTTCGATTTACATGCTACTTGATGGAGTTACATTGATAAGCGACGCAAATGACATCGATGACTAATCGCAGATGGCATTGATGACTTACGCGAAATGACATTGATGTTTGATGCGATGACATTGATGACTTATCGCAGTGACATTGATGTCGACGCGGTGACATTGATGACTTACGCGGTGACATTGATGTCCGACGCGGTGACATTGATGACTTACGCGGTGACATTGATGTCCGATCTGGTGACATTGATGACTTACGCAGGTGGCATTGATGTCAGGCGGTGACATTGATGACTTACGCGGTGACATTGATGTACGATCTGAGGACATTGATGACTTATGCGGTGACATTGATGTCTGAGCGAAATGACATTGACGATTGTATTTACAATTAGATAAGCGATGCAATGATATTGATGTCACCGCATATACAACTTGATAAACACATTTGATAACTTTGTAAAGTAACTTTATTTCTTTGTTACTTTAAATATTTGATTGATGTTGGTTTATTTGATTAGTGTTAGTTTAAATTTTCGATAACTTTGTAAAATAAGCGTATTTCTTTTGTTTTTTGGTTTAAAGGCATATTTTACAACCAAATGTATCATAAATTATTACAATAACGCGTCATTTGCATAAATCGTTACAATAACACGTCACTGCATAATTCGACACAATAAGACATCATTGCATAGATCGCTACAATATAAGAAGTCACTGCATAAATCGCTACAATGAGACGTCATTGCATAAATCGCTACAATGAGATGTCACTGATCAAGGTTGTCAATGGATCGCGGCGGTCAATACATCATTGTAGCCAATGAATCGCGGCGGTCAATGAATCGCGGCGGTCAATCGATCGGGTGGTTAATGGATCCGGTGGCCAATGCATCCGGGTAGGTGGTCAATGCATTACTGTTGATCAATACGCCACGTCGATTTTTATGAAGAAAAAAATTGATTTTATGAAATTTATTCGGAAAAATATCAAATTTGATTTTAGAATAAAAGAGCGAAAAATATGAATTTTAGTGAAAAAATTATGATGATCCAGAGTTTTAGATCAAAATATATGATCTTTTAAATACGGTGAATTAAAATAAAAAAAAAAAAAAAAAAAAACTCACCCACACGTTCAGGAAGTTTTTTTTTTTTTTTTTTTTACCTTGAACGCATCTTTTTTTTTTTTTTCCCTCCTTCCTTTTTTTCCTTCTTCCTCTTTATCCACTTGAAATTAGAATGTCCTTATAACTAAATAAGTTTCCTTCTTAAAATTAGAATGTCCTTATAACTAAATAAGATTTCGGAGTGTCCTATTACCCCTAATAAGTTGAAAATCAATCCTTTTAAATAATTGGCCCTAAAAATAAGCTATAAATACAAAAACAAGGGGTCGTTATTCACAGAATTATGAACAAATAAATTTATTGATTTTATCTAAAAATATCACATGATAATTCATGTGAAACATCAATATTTTTATTTTCCTCCGAGTCACAAATCTTTATATTCCTCTTCCACCAAGAATCGTTTTTTAAATTTATTTTGAAAAGAAAAACTTTCTTTTTAAAGGGCTCGAAAATATCCTGCAAAAAAAATAAAGGGCTAGAAAATACCTTTTTAATTTCTTCAATATTTTATGTCTAAAGTGTCAAGTATCAAATATAATTAACATCGAAGATACAATATGTCTCAATCAATCAAAACTTGACACGTGATAAAAATAAATTACAAATATAAAAACAATGTGTCGTTATTTCACAGAATTTATGAACAAATAAATTTATTGATTGAAAACCACAATTTATCTAAAAATATCACATGGTAATACATGTGATACATCAATATTTTTATTTTCCTCTGAGTCACAATTTTTTTCAAAATTAGCTTATTTCCTCTCTCTCTCTACATATATTTAACTTCATCCACCTATTATAGCTCTAAATAATTTAGAGAGATAGTTATAAACCCTAACTACAACGGTCTCCACTTCCCTGTTTTAAAGAATGGGTGAAGATGTTAATCTTAGAGTCATGGGCTTGGTGGTATACCAAAGAATTTAAAGAAGTCCCGTTTACGAGGTTCGAACCTTCACACTTCAGTTTAAGGTACAACTATCCTTTTAAGACACTCAAGTCCTTTACCACTAGACATCCAAAAATTTATCCTTTACCACTAGACATCCAAAAATTTAAGGTGGTCCTGGTACAATATGACTTGCTCATCTAGGACTTCTGTACCAATAACAAATTTTATTGGTAGAATGGGTATGGAAATCACAAGAGGGGGACCGAGCAAACAAAAGGTGCAACCTTGAATGCATTAAAAGCCAATATAATTCAAAAGGAAGTTACCATAATTACAGAAAGTGCCTTTAAAAGTAATACAACTACTAGTGGTAATATTGTAGTAGTAAATCACAATGCCTGAGAGAGAATGAATAATTCCCTCCCATTTTGTAATTTAGTAGTAATAACAATAAAAAAGACTACAAACAAAAAAAACTCAAGCTTGAAGCCATCTTCTGGAATTCATTTTTCTGAAAGCCTCCCCTCAGAAGAAGCTTTCTATCCCAAAACTCACTTCGCGTTATTACCACCTTTTCCATAGCTAAGCTTTCGTGGTCTTCTTCTTATGCAACGCATCCTCCACATATAACTCCCCTGCTATTGAAATCAAACAGATTTAACGTTGTTAGAATTGTGATAGCCCGTTTCTCATTCGTGAACACTTTTTCATGGTTTTTTTGGAGGAAGCATTGTGCAGCTTATATGTATCCTCATCAATATACTAATCTTGGAGTGAATGACAGATGGTTCTAATACACATACATATACATCATCACATTAATGGCTTTTGCCACAGCAGTTGGGGTGCAGTGGTGAAAAAGTAAAAATTTATCAGAAAAACAGGTTTCTGCTACAAAAAGCTTCCAAGGCCGTTTCGGTATTTGCTCGCAACTCTTCTTAAAGCCGCACCAAAATCCACATAATATGGGATGGGACTATTAGAGGACTTATGGTTACATGCTTGATGTTAGCCTCAGTAGCCATCCATATGCTAATGCACACAAGTCCTATAGGACCTATACACCTCTGTTTGGGGGATAAATTCTGCAAGGTTTTATTGATTGATTGATATGATGGATTGATTGATTCAGAATAACCGAGACTCGCTCCCCAAGATTACGTGGAGTCCTCGATGACATTAACATTACTCACATTAATGTGAAAGTAACAATACAATATCACTTGTGCACCAGTTAATAATATACTAGGAAGGAAGCTGAGACAGTTAAAGGGATCAGAAAAAAACAACTGCAACACTTACACAATGGAGCATCCAGAGCTTTTGCGCCTTATTTTTCTTGGGATTTCCTTCCTCCTTGGAGGTTGAAGCACCACCTTTATTGCAGTGTCAAACACCGCTTTAACGTTCTGTAAACAGAATAAAATTTCCGAGTTATCAACATTGAAAAAGAATGAAACATCAGAATTTTGATTTCCCTAGAATGGAAGGCTGTCCGCATGAACAAGAGACACTTATCATTTGCCTTTTTTGAACACCATTGCTTACCTGCTGTGTCTTTGAGCTGCATTCTATGTAAGCAGCCGCCCCTATTTGTTTCCTAAGCTCCTCACCCTGCACAAATATGAAGCTGTGAAAAGTGAAAACTTCTTTCCTATGACAAATACAGCTATTTGTCAGTAATGGAGATGTAAAAACACGTGCAACCACACCTGAGTAGGCGTTATAACGTTAGGATTCATATGATCAGCAAGACATCCTTTGCCGTCACGAAGATCTGTTAGTGAGAAAAATAGAAATCACTAGTTATAAACTGAAAAGAATTCAACATCTCATTCATGAACATTACTAAAGTACAAAACTCAAAACCAGCTAAAATGTATTATTGTACCTAGCTTTGTTCCAACCAAAACAATTGGCACATTCGGCGCAAATCGACGAAGTTCTGGCATCCACTGAAAGTTCACAGTAGCTATCTTAGTTGTATTTCAAACATCAAACAGAATAATAAGTAAAAAAGTAAATATGTTCATCATTCTTGAGGGTTTGTTTATTACATGTAAAATCAAAGTGTGCTGCAAAATAAAGTGCCACAATAGATGTGTAGGAAACACTATAATAACCTTAAAAGAAAAGCAGAAGAAGGTTCATCTATGACTTATACCTTCTTGAGTACATTTTCATAGCTCGCCCTACTCATTAAAGAAAAAGCTAACACAAAGACATCAGCACCTCTATAACTCAGAGGCCTCAATCTGCTATAATCTTCCTGACCTACAAAGCTCAAGATGAAGCTGTTAGCATCAGGTATGCAAGGGAAAAAAATGCAAACAAACAGAAATTCATAAGAAAGCTAAGACCTTTATGTATGGAAACTTCAAGATTGTTTATGATAGAAAATAAAAATACCTGCAGTATCCCACAACCCCAAATTGACAATGCTACCATCCACAGCCACATTAGCACTGAAGTTATCAAACACTGTTGGAACATAATCCTGGATATAAAACCCCAAAATCAAGAAAAAACGTTAACCATTCTTCTTGTTTACTTGCAGCTTACAACTTGGAAATATAATGACCCTTAAAGATTTAACAGAAATAATGCAAGAAATATAGGGAAACGAAAGAAACTTTATTCTAATTTAAGTGGGTATTAGGTGCAAACTTACAGGTGGGAACTTGATACTAGTCTTAAAGTCAAAGATAGGATTAAAGCAAGAAATATACAGAAAAGAAGGCAACTTTATGTAATTTGAGTGGCTATTAGGGGAAAACTTACAGTTGGGAACTTGTTGCTAGTGTAGCAAATGAGCATGCAAGTCTTTCCTACAGCTCCATCTCCCACTGTTACACATTTTATGAATTTAGAAGCACTCATCTTCAAAGTTTAGAGCTTCACAATAACAGAGGCTTAGTTTCAAACTCCAGCACTATTTTCTATCAAGGTGAAAAAACAGAGGCTTTTATGTTGCAGAGCTTAAGCTATAAAAGCAAGAAAAAGAGAGTGTTGAAAAAATTGTTGAAGAGGCAGGTGGAAAGAGTGAGATATAGGCAAAAATAGTGGCCCACAGCTTCCCCTCCCTCCCCACTCTACCCGGGGGGCTGTGTTGGTAGTGTGTGTAATTGTAGTTTCAAGGAAAAACAATAAATTATGAACTACCAGACAGAGTGAGGGGTGCAGTCAATGTCAATGTGGCGCAATAAATTTCAAAATCCAGCAGGAAATTTGTTTAAACATGTGGGGCCTTGTGTCAAACGGCTCCAAGATCAAAGCTGCTTTCGTTGCTGGGATCCATTAAATAAGGCTGCACGAAAATATTTCGGATTCTGGTCATTACCCATTAAAAAAAACGGTTAAACCCCTAACCGAAAGGTTCTTACTTGCATATTTCACAGAATAAGTAAAGATATTAATCAGTGTCTAGTCGCCGAGTTAAAAGTCATCGTTATACCAAGAAAGCCGAAAGAAGTCGTCATTTACTTAGATTCGAACCTCCATACTCTCAAATTTTCCTTGGCCCAAAATACCATTACAACACTCAAACCCTTTACCACAAGGTCATATCCTGAGGACTTCATTACCCATTACAAGAGTGATGCTTGAGGGGGTGTGGGAAGAGAAATTGGAAAATCAGACCCTTTTATCCTCCGACAATATTTTTAGGTGGATGAGTGTTCGACATTTTTTTAGTGACACTGCATAAATTTGGAAGAAATCGTCCAAAAACAGTCAAAACCCTCCAAATTTGGATGCGTTTCGTCCAAATAAATTGAATGGACAAAATAGACGGAAACCGTCCGAATGTTGGATGCACCGTCCATTTTGGGACGAATTCCGTCCATTTTTGGACAGTGCGTCCAACATTTGGACGGTTTCCGTCCATTTTGTCCAAAGCTCTAAAACCGTCCCAATTTGCACGGTCTAACCTAGTCTCTCCGTCCAAACAGAGAGACGCACCGTCCAAATTTGGACGGATACATCCCTTTTGGACGGAAACGTCCATTTTCAAACCCTTATCGGTATGCCTTCTTCCTCATTCAAACCATTTCACGGCCGTTTCAAAGCATTTCACAAAGTAATTTGGGACGATTTACAGAGCATTTCAATCCTTCCATTTCTCGAGAGCAAATTTGGGCGATTTCAATGGCTAATCCATCGCCTTCTCAGAGTCTGTAAGCACATAATGTGAGTGTTTATGGTTTTTATTTTACTGATCTTTTCCAATTCCGTTTTCATTTCGTTTTTGTTTTTGTTATTTGATTTTGTTGGGTAATCATACATACGATTTGAATTCATATCTATTTGATTTTGTTATTTGATTGAATTAATCGTATTAAATTTTGTTATTTGATTGTGACATGATTTTTACGGTTTATTTCTCCATGAATATAATGTTATTTGTTCAATTGTGATTCAACGGTGTTATAGGGTTTAGGGTTTAGATTCAAATTCATATATTGTATGATTATATGTATGTATGATGAAGTGCATTTAGAAATCGAAATGATATGTATGAATCTTATAATTCGAATGGATATGTATGAAAATTAGTAATATGTAATTAATAGCTTAGGGTTTATGGTTTATTGATGTTCATGTAAAATTCGAAAATTCATGTATAATTTAGAGATCGTCATGTTTCATGTTCAATAGTGTGTAATTTTATTGTTGAATTTGAATTCAATTCATGTATGATATGATTAAATGTATGATGGGGCATTTAGAAGTAATTTATGATAGTGTAAAAATATGTATGATAGTGTTATAATTTTTTATGTGATATTCTAGTGTAATTTTTGATAGTATAATGTAAGATTCTATGACAATGAGTAGGACTGATCACAGGGAGTATAAATGCATTTAGTATAAATGCCCTTGAAATTATCGGTAACAAGAAATTGAATGTGATTTAAAAAATTGAAACAAACGACAAATTAATGTCGTTTGAAAACACAAGAACGAATATTTCGAACTGAATTTCATGGTACGCCTCGGCCTGATGAGGTTCTTAGAATTGCATGCTTTCCCTAGGGTGTTTTCAATTCCTTCCGATCCATTTGTGTCATACGCCTAATCTCCAGGCTTTGTATTGGGGCTCTGGTAGGTAGTATTTCGTAGAAAATTTCATTAGGTCTGCTTTCACATGAGCATCTTTTTCTGTCTCCAGAGAAACTGGTAAATCCTCACCGGAAGTGAGGCATCCTTAGATTGAAAATATAAGTTCATTATTCTGGCAGCTCCGTTTGGCATCCGTTCTCCTCGTCATCATCAAGTGCTACATGGCGTTGGTAAAAACACTACTCTCTTCTTCTCTTACCCCACTCTAACGTTACAAAACAACACAACACAACACAAAACAACGATGTTCAGAAAAACAAAATAAAAGATGATAAGACATTTCGGTTATATATATATATATATATCTTTATTTATTTATATATGTCTGTGTGTGTGTGTATATATATATATATATATATATATATATACTCACACGTACAAATCCTATTTACTATTTTTAGGAAACAATAATTTACGTCATATAGATATATGTATATAAAGTGAATAAATACAAATCCTATTTACTATTTTTCTGAAAACAATGTAATTTACTTTATATATATATATATATATATATATATATATATATGCTATACTATACTATACATATTACTCCTTGTCTTTTTGTCAAAAAAATATGAAATCATTTTAACAAATACATAAGGAAAATATAAAATCTTTTAATCATAAAAACACACACACACATTACAGCACACACACACAATGATATATATATATATATATATATATATATATATATATATATATATATATATATATATATATATATATATATATGTGCATGTTTGTGTGTGTGTAAATTTCTGTTTTTTTTTCAATGTTACAATGTGTATATATATATATATATATATATATATATATATATATATATATATATATATATATATATATATATATATATATATATATAGTATATACAGTGTCTATAGTATACAGTGTGTGTGTGTGTGTATATATATATATACTCACCCGTACAAATCCTATTTACTATTTTTAGGAAACAATAATTTACTTCATATAGATATATGTATATAAAGTGAATAAATACAAATCCTATTTACTATTTTTCGGAAAACAATCTTATTTACTTTATATATATATATATATATATATATATATATATACATTATATTATACATATTACCCTTGTCTTTTTGTCAAAAAAAAATATGAAATCATTTTAACAACTACATAAGGAAAATATAAAATCTTTTTAATCGCAAAAACACACGCACACACGCACACACATATATATAGTATTCGGTGTATATATATATATATATGTGCATGTTTGTGTGATGTGTAAATTTTTAATTTTTTTTCAATGTTACAATGTATATATATATATATGTGGTATACCGTGTATATAGTATACAGTGTGTGTGTGTATATATATATATGTAATATTTTTTTGCAGTTAAATAATAATGTGTATTTATAATCACTCGCAGCTTTCCACATTTGGGACACACGGAGAATATATTCATCCGCGTGATAAGGTGTTTGATACCAAATTGAGGTTCCATTCGGAAAGAAGAATCTATGAAAAACTACAATCCGAATTGGTGTTGAATCCTGACGGCAATGATCGTACCTTGTTAACTAGACTGGAAGAATCAGTGTTTGGTCAATTTATTACTTGGTATTGTGATAACCGGGCGTTCAAAGGGCGGCTAATAGCATTCTTGTATTTCCAAATGGTTTATCCCGACCGCGACGATGAACTTCATTTTAAGATTGGCAAGAATAGAGTGAAGTTCGGCAAAAGAGAGTTTGCAATGACATTGGGGTACAAATTTGGAGATGCAAACCTTCAGATTCAGGGGGTATCAAGGTGTTTTGAGGAGCCTTGTGACCTAAGAAAGTGCGCTGGATCAGAATTATGGCAAAAATCTTAGCAAATGAGGACAAGGCAATGCGACATTGAAACCGTATATCGGATGGCTTTAGTGTATGTTATTTATGGCTTATTAATCGGACAAGACTCCGGGCTGTAATACCGAATCATATATTTTATATCGTCGAGGATCTAGAAGCGGGTTAGAACTTATCCGTAGGGGAGTATCGTTTAGCAACTTAATGTGGAATCGGCGTAAACAAGTACAACACCTACGGTTACTTGAGCCGAAAAGTGATGAGAAGGCATGTCACCCAACGATATCGGTTGTCTATATGCCTTACATGTGTGGGATTTTCATGCCATTCCAAGAATCGCTCACTGAAGGGGAAATTCGCATTGTGAGAGGAGGGACATGAGAACGATCGTCCCTAACATCCGAGGTGGAAGTTTTGAACGGCGGGGTGTATTCCGATAGATTGGTATCCCCATGCTTTCTTTGTATGGGTAAGTATCATATTTTCATTTTTATCAATCCACATTTTAAATATATTGTATCTAAAATCTTGATTTTTTCATTTATTCAGGACGGAATGCCCGGTGATGTTCTGAGAACCCCCGAAGATAGGGATTACGTAATTTCACTAGGGTTGCCGGCGGCGGATGTTATGGTTGTACCTCGTCAATTACCGGTCCCTCTCCGTCGAAACACACCACCGGTCCTTCCCGTCGAAACACACCGGCCCCGTGCCTGCCGTCAACGCATAGAACATGAGCGTCCCGAAATTGATGAAGAGGACGCTCGACATAGCCAGTCGAGGCGTACACATTATGCATCTACCTCCGCGAACCTGCAAGGCGATGACACTATATCCCTAAATGTGCGGTGGCGAGGCCGATAATTACTCAAATCATCCAACAAGAGTGGATAAAACTAACTTTCGGAGTTGAGTGTTGCGAAGACTGAGTTGGAAAATACCGAGTTAAGAAATGCAAATACCGAGCTTCAAAAGACTAACTCCGAGCTAGGAGCTGTGAATGCTCAGTTAAGTGAAACGATGCATGGGTTAGCTGAACTTAAGGCTGAGGTGGGATTTTTTAAAGATCAGCATTCAAAATTTGTCAAATAGGTGGAACTGCAGGCAACTAGACAGGTATGAATTATCTTACACATACGAATTTGACAGCCGTATTTATATTGTTAACACACGAATCTGAATTATTAATAGGGTGGTAATCAGTCATCCCAGTCCCAGCCTCCGCAACACTTCGATCCCGACGATCTAATAAGTTATTTGATTTTTCATTTTGAACCTTGTGAAAAACTATCTAATTTTATTGTTGTCGTTAAATTATTATCTCGATTATATTTGGTATAGACACTCCCGAGCCTATGACAAAGTCCGCTACTGCCAACAGCCAGGCATCGGTTGTGGAACGTGGGATCGATTTTAGTAAGTTTGTAGATATTTAATTTTGAAACTAGAAATTACATTGTGAAAAACTATTTAACCCGATTCCCATATTGTTTATAGAGAGTTAATGTATATTGATTTGTGTATTATTAACATTAAAAATCTAATTTTATTGTTGTCGTTAATTGATTATCTCGATTATATTTAGTACAGGCACTTCCGAGCTTTCTACGACAAGGGCCATTCATTGACACCATTCAGAATCGGTTGTGGAGTCTCGAGATAGATTTTAGTAAGTTTGTAGATATTTAATTTTGAACTAGAAATTACATTGTGAAAAAACTATCTAACTCGAATTCCATATTGTATATAGAGAGTTAATGTATATTGATTTTTGTATTATTAACATTAAAAATCTAATTTTATTGTCATCGTTAATTGATTATCTCGATTATATTTGGTATAGACACTCCCGAGCCTACGACAAAGGCTCTCATCGACACCATTCAGAATCGGTTGAAGAGCCTCGGATCGATTTTAGTAAGTTTGTAGATTTTAGTTTTGAAACTAGAAATTACATTGTGAAAAACCCTCTAACTCGATAATGTATTGAATATTGTTTAGCTCTTTGGTCCAACCGATATTCAATTGGGGAAACGAAAGCGGATTATGCAATCGACATAAGATTGACAACCCGTCGGACTATTAACCAACCACGATATTTACGTGATGGGTCGACGTTGTCGATCCACGAGTCTTCTTAGATGGACGGCGTTGATAAAATTTCCACAAGAGTTGGAAGACCAATTTATCTCCGAAATGCGAACAAGAGGATCCACCCCGATAGAGATTCCATGGGCCTCGCATTTGGAGAACCAATGGCGATCAGGCGGGCAAGGCGTGGTTTGTACGTCTCAACGGGCGATATCGCGAGTTAGATCGAGAGGTATATTCTTGTGACTTACATTTTCATATATCCGAAATTTTCATATGTCCGATTTCATTATCTCTAACTTCTTTTTGCATGCGTACAACATATCGATGGGTTCCTGGACCTTATCGACGCCAAATGGAAGTATATCGAGAATGCTTTGAACGCGCACGCGCCATTGCCTTCTCGAATTCTCCTCATTTTGCGGTCGGGTCATATAGATCGAGGAAAGACGCGACAAAGCGGAGATTCGAGATCATGTGATTCGAGCGTCAAGCAATGGGATGAAAACACAGTGGTGTACATGCCTGGGCTATATATCACGGTCATTGAAAGCTTTGTCGAAGTGTCTATTCCCATTTGGAAGATTAGAGTGTATGATTGTGCGGTGGGGATAACTATAAGGATAGGGAATATGTGAAGGATTATATAAGAGCATTCGGTGTTTCGTTGAGAGAGTGTTTGAGATGGATGCTCGTCACGTAACCTCCCACAAATGCTTGATCCAATGAAGCCTCTCTATTGCGGTCAAAGCGATGACGGCTAAATCACGTACTCACAAATGCCAATCCGGTAAGTGTTATAAATTTCAAACTATTTATAATAATATACGGTATACATTATTTTCTTATCATTTGATTAATCAAAATTTACATTCATGCGAGGGTGTTGTATGGGGTATACACGGTCAAGTTCATCGAGCATTTCTTTGCACAAAGAAAATTTTCATTGATCAAAGGCGATAATATGTTGTTATTAAGACATAAAATATGTGTGCAGTTGTTTTATCAGTACATAGATCTTTAGATATTTAGGTATTTTTGGTGAATGTATAAGCACTTGTTGGTGTATAGTCACTTGATATTTTGTTTGTTTTATCTCAACTTATGGCGTTGTAATATTTATATTATAAATCTTGTTAGCTTTTTATATTATCAATTTTTATTCCTGTTGTTTAAGTGGTGGTGAGTTATGACCATCCAAAGTTGAAGAATTCGTTTTTCAGTATATACATAATTATCGATCAACCGACAATTATGTTTTGTTCAAAGTAAAGTAAAAACAAACAATTATCATTATCATTATCATTAACTATATTAAAAGAGCCAATGTGTTTCACCTCAAAATAAAAAAAAAATCTAGTCCGATTGCTCGTCGAAGATCATCCATTACAATTGTTAGAAGAAAGAAACAATAAACAAGAAATCATACAACAAAAATATGCAAATTTAATACAGGAAGTGTATTAATGGTGGAGTACATCCTCCTTCTCCTCACATGTGATCAGGACACCATCAGCTACAGACTAGCGACAAAGCATTAATTTATTTTGTTTTAATAAAACATCTTCTTTATGAAAGGAAACATACATATTATCATAATACGGTTTGGTAAAAACGAACACACAATTTAAGAAAATACGGACTCGACATAGTCCATTAGCGAACCCAAGTTGAAATGTTGGCTCGAAACAAACCAAGGGTGGTCACTTATAGATGATAGGGAGGTTTCACGATCAATGTCATCATTGTCATACTGCGATGCGTGAAAATCTCTTGCGAGAGCCGTGATAAGAAGCGGATAATAGAGATAGCCATCACCGGACATGTTAAGCGATATGTTACCAATCCCGTGAAGCGATGTCACGTCCAAAATCAACTTCACGATTCAAAAGCTGCGTACAAAAAGTTTCGGATTCATTGCTCGGTTGAGAAAGTGTGTACGGTACCATAAACGCTACTAAGAATCCATTCGAACATAACACGCGACCATTCGTTAGGATATTGGCGCTCTCAATATGAAATTTGAATGCCTCAGCGTTGAAAAGGGTCAGTAGTATGAGATTGTATGTTTCCACTCCAGGAACATGATAGTAGCGATTGATCCAATCCGAAGTGAAGCATACATCTACTCCACGTAATTTGTACACCCCTGATACTGGTATTGTATCATGCAACACATTAATTTTTGACATGACAAGTGTGTAGAATTCACGAACAATTGATCGGTTCATAGTCGAGGTCGGTGCGGGACTACATGCGAGCCGCTCTGACGAAATTCTACGAAAGAGAATCTTCAGATTGGTAGTTAGAGTCTCCCATTGAATTCTCCTCTCTCCGACAACAACTCTATCTTGAAAGTGTCAAATCCAATTATGACGCTCATGGATCATTGTGAACCGATTTAAGCGTATCCTCATCGTAAAGTGAGTTATACCGTCTTTGTCTCTCGGCGATGAGGATGCCATTCCGGGAGAATTTCATTTCGGGATTAAAAATCTGAATGTTAGTAGAAGGGGAATCCGAGTCAGACATTGTGGCTAAGGCAGAGTAAAAATGAGGGTTATGCATGGGTAGTGTAAAATTCATAGTATATATAGAGTTTTCGATGTAAGAGGTCATGGTCAAGTCTTGTCAATCAATCAATGGTCCTGTTCAAATTTGGACGGAATCCGTCCAAATTTGGATGGATTCCGTCCAAATATTGTTCAGTGAGTGAATTCGGACGGTTTCTATACTTTCAATCAATCAATGTTCCTGTTGAATCGTCATGGTGTCGAGTCTGATTTTTTGAAAAAGGTGAAATGAAGGTGTAGTCAATGTCTAAGGATAAAGTTATATATACAGAATTCAACAATAACATTGATTGATTCAAGGTACGGAATCCGTCCGAATTCACTTACTGACAATCAATGAAGGAATCCGTCGATATTTTGGACATAAAGGTTTCCATTTAGACGGAACGATATCACGGAATCCCTCCTAATTTAATTTAAATCAATTAATGCTTCTTATGACTAGCCATGTTGTCCATCACGAAGACAAAACTTGACATTGTACTCCATGTGTCCTACCTATATAACATGTGTGGTCACTATCGGCGAGTCCCACACTTCAAGTGGTTGTGAGTTATGATTTAGAGGCGGACACAAGAAAGTGCAAAGTGTCATATAAACGCGGCCCCACACATCAAATGGTGGTGAGTTATGACCGTCCAAATATTGTTCAGTGAGTGAATTCGCACGGTTTCTATACTTTCAATCAATCAATGTTCCTGTTGAATCGTCATGGTGTCGAGTCTGATTTTTTGAAAAAAGTAAAATGAAGGTGTAGTCAATGTCAAAGGATAAAGTAATATCTACAGAATTCAACAATAACATTGATTGATTCAAGGTATGGAATCCGTCCGAATTCACTTACTGACAATCAATGAAGGAATCCGTCGATATTTTGGACGGACTCTCCAAAATCAATAGGAACATCGATTGATTGAAAGTACGAAACCGTCCGAACGCACTCACCGACAAACAAGGATGATCCATTAGGCGGATCCGTCTAAATTTAGGCGAAATCCCTCCTAATTTAGAGCGGAATCCAATTAATGTCAAAACATAACTAGCCATGTTCTCCGGTCCGAAGACAAGACTTGACACTCGTACTATGTGTCCTACTATATATAGTGACAAATCCGTTAACAACCATTCATCCTCTCATTTCTCGTTTATTTTACTCATATAATATCTTCTAGTGTTCCTTTCAATGGCTAACCCACATGGTCATGTGTTCATTTCCAATAGCGAAATTGATTTGTCGTTGGAATGGCGATCTCATAAGCCGTTTCACAACGTAAGAGGAGAGGCATGAGTACGTGACTAAGCTGGATGGCAAGAGGCGTAATACGTGAGAGAGGCAATTGAACATGGAGAGTCTTCCTAGTTTGATCGGGAACTTGTTCCGAGATAACAGTTGGCATGAGTGTCCCCAAAGGCCATTAAGCTTTCATCACGCGAATCGGTCTATTGTGCGTGAATTCTACGCTTGTGTAGCTACGACAGAGCTCAATGAACGGTGCGTCGAGTGCGCGGCGTTCACGCTGTTTTTGAATAATACATGGATCAGCACGCACGAGTATGCCATTCCAAAGATATACTCGAGGGATTTGATTTCTATTTCCGGATGTTCATGAATTACTACACTGACTTGACATGGCTGTTTTGTTTGGGGGAGCACGATTCTGGGAAAGTGTGGCGTACCCGCTTTTACCCTGGTCACCAGTGCGGTCCATTCATTCCTTTCTTGATTACCATTTCCTTGCCACCAATATGTATGTGCACGTGAACTACACCGCACCGACATTTGATTTGTATGCACTTGCATGTGCATCTATTACATCATACTTTGGCGTGGAGAGTATATTCTCTCGAGGATTCGACCAGATAGCAAAAGGCAGCGCAGCGATGGATATATATTTTCCCGTATCTCTCATCACAACTATGTGTGCGAGAGTGTGCCGAAGTGCCGGAATATGTGAAGATGATGTGACATCACGGTCGTGATGGCGTTATCACTTACGAAACTTTTAATCAAGATGACTTTTAAGGTTTATTTTTCACGTGCAAGTTATTTTCT